>CM051034.1:26341029-27548529 GCA_027627225.1 Congeria kusceri
AAATATCGGTAATGTAAATAATTATATCACTAGGCTGGTCTACTTTTAAACATTTTTAATTGATTTGAACGATATTTAAATGTATGTATTTAAATGTATGTGTTGTCACCGTTTATCATACTAAATTACCGAAAAGAGGAGTAGTTAAGATTAATAGTAGAAAATATATAAGAAAACCTTTCGCAATTATATCCAATATATTACAATATATTGCTTTACTTATCAACGGCACATGTGTATCGTAATGTATCGTATTCCAACATGACGCAAGAATGACTATGTGTATAACTTACCGCGATTACTACGCTTTATACAGACAATAGAACGGAAAAACTGGAAACTTCGTGTTGAAAATCACCTCAAAAATCTAATCAAATCAAAAGATTAGTCAGTAGCATAAAATAAAAAGAACTTTTGTTTGTTTTCGGTGTGATAACGCGTTATTTCAGCGTCGGAAAAGAAATATATTTGTTCATAAAGACCCATTTACTTGTAACGCCGCAAAAATGGTTCGTTCATGCGGCGACCAATCCTTGCTTATATTATGTCTGACGGTGCCTTGTTAACTTAAAAAGAGAACTAACATTAATAGTTTAATACAGTTGAAAACAACGACGACGACGACGACGACGACGATGATGATGATGATGATAAAATCATTTTGATATATATACGGAACCAAAGTAAATTTCATTGAATGTGTGTTCAAGAAAACAAGAGAAAATTGTATCTAAATACATGCAGACTGACGGACAGAAGGACGAACACAGAGACAGGGAGTTCCAGGTATACGCCTCCCTTAAACATTGAACATTGTGGGGATGTATATAAAAACAACATTGGCACACCATCGTACACGGGTATTGTTTAGGCGGTGCAAGCGTATAGTTTTTCGCATAAACGTTGTCATGTAAATCACAGGGTACACGAAACGGATTACGTGTAGGCGACGACGTGCATTCAAAACAACCACCCCCTCCCCAATAATATTGGCGGACACTTAACAACGAACAAGCTGCACACAAATTAAACTTACGTTGTTAGTGACGTCACTGGACTAAAGTGAACATCAAGTCGAGTGTCAGACAGTTTCATCGGAAGAGTTGGAATATAGCTGCTAATGTTGCTGCTCTAAAATATATAACGTATTGAAACATGAAACGGTCATGTACATGTCTTTCAAATATCCTTTTCTAACAAGCACATAAGATCTGCATATTTTTCAACAATATTACATTACCGTTGCGTGCATTAATTTAATGTATGTGTACATGTGTTTATGAAATAACATTTTAATGATTTCCGTTTTGTATACTCGGTTGACGCCAATTCGTTTATCAAAACTACTAACTATAAGTGGTATCGCCCCCATTGTGTATTTTGGAATACGTCTATGATTTTCATGATTAATGAGCATAGCATAATAGGATAAATCGAAAATATAGTATGCTTTTTGGTTTTAACTATTTTCCTACTAATTCACTTCATTCAAACGCCGGAAAATACATTCCCATGACGTAAAACAGTTCGCAATGCAAAATGCTCCATTCATGATCATTTTGAATAGCAATGTGTTACGTCACTATGTTAGTCGAGAAGCAATACCTGGTGGACACATTGATATGCCAGCAGTTTGGACAGTATTCCTATTTGAAACAAACAGGCTATGGTTAAAATTTCTACTGTTACTACTTCTACTATTACTACTACTACTACTACTACTACTAGTACTACTACTACTACTATTACTACTACTACTACTAATACTACTACTACTACTACCACTACTACTACTACTACTACTACTACTACTACTGCTGCTACTACTACTACTACTACTACTACTACTACTATTACTATTACTACTACTACTACTACTGCTACTACTACTACTACTACTACTACTACTACTACTACTACTACTACTACTACTACTACTACTACTACTACTACTACTGCTGCTACTACTACTACTACTACTACTACTACTACTATTACTATTACTACTACTACCACTACTACTACTACTACTGCTACTACGACTACTACTACTACTACTATACACATCGCCCCAGGTATGGACGAATCATAAAAATTTGATAATAGTTGTCTTCAATAGAAGAAATGTCTCCTCCATAATTGTTTTCAGACTGTTGGTGCAAGTTAACAGGATTTAATAGTCGTATTCAGAAATCGGTCTTGAGGGAACTACTTCTTTACTCTGCAGGCTACGAGTCAGTAAATCGACAAATTATTGCGCTTCGCTCGCTGAGCAGTGAGGCTTCCTGTTATCGATTCTACTTTCTATGAATAGATGACAATAAATAGATCCTTCTTTAAAAATCAAAACGCTGACAGCGTAGAAATACTGTTGGCGACAAAAGAAACTAAAAGCATGTGAATTATGAGTGTATTTTTGCTAAAAGGAAACATTTGTTTGAACTTTATAATTTGGCTTCTTATTCAATAGTATACAACATCATAATGAAAACTAATTTGTAATTAACGAAACAATATTTTGTTCGAGCTAATTATCTTATGCAAACGGAATTATATACACGCCAGTTAACAAGTCTGCAAGGGCCTGAATAACCGATGAAGTATAGTAATTGTAGGCGCACCGATTGTTAGTGCTTCTTAGCCAAAGATTTATAAAGTCTGAGTCAAAATAGAAATACGATGCAAGCTCTTGATTGTCCATGGTACAGTTTGAAATTAATAAATTGCAGTAATTTGTTGTCAAAATATTCAAAATGAGAATTGGTAACAAGAAACAACATTTTCAAAACTAGTCAAAAATAACCGATGTAGCGCATTAATTTGGTGGCCTTATTCCGGGATACTCCGGTAAATATTTCGGTTACATACAAGTAAATAACAAAAGTAGGGGTGTCATTAGTTTAAAGTTATTGTTTTTTTATAAATTGACATTTTTACAAACTGCAATTGTAATAAATCACATGATATACACATAATAATACATATTACATACATTATCTTTAATAATTAAAATGTAAAAACGGGTGTGAAATTTTGCTGTTTTGAAATAGGACCCGTTCTTGTTTCAATTTACTGACTAATAGCCTCCAAAGAAAAGAAGTAGTTTTCCGCGATACCTGTTTTGGAAATTACCCTGTCAAAAGACCGTTGGCCTCCGCCAACAGTCTAAAAAACTAAAAAATGTAAATGAACATTTGAAGTTTAACACCTGTTTATTGCCTTGATTCATATATCGGAGCAATCGTAACAACTCGATTGACGATTGATATTGTTTTTGACGAATGCATAAAAATTGTGGAAAAGCATTTTACTTCTAAAGAGAGTTTTGAATGCATTTCACTAATTTAACTTATTTTTAGTTTCTTTTCTCGCCAACATTCTTTCTACGCTGTCTGCGTTTTGATTGGTATCTAGGACAGTGAAAATTCGGCATAAGTTTATAATTTTAAGTCGCTACGTATTTGTGGAATGCTGCATTTCACACTCGAGTCTAGCGCCAACATAATTCTCCGCAAAAATAATCAACTTATGGAACTGCCCACATGCTATAAAAATGAGAGTTATTGTGGAAAATATTTAATCGCTTGGGGCGGGGACCTAGTAGCTTCTAAAGTATTTACAGTATTTAAATAAAATTATATTACTGTATGTTTTATCGTTGTTGATTCCCAATAAAATGTTTGATTCAAAAATACGAGTGATAATCTGGAGTATTTTGGCTCGCTCTAACGTTTTTAGCCCAATAATTTTTTTATAGAGATTAAGAGGGGAGACCATTTCTGGACGTAAACGAGGGAATGCCACCTACATGCATTGTTTAGTAGTCAGTTTATGGTACTCTATCTACAGAACGGTAGTTAGGAATATAGAAAATGAAATTGAAAATGAAAATGTTTGCTGTCCAATAATGCGCGAAATTAAGACACTGCGAAATAAGCTGACTTGACAGTATAATGTCGTGTGTGATGTATTTCAAATCTGCCAGATTTCTGTGTGGAAAGTTCTCTCAGCTATGTGGTCCAGGTTCCAATAAAATGCACAGATTTGTATGACACGATATTAATATACATTCTACCGAACGGGTGTATTTCTTGATAAACGATTTCACAATATACAATTAGTATATCATTTAATGAATTAGTGGAATATTTTCTGTATGACGTTGCTAAAGTGTTGCAAAATGCCTTAGAAATTAGACATAGTTCTGGTCCTGTAGTATTAAATAAACGCCGAATAATTTAATCACTATTTATTATGTGTTTCGAGATGTTACAAAATATTATTTGAATAGTTTTTTAGATGTTGATAATGAGAATAGCACCTTTTTTTAAATCTAAGAATTATTGGAGTGTTCACTTAAATTTATAAATATTTTGTGTACCAAGTCAAGTCAATTTTATTCGACATATTATATATACGGAATATTACGCTAGTCAATTGTTCCAAGAGTATGTATTAGTCGAGTGGCTTGTGTGATGACGTATCCCACGACAGGCGGAGCCTCGAGTGTGATACGAGATAACGCAAGCCACGAGACTAATACATACTCTTGGAACAATTGACTAGCGTAATATTCCTTTTATTATCTACCACGATAAACTTCAAATGTTCATTTACATTTTTTTATTTGTTTAAAAACGACCATATTGACTAATCTGTGTATGTATAGATTATATTTGTTTACAAAACTCTATGATGACGTCATTAAAATGTAGTCCAGCTAGTATGGTAATACGGGATCGCAAAAATAGCGAGTAGCATAATACGGGATTCTTTTTCTGTCGACATGTATTTCACCGATTAAAAAAGCATGCATTTTCTTAAGATTGTCAACAGGTGTATAATAAACTATTGTACATAGCCAGAACAACAAAAATGGAACATAATGACAAAGTAAATCCATATGATGAAAAGTCTGTTACAAAGCGGGTATGAAAAAATGTAATACGATGCAAATTAAGTAAACCAAGACATCTAGTTATTGCTATGGAATCACTATACTCAATATATGTTTATATTTAACAATTTATAGAATTGTGTGCATAAGTAAACTGTTCTGTCTATCTGTTATATATAGAGTACCAACTACATGCAAATATATTTAACATATTGTATTGGCTTATTAGATAATTGAAGACAATATTAATTTTATAAAATCCTACAGTGCCTTTACAGAAGTTTATTTTAATTAATACAAAGATGTAATGATAACCATCGTCTTTGGTCGATAAAAAAACTTTTCCTTTAAAATAAGCTTCACTTTTATAAAAGAAATCATAACCAACCAAATTAGTTCGACCATTTTCATGGTCAACAAAAAACATTGCCTTAGATCAATATCCATAAATATTTATAGCAAATGTTTGAGTTACGGTTTAATTCTAGTACAATTAGTAGGACATTTGTTTCTTAATGTACCATTTGTATACAAATACATTCAATATAACATTTGAAACGTTCGCATTAACAACATTAAAAACAACAATGTTTTTCTTAGGAGCTCGATGTATACGGCCCCAGATGTTGAAAAGTACATATTACACGTAAAACAAGGAGGACACATGACAGTGTAATAAATTCAGGGAACATGTTTGATAATAGCCCTGTCATTAAAATAAATACGACCACGTCAGCATAGTAATAAAACATGTATGTACTTATAACAATGCAATGATATTCTTCAAATACTGCTTATTGTACAGTACGGCTCGCAAATCGACGGGAAGTACTGGGTGAAATATCGCCACGAAATTACTTGGCTTTGTCCTGCATCAGCCATCCGAAAACGAACGCACTTGGAGTTATACCGAGTATTTTCATAGTGTCCGCGTAATTACGCTGATAGAGACAAGCCAATAGACGTTTCCACAGTGTTAACCATGTGCAAATAATCCAGTCATTGTATTTGGATTTAACGTGATTAACGGTAAACCTATTTCACACAAAAGAGTACATGGTAATCCTGTTATCTGTTTGTGATACTTGATACTTGAATGGAAATTTATCTGTTAACAATAGCTAGGGATGAGATTAATTTGTTAGTGTCAAAACCTGGAAAGGTCTATTGACCGTACGACGAGATTGTATTGGCAATGTTATTTGCCATTCAGGGCCCTGTTGCTCAAAGTGTTAACGGCCAATTAAGCTAACTGCAAGTTAACTTTAAATGTAAATAAAATTTATATTAAAGCGACTGGCTTATCAAACATTTCAAAATAATTTTAGAATAGCAATGTGTTTAGAATAAACTCTCAGTTTCAAATTTAACGTTTAATATCTTTATCCAAAAGTTAACGGCTGTTAGCTTAACTGGCCACTAAAGTTTTGAGCAACTGGGCCCAGAAAGCTAGCACTTCATTCGTATCCTGTCATTGGTGTTTGACAGAGATGTATTGTATGAACATTCGTATCCTGTCATTGGTGATTGTCAGAGATGTATTGTATGAACATTCGTATCCTGTCATTAGTGTTTGACAGAGATGTATGGTATGAACATTCGTATCCTGTTATTGGTGTTTGTCAGAGTTTGACCTACGCAGGAATGCTGTTTACATCGCATAGCGTATCGTTACTTACGCGAATTGATACTGTTTACATCCCATAGCGTATCGTTACTAACGCGAATTGATGCTGTTTGCATCTCATAGCGTATCGTTACTTACGCGAATTGGTGCGAATTGACGAGTAATATATTAATTTCGCTAAGGTTGCACTGTATATTCAGCAACTTGTTTCTTGTTCATGGCCTCATCTTCAAGAAATGCATGGTGTCCAACGTGCACTCTTTGTCCGTCTTGTATAAGAAATGAGTTGTTTATGCTGCATTTATTAACGGATGGCGATAAACATACAGCTCCTCACCATTCACAATAATCTGGAAACAAAATAGATTATAATAGTACCATGTCACACTGTACGTATCCTGTCATTATTGTCACTAGGAATATATGTCTGAATTTTAGCTGATAATTGTATTAACTTAATTCCATCGTGCCTCAGAAAGTAGCAATTCTGTTGCTCTGGTGAACATTAAACCATTCAGTAATTAAATTGTAAATCAATTGAATTTATATTCTCTTGTACTGCTTTTTAATTTGAATTGCAATACTATGAGGTTAAAGTTTATTTAAAAGTGCGTGTATTGTGATAAATTCTGGGCTTAGTATGAGGTTCGGCATGCCTTTAAATCGGTTTAAACCCCCAATGCTTTGCATTGACCGTTCCAAGGCGGTGACCTCAGTTTTAATCATGTTTATTGTTTGTGTTGTGTTGTTTGTATTCACCTCTATTGTATAGGCAATACAGGTGAATACCTTGCCTGTACAATACAGGACATTATATACAACACAACACAAAACATAAAAATGATTAAAACTGGGGTCACCGCCTTGGCAAGGGTTGTCGGAAACGTGGACTTCCGCAGCCCCAAAACTGGTAAAGGCGGCGCCACATTTAATTCTGCAACCTTTCGATATCTCATTTGTCCCGTCGACATATTGGACATCGAAATATGCGTTTTGATTGGCCGCCATACACAGACGGGCTGTTGTGAGAAGCCAACAAACCCACAAGATGATTACCGACATCAAGAATCGTGGATGGCCGCACAAACAGTGTCCCAATGTTCTCCGTCGTCCTTACAGCTACACAAAAAAACGGTGTGAGACCACAGTATACATTTACAGTAATGTTTTAATGGAGATTTACCCTTCAAAATCATAACATGATATTAAAGACATGTATAATAATTAACAAAAAGAGTTTGCACTATTGTGATTGCTGAAACTATTTCTCAGTAACAAATATATATAACGTCGATATGTTGAAAAAATTGTGTTGAATGTACGTTTTCAAAATATACTCTATTTGTTTAATACGAGATTTATTTCAGAGTAATGTCCCTTCAACGGGTCATGTTTACAGACTGTTGTATTTTAAGAAATGTCATAAAATGTCTTTATTTCTATTACTAAAACATCTTGACTAAAAAAACATAATCGTTTGACAAAGAAAGCAAAGAAAGCTCGAATCTTCTACATCCGGATCAAAAGTCTGAGACACTATCCAATAACCACTTCAGAGGCTTGTATGTTGGAGTGTGTAATTTTTGTGATATACGTGTTTTTAAAAATATCTAGGCTTTATAATTTTTGCCATTTCAATCGATGTTTATTAGTAAACACTTAAAACGTGACAAAGCGGCAGGTATTGATTGTATTTTAAATGAATATTTCATTGAATGTATTGATATTTTATCTAATCATTTGTGTGATGTGTTTAATAGTATTTTAACTTCTGGCTATTTTCCAGATCAATGGACAAAAGGGATTATCATTCCTCTTCATAAAAAAGGTTCTGTTGTTGATGTTAATAATTACAGAGGAATAACGCTTGTAAGCTGTTTCTCCAAATTATTTACAACCATTTTAAATAAACGTATTGAATCATTTTGTGAAAATAATGGTAAAATTTCGGACGCACAATTCGGATTCAGAAAAGGATGTTCGACTGTTGATGCTATTTATATCTTGATGTCTGTTTTGCAGCATTTTTTAATAGAAAACAAACGCTTGTATGTTGTGTACGTGGACATGCTTAAATGTTTTGATAGTATATATCGCAGTGCACTATGGTTAAAAATGTATAAATCTGGAATACAAGGTAAATTACTACGAATAATTAAGAATATGTATGAGAATGCAAAATCATATGTCAAATCTTGTACAACATACTCTGAATATTTTAGCTATGCTGTTGGTCTAAGACCAGGGGAGGTAATGTCTCCAATTCTTTTTTCACTGTTTGTAGAAGATTTAGAACTGTCTCTACAAGATGACACACTGTCTGGCTTAAATATAGATGACCTAATTTTAATTTTGTTGCTATTTGCAGACGACATGGCCATTTTAGGTAAAACACCAGAAGAAGTACAATCCCAATTAGATAAACTTTACATATACTGTAATTGTTGGGGGCTTAATGTGAATACGTCAAAAACCAAAATAATGGTCTTTCGCAAAAGGGGTAAAATTCGCCAAGATGAGAAATGGACTTACAATGGTCAAAAAATAGAAGTCGTCGATAATTTCAACTATCTCGGCACTGTAATTAATTACACTGGTAGCTTTACATTAAACCAAGAGCATTTGGCTGGAAAAGCCCTTAAGGCTACCAATACTTTACTCTACAAATGTAAGCAATATGATCTTAAGCCTAAATTATTTTGTCAATTGTTTGATTCTTTTGTTGGCTCCATTTTATGTTAAGCCTCTGAAATATGGGGATTTAATAAATCTAAAGAGATCGAACGCATCCATTTAAAATTTTGCAAAAGGTTGTTAAATGTAAAAATAAACACATGTAATGCTACGGTATATGGAGAGTTAGGTAGATACCCGTTATATGTAAATAGATATGCACGAATTGTTAAGTATTGGTTTAAAATTATTAACAGTAAAAATATTATTATACAAACTGTGTATAAACAAGCAGTGGATGATTGCAACAAAGGATACAACAATTGGGTTGCGGATGTTAAAAAATTTTTAAATCAATACGGATATTCCTATGTATTTGAAAATCACAATGTTACTAACACTCATGCTTTTGTATGTGAATTCAAATGTAGAATTATTGACACATTTAAACAAGAATGGTTTGGTAATATGAATAATAGTTCTGTTTTAGACATGTACAGAATGTTTAAAACATCTCTCGAATATGAAGATTACTTAGATTTATTACCCAAGAGCCTACGTTTTTACTTTGTAAGATTACGAGCGTCTGCCCATCCATTGAGAATTCAGACAGGCAGATACTCCCGTAACAATATCCCTCGTAACGAACGTTATTGCCTATGTTGTAACCAAATAGATACAGAGGATGAATTCCATTTCACTTGTATATGTCCTTGTTATCGTACACCCCGAGAAAAATATATTAAATGTTTTTACTATATCAGGCCATCTGTTGTTAAGTTCCACATTTTATTGACATCAACGTGTAAATCTGAGATTGTTAATTTAATAATTATTTTGTTTTTATTTTATTTTCCGCAAAAATATTTTGTCTATCTTTACTGCCTTTAAAATTGTACTTTTTTTGTTTTTTTTTGTTTTTTTTCGTAACATAGGTTATTGTATAATTAAATTGTTTTCATTGTAACATATTGACAAGTGACAGTACTTTATTTAAAAAATTTATAAGTTCCATGAAAATTAGCATTTTTTCGCAAATTTGGTTTTTGTATAATTAATTTGTATTCATTGTAATATATTGATACGTGACATAACTTTATTTCAAATTTGTATGTATTTAAGACGATGTACATATGTATAAGTCTAAATAAATTGTCTGTCTGTCTGTCTGTCTGTCTGTCTTTATTAGTGAGCGATCCATTATTTCGAGTATATTTGTATCTAAGGTGTTTTATTTCGATCCTTATAAACAGTGCAGTTTGTCATTTTGCCGATCTGTGAATAGGTCCTTTTAACGGTTTATGACTTAAACGCACGTCTACCTTCAGGACTTTAACAAAAGCAATTTGATTCTTTGTATTTGCACTACATAGCTTTGAAAGTGTACCATAAATTTTTAAACATTCTGTAAGATGAAGTAATTGACAGCGCTCTATTTTGACTTGTAGGCATACGTGTGCAAACTCTGTACATATACGCACAATTCAGACGTCAAAATATAAACAAAACGAGTCAAATAAACAAGAACTAAATTATATAAATATATCAGACCAGTGCAAACTATTTTTCCATTATAATTACGCACATTAGTTTAACCTTTAAAATATGCCAAAATTTAATAGCTAAATTTCAGTGTTTTTGCTGTTGTTCCACCAATGAGGCCCTTCTTAAAAATAGTCCCTTCAATAAGGGGTTTCTCCACTGCTGATGTAACTTAAATTTCGTTATTTGTTATATATATACTAAATCATAATATTGTTAACTAAAGTTACTAGACTTACAACAATTTTGTAATTGTATTTTGATTTTGAATGGTTATGTCTCTAACATTGCATCTCTGTATTTTCAAAATTGTCTATTGTAAATTAATGTATTTAGAGCAAGAAGATTTACCAAATCACATTGTATGTGATTTATAAATTTATTCCTTGTATATGATATGTACAAATAGAAAATTTTGGGTAAGTGTTCAGTAAAGATCAAGTTTATCATGAGAGTCTTACAAAATGAAAAGCATAGTGTATGAAGAAAATATTGATTCGAAATGACAAACTATTTTGACTTTTCTCTCAAGATTAAATACAATCATGGAAATCCAACCGTGAATAATCAACATAAGAGCAAATAAATATAACATTTACAGTTGAATACCGCTATTTCGAAGTCGTTCGGACCGACTAAAATAGTTCGCAATAAGAAAGTTCGAAACAGCGATGTTCCAACCTCCGCACAGAGATCTGACTGGTTCCAAACATAGCTGAATCAAATCCCTGCCGTCAAAACAAACCACGTGATAATGATCGATCAAAGTCTTGCACAATATTAATTATGGTTTTAATTAGTTATTTTCATTTTCTTTGTTCATCGTTGATCGCAAACTATATGTAAAAGTCCAACTATGTAGAAAATTGCACTGCGTTGAATTAATTAAGTAAACGTTAATACAAACACATAATACTGTCAGATCAGGAAGGATTTTACTTGTGACGGCAGTGGTTACTGTTAACTGATAGGAAAAGTAACGCTGCGAGGAGTTTGGCGTTGTTTCCCATTGTATTAATAAATGTTATAGTTTTGAAAATTGCGCATGCGGTTTAATATTAATAACACCGTGTTTATATAGGATGTTCACATGTATAATGAAGGTTCGAAAATAACATTGTAAAGATTGTAAATTTGTCAGCATTGTTTGTTACTCAAAAGTATAACTCTACCGTATATCCACTTAATGCTGAATTTTTACGCACGCATCAGTCATCACTTGATAAACCCCCGAGATCAATGGAAGGTGCGAAAACTTAACCAAGCGACGACTGTCAAGTCATCACACCTTTGGTAGACAGCGTGGGCTAGGTGCGACTTCGAAATAAACACTGAAGATTACGTGTGAAAAACGTAGTTGGAACCGGAATTTTAGTTCGAAATAGAGATTAATTCGAAATAGGCAACTTCGAATTAATGATTGTTAATTTCGTTAAATAAAGAAGGAAAAAAATCGGGACCGAAAAAATAGTTCGAAATCGCGATTAATTCGAATTAACGGTGTTCGAAATAGCGGTATTCAACTGTATTTAGAAGCGTTCGCATTTAATATGACAATGTAAACATATCTCACCCACATATCTGATCAAGTTCTTCCGACGAATGCAGAACGCATACAACGACAAAATGATTGCGCTATTTATTATTCAACATATAAGTAGCTACATTGATGTCGATACGAGGATTCCTTTAGATAGACCATAACCACTTTGCCTGCATGTTTTGTTTCGTTTTGAACGACTAGACAGAGGATCTGTAATGCTTTTGACATGTTTTATACATACAGAAAACAACGTATATCCGTCTCAAGGTTAAAATAAAACGGTCGACGGACGATACAAGCGTGTACCTGGGGGAGAGATTAATCATAAATATGTAATTAAATAACTATCAGTGAAAGCAATCTGCCATTGGTATTTTAAGTTATCATCCAGAAAGATGCTGGATAGGACTATTTCTGGTTTCATACGGGTGGTTTTGAAAGCAGATGTGTCGCGAAGTGCTTACTTTTTCAGATGAACATCGCTGAATTCCATTAGCAAAATAATTGCTTAAAAAGCTTCTTAAAGCATACCATATGACAGACATAAAACCAGAACGCGGCAACGCAAATATGATAATGCAATCAAAAGGGTTTAGATATACATGTATTACTTTTCTAGCTCCAAACATATAAAACTCTTGTTGGAATACTGAAAGCCTTATTTTCGCCAGAATAAAAAATGACCAGTTATTTCGTTTCGTATACACCTATTTATTTTAAACACAAATTTGAAGCCTAGTGATTTCAAGTTGTACACACGGAAGTCTAATTGTGCAACTTTCAAGTCTTTGAGACAGATCACTCAAGCAAGAGCTTTATAATCAATGATCCAACTCTCAATTTCCCAATTGCGAGGCAAACACCGCATTCATTACACCACTACGGTCAGTCATTTAATACTTTATTGTCGTTAGAACTCAATTAGTCCAATCACTATAGAGATACTTGGTATATTAACACAATCTCCAGGCGTTGTTTTCTTTATTGCAGATGTTGCAAGTTTCGTTTTGTTTCGAAAGACACATTTGGACAAAAGCAAATGTTGTCTATAAATAAACTGCTGAAAAGTAGGTGTACGTCGGTATCCAGGTGGATCAAAAGGCCCAGAAAAAAGCGTTAAGCCCAATGTGTCTTTATAACATAAGAACATAAGAAAAATACTAACTATTTGATATATGGCCTACTTTCGACCACCGAGGGATGACCAACTAGTTATGTGTATTTCCCCTGAAAGCAAGTATGTTGTGTTTTACCGTAATGAATATCATGAGGATAATTAATAACCACAAAATAGCAAGAAAATAAAGGATTGTATAGCAAATACTTAACTGTCACTAAGATACTTTTCTAGCGGCCTGAAGAAACTCACCACTGAAAAACAGGGTTTCAGTACAAGATATATAAAGTATATAAAAATCCCTAAATTACGGTCGATTTTAATATCTTGTGCTTTAAAATGGTGTTTGAAAATATTTTGTTGTTTTTACCATTAACGATGATGTTATAATTTCGTTTATTGGTCTCTTTTAATATATCATCTTTGTTAGTAACGTTATGCAAAACAATATGAACGCTTTAACATGACATTTGTGTGACTGTTTGAAATGGGCCAAATATCCCATGAGTAGAATTTCGTGGTGCGATGGGTCATCATCTGAATCCACGCTTTGTAAGGATTTTTGATATGAGAGATAGGTAAAATTCATGCCTTGGCGGAGGCCAGATCTCTGCAGGAGTTTTCTCGTTTGTAAATACTTTGTAGCTTGAACACGTCCAATGACTGGGAGGAACATGTACATATCAGTTCCATTTTCCGGACAATCTAGGACACGTGACATCATAAACCGACTGTGGCACGTAAATGCTTGAATGAATACATTTGTTAAATATAAAGTTGCTGTTGCTTTAGTGTTGTTTTTTTAAAAATAAATCCAGTAATTCCAGTTCTCAGGGTTTCAAGAAAATGAACAACAATTAACATGCAAAAGGTGTGGTTAAATAAAAAAGAAAAGCATAACTCGAGTGCATTCTTGTCTTTAAAACTAATATTTAAAAAGTACATACATGTGTCATTTTGACATATTTTATAAAAAGAACAACACATAATACACTTATTTTTAAATAGATCTCTTGAATAAAGTGTAGATGACACAATACAAATACTAAATTTAAACCTAAATAACTTTCTAGACGTTATATTTTTGTACTATCTACTTTATTATATATAAATATAAATTCAGCGTTTTTGACTGTTTAGCACGTTTGTTAAAACAGGAAACATTTTGTGATGTATCATAGTTTTGTTTCGTTATGATGCCCTCATCATTATGTAAAGGGGGGAGCAATCTGCGCAGTCACTCGATGTTCGACGTCACCTACTCTTTCTCATAATAATGACTGTTGTTGATTTTTTTTCATGCCGGCTCATCCATTTGTCGAACACTCTACTGAACCAAAAGTCATAAAGTGCTCTGTTAAAGTTCATAATTTTTTTGTCAAATTTCTTCAACACTTTCAAATTTCTTACATTTTAATCGACTGTTCAGCAAGGGGATGTAGGCGTATGCCAGAGGTGCCAGATCAGGTGAACAATGAAAATTTCTTGTGCCAAGTGTACTTCAGAGTTCTGCTGACTTTCATGCTGCCCTCAACACTGTTCATTTTCTGCTTTGTTTCTACTGGTGTCATTTCTCTGTCCAAACTTGTAAAATGTCGCCAGCATTATGAAACGACAAAAAAATGACGTTCATTGCAATATAAAACGTATATTGATAGTCGAATACATGAGGCGGCAGGTTTTATTTTAATATCAGACTTATATCTCATCAGTCCAACCAACTGTTTGTGTGCGCCGGCGTTAGCTACCATACATGCTTAAAATAGTCGTAAATAATAGAAAAAAAATCCGTAAGACATGTAACATGTGTTATTGTTTAGAAAAAAAGTTGTTGTTTTCTACCAAATGTTATTTGAGAAGAAGTTCGCGATATTCTGGGACAACCCCCGTACTTTCGAAATAATATTTTACATAATCAATTGCATAATTTTACATTTTATTAAACCAATATTAGCTGGTGTACACAAGCTAGTCCTGTTCAATCAAACTATATGATGTATGGGTTGTGCCGTAAATGAACTCGATAAAGGGATAGCGAGAATTATAAATTCACATTCATAATCTAGCAGACTAGAGATACGGGCAGGGTTATCCAGAATAGGACAGAATTAGATTTACACAAATTCAACCACAAACCCATAATTTTAAAATACACGTTCCATTTTAAACCGACTACCGACGAATGAAAACAGTCTTTCGAAAAATGGAACACCAGAATTAATAGAGGGAGTTGTAAAGAAATTTGCAACACAATGTTAATATTACAACTGTACATAAGTCATATACATATGCATAACTCGCAATTTAAACAAGAATATCGGTAGAACCGATGGATGCTTCCCGTTGCCGCTTGACCTCTTATTGTGGCATTGATCTTAAGCCTAAGGACCTGAATCCTACGGAGACATCCTGTCATGTTGAGGTAAACATTTTTGTAAAGTGATTAAAAATTCATTCATTCATGGCCAAGTTATAAGTCTGGACAAGCACAATTGTGTGACCTCGACCTTTGACCTACGGACCTGGTTCATGTGTACTTCACGTTGTCTCAATGAGGTTATCATTTATGCATGGCAAGTTAAAACACGGACATGCAAAGTTCCAATTTTGACCTCTGACCTCCAGATGTGACTTTGGCCTGTGACCTTGGGACCTGATTCATGAGCAGTACACACCAGCTCATGGCGGCAAACATTTGTACCAAGTAATCTAAGAATCCCTCCATCCACTTAGAAGCAAAATAGCCAATTTATAATCAAAGGACAATTACTCCCTGAAAAATCATGATACTGGAACGAATGACAACAGGCGCATGTCCTCTAAATAGGGACGATGCATATAAAGTTTCATTGAATTCGAATTATTAGTTCCTAATATGTCGCGCTGAAACAAAGATATTCCATTAAAATGTATGATATAAAGGGAACGAATTCCCTGAAAAATCATCAGACCGGAACGACCTGACAACATGCGCATGTCTTCTTGGTAGGGATGATGCATTTAAAGTTTCATGGAACTTATGTCGTTAGTTCCTGGGATCTTGCGCAGAAACGAACAATCGTCATATTATTTTAAAAGTTTTATTTTAAATGTGAAAAGGGCAATAACTCCCTGAAAACTCATCAGTATGGAACGACCTGACAATGTCATCTTAGTAGGGATGCTGCATATTACGTTTCGTTGAATTTGAATTACCGGGTATTAGTTCCTGAGATCTCGCGCGGTAACGAAATTTTCCTAATAAAATGTCCTACTCATATACTTATAAAGGGCAATAACTCCCTGAAAAATCACCACACCGGAACGACCTGACAAAATACGTATGTAAACCCTAAAGGGATGCTGCATATAAAGTTTCCTCGAAATAGAGTCATTAGTTCATGACATCTCGCGCGGAAACGAAGTACCGGAAGGACGGAAGGTCGGAATTACGAAAGGACGGACGGAGGGACGGAATGACGGACGGACATGGACTATGATAGATACAATCTTCTGGGAAGTGCATTCCGAACAAAGAAAATGGCAGTTTAATAAAAATTATGATGGGCGGACAAAGCGAGCAATAAAAAACGACAGAAACAGTTTTTATCTACGCGTTATTTCGTGATTGTAATTTCAAGCAAGTTACCGTGTGTGTTATAAAGTTTTCATTTGACAATAGTTGTGTCAGTTGTTATTTGATAGTCATAGATCGAAGAAATACAACAATATTTGACCAGCAAGCCATGAGACAATTAACACTAACAAAAATGCCATTGAAAATATTTATAAGTATCGGTCTATAATGAATTCGATTGCTCTTGATTTGTTTTCACTTTTAAAGCAAAAGTAGAAGTTTTTACACATGTATTAAAAATAATGCTCACAACGACAATGTAAAAAATATAAGCATCGCATGAAATTGATACTACGTGGTGATCAAATCAGACTTGCGTAATAAAACTAATAAAATGTTAGCGATCCTTAAACTTACACTGTCTAAAACAACTTTCCCGTGTAAATATACACAATGTATGTACATGAACTCGTAGTTGCAACATATTGGGTTAAAGGAAAATGTGTGCGATATACGAATGTGTGCCAATCACTTTTGTAAATCTTGTAAAAGTATTGTGATTATAATCTAATTTGACAAAGATATGCGCATAGATATAATACCACAAATATCTTGTTATAAATACGTTGTTACATTTCTAACACTCGGATAAATAATTATGAACTTATTTTGAACTAATGAGTGTTTACTTATTGTGTATTGTTCATAATAAAGTTTCTTCTACAAAACACGCTACTGTGTATGAAAACAGTTCAGTTATGAATTACCTAGTGAATGATTCCGACGGGAGAAATTTAATATTGACACTTGCGTCTAACAATTAGATTGGAACCGGTATCTTTTCATTAGCTCTCATTGGTACGTCCTGGAGATATAGCAATGGATTTTTATCCGTTCATTACCTGTTATAAGTTATGAAACATCTGCACCAAGTGTAGGCATGTCAAACAATGTTTGACAAGAAGACATGAGCAATGCACAATGCATTATAATTTTAAACGAAACGGGCTTTATGTGTTACAAATAGTAAGGTAACTGAATTTAAGTACCATTTTCAAACATGCAAAAAGAAAAACGTTACTACGAGTGAACAAAATGAGTGTGTCTCTAAATATATCTTAAACTAAAAAAGTACTACAGAACACATTTTAATTTATTAGTTTAAAGATTCTATAAATGTTCCGTAATATATAGGATGTATACAACTCAATCAGATTCTAATTAGTTGTAGATCAACTACTGTTCAGCAACTCATGGTCCGTTATTTAAAGCCTCCAAATCCGCTTTGGGCATAAAATGTTTGTCCTTATACAAAGACAACAACAGTCGGCTCCTAGCGGCAGGCATTGACATGGATTGTCTGACACACGTATGGCTGGCATTCCAAACTGTGTGGGACCACAGTTGATTCCACAGGAAGCATTGCAAATTAAATTCAAAATGTGTTCATGTCCATACGTTGGAATTAGTGGGTGGGGTAATGCGCTATGTGTGGTTTGTTTGTAGTAATAAATACAATATGTTCTTTGTTTGCAAAGTCGTCTTTTCTTCATTCTTTTCGTAAAGATGAGGCAGTATATGATTATTAAACAAATGTATTACATAATTGTTTCAGACTAGAGGCCTATGACAGAAACCAAAATTTCAACAACTGTGAGGACCTTATGCCAGAATTTAGGATGAGCCTTCCAGTAACCAGTGGCTACAAGGACATCAACAGTGACATGAACATGGCCCCCATTGACCGTCAGAAAGCCACTGACTATCTGGAACGCTTTCAAGTTGAGTTCGACCAAACTGTAACTGCACTGTACAATGACAAATTTTTAATGTATCTTCGGTTGTTTTCATCAGACAGTCTTGACTTTGTAAAAAGTGTGTGTAGAGCAGAAATGAAGAAAAAGATCAATTATGTGGTAGACATTTCCTTTACAAAACATGGAATAGTGCACGAGGCGCAGTGCGAATGTGGAGCTGGCGAGGGTCCCTTTGGACATTGCAAGCATATAAGAACTGTATTGTATGCATGCCTGAAATTTGTTCAAACAGGAGATGTGAAGGTAGAGTCGTCATGTACCGAGCAACTACAGGCATTCCATAGAGCCAAGAAACATACCGGGTCCCCTCTGAAGGCCAGAGACCTAAACATGGTTGGGGCAGATATTTGTGATATTAAGGACTTTGATCCCCGACCTGTTAGTTTTCGAAATGCCCCTAATTATCAGGATCATTTTTACAATATATGTATGAACTTTAAAGGAATTTCTAAAACGCCAATATTTCAGACCTTTGCACCAGCAAATATATATGCAGTCAACAATGATCATGACTATTTTGAAGTGACACATGAAGAAAACTTTCTAAATCAGAGTAAAATAACTAAAATAACAACAGAAGAGTGCTGTGAACTGGAAGTTTTGACAAGGGGACAAAACACAAATGATCGTTGGTTCGAGGAACGTGGAAAAAGAATCCAGTCATCCAACTACCACCGGATATGTACAGCAACAGAAAAGGCCAATTTAGCAGCATTGGCTTCCACAATGGTATCTGGACATGTAACTAAGCAAAATGAAGCGATGCGCCATGGCTGTAAATATGAAAAAACTGCAATTCACATATATGAAAGTGCGCGAAATGTTAATGTTCAGGCATGTGGCATCACTGTTTCTAAGACCCATCCATTTCTAGGGGCATCTCCTGATGGAATTGTCAGCAAGGATTTAATTGTAGAAGTAAAATGTCCTTTCAATGCAAAAAATAAAGAGATAAACTCAGTTACTGTGCCATATTTAAAAGAAATCAATGGAAAACTTGTTATAAGCAAAAAAAATCCATATTACTTTCAGATACAGGGACAGTTGTTCTGCTCTGAACGAAAATATTGTGATTTAATTGTGTATACTCTCACTGACATTGTGTACATCAGAGTAACAAGAAATGAGGCGTTTATCTCTGATATGGTGCACAAACTTGAATTATTTTTTGAGGCACATTTCAAACCAGCACTTTTGGAAAAGTTGTTTTATAAAAATGTGTAAAATAATGTTTTGAAAAGAAATGAAATAAAAAGTTCATTTGAAAATAAATGCATTTTGTAATGTTGTATGAATTATCATGATATGTATTTTTTGTTATTATATTTGTCATTATATATGTATTCAAATAAATTGTTTTATTGAAAATTGTGTTGTTTGAACAGAACTGCATAAATATCAAGTATGTTATTTACAGTCAGCATTCATAAAGCACCTCAGGAAAAATTTAAGTACATTCCTTAAATTATCAGAATTCCTAAAGTCTTTTGCTTTTTTATATAGATGTGTCTTCTTGTATTAAATTTGTTTTTGCTGTAAATTATTTACTTTTGTTATAGTATTTTGGCAAAAAAACAACAGAAATCATAATAATTTCCATAGCAAATTGTATCTGAAATTTTCACTTAAATAAAACTTAAGATTTCGCTTAGGAGCTTTATGAATACCAGCCCGTACCAGAGTTTAATTTCAGCTGCAAAAGTAACAAATCACTATTTTAAACTTTATTTATTAAGCAATCACATGTAATACATCAACTTCAACATAAAAAATGAATAATGAACAGTCATATTGACAAACAAATGTCTAGTAGTACTGTAATAACATGTACTTTCTAATACTGATAACCATAGACTAATACACATGATCATCAGACATTTTTTTATTCAGAATGGTAAATGACAACATAAAAATGACATTTTTTACTACACTTAGCTACATGTACAACCGTGATTGTAGCAATTCTTTAAGCATATGTAGACACAATGCCATTTCTGAAATTGCATAGCATGAAACATACAAAAATTATCTCTGATGACAACTTAGTCTCTGTGGCAGTCAGAGGTTCAGTTAAAATTCTGTATGTTTTTCCAAGACCAATGATTCTTTCTACATGCACAAGTTTGCTAGAAATTTTCCTATCTTTAATAACAGTATCATTTGACATTCTGTTCTTTTTCTTAAAAAAGGTTGGTATATTAATATGCACATCATGTGGTGCAAAAATGTCCTGTACATTAAAACCTTTGTCAGCCATTATACTGTCATTTTTGGAACAAAGCCTGGTCAGTGAACTCCGTTCAACTATTTGCCTGTCACTTGTAGCACCTCCATAGGCTGGGGACACATAAGAAATAAGACCGCCAGGGGTACTGCCAATCAAAACCTTAACTGTATTTCGGTTTTTGTAAGTCGAAAAAGTGGCTTGTTGAGCCGTTGGATTTTTCGGTTTTTTAATTTGGCACTCAGTACCATCAATTATGACGCGTGTTTTGGTGTATAGCCTCTTGAAGCTGCTTGGAGCGAAATAGCGGACTAAAGTTTGTGATGGCCATATGTTAATTTCTTTCCACTGTTTTTCCATGTACAAGACCCAAGTAATAAAAATGTTCGACACCACACTTTCAGAAACATTAAATAATCGCGACAGTTCAAAGTTTGTCATGTGTCGCCTTAACTTTATCAAAGTAATAAAAAATTGATCAGCAACACATATACTCGAAACAGAATGATACACATAATTAAGATGGTATGCTGCTGGTCCAAGTGTGTTCAACACGAAAAAGAACTTCATGTAATTTTCAAGTCCAGTATAGAAGTGGACGGCTGGCGCATCATTGTCAAAATTGTGGATGCTAAATGCAGGTGTTGTTGTTGTTTGCATCGCCGCATCTTCCATTACACACTCTGTTTGTACACAAGAATCTATAAATGTCACTTTTTCATCCGTGATTGAGATTATTTGCTCCACACATTCCTGCTGGGTTACAACTTCTTCGCTGGCACCCACATCGATATCAGAAGTAACAATGTCTATTTTGGTTGCAATGAACTCAGGTTCAAAACTCATGTTTTCTCCAGATTGTTCCATATTTGTCACATCTTCAAACAACTTACGTTTCCGGTTTTCTCGTTTTAGACGACGTTCTTTTCTCTCCTGGTTCTTCGCAACAGTCGCCTTGTTTGTCCAGGAAAAAATACTGGGGGCAGCTGTTTTTTGCAGAGCCCGCTTACGTCTTTCATTACCTGAAAAAATAAATACTGAAAAAATAGGTATGTGCTAGAAACAAATGCATATATTTGGTTGTTGCAGCTTTAAGGTTAAATGGATTAAGAGAATGAGTGTTCAGAAGGTGACAGATTAATCATTTTATTGGTTTCAGTCAAGTAAGATTAAGAAACACCAACATATGATATAGTGTTAGGTTATGACACACAATATCACATAATGCATATTTAATTAATCAACAACATTACATTTAATTTTTGAAGCAGTACTGTCGTTGTTGATGCAGAACTTTTCGAAAAATAAGCCAAGTAACAAATGATGATATTTAGTATATACATGTAAACCAGTTCCATATACTGTACATATACATATGTCATGATTATCTAATGGAGAGAAAACCCAAATTCAACATTATAAGCGTAATAATTGTTTATATTTATGATGTTTTTCAACTCAATAGAAAAGCAAACTACCTACCAGCGTATGTAATTGTGTGGTAATCATCTTCGGTGAAGTGGTTTTCACACACGTACGAGTATTCGGATGGAGTCCAGATTTCGAACTTTGTTTTCACCCGTCGAATAGCTTGTACCCATGCTGCTCGACGTTGTTTATCTTTCGGGAAGTTGTGTCGTCCTTTTCGTGAACACAATGGAACGCAGCACGTGGTTTCAGGCATCATTTTATCTTTCTTTTGTCAAGCTGTCAAACGCTTCGCTTATTAACAATGACGATAATCTAATAATAAAATCCGAACATATCCGCATAGAGGGACCTACTCGACCAGAGCGCCACCTATATTGGGAAACAGGGGAGATAAATCGCTAAAGTCGCTCATTGAAGGGGTGCTAGAACACACCCCAGTTCCTCACATAATGCAGCTTCAAAATACACACACACGTGTGCTAGACACTGAGAATGCACGCGTAAACAGCAAATAAATGGCTGAGTTATTTCAATCGTTTTATTTTAAATACTCAGAAGCGTTGACAATTCACGACTAACATGCCAGTACATTTCGTATATCGTTGAACCGTTACAGTTTTGTAACATTATGGAAACAGTATGTTTATCTAATTTACATACTAGTGACACGTCAATAGGTGGGACGCATTTTAATCATAGCTGCAATGTCCAACCTTTTGGCTGAAATATCTTTTATATGTGTGTGTGGTATTGTGTTGTGGGGGGAGGGGGAGGGCAAACAGGAGCACCCAGGAGGAAACCCCATCTGTCCGGTATGTGGACCATTAACCAAACTCACGTGCGTCGGACAAACGAAACGCAGTGCTCAATATAAACATTGAGTTAAACGGTACTGGCACTTCCTAAATACAAAAATAAAGTGGCATTTTCATCTTCTTAGGAAAAAATACAAAAATCAATGTCTATTTTAACGGTTTGAAGATGTACAAATGTTGAATCAACAATAGTTTTTAAAGTATGTGTGCCATATTTCCATCAATATATTGTGAGATACTCCCAGCTTTATTTATGAATGAGTATTTCCGAACTTTCAAATGAGTGTTTGCTCCAATATACTGCTTTTATCAAGAGCACTGGAAGCGGTTGGGAACCAGACGTAGTACCCACAGACTGTGAATTTACGTTATGCATCCAATAATTTACATGCGATGAAATAAGACATTTACTGTGAAAATACAGAAATTCTGATGTTTGTATTTGAGCTTTTTATCAACATGTTCAATTGCGTTTGCTAATCATCACTAGGAGCAATCTAACATCAGAGAATAAAGACACCATTGGCAAATATATCAAGATTAGATAAGCAAATAGTTGAATGAATATAGAAAGCAATGACGTACGTAGTGCATTGTATAACGGTCATACTTCTTTGTTAGCATCTTCCCAGATTTCGCTTTTATACACATAGCAAAAAAAAATTTGTAGCACACAATGTTCTAATAAACAAGAAATAATTAACTCCAATGATTGTTTCAGTCTTCTTACAGTTCGCGATTTCATTAGTGTAGTTCGAAATGTATATTCAGCTTCTACCGCGCAGAGGCAGCATACGTTTTAAACTTGCTCCTGTACTGTGGCTTTTCAAAGGAGCAAATGAGGTTCAAGTCCGGTAGTAGGGAAACGTTTTCCCATACAAAGTCACTGCTTATGCTTAACAGACAATTCTGGAGCCGGAGATACGAGAGTAATTTGACCATTTGTGACCGTGTTTACGCAAGGTTATCATTGTTGTTTAACGGAGTATTTGTGGCGGAATTATTTTCGGGATGTCTTGCAGTATTAGGTGGAGCTGGTCCAAACGCCTGTCGAATTAAATATTTCTATACATTGTATAGTGATATTACGCACATGGCTATAAAGCCAAATGTGATATGCTAAATTTCATATAATTAAGTAGCACAAGAATGACCTTTTAATCAAGCGCAATATTCAATCTAATTAAAATCAGATCCGAAATGGAAGGTGTAGGAAATAATTTTAATTGTGTAACATGTGTTGATGCTTGGTTTTACTGGATGTTATACTAGTAACAACAGACGCTTTCCCATTGGCATAAGCTTTGCAACATATTCAGTTGACCTTGCTACGAGATTTCATTGACAATGTGTTAAGCCATTCAGAAAGCTATGACTTAATTGTTTGGCGGAGATGTCTTGTAAAAACATTTTATAGTGTTAACGGACTTTGGCCTATTGGTTAACAAGAAGCAACAGACAATTATTGAGTGCATATGTCACTGTTTTATTTATAGCGGACTTAAATTAATAAATATGCAAACTTAACAAACATGCATATCAACGAAATATACATTCACTTCAAATCAAAACGGTCTCCACAATGTTTCCTTTATCACGTGCCCAATTTCGTCACCATGTCCAATTGAGACAACGCTTTCTGATTCGGATATGACGTCACTGTTTTCAACTGATGAGACGTTCATACTTGAATAACACGAGTCTGCAGTACTCTCGTTGCTGGAATACGTGATTCTCGAATTACTTTCGGGAAAAACTCTCCCGTCACAATATCCTTGGGGTAGCACGCGGGCATTTGTAATGGGGGAAACATCAGGAGCGTAAAGTAAATATGACGATATGTAACTGGCGTCAGTGACTCTCACTGGTGTAGACATCTGATGTCCTCCATGAATCTGATTCCGGACGCATCTTTGATGAGAAGACTGCATCGTGTGTAAATGATCACTCAGTGCTTTGATCGTCTTCAGGTCTGCTGAATTTTGAGAGGTAAGGTACGTTAATTACCTTCCTTGCACAGATCTGGAACCCGGCACTGTAGGCGGCCGACTCGGTTGCCATGGAAACTGAACGCTGGCGCTGCTGCAGCTGCTGGAGGTGGAGCACTGTGAGATCCAGAATGTCTGCCTTGTCTACACGCGTCATGGGGGATATCTAATGAAAAGAACATAAATGTATATGAATGATATATGTTGAAAAAGACTTATGGTTTATGATCAACTGCAATACATACAAGTGTATAATACTGTTCTGAATTGTAAATACTTTAAAATGTAACATTAACAGCTTTATCTATTACACCGACGATGCTATGTCGGTGTTGACGACGACGATGATAACGACAACGACCACGATGATGATGACGACAATGATCAAGACGAGGATGATTAGGACTATTAAGAGGAGGATGATGTGCAAAGAGGAATAATAATAATGCCGAATATAATAACATTTTTTAAATTGTTTTTTGCATTGCGCTGTGCTCTTTTTATATGTTCTGCTATAATCCCATGGCTTATGTAATAAACTTGTGTACATACACAAACACATGTGAAACAATAATAATACACATATGACACACTGACACACATGTGAACAATATACTTTACATTCAAATATATAAGCATAGATCATTCTTATCAGCCATAATTTACCCCCGGTGTTACCTGTTGTCTAACGGAGTCCGCGATGAGCGCCCTTAGTTGGTCGATGCTGTGGTTCATGCGCTCCCGTCGCTGCTTTTCCACCTGCGGCTTCCGGATCTACAGAAAAATGCATTTTTATGTTGTCCTACACATTGGTATATTATCTATTTTAAAGCAATTAAAATCTTCAGAAGTTACAAAAACATGAGTTGTTATGTTGTGCTACACATTGGTATTCTTCAGAAGGTAAGAAAACATACGTTGTTATGGTGTACAATACATTGGTATACTTATATACCTTGAAGCAGATCAATTCTTCAGAAGTTACGAAAACATGCGTTGTTGTTTTGTGATACATTGGTGTACGTATATACCTTGAATCAATTCAATTCTACTGTAGTGGCCAAAACGTGTGTTGGTAGTGCATGCTTCGTGGGTATTTAAAGCTGTTCAATATAGTATGAAAAGGCTTTGATTAATTAAAAAAAAAAATGCCGCCGAATATATTGCATTTATCTAATACTCAAATCGTAAAAATTATTAATAATTTGCAAAGATAAATACGTACATGCGGCGTGAAAATAGCGTGATGCATATTGACATCAATAGCAGTTCAAGAGAACTTCTGCAGCAGAAGTTGTTCTTTTTATTGTTTAAATACCATCCCGTTATATAAAATTTGACAAACAAAATGCAACTCACTTTTCTCAAATAGCTGGTGTTCTCCTGCCCAGCTTGTTTTAAGGCAACCATTTTAATTGTGTTCAGATAATAAAAGAAACTTTTCTTTCGACGAAAATATAACTCTTCAAAAATGCGAAGGGTCTATTTCTCTTTCGTTTATTTATCAATCTAAGTTGGTCGTATTTTGTTGAGTGGTACTGGTATATCAAGACTTATATACCAAATTCACATGTGTCAATTAAAGACACGAGTTGATCATCATTAACACTTCACGTGGATATCCTTAATTTGCAGCAAACTTGTAATATACGCTGTTAAACGAGTCAGTGTGTGCCAAAAATTGCGTCTCAATTAAAGACCAATTAATTAGCTTGATTCATTAAATTTAAGTGAGAATCAATTTTAAGGAATTTTCCAATAAAATAACCGCTTTACTCAAATTATTCGTAACTTTGACATATGGGTCACGCTGAATTTTGGATTTCCGATGGTTTGAGCTTTTCTGGACAGTATGTAACTCAACTTTAAATTTTAAATTTATTACTAAACTCATTTCATATATTTCTAACTGCATTAGTACAAACTCATGTCTTTTATGTTTTTTTTTCTTTTAAATCCTTATACAGGTATCATGCAAATACACGTATATACACGTATAAATATTTATCTATCCTTTCAAATAATTGTGGAAATACAAACTAAACCAAGTATTAATATTTTAGGTTGAGAATTGTATTATGTGTGTATGTATGTATGCCATGCATTGCATTCGAGTTAGCAATTGTCTATACATGTATAACATATGCAATTAAGCATAACTGCATATTACATTTTGTTTTTACATTGCCAGATAATTTTAAATAATGGACAGAATATTACAATTTCTGCATACTTTATAAAATCAGCGGAATACAAATATTATACAGTTATTTTGTTAGCCAAACTGCCCGCCGTTCCCCCGGCTTAAAATATTGATAGGTGCCTAGTTACTACAACACAATTCACTGAATTCCATTTGTAATGGCTAAAACATTTTCAATGAGGTTGATTTATTTAAATTTTAATCCATATCTTACGATAGTACATGTTCATATTTCTTAACATATCATATTTCTTAACATATCATGGTGTTTATTAATTTTCAATTTTTGCTATCGTTACACAGCAACTGACGGAATTTTACATCATATTGCAAAAAGATCTGTAAATACAAAGCAATATTAAACTATACACGTCCGTCTTTTGATTGCAACAAATGGGTGAAGACATAGAGAATATTTGTTGGTTTCAGTTGAATATCGATTTTAATTCACGAGTGATCATGGAAATTTATATTTTCACGAGTTAATAAAAAATCAATATTCTACTGAAATCTACAAATGAAAGAGTTGCATGGCATAAAATGAACAGTACAACCCATAACGACGTAGTCCATTAACGATTAAATTGCTTGAGACAATTGTACGGGTTTATTTGTCGTTCTGTAGACATACTTTATTCAACACAGTTGGTCCGTCAAAGGGCAAAAGTTCTACACAAGAGCTAGCATGACGATTGGTAAAATTTCGTAGCCTAGTGTGACTGAACCCAAGCCGATAAATATTGTATACGAACACGTGGTCTGCGATGGTACCCGGGTTTAAAGAAGTAAAATGTACTTAAATTATTAATTTTCAAATTCGATGGAAACATACCAACAGACCAGGTCGATGTTGATTGCTTGTTACTAACTGATATATTGAAGAAATAACCGAAGGAAAAACACATTACAGTAAGTGGTAATGCCGTTGTCTAGCAATTAGAATGTAGCATGGCATTACGTTTTCTTAAGCTTTAGAATAGCTTTTCGAGTTATCCTTTGTACGAAAACTGCCTAATTTTTTTTATAAATTGCCAAAAAAAGGCAGAAATAAAAGGCCGTTCAATTCGTAAACGTAAATTGCGTAAAAACTCTTCAATAAATTTTTAATCCTAAAAGTACAGCTACACGATTTATATCGAAGGTAAATGAATAACTGTAAATCAACCTGTGCATAATGATTAAGTCACATCTAAAAGATAAATGCACTAACCGTCACAAATCCTGTGTAAAACATTTAAAAATCTGTGGAAATCCGCCATTGTTGATATCAGTTAGTTTTTTCCCCAAGTATACTATACTGGATAGTAACGAACGATTTCCCGCCGCCCCCAACCACCCCCCCCCCCACCCCGCCCCACCCCGCCCCGATAATACATTTGACGGTTATGAGCTGTGTAATAATGATGTCAATCAGTAACGCAAAACGATTATTATGACAAATGTTTTAGCTATGATCGATTGGCATTTAATAAGGAAACAAAAGTTAGATTTTTCTATAATACACTAAAATAAAGATCTTTTGTTTTAAATAGACAATGTAGTTCCACGTAGGAATGATCTTACTTAACATACATGTCGACCGATTTGTAGTAAACCATGAATTCTCGGAAGCAAGTTAAAACAGCCCCAAGTAAAAACGGCCGTTTTAACTGTAAGTCGAATTCTCAACGAGAGCACTTTTATGAATGCACGTGAATGGTAACATCGGGTCGAATCAACAAAATATTAACATTTGCCAATGTATTTATTCATTTTAGTCACAAAATACAGGTATTGGGGCAAACAGTATTCATATTATTGTTGTTTATATTAGTATCAACTATAGTCCGACAACATTGACCTGGCACTCATGCATATTCCGTTCGTTTCAGTAACCTTTTATCGGAAAAAAGTAAACACCTGATCGCTCGTAACAATGTACTAAATGTGAGTTTAACTTAATTTATTTTTTTGACCATCAATGTAAGATTAGATGGTCGAGAGGTTAACTGCAGCTTAAATATGGTGGAGTTGCGGGTTCGATTCCGTTTTCGGTCGTAACAATTTATTTTTCAATTTTGAGTTAAGGTATTCAACCCATAATTAGCTCGTTAGTTTTCGTGTAATTTCGACGAAAGCCGTAGCCGTCTGTACTTTACCGTTCGCATTCGGAATACATACAAAACTTCGTTAAAAATTATAGATTTTTTTAGCTACACCGTAGTATTTGTTTCAGATTTTAAAATCGTCGCTTTTAAAAGCAAATTAGATATAAAATAACTATTAAAATGTAACGAGTATAATTAAAACAAAAGCGGAATCGGAGTTTGTTCCCTTTGGAAATCATGATAATTTGAACGCTTATTGAATTGTATGTGCATATGACAGCGTTTACTTACCTTGATATAAATCATTCTGACTGACGAAAACGTAATAAAGGTTACGCATGCGCAAATAAATTCCTTCTTTGTTACATATAAAATATAATTCAAAATTTTATCTCACTTTTCACCATGACCAAGCTACTTTCCAATATATCACCATACATTGTTGGAAAGATGAGGACATAACCTTTTGAAAAAGCAGCATGTCAAAAAATTCTATGGAGGCTGCCATTTTGCGCACGAATACATGGGCCTAAAGTTACGAAGCTGGGAACCACTAGACAAAAAGTAGTGCAAAAAAACAGCCTTTTTTCTGTGACAGTGTGTTTGGAAAATTACCGAGAAGCATATTAGTTTGACTGTTTATATCTACCTGAAATGTTGTAACATGGACTAATGAGATGTCAATAATTTTCTCTATTGGAAAACTGACAAAGAAAAAAAGTCAAACGGCAAGCCTAATACCAAGCTGTGTACGGGTTAGTATCAGTTCATTATCAAATTGTAAAGCCATTTGTTTGTATGGTAATCGTTTCTAAGATAATGACAACTCGTGAATGGTCGTGTAAATATACTTAATAAAAATGTTTGATTTTTATTTATACACGGAACATAAAGTTTGGAAATATAATAAGATGAAGTACTAGTATTAGTTTCCAAGCTTATTTAACAAAGTTCTATGTTTTGAAATAATCATATAATTATGTTACAATTTCCATATTGAAAATGCTATCAATTTTGCTTTGTCATTCTGTTTAAGTGTTATAACATAACCTTATAAGTCGGTTACTAAAACATCTGTAAAAATTCAACATTTGGCATAAAATTTTGCTCAACTGACATCGGTGCCATATCAGACAATCATTTAAGCAATGATTGTTGTGTAAATTAATATCAGTCTGTAACTAGAATCTACTGTAAAACTGTGTACTGAAAACTTATTTTCAGTGATGCTGCTGTTCAGAAAAGCAAACACACATCCAGTACGATGGGCGACATGTTAGATGGCGACCAGGCTGTTAGTGTTCAACCAGAGGCATCGCTAGTAGCAGTCGCATTCCCATATTCATCAACAGCTGGGCGCAACCAGCTGATGTTCAAAAATGAGAAGGCCAGAAACATTGATTCTCTGGGTCTTCTTGCCATTGCTGACGTGATAAAAATATTACAGCAGAGGACATCGCTGGCTCTGGTTTATGTACAATCGAAACATTCAACTGTGAAGGCGCGGACAGTTTATTTAGCATTTAACCTGTAAATATAATGGATGTGAAACCCTATATTACAGTTGCAAAAAGGACGTTAGAAACTTTTGTAACACAAATTAGCGGATTTTTTTAAAAACACTCATTTTTTTATCCCCAGTAAAGTTCATGATTGACATGGCCTGGAACGTTAATTTTTTTTAGATGAAAATGTGTTAATGCAGCACATATTGGTTCTGTCTGTTATGTTTATATTTATTTCATTTATAAAATGTAGTAATTGTAAATTTAGTTAATTTAACTCTTTTGTTTATATTCTAGATTATGTGTTTTAGACTTTTTGAATAAATATTGTTTATAATAGAATATACAATGATGAAACAAAGTTTAATTTTAATGTGTTATCTTCCAAATTTATGGAACCAATTTTATACATTGCTTGTATTTTGTATCTAAGAACTTTTTAAAGTTTTATGGGAGTATCTTTCTTAGGTTCTCAATAATTATTTTAAAATATTTTTAAAAAAGGTATCTCTGAAAAAAAACAGCTTAATTTTTTATGGGGGTAGTGTTAAAAACTGTTTTAATTTTTCAAATTTGCATGGTAAAGTTTATTTGTTTTGCCTTTATTGTGTGGCTTATTGTCCAAGAATAAAATATATTATGGTTTAGATTCAGAACATGCATAAAATAAGCAAGTTTATCACATTTTGTTTATGGCTTTCAAAAAATAGAACAGGAAAATTCTCATTGATCATAATTGTAATTAGCAATACGAGTACATATTACTTCCATATAAATTGATTCAAGAATAATTGTTGAATATTTTCATAATACGTGTTCAATATACCATTCATAAATGTTTATTTATATGAAGTTTATAAAATATTAATAAAGTATTTTACTTGTAAAGATGCCTATAGCTTTTCAGTTTTGAATACCTGAATTGCCTTCTTCAATGCGATTGTATTGTACAAATAAAACATTGAATAATGTTTGAAATATAAATCATAAAATGATGGGTCATCTCCCTACAGACAAAACACATTAAAAGGAAAATGTGTTATCTGAGAAAAAATGGAACGGAATTACAATTCCTTCTATTGACCTGAAAAAAAGCACAACACACGATGGATATGCTGTTTTGAACACAATAACCTCTAAATAGTAAGCGAGCACTTTCCCATTAGGATATCATTCCAGATGACTAATGTATTCCTAGATAGCAATTAAACATTATCTAAAGCCTCGGTCACAAACGGGTTGCGTCGACTTACGTCGAGTACTTAAGTGAAAAATCTGATCAACTTTTCTATGTGAAATTCAATGATTTCGGTTTACAAAACGGTAAAATAATAAAAATATCAGCAACATGTACTACACAGATTGTCTCATAATATATGTTACCATTATAAACACATATGTTTCGTTTTGGGAGTGAATGTGCTTGAATGTAGAAAGAACCTAATGGGACGTTTTTCAGACCTTGATTTTCTTCTTATCTTTGAAAATTTAATATATTATGAGACTAAACTGTGAAATATAAACAAAATCTAACCACACGTTTTGACAAAAATGCGATTTTTCTTATAACCCCTCATTTTTCTACTTCAACCGAAAATTCTGATGGGGTACACTTACAAAAATGACTGTCATATTGTCAAAATGTATTTTATTTATTCCCGAATAGCTTTAATTTATACGTTAAAGGTGTATCTTATGAAAAGGTATAACAGACATAAGTACCAAAGTTGACCAACAACACTTATTACATTAAATTTGGCTAAGCGTAAGGTAAAAAACAACAGATTTCATTACAGTAAAAATACGCCAAACACCAATTATTTTTTTTTTTTTTTAACTTTTATTTCATAGTATGTCAAAATCAGTAATACCAAAATATAATATAACCTTATCTGAGAGGAAAAGGGTATAAATTGACATAGGTTTCACCACAAAATTATCAAGGTATAACATTTGGACTGAAGCAACCGTATGTTATAAAAAAAAATATGAAAAATAAGACAAGTAAAAAAGCAAATATTTTCCTTCTATGTTAAAACTTTTTTTTTCTCTTATAATTATACTCTATTAGTAGTATCGATATTAAATGAATTATTTTTGCACTTATGTTAAAGAAATAGTGTTTTGTATAAACATTTTAAATACAAATGTTACTAGCTGAGGTTCACATATCCTTGGTTACCAAATTCAGAAAAATCTAAACATTTTTTATAAGTTTGTGTTTCAAAAAATTCAATAGACATTTTCATTAGATTGGGTTAACAGGAGTTTCAAAAAACTGGCAAATCTGTGTGATAACTTCATCAAGACTCTTCTTGAAGCTTGTGACTATTAGTAAAATGTCACTGTTTTTGGATAAAAGGGTGTCTCTTAGACCATTCTTATCATTTCGCCGATACATAATTTTCAGATGTTTTTTACAGCGGTAGATCTCATCAAAATTCCTCAGTGGAGCAGGCCCAAGTTTACACAATGGACAGTATTTAAATTATCCAACAGAACACCAAACTCGATCAGCAGGCGTCCCGCTCTCCAGCTATCTCGACTGACTATTTTTCCAAGTTTTTGTTGTGAATGAATGTTATTTCACAGCAAGGAGCACGTATCTCCTTTACGCCGATATGTTTTTATATACGAATAATTAGTTCAATAATACTAATAATCCTTGGACGTTTATTTATAACTATTTTAACTTAAGTATACGGAAATACACCGGAAATATCGCGAAAATGTCATGATTAAATGTAAACAGAAATTCCCAACAATGACGTCATTTGAAGGTATTCCCCATGTCAGAGTACCTTGTTTTTCTTCAAACTACATTTTTACTTTCATCTTTAAAGACAAATAAGCATTTATTTCACACATTTAATTGAAAATAACTCAACATTTGAAAAGTAATGTTTATTTCGCGAAAATAATTTCTGTTTCGGATTAGATCGATTTGATTTACGGTTAGTGGCGAATGGGCCGAAGTTAACCGATATTTCGCGAGTATTTCCGAAGTCATTAGGATCTTTCTACCTTAAATGCAAACAATAACAGCTTCGTACATATAATTGAATTTTATTTAGTGCGAGTATTGTGCCACATATTTTGCATGTTCTTAAAATAATCAAGTATGATTATTATAATACATGTTCCACATGACGTCCCTTTTGTGTAATTACGACGTCACAGAGTTTTTATTTATTTATTGATCACAGTCTGAAGAGTTTCAATGTTTATTTGCCTAATTTCCCGCCTAATGTTCAATTTAAGTTCATGCACAGAACTTGAAGAGGGCTTATACACTTTGTCCTTTAAAAATCCCCACAAATAAAAATCCAGCGGACTCAAATCTGGCGAGTGTGGTGGCCACGGGTGACTTACCCGACAGCCAATCAAGGACAACTGCAGAAGTGTACGGTGTTGCACCATCTTGTTAAAACCACATCTTAGAAATACGTATTCCGTTTTTCCGTAGTAACTGAATAAATTTACGTTTGAGAACATTGAGGTACCGTTCACTGTTAATGGTTTCAACCGTACCGTCCTCATCTTCAAAGAAGAATGGTTCAATTATGCATTGGGAGCTAAGTGAGGCCCAAACAGTTATGTTTCACTATTTAATGATTTTTTAAGATGATAATCTGGTTTTTCATACCCCCAAGGACGACAATTTTTCTTGCTCATTGCATTATTTAAATAAAAATGGGCTTCGTCAGAAAACCACACCAAGTCAATAATATCGGGATTCTCTGTTACCCAATGAGCAAAATGCAATCGACTCTCAATGTCATTGTCTTTGAGATGCTGCATAACAGACAGCGTGTATGGAGTTAGTTTTAAATCCAGACGTAACATTCTACGTGCACTTGAACGACTTACAGTGTTTGTGATGTTACCCCGTAATTTTCTTACAGACCTCTGTGGAGTTTCTGAAATCGCACACTGAATGTCGGCAATATTTTCTTCGCTTCTCACTGACTGGTCCTCCCGTATTAGAATGACGGCCATCTGCTACTGATCCCCGCTTTCAAACCGGTCCACAAGTCGTTTTATTTTTAATTTTGATAACCTCTTCTTATTAGGATGCTTCTTCGCCATTTCTCGGATGACTGTTGTTAGAGTAGAAGTTGCATAATAGAGTTTAACAATTTCAATCTTAAAACTGCAAGACGACGCCATCCTGAATAACAAGTAACGTCAAATGACGTCATTTCCTACTATACAACAAATCCTGTCCCGTACTATTTGCAGTACAAAAACTTTACTCCAAGCCTGTTAACATGATGTGTTAATTATAAGTTTATGCTAATAAATGAAGAAATGACAGTTATTTAAAATGGTAACAGATATTATGGGACACACTGTAGTTTAAAATATTTTAATGTAGAAAAACATATACATGTACATGAAACAGTCACCGACTTAATTTAATGAATTAAAAACATATTTTAGTTTTCCTAAGGAGCTTTGTGAGGACGGGCCAGGTTGTTACCCTCAATGACACGACATAGATAAGCCGAGTTCCATGTACTGATTATTTATGAATATGCCATGTAATTTTCCGTTTGATGCAAAGCCGAGTCTAATCTCTACTGGATGTTTTAAAATTAATGGGCTATGTGCTGATAGTATCTATTCAAAATATGTTTGCAGAAGTATTGCTGTGCAATGCCAGCAATTGTACATAAAATACAACGTTACAGACAGATGTATGCCTTTAAAACGAGCTTCTCTTATAATCTGTTGATCTTAAAGTGATTTCAACTGCCATTGTAGTCCCAGTAGTTTCGTCATTTTTTGACTTTGTTAATGGAATAGCTGAATAATGTATGAAAAGGTATCAAAATTATTGAAGAAACACATTTTGAAATTTAATGTGTGTTGTTTCTAAATCAAACTTTTTATTCAAAATTTTATGTGAATACTTCTAGCATTAGCTTTTAATGAGTTTTTCTCGAATTTTCAAATGATTGTTTTCTCCAATACACCACGCTTCAAGAGAACTGGAAACGGCTGAGACGCCAGACATTATATCCAATGTGAATTTACGTTAGGCGAAAGTTTGTTGATTTCTAGGTTATCGGATCCGCCGTCCCGATTTTTTTAAAGCAAAAACAAATTGTAGAATGTAACCGATATCGTAAAAATTACCTTGCAGAAGGGTTTCAACCTGTTAAACGGAATGCAAAAAAAAATGCTGAAGAAATGACTAAATTGTATGTAACATGCATTGTCACTGTATATCGCTGTATATGGTCTGCTCTCTATTATTTTATACATCATGCAACATTTCAAGTCAGAAGAAAATACTCATTAAAACAAATTAAGATCTTAGAGTCATTGTACTAAATACGCATTTAATTGTAATTGGCAGACATACTAGTATTCCATTAAACGACCGAGTATGCATCTTTTGCTCTTCAAACTCAAATATTATCGTTATCGATTGTGAATATCATGCATTCTTTCATTGTGCTAAATATTTACATATAAGAAATGCATACCTTTTTAACTGGTACAGACTAGGCACTTCAGAAAACGATTTTTACGATCTTATGTCTACAACAAACTGCGAAACTATCCGAAAAATATCTGTTTATATATTCTATATGATGAAATGCATTCAATGAGTAATATTGTCGTACGTATTATATTGTGTCATAGACACAATCTGTAAATTGCTTAACATTACATGTATTAGGCCAGAGGCCTTTAATTACCAAAATACTGTTTAATTGACTTGACACATTTATAATTTTATATCAATATTATATTTAACATATTTCATTGGTGTATATTGATTTATAATAAGATTTATTCAGTTAGTGTTCACTTCATTAAACATGCGGTTATACATTTATAATATGGCCACTGTCCATCGATATCTGACGTACTGTATTTAAGTGTGAGCATATTTTAACAGTATATTTTATATGATAAGCGCTGCCTTTTAATGTTATTAGTATTGGTATTAATGTCATGGTTATCATGCAGTGATTAAGTTAATGCTGTGTTATATGATTTTTGTAAGTAATAATTCATAAAGATTTCAATATCACTGCCCATTTCCATATTCGAAATTGAGAAATTCTAGTCATTAATTTATTCAATTCTATTTTTATTTTTTCCCTCCTCCGACCGAACACTTTTCCGAAAATATCCGAGTACCGATAAATATATTTAAAAAAAACTCTGGCCGTATGCATCCAAGAGTTACATGCGATGATATACGACATATAAAAATAACTCTGGCCGTATGCATTCAAGAGTTACATGCGATGAAATACGACATATATTTGATCATGCTTGCTGTTTGGGGTTTGTTTTTGAGCTTTTTACAAACCATGTTTAATTGTGTATGCTCATAATTACAAGGAGCAATAAAAAAAAAGAGAAGAATAAAGTCACTATATGCAATAGAAAATCTCGATTTTAGATTTTTAGATAAGCAAATACTATAGAAGCTGAATGAAAAAGGAAGGCAATTACATGGTTAAATGCGGTAGTGAATTTATATAACGGTCATACCTCTTTGTTAGCGTTTCCCCACATTTTGTTTGAAGTACACATCATTTTGTCCACCAGGTGTCGCTTCTCGACTAACCTATGTGATACTGCGCTGTGCATGATGGGTAAGAACTATTTTCATATAGCGTCAACCGATGCATGAGACGCTTCCTTTATACATCTAAAAAAATCGTCATACAGTCTTGTAGGGCATAACTTGGTTCAAGTTTTCAATATGTGCATCATTGAATTCAATTTGAAAATATAATCCGCCGTTTTTTTTTTCAACAATAGAACAGTTTTTATCTCTATTTGTTCACTTGTAAATAGTATTCGAAAGTGACAGTAGAAACTGCACGAGCAGGTATATACACAATGCTTTGACTTTTTGAAGTTAATAATGATGATATAGTTATTATGTTTAAACTTGGTTTTAATAAGAATATACTGAAATTGTGCTTGTTTGGACATTATTTCATTCCTCCGCGGACTATATCTTAAGTGTATGCACATTTAGCCAAATATGGATAGTTATCAGTTCCTAGTAGGGATGGGACCGAATACTGAAATCAATATTCGAATATTCGTTTTAGGTATTCGAATATATTCGAATATTCGTTTTGTAAATACTACTATACACTACTATATACGGCACCCTGTCCGAATATTTACATATCCGAAATATGTACATAACGTGTACGTAGTTGTTTTACCTTGTTTCAGTGGTAAATGAGCGATATAACTTTGTGAGTGTTAGGCAAATACAAAGAAATGTAAGATATTGTTAAATGTATTGTTAATTAATTTGTTAATCGTTCCGGGTTTTTTTTCAGAACCATGAAGCTTGTATCTGCTGTGCAGATTACACGTTGCCTGGGTCTTGTCTAATGACCGCATAAAGTACTTCCAAGCACGTGATGGTGGCATTGTTTAATAATAAAGACTCTTCTATAATATACGGTGTTGATATAATGGAGAATAATTTACAAGTGACGTATATTAAGATTGACCAGATCGTGCTAATTTTGTTACAGAAATTGATTGGCTGATAATGGATTCGTTTTGATTGGTTTACTTAGAGAGTAATTATAATTTACTGTAAACAAGTTAACCGTATAGATGTCACTTAAGGATAATAAACAACAATGTACGCCTTGTGCAAACTGTGAAACCGTTATCACAACATGGCCCAGTTTTGTTATTTGTGGATACAATGCGTCATATTCGCGCCTGCTACAAACCGTTAACTTGCGGCCCTTGTACAGACGTGGACCCCCTGCCAATTATCAATTGTCGTTAATTGGACATGTTTAGCATGTGTTGTAAAAACGTTACACTGCCCCCGCCCACCTGCTAGGAAGGAAATACGACTGGAATTCATGTTAACTTTGCAATCAAACTGGAAAAAAAAACATGATTTTTTAAAAGAAATTTTGTTCTTTAAATAAATGAGAAAATCGAATATTCGTATTCGTTGTTTTATATTCGAATATTATCCAATATTGGAATATTCGAGTACTCGGTCCCATCCCTAGTTCCTAGTATAAACGTTAGACGAAAGCATGCAGTGACGTCACACTCATGGAAAAATGCACACTGATAAACAAGAAATTATTAACTACAATGATTGTTTCAGTCTTCTTACAGTTCGCGATCTCATTAGTGTAGTTCGAAATGTATATTCAGGTTCTACCGCGCTGAAGCAGCATACGTTTTAGACTTGCTCCTGTACTGTGGCCTTTCAGAGGAGCTAATGACCTTGCGACGAGATAGGATTGGCAATAGGTTAAGCCATTCAGAAGCCTATATATACTAGGACTAAATTGTTTGACGAAGATGTCTTGTCTTGTAAAATCATTCGTTTACGGACAACGGTGATTGTCGGACTTTGACCTAAGTAGGCGTGGCTATATATCACATAGCGTTAGGTCAATTATATCAAGATATTGTTTCCCTCTGGTCCAATAACAAACAACAAAAGATTCGTTAGTGCATGAAGTGTTTATTTGTAGTTGACTATAATTAATAAATGCGCAAACTTAACAAACAAGCATATCAACAAAATATACAATCACTTCCAATCAAAACGGTCTCCACAATGTTTCCTTAATCACGTGCCCGATTTCGTCACCATGTCCAATAGAGACAACGCCTTCTGATTCGGACATGACGTCACTGTTTTCAACTGATGAGACGTTCATACTTGAATAACACGAGTCTGCAGTACTCTCGTTGCTGGAGTACGAGATGCTCGAATAATTTTCAGGAAAAACTCTTCCGTCACAATATCCTTGAGGAAGCACGCGGGCATTTGTAATGGGAGAAACATCTGGAGTGTAAAGTAAATATGACGACATGTTGCTGACGTCATTGACTCTCACTGGTGTAGACATCTGATGTCCTCCATCAATGTAATTCCGGACGCATCTTTGAGGAGCAGACTGCATCGTGTGTAAATGATCACTCAGTGCTTTGATCGTCTTCAGGTCTGCTGATTTCTGAGAGGCAAGGTACATAATTACCTCCCTTGCGCAGGTCTGGAACCCGACACTGTAGGCGGCCGACTCGGTTGCCATGGAAACTGTACGTTTGCGTTGCTGCAGCTGCTGGAGGTGGAGCACTGTGAGATCCAGAATGTCTGCCTTGTCTACACGCGTCATGGGGGACATCTGGTGAAAAGTATAAATGTTTATGAATGATATATGTTGAAAAAGACTTATGTTTGTTTATGATCAACTGCAATACAATTGTATAATAATGTTCTGAATTGTAAATACTTTAAAATTTAACAAATAACATCTTTATCTATGGCACCGACGATGCTGTGACGGTGTTGACGACGACGATGATAACGACGACGATGATGATGACGACGATGATGAAGAGGAGGATGATTAGGATGATGAGGAGGAGGAGGATTTGAATAGAGGAATAATAATAATGCGTAATATAGTATTATTTCTTAATTGTTCTTTACATTGCGGAGTGTTTTGTTTTTGTTTTGTATGTTCTGCTATCATCCAATGGTTTATGTAATAAACGTGTGTACATACAAAAACAAACGTGAAACAGTAATAATACACATTTGACTCACTGACACAAGTGTGAACAATAAACTTTACATTCAAATATATATAAGCATAGATACTAGTAATTCTAATCAGCCATGATTAATCCTCGTGTTACCTGTTGTCTGACGGTGTCCGCGATGAGCGCCCTCAGTTGGTCGATGCTGTGGTTCATGCGCTCCCGTCGCTGCTTCTCCACCAGCGGCTTCCGGATCTGCGGAGACAGAAACGTGTGTTGTTATGTTGTGCTATACATTGGTATATTTTTTTTATATATTTGAAAGCAATTAAATCTTCAGAAGTTACGAAATCAAGTTTTGTTTCATTCTGCAAGCACTTCAAGTCTTTTGGAATGACTTGAAGTGCTTGCAGAATGAAAATCAATTCAGATGCAAACTTAAAACACATCAGTTCAGTGTTTTCTTTGACTGACTAAATGCATAATACGAGGGCTTTGTACATAGGACTATGGAAAGCGCAATTGAATATTGAAAAATAATTGTTGCGCTATACAAATGTATTTGCATTTGTATTTACGGCGCTATACATTGGTATTCGCTTATATCTTGAAACAATTCTTCAGAAGTTACAAAACATGCGTTTGTTATATTGTACTAAATTTATGATATATACGTTGAATCAATTCATTTGTATTGGGGTGGAGTGGCGAAAACGTGTGATGCTTCATGGGTATTTAGAACAGTTGTTTTTTCTGAAAAGCTTCGGTTTATTAAAAAAAACATGCCGTAAATTATATTACATTTATATAAATGTCAAATAGATCTAGTAAACATTATGAAAAATTTGAAATAGATAAAAACATGTGACGCGAAAATATCTTGATGCATACAAAAATTAATAGTACTCATAGTTCATGGAATCTACTGCAGCAGAAATTGTGTTCGTTTGTCTGTTTAAGTACCATCCCGTTATATAAAACGGTCAGAAAAATGCAACTCACTTTTCTCAAATAGCTGGTGTCCTCCTGCCCAGCTTCTTTCAAGGCAATCATTTTCATTGTGTTCAGATAATAAAAGGTCTTCTTTCGGAGAAAATATAACAATCTTCAACAACGCTATGGATCGCTATTCTCTTTCGTATATTTCACAATATCAGTTGATCGTATCTTGTTGTTTGGAAGTGCAATATCAAGACTTATATACCAAAGTTACACGTGTCAATTAAAGACACGAGTTGATCTTCATTAACACGTCACGTGGATATCCTTAATTAGCAACAAACTTGTGATACATGCATGACAAACACGGGACATTTTCTGTTAAACGAGTCAGTGTGTGCCACAAGTGTGTCTCAATTAAGGACCAATTAATTATATTGATTAATTAAATTTAAATGACAATCAATTTTAAGTAATTTTCCAATAAAACGAACGTTTTACTCAAATTATTTGTAACTTTGGCATATGGGTTACGCTGAATTTTGGATTCCCGATGGTGATTTGACCTTTTCTGGACAATATGTAATTTAACTCCGCTGATTTATATATTATATAAATGTATAAGGCAAGGAAATATTTTACTAAACTTAATAATTCTAACTGCATTAGTAAAAACTCCTGTCCTATATTATTTTTCTTTCAAATCCATGTAGAAGAATACGTACAAGTACACGTTTTAATATTTCATCTAACATTGACCGGGCCTCATCTGTCCGTTCAAATAATCGCTGAAATACAAACTACAACAAGTATCAATATTTTATGTTGACAATTATATTATTTGTGTTATGTATGTTCTGCATTTGAGTTATTCAATTGTCTACACATGTATTACATATACGTTTTAGCATAACTGCATATTACATTTTGTATTACAATTGCCAAATATTTTTAAATAATGGGCAGAATATTACAATTTCTGAGTACTTTGTAAAATCAGCGAAATACAAATACTGTAGCTATTTTGTTAGCCAAACTGTTGTTTTTTAAATATCTTACGCAAAGCTTGTATGTGTTTTGTTAATGGTTCTTCTATTCACATTACTTCGACTTTATTAGAATTTCTCATATATTCAAACAAGGACCTCACATGCCACTAAATGTAGCGGAGCAGGGGAGACAACTGCCAAGAGTATGGTTTTCAGTGTTCCATTGATTAGGCCATTCTGTTTTTATATTTTGTTAAGCGTCAACCTCATTTTGTAAAACCAAGCGACCTATTCACAAAAAACACATGAACTCGTTTCGAAAAAATAAACCAATTTTCTTGAGCTTGATAATATAAAATGGAATAGTTTTGATGCTTTAATAACAGAAACAGCATATGAAACATATTTAAAACTACTGACTGGTTTAAAGACTATCAATATTATAAATAGAATATTGAAATAACACAAAACTTTGCAACAGTTGAGTTTACAGAAATTTAAAATAACCAAACATAAATACACATAGTTTTATATAATAGTACATGTATGTTATACAAAAAGATATAGATTATATGCAAGAATTGTCACTATGAGGCACTTCATCAATATTATAATAAATTAATTGGAGAGGCACTTTCTGATATCGAAGTTCATAAATTCACACGAGCATTTATTCGAAGATGACCCCATTAAATTTCGACTAAGTCCTAGTTTGTTGTTACTTTTTCACATTGTACGTATGTGTGTGACTGGTGGAATTCCTAGTTTGTTGTTACTTTTTCACATTGTATGTATGTGTGTGACTGGTGGAACTCCTAGTTTGTTGTTACTTTTTCACATTGTATGTATGTGTGTGACTGGTGGCACCGCTTTGCTAGCGTTGTATGTTGCGTTAAAATAAACCTGCAGTGATTATGATTAGTCCTTTCAAGGCTCCTTGCCAACTTTAACTGCTACACCAAGGAAGAAAGTATTGCTTGCCATATGTTTTTCAGTCCTGTGGAATTGTTCACTGTCGAATTTCTTGATATCACAGGGCAAATGTTAGCTATTTGATCTCTCATTAACTCAAGGTAACTTTCTGTGCAGCCGTGCGGCGACTAGTCTGTGGAACGTTGCTTAACAAAGTAATAAAACAGAATGACATAAGGGCTAAGAAATAGAACATAATAATTCTAATATAATGATCATTTTATTTACATTAAAACAACATTAAACAAATATAGCCATATTATGCACGTTAAATACTTCGTATGTAACGTAGTATTTCTTATTAAAGAAATAACTTATTATATATATCATATATAGAGAGTTATATATTATTGTATAACTGGAAATGTTTGCTTTACATGTAATTCTTGTCAAAGAGTTTTTTGACTAACTCTGTAACAGTTAAATATAACATTTATTGTAAAAAAAATGAAGCACTTCAGTTATTAAGATATATTAAGATATTAACATATACATGTACAGCGTACACGTTATTTAACATGAAGTACTGGTACCTTAATAATCCTCTACTTATAAAGACAAGCATAATCCCAGATAGTTGACATCCTTGATGATAACAAAACAATAAATACAGAATCATAAAATAAAAATAACATTATCGGTACATTGAAAACAAATATGCATGTGACTGACTGAGAAAATGTAGTTATTAATTAACTAAAACATTATGCAGCATTAGTAACACAATAAAAATGGCTGTAACATGTTCAATGTTATTTGAATTAAAGCCATATCTAACAACAGTACGTCTTCATATTTCTAACATATCATGTTGTTCATTAAAATTTAATTGTCACTATCATTACATGGCAACTGACGGTATTTTTATGTCATATTGCAAAAAGATCTGTAAATACAAAGCAATGGTAAACTCTACATTCCGTGTTTTGCAACCACTAATGGTGAAGACATCAAAATATTCTTACAACTTCTCTTGAGTTGCAATGCAATTTACATATATCACAAAAGAATTCACTTTGTCTGACATCAACAGTTTTAGAATTCAAACACTGTCTGCATAATATATGCCCACAATGCAAGCTATACTTCACCAAGTTGGTATCTAAGAGGGACAATTTGCAATTGGCACAAGAAGATTTGTTGGACTCGGAACACTCTCTGCTAGTGGAGAGCGTGGCTGCAGGAGAAGGGACTGCCTTCCGGGTGGAGAAGGATGGTAGACTGCCAAGGGCTGCTTCCAAGGCAGAGTCCAGACTGCTTGTTAGGTGGGATGTGTGGAAGTCGGGGTTAAATGGGGACAGGTCCGTAGTGTGACTATTATTTGATTGGTTTACAAATGACTTGTGAGAACTTTCATAAACACTTTTTTGATCAAATAAAGTGTCTGCACTAGTTTTTGTTTTCTTCACGAGATTATGACCAGTATTTGATAGGTGCTCCAATGAATCTGTATTAGACTTCATCCTTTTTGATGCATTATAACTAGTGTTTGATTGGGGCACCACTGACAACGTGTGACAAGTATCTGTACAAGATTTTATTCTTTTTGCAAGATTATCAGTTAAACCCTCAATAGGTCTCTTTCCTTGTTTCAAACCTTTCATATTTTCACTGTTTAAATTTTCATCAAAATGATTGGATTTTATTAATCGACTACGTTTCATATGCGAATCACCAAAGCCTGGCTTCTCAGATGTTCCACTACTATCAACATGTCCAAGAGTTCTTGGTGTCTCCAGTTTATCAGAATGACTCAAAACAAACTGGTCTACTCGAGACTTCAGTGAGGAATTTATTTCTGGTTTCGACTTAGTACTGAATGGTAAGCCAGTAAAAGGATCCGATGGTTGTCTTCCCCAAGATGCTTCCATGTTCACAAACTTGTCCAGAGTTAGTTGATCAATGCTTTTCCCTGACGGCAGAAGAAGAGGAATTGTCATTATTTCAAATGTCAATGGATCAAGAAAATCTTCTGGAATAATCACACCATTTTGTTCTATAGTAAACAAAGATTGTTGTGAAGTTTTTACATCATCATTTTTGCCTTCTTTCTTTTTATTAGCCGCTGCTGTTGATTTGGACCGTTGACTTGTTTTAGCAACAGCTTTTGTATATGCAGTTTGTAACTTTTCTTGAACAGGTTTGGGAACTTTTGAAGACGGTATTCCCCATACTTCTACAGACTGAATTGCCACTGCTTTGCCTAATTTTGTTCTGTTTATACAGATATTTAAATGGCTTACATTTGTTAAGTTAAAATGCTTTTTTGAATTCAAATTACTCATTAATGCAAAACTTCTATCACAAGTTTCGAATGTTTCTCTACGAGGGAAAAAGGAATTTTCAAAACACACTGTCTCAGGGTCATCATTTCTAACTGATCCAATGCAGTTAAAGAAGATACCATCAAGCTGAACTGAAGTCTGGTCTCTACCATATAACCATGACTCAAGCATGATTTTTGTGGCAGTCAACAATTTAATGTCACATGACTTCTGTTGACTTACAACAGGGTTGATTATAATTCTGAAAATGGATATATTGCAAGGAAATTGCAAATATATATTCACCGGTGGTTTTATAAAATGGTCGCAAATGAAGCCTCGATGTCTTTTACACGGATCTTCAGAAACCAGATTTGAGACTTCATAACCATCGAACGAAACCTTGTCTGACTTTATAAGTGTCTTCACACTATGATGGCAGAAATCCATTAACATCATTTCAGAAGAAGAGTTGTCATGTGATAGACCTATTGTATTACATTTGTCTGCTGGCTTTTTTACAGGTTACGTAATTGGGTTGCAAAACTTGTTCATGATGTAATGTTGTAGTCGAACCTGAAATTACAAAATAACTTAATGGTATTTTTTGGAAATAAAAATTTATAACAATTTTTTATTTTTTTATTTATGCATTTATGATATTGATATTTTATAGACAATATGACTGGGTATACGTGGTAATAACAAAGAATATGGGTAAACCAAATAAATTGTAAATATACAAACTTAATTTAAACTCCATCCTTGGACCTAGTTTTATTTACAAGACATAGAACAATTTTAGTGTTACTTTTAATATAGGGCTAAATTCGCTTATCGCTCAAAGATTATTTTAGAAGTGGAAACCTAAAAGATTAAACTTTCATAAATTTCCATTATTTGCAACAATGAAGTTACATGTCATTGTAATTTACATAAAAAACACCAAAACTGCTTTGCATGTGCCAAAATTTATCAATGAAATGCATTTAATTCTGATTAAAAATTGTGTTTCATCGACTACATTTATGTACAGTAAAACTTCAACTTTAACCAGTCAGAAAGAGGCATCAATGAACATTCTGTTGATAGCTTTTAATTAAAAAAGTCATTAAGTTTAATACATGTTTGCTGAAATACCTCTAATAATGCATCTGTATGCATTTAAATATCAAAAACATTGACTTAAAGATGGGGAAACCTTTTTGCACTGGGCAAGTGAAAGTCAAATCCTTAAGTTAACTTAACCCCTGCAGGAGGTGAAGGTTGTGATCAACATCTTGTCGGAACAATATAGAGAAAGAATTCCACCACAGAAATGATCCTTCCACAGAATAGCCTGTCAGACAAACATTGCCCATAAAAAGTATCTAAATGTTTGTCCAGGGATTACAAGCAGCTACGCTTGGACCATGATCTTATACTCAAAAGGAAGCTAGCCATGTAAATGTCTGCAAATGTTTCATTTGGTTTGAGTCTGGTTGTAAATGACCATCACGGGTATAGGATTTTGGTTTAGAGGGGGTGGAAATATTCAGTAAACGAAACGAGCTGCCAATAAACTGATTTTGGTTTCTCTTACATTTTGGTATATATATATCGGAAAATATCGTGAAATTTACAAAAAGGGAACAATAATTATTTAAAGAGCACACCAAATAATTGGTTTGATTATTACATTTTGCAATAAATTAATTAACATCCATTGCAACAAAAAGCATAATTTTCAAATATAATTTTGAGGTTTAAAAATTGATGGTTGGAAAATATCTTTAAAGGATATGAAATAGTTAATTATACATATAATTATTATACTCAATATACCTATTATCGGGATATCCCTATTACCCCGAATTTCCAAAAGACATAAATTTCGCCCACATGCACAAACAATTTTTTTCAAAGTCCATCTCTTTGTTAAAATTTTGCTGCTAGCAGCAGTCAACTTTGGTTTCCATTCAATAATGTCGTTTTTAAAGGTAAATAAACTCATTTAAACGTCTAAGTCTTGTACAAGTTAGTTTTCAGCAGCATTGTTAACATAAATTATCAGTTACTATAAATATGTAAAGAGTATAGATTAAAATTTTTAGCAAATATAATGTAATATGACTGATGTTTGTACATTATCATTTGTTTAACCCTGAACATGATTTTTCTGAATTCTGATTAGCTGATATTCAGATTCACGGTAATAGGTGTATTGCCAGAACATAGAGGGCTAATGACATGCACAAATTGTTGACACAACAGTTGTTTAAAGTTGTGATCTTTTTTTGATATATTTGAATTATTTTGATAGAAGAATGTTGTATTGTTACAATACGCCAGCAGTCTTTATTTATTTCTTTTTTGTTATATGTTGCAAGCCAGTAAAAAAACTAACATTCCCGGTAATTGGTATACCCAGTCTACCATTATCACTTGGTAATACTAACGTTTATTCCCTGAAATTCACCAGAACTGATGACACCATTTTCAGCAGCAACTGATCGTGCACAAGAGTGTCTTTCAGGACATGCATGACAATGGACCTTCTTGAATACTCGCACATAGTTGTTATTTTGTACGAATTTTCACAAATGTTACGTAAGAGAGTTTTACGAATACTACATGATTCAATCTAAATCCTTTCCTATAGATTCAGCCATTCCTATAGATTGCCACCGCCAGATAATGGAAATTAACTATTATTTATTATTAAATTTGTGTTAGTTATCAGTATCGAGACTATACTATCACATAAACTAGCAACCCCAATCTATCGATTAATCAATAGCTTATCAGCTATTTATGATAAATATTGTTTTGGGCTTAAAAAATTGCAAATTTTAGATTTTGTCTGAGAAAAATAAGATTTTTTAAAGAAATTCACACAGGCTAATCCAGGATGGCACTTTCCGCCTACAGTGGGTTTATGTGTATGTTTAGAAGAGACTTCCTTGAAACAGAAAATGCCATAAAAGCGGAAAGTGCCGTCCTGCCAGTCCGCACAGGCTAATGATAATCCGGGAAGACACTTGACGCACATGCATAAAGCCCGGTTTTCAAACCACGCGCCTCATATATTTCTTCAAGCTAGTTACAATAATGGTCATCATTATATCAAATATATGTCACTGACACTAAAATGTACTTTTAATATACAAATGAACCTACAAACTGTTGTTCCTTAGGCTTAGCTTTCTATGTTAATTACCGTTCATACAAATTGACAGTTTACATTAATTATCCCCCTTGTATGGTTACACTATACTAGAATGGACAACAGATCCAAGATATCGCATGGCCGGCGTGTACATAGACCGAATCAGTTTCATTTTTGAGCTATATAAGTCTGTTACAGTGTTGGTGTATTCCATAATTTATCTATTTTACCAGATATCCCATTGTTTTTAGAATAAAACATAGACAAAAATAGTGTATTGTAGAAAATCATGGTTCTGCATACGTTTCTTTTCAGTTCGCCCTGATTTCAGGAAGTCCTGCATTTAACACCCATTGTAGGCACAGTTTAAGTAGGGGCACCCCAAATGCTATGTATGGTATATACCTAATATATCTAAAACATAACATGTTCCTATAAATTCGGGAAAGCAGTTTGTGAAAATATGTTGTGCCCCTAAATTGATTATTAACGCTTATAAAAGATTAAAGCCTACGTCACTGATTCAAAGGTAGGCACATGGGGCATGTGCTTCCAGCTAATAAAAAAACGTATGTTATGTTTAAATTTATAAAATTTGTACTTGTGTCGTTCGGGATTCCACATGATTCGCCCGTTAAAGCAATTGCATTTTTCTAAGGTAGTAGAGACAGGGACTAAGGAAAGAGTGGAACAATATCCGTGTTTTGCCTAGATAGTGATCAGGTATAAACCATAACCAATCTCATTAAAATCAGCTCCAGTCTGACGCTGCTATGCTATCCGCTGACTATAACAGCGACAACTAATAGATCGAACGTAAGAATTTGATTTTAATAAGAATGAAACCGTAAGGAAATAACTAAATTGTATTGACTGACTCGATATACCAGGAGGTTGGTTTCGGTCGGGATAATTCCACGTATATGCATGATGAATGGCTGTATGGAATAATGGGTTCGAGTTGATTTCAGATGAATGAATGGATGGATTCATGAGTGAGTAAATGAATGAATTAATGAGTGGCATAGTGAGTAAATGAATGAATGAATGAATGAATGAATTATGTTAATAGACGTTTACCCTTATGCCCTCTACTTGTGCAACCCACCCACCCCCAACCCCTGGACAGTCATGTCGGGAACCGGTCCTTATTTATTTGTTGGTGCGTTGGGGACGATGATTGAGATAGGCTAGGAAAAAAATAAGATTGTGTCTACCATCGCCACATCGATATTAACCCTAGACGAGGAGAACGGACAGAACAGCACTACAATGGATTGGATTTCGTGAGACGCATCGAATATTGGGCCCGAAATTTGATTCGTAGCTTCCATTTCCTCCTGTTTGCGATTTATTTATTTATTAATTTTGTAATGTTGGTGTGATCTTTGGCTGTGTGTGTGGTTGTACGTGTGTGTGTGCACAATTTCGAACAGCAATGAATTTAATCACATAAGCGTACGTACACCAGTTAACTGTTGTTGCATCCCATGCACAATACAATATGAAACTTAAACTGAAATAACTTTATGTCAACATTCGCAAAATACTGAGATAGTAAAACTTGAAAAAATGCCTGTCGCCTGATATGTTTTGAGAAATATTTGCTAAATTTGTTATGGATCTATCCAGTTGATGTTCGAGCCATATAGGGCGGCGCGACTGGAGTCCCAAATTATGTATTTCATATGTCAATAGCATTTTGTTGAAAATGTTAACGTTTCTATCAGCCTGTTTAAATTAAGCATTAGTTAACAGGCACGATACTGCCAAATAAATAAGAACATTGATGAGTTTTACATAATAAATTTGAAGTACTGGATTTGTTATAAATATGTATCTCTTTACCTCGACACGTGACTGATATGCACCCTCTCAATTTTAACCGAGTAAGTCATCTGAAGGACGATCTTTCGAGTGTTGACTAAGTTCCCGCTCGGGCGTTTTCCGGTGAATCGTTTTTCGTCGCTACCCCATTAACAAGACTCTTTCGCATGGAAGGCGATTGTATATGCAGAATATGTCATGGTATGAAATATAGGATGTTATGTAGCGGCACTCGCCCTGTAAAATTGTGAGAGGACCCGAGTTCGAGTCCTGGAATGGCTGTACGATTGTCAAGCAGTGTGACATACATTAACATTCAGGATGTGTCGCGCCTCCTCTTACTGAGCTCTTGCACCCTCTCCGACAGCACCTCACCTTCCACTTTCCACCTTCTTCATTCGCTCCTCAAGAGCGATCCATTTCTATGTAAGCCAACCTCTTGTCGATAGAACGTATTTCTACTGTTTCATGCGGTCACATTAAATATTCATTCGCACCAGGCTCCCGTGACTGGTAATTTAGATTCAGTGTGTAAGATAATAAATATAGTTTGTACCCATAGCTGGGCCCGTATTCATAAAGCCTTTTAGTAAAAATTTAATTGAAATGGTTAACACCCAAGTAAATACTACGTACTTTCTGCTTAACTTCACGATTTAATTTCAACTTAAAATAGATCGGCACTTTGCATTTACATTGCACTTTACTTGCTATCGTAATAAAGAGCTATCTGAAAACAAGCTATGAGGTTTTTTTTATCACGACAGGATTCAGTAAGTTATTGAGCATGAAAACTTGTTCTTATAGGTTAGATAAAATGCTTTTGTCGAAATCGCGAATGCATTATCTGTTTTTTATGGGTAAGAACAATGAAGTGAAATGCATTTACTTACACTTTACATAACATACTCTCAGTACGTTTAACTTTAAGTTTTAAAAGTAGAGAAACATATCTTTTTAAAGAAACCAGACTCTAAACATCTGATATAACGGAAAGTGGCGAAAAACGCCAGGAGATGTTTGCAATTTTACGATGGGACCTAGTCTGACGACAACCAATCCATGGCCGATTACTCATGGACAATACAATATGGCAGACTAACGGTATGTCATACATAAACACATAGTTTTCTGAATTGTTTGCGTTTGCATGACGTTGTAACCAAACATCATATTTCATTTTAGTATATCGCGATCTTCTGGTGATTTTTTTATCTCGTTGAACGTATATCGATTAAATATACTGAATAACCTGTCTGAACATCCATACATATATTTCGGATATTCGGACGTGTTGTTTACTATTGAATAAAATCCACCAGAAATTTCGTAATGCTTATTTATATATCTTTAAATACAATCTTCTATTATTTTAAATGATACATTTTAATCTTATGTTAATAAAAACCATTATCCTTATTAAAATAATATGAATTGGTCAAACAAACCATAAATAAATAAATTTATTGATATTAATAATTTATGCTAAATGTTATATTTTTTCAGCGTGCAGTTTCCACAGCAAGGCATCAGTACAACAGTAAGAAGATAGAAAGAAACAGAAAAAAAGCCACAACATGTGTGATACTGATCTCTTCCAACTTCACAAGACAAGAAAGTTCATAAACAGAAATTTCGCAGTTCATCTGTGTGATTACTATTGTATCTAGTGGATTTATCATGAGATTATAAATTGTCACATTTAAAAAACAACTTCTACATTTGTATGAGTAAGTTATAAAATGTGAATCTTAACCGTGTGTAGCAAACAAAGCAATAATGAGGACATCTTACAAACTTTGCAACATACTCCAAGCATGTGTTATCCTTTTGAAAGGTGAAAGTAAACTTATTCGATGTTTAAAATGATAATGTAATTAATTTTATCTGTAGCTTTAGAGAACATTGAGCAATTAAATTTAAATATGTTCAATTATGTAGTACTGATTTGTTTGATGTTGTGCATTGCCTGAGCCTATACTGCATAAAATTATTTCAGTGAAGATTTTAATGTAGATATTTAACTTTATGAATATGCCCCTTATTTGTATACAGTTGAAATGGTTGATTTGCAAACATATATAAGTAATACTTCACATCATGTATACATTTATTGTGAAAGTAAACATGTTCAGTCATTAAAATATGTTGTATGCAATAAATTGACAATTGTATTTTACTGAAGAACATTTATTGCACTTATGTACATTAGCATTGTGTCATTATTAACCAGAAATATATATGTAGATGTTTTGGTTTAAAAAAAACAACATCAGAATATATGTGTGAATTAACTGATTTATTATTTGTTTGATTTGAAATTATAAATCAAATAAAGGTTTAAACAGTGTAATTCAAAATTGTTAATTATATGTATGGCCAAATAATATCACTTATAAGCTGGTATAAGTATTGTACATAAAATGATTTAGTCAATGTTTCCAGTCAAATCACTGTAATAAGAGTGACATGTACAGTGTTTCAGCTATAAGTTTCAAGGCATTTTCATTAATTGTATAAATTAATTGCAATTTCCTTTCTCTGTAAGGCATGCCTACTTTTCCACTTTCTTAATCATAATACCTAAGGTGTATATGATTTGTTAATTAATACTGGTTATAATAAAACATAAATAAAAACAGCACTCTGCAGAAGAACGTTTTATTTTATTTTATGTTTTAAAATATATAACATTAAATTTCAAGATCCTTTGAATTGCCAGTACAGTTGGCAAGCCATGCACACAAAATGAATCCAGCATTTTCTAAATGAATCAGCAACCTGAAAATAAATACAAAAACAAGAATTATACAGTAAGTTATAATAGCATCAACTACTTCTAACTAGATCTACATTGTTAATGTATTTCCAAATGTAATAATTCTAAAAGGTGATGCAATACACATTTACTTTTGCTGTAATACTTGTTTAACACTAACTTAATATACAGTAACGTGATTGGTCTTTATAGCAATATTAGAAATCTAATTAACTTCCAATACGCATTAACTGCTTACACTGATTTAGTTCCTGAACACTTATCCGAATATCCGAAATAGACATCAAGTTAATTTGGGTAAGCTTTTTAACAAAACTACAATTTATGCTGAAATGGCAAACATCATATGAAAAGACAAGACAAAGGTTGAATGAAAGGCGGAACGATATTACAACGACATGTACAGAAGTACGTAATTTTCAAGCTCGTTTAAAATTGCCTATAGAAAGTAACGTACCTCAGCCATCTTGGTTTAACCGGTGTTACCATAGGAGATTTGGGTGATGCCAGACCTTTGCCACGAAGTAAGTAAAGATCGGGTACCAGAATACGATGGGACCCTGTGGGGATTTGATTTACCGGTTTCTAACCTATAAAGTAAGCGTAACCTCCGTATGGCGTAACCTCATGAAAAAAACTTAGTTGGTTGTAGCCGTTTTCGCTTAACATAATCGTTTAATGTACACAACCGAATAACATGAAAGAAAAGGAAGGATGGATTTTAATGTTTTGATCTGTGTTGTTATTTCTTTATGTATGATTGATATATGTCTTGGAGTAAGAAGAAGTCAAAATGGTACGTGATTTGTTATTTACTTGTTCAAAAATCGTTCAAAGTAATTCTAAACCAGTTCAGCACGTATAATTGTTATTCCATCACAGATTGAAGCTGAGCTTAAAAAGTTGATGAGGCAGGCATCATCCTTATTTTGTGGACGTATCAGTCGTTAACATTAATAATTTAGGGATTTTATGTGGAGAAATTAAACTAGAAGTGCAGACTTTTTAACTGCATGTCAGTTGGAATAATCACTGTTGGAATTGTTTACACATATGCTTCAATCAATCTATACAGGCACTAATTAATAATTGATTAATTAGTGAATGTGTAGATTTATTGAAGCAAATGTGTAAATTTGAGAAATCATAATATTATAAGCATGTCAGAGTCTAGAAACAGAAAAAAAAACAATACTGCTGTGTAATTTGAAGGCCATGTTTCATAGTCATAACTAATTAGCCATTAGCCAAATATTAACTTCCCATAAATAGTTGAATTAACTCGAAGAAGCAACTGATGTTCTTTTTTTTTTGCCGAATGCTGATACAACTGAAAGCTGGTTCCAAATGGAAGCTGATGTCCAGTGACATGATGGAGTAATTACTCCACATTATTTCACTCCAGGTCTACTCCGCTTCAACTTGCCTGATATAAATCGCCCAAACTCCGCTTGTCACAAAATATTTATGTTTCATGTGAGCCGCAGTTTTCTCCCCAGGTCATTTTAGCAACCCATTCCAGGGCTATTTAATTCTTTTCTTGAACATATCCAGGCGCCTAAAATCAGTGTTGCCCTTAAAAAGTCTCCCCGGGGCACATGTATTTTATCAATTAATCAGATATGTTTACTGCGGCAAACCGACAATTTCGCGGTGAAAGTTAATCTCTTATGTCACAGTTGAAGTTTTTCACTCTAGGAACATGTACACCCCCTCAATTAATAAAGTCGTGTACTAATGATCTAATCGAAAGTCACTTAGCCAGAAATTTTTACAATTTACAGTTATTCCTAAGCTGCAATAAATCACAGTGTAACACAGCACTCAGAGTTCTCGGTAACGCGTAATTTGGCGTATTTGGATGCATACTTTTATGAAAAGGACGCCATAAATCCTGGTGTTAGATTCTAGGACGCAACCCTTTTATCTGGCCTACGCATATTTTCCTAAGACAAAGAGCGCCTACTCGGCAATAAACATGGCAATAAACACATTCCCCTTCTGCACCAGTGTGTCAATTATCGATAAAAGCAAGACGCAGGCGGAGTCAGCTTAACTACAGCTAACCAGTCAGCCAATGAGAACGCATATGCAAATGAATGTCGTCGATAGAAAGTTTATCATGCCCTCAATCTAATTTGAATTAGTAAAGGTGTAAGTGATTTGTAATACTTTCCTGTTGGGTATGCATTATGTTATATGTGTGTGATTAACACCCGCATTTTTAATAAATTGCTTCAAATTTAAAGAAGGCAATATAAGTTTTATTTATGCGAAATGAACAGTTTACAAATTATAAGAATTAAGATGAATCTGTGTAACTTGACAATTTGCCTACACCGAACGCGTCAAGCGTGCGTCATCATTTGTTAAAAAACTACAACTACTAGTGTTTATTAATAAAATAGCTATTAAAAATCATCACTGTACACGGATAATATGCAAACACTTTGGCTGAGGCAACATTTGAATGAAAGTTATCGACAGTTTATAGTACTTGTCGAAAGTGAAAGTAAATAAATGTCGGCATACTTTTCTTTTTGTTCCTATTTATAAAAAATGTTGTTGTTCCTTTTTAATGAATAAAGTCCTATTTAATTGTTTAATTGCGGGTAGTTACTAAACAGTTTGTTTAAATAAGACTTTTGACACAAAGTATTGTTGCTGTAGTTGTGTTTTTTAAGTGGGTGGGGTAGGGGTCTGTTTTGACGATTATAGATACTGGAACGCTAACTTTTCATAGGAAGGAGTCCTGGACTCCATGTTTTGAAATCCTAGCGAGAACCGTGGCACTGTAGGCGCAGTTTCGTTGCACAGTAAAATCGATATTAGCCAATGGAAATGCTCAGCTTATCTTCGCTTTGCCATGAAGTTTTGATTGACCAACCGGCGTAATAGGCATGTATCCACACTCAAGTTACCATAAACGCGTGTCAATGCGTATAATCGACACTAAAAAGCAAATGTGATTTACTTACCCCTTTCATATTTAAGAAATGATTTTCCATTTATTGTTATTTATCAGCCAATAAACAACAATGTGAAGTTCTGATGCGTAGGAATTAAACCTGGATTGCGTTAACTAAACGCACCTGATAACGTCATTTGACACGTGTAGCGTAAAAAAAATACCCATGCCACATGGGACTGGGGTGCTTGAAAAAAATCGTGTGGAAAGCACTGAGCTGTTCTGTAGTTATTGATATAAACTATTATGAACAATCATACCTCTAAGTCTTGAATGATGGATAGTAAAACTGTTTAGGCTTTTAAAAGTTTAGGCATATACTTTAGTTTCTCTTGTAAGCATTACTTGTTCTTAAAAGCTATACTTGTCCTGACAGACCTAATTAACAGGTTGATACCTTTACATGCTGGCAAATACAATTAAACAACATCAACACCACCACTTACCACAAAATGACTCAATGTTTCATGTATATTTTCAGGTTTGAATGATAGCAGATATAAGCGAGCTGTGACAGAATTCTCTCAGCATGAAGTGGTGTACCCAAGGCTCTATGACACAGAGATGAAAGAACTAAAGTTTACGAACTCAAAAGTAAGTTTCCAGCAGCCTGATGTATTTATACAATGATCAAAGTTCTTCATATTATTTAAGTGTACATTGTAAGTGACATCTCTTAAAATATAAATAGTATGTGCGCACAATCATGCATGACAATGACATTCTTTTGCTAACTACATTGTATGATTGTGCATGTTTGATTCCTGAATCCTGTTTTATTGTTTCTTGTTTATTCATTTACATCATATTAAATCATTTCTGAATCCTGTGTTCTATTTCTGTAAAACATTGTATTATGTGAAGTTAGAATAAGACATCAAACATAGAATGGACATGATTTTTGTTCTTGTTTTCAAATTAAACTGAGCATTTCATGTTGTTTATGTACATTTGTTATGCTATGTTAATACTTTTAGTATAACTAGCATTTCTCCATGACTTTTTCATTAAAACTGATTGTGATCATTTTTACTGTATTTATAAACTGTGCACATGCACGCATGGACACGGTTCAATTTTTGTGTGAATATTTTGTAAGTCCATACAAGTATACAGTTTTGTGGTAAAATCAATTTTACTGATGCAGTTATATATGCAGGTGTCTATTGCACTAATAACTCTGCAAAATTCTTAAATTACACAGGGATTATCCTAGAGGGTGACATGGGCGAAATCGTCGCCCTATGGTGTCTGACTTCGCCCTGTGATCTGATCAAAGTGAAATCAAAATGGCAGAAAAATTTCAATACTAATGCTTATTCCTCAAATATTATGCCCACTACTGTCATGGTTTATCTGATTGTGGAGATAACGATGCTACAATATCCATAATCGACCTGTATACAGCGTGAGAAAGTTTGTTACACATGACTGGCCTGGCATTGTGTTAATCAATCAACCAATCGGCTAAGGTTATTCCAATTGCGGTTCCCGACTTCGCTTACTTGCTTTCAAACTAAATTAACACAATCGTAACAAACACCGCGCGTGAAAAGTAACAGATAATCCAATTCCCATTTTGTAGTAAATGACGTCATCCAAACAAAAGCATTGAACAGCACGCGACACCATTACAACGTTATTTCATTCTCCTGTGTTTTCTTTGTTCTGACGCCGACTAACGGCGGGAAAATTATGTTGCACGATTTCCACGTGCATCTTGCTGACAACCAAGTGGTGTACAATACCGGTACTTGTCTACCTGAGCGATGTATAACATTAGCGTTATTAGGAGAAATATCAAGGGCATTAATAATTTACATTGTAACATTTACTCTTTATATCATGACATTATTTTAAAGGAAACCAGTGACTGCCTTATGAAGTGTCAATTGTCATAAACATAAACATGAGTGCTTGATTTTTGAAAATACTGTTTCTAATGCCAATAGAACTTGTTAAGCTATTTTGTGTTTATCTTTTATTACTACAGGTTGCAGTCTTTGTAATTAATTAATTATACAAAATTCAATTGATTGATTGGCTAAATAGCTGCTTTACGCGCCAGTGTCAGTTATCGATAAACTTCTCCCTGAATTCGGCAAAAGGAGAAGTCACTTCTCCCTAAAATTTTGGGCTAGGATTATCCCTGTTACAAATGGTAAACTGCATATAAAATATTGCTGTAATAAAACAGGTTATTCTATGTTTGATGTCTTATTCCAACATCACATAAAAGTGTGTTGTAATATCTTTATTTGGTATTTCTGTCTGATTATGCACAACAAATACAAATGTGGCGCGCCGTGAGAAAACCGGTCTTTATGCATGTGCGTAAAGTGTCGTCCCGGATTAGCCTGTGCAGTCCGCACAGGCTAATCCAGGACAGCACTTTCCACTTTTATGGTATTTTCTGTTTCAAGGAAGTCTCTTCTAAACATAAATCCACTGTCGGCGGAAAGTGCAGTGCTGGATTAGCCTGTGCAGACTGCACAGGCTAATCCGGGACGACACTTTACGCACATGCATTAAGACCGGTTTTCCCACGATGCCCCTCAAATTTAATAAAAAATAGTTTAAGCACTCACGCAAGTGAAATTATTCAAAGTATAGCTGTCTGAGTATTGCAGTTGTATCAGTTACATATATATTTACATTTAAAACAAATAATAACACCCTTAATTGGGTTGAGCAACCATGAACAAGTTAAAATTTAACAGTAGGAGATTTGTATATGAGGCGTGTTGTGGGAAAACCAGACTTAATGCATATACGTAAAGTCCGCACAGACTGATCCGGTACGGCACTTTCCGCTTGTATGGTATTTTCTGTTTCAAAAAAGTTTCTTCTAAACATTAATCCACTGCAGGCGGAAAGTGCCGTCCCGAATCAGCCTGCGCGGACTCACGCAGCACAGGCTGATCTGGGACGGCACTAATTACACACATTCATTAAGACTGGTTTTCCCATGACACGCCTCATATCTTTTCTATGTGTCCCTAAAATTCACTGGTTCTACTACATTGTAACAATGGTTGTTCTGTATTAACACCATGCTCTGTGGTCAGTAGACAGTAGTGTTCATTCCCATGTGATCATCACGAAACGTCCTAAGGACATAATCACAGCAACACATGAGTGTCCAATGGTGTCTACTTGACACTATGCTATTATTTGTCTATGCTTATTTCGATAAATAAATTAAATGACAAAGTTCTGCAATTATTGCTGGGTTAATTACTTTTGTTTGTGACTTTCCATACTAAATATAATGATTATTATAAATGTATTCATACCTTAATTGACCTCAGTCAAGTTGAAAAATAAGTACATGTAAAATGTTTTCTCAAAAGTTAAAATATTCACAGTGCATATTCAAGATATTATTTAAAGCTTAGCAGAAACAGACTGACTGGAAAAAAAGTGAATCATTATTAATATATACACATGTACTTTGGTGTTATTTGCTGCTGCTCTTTTAATTAATAGGTACTGTATATATTGTCAAATAAATTGATAAAATGTATCAACATCAGTAATCTAATGTGGCATCCTGTAACTGCCATATCCTGTTTGTAATGAACATAAACATGCTGCTGCGTGTAAACATATAAACGAAGCAAGTGACTAAGAATGCTTAATTGCGTAGCACGTTCGTAAAACTTGTTTGTTATCAAACCACATGCCTATGCTGGACAATAAAATCCATGTTCGACATGCTCATCTAGATAAAAAGCACAGCCCCAGACACTGGCCACACTTGTCTGATGCGCTAGAAAAACATATAAGGCGTAACAAAAAGTTAGTTTCAGGTTACGAGACCAAAAAAAAAATTAGGGTAGGTAGGTAGGGATTTTATTTTTTGAGTTAATGGTCAACTTGAAAATTCTAAAACTGAATAATTACCGGTAGTCAAAAGTGGATGCTCTCAAAACAAAACACTTATTTATAAAAAAAAATGTCTAATTATTTATATAAAAAATCAATAAAGAGAAAAGAAATCTGAAACTAAAAAAAATGTTCTAGGGTCAGGGCATTTTTTTAGGGTGGGTCGGGTAACCTGAACCATTTTTTTTACACCTAAAGGAAATTAGCAAATGCTATACTAGTGGTTCACTTAGTTTTGTGTTGTTGTTGTTTTTTTTACTGGTAGATTACTGGAAGTCTCTCACTTTAATGTCAGATTAAAAAATGAGCTAATAAGAATTCAATTTCAATGTACACATTATATTTGGGGAAATTGCTTAATCGTGCTTTAGCTTTCAAAAATATGCTTAATATTTAACAGTGAAGACAGAACCATGCCTATCATTTGGTGCTTTCCTGCCCATCAAAGTTCAGGCTCATTTAGCTTGGTTTCCATATTTTTTTAAACAGTTTGGCATTTATATCAAAATTAAATTACTGTTGAGTAGTTGCGTGATTTTATTGCGGTATTATGTTGAAAATGAAGTACATTCAACAACAAAGTAAACACTTGTAGTAAATTTATTTTTGAAAGTAAAAACAGAATGGAAATCTATTAAATGTTAACAGAATGGAAATCTATTAAATGTTAAAAGAATGGAAATCTATTAAATGTTAACAGAATGGAAATCTATTAAATGTTAACAGAATGGAAATCTATTAAATGTTAACAGAATGGAAATCTATTAAATGTTAACAGAATGGAAATCTATTAAATGTTAACCACCTTTCAAGTTTAACAATGCTTATAAGATTATCACACGTTTTGAAAGAGTACACATACTTTTAAACGTTAGTTAGTTGTTCTTTACACTGTATAAATAAAAAAAAAGAGTCAATGACCCAAAATCATGGTGTCACTGCTCTGGTAGAAGAAAAGATCTCTTGGGGGCACAAACTTCAAGTAATTGTTCCAAAGAAAAACAAACTATACATAACACTGATGTAGCAAGTGGTATAGACTAAACATTTTGCCACTTGAATTGTGTTCTAGACTGGGGATAATGACATGGTGTTATTGTTGCTGATGTAAGTTTGGTGGCTGACAGCCATACTACATTGTTATTTCCTAGGCCATTATATATTTATTCTACAATAAACTGCATTCTTTGTTCTGAGACACAATTTTATCTGATCTTGCATTGCTTTTTACGACTGAATTGAGATTCTAACACCGATTAATTATAATGTTAAAGGAGTTGTATTGAAAACAATTGTACTTAAGTATGACATACCTGTATTTATTAAAATTTTGCACTGAAAACCAAAATAAGATTTCCAACAACGGCTTCAAGTAGCAGAGACACCAGCAGGGGCCATATTCCAGAAACGTCTTAAGTTAAAATTAAAATATTTTCAGTTCCGAATTTCATCAGAATACATGTTTAGCTCACCTGAGCACGAAGTGCTCAAGGGTGACCTATTGTGGTCAGTCTGTGGTCCGTCGTCCGTCGTCAACATTTTACTTCAAACAACTTCTCCTCTGAAATACTAGGGGGATTTAACCGAACTTTGCAGGAATGTTCCTGGGATGGTCCTTTACCAAATTCCTTCAATTTATTAAAATATATTGAAAACTCTGGTTGTCATGGCAACCAAAAGCTTAAAAACTGGAAAACTTAAAAAAATCTTCTTGTCAGAAACCACTGGCTGGATTTGAAAATAGTTTTCACAGAAATGCTCCTTGGGTGACCCTCTACCAAATTCCTTCAAGTCATTTTGATTTGTTAAAAAACATGGCCGCCAGGGGGCGGGGCAGTTTTCCTTATATAGCTATATTGAAAACTTTAAAAATCTTCTTGTCTAAAACCACTGGCTGGATTTTAAAATAATTTCACAGAAATGTTCCTTGGGTGACCCTCTACCAAATTCCTTGAAATTATTTTGATTTGTTAAAAAACATGGCCGCCAGGGGGCGGGGCAGTTTCCCTTATATGGCTATATTGAAATCTTAAACAATCATTTTGTTAAAAGCCATTATGATGCTTTACACTCAGGTGAGCGACCTAGGGCCATCTTGGGCCTCTTGTTTAAACTCTATACAAACTATAGTGACTCCAAATGCAGTTAAGTAAATGGTAGTTCATAGTTAGTTGATGGAACATGGAATAAAATGCTTAAGAAAAAAGACGATTTTAAGGCTAAGGATAAGATTTTACGTAAGATGTTTTTAGAATGCGACCCCATTATGTCAGTGTTGTTCAGAAAAGCAAAGTCTGAAATGGCCTAATAGAAAGTTCCCTGTTTCTGCTTATTAAAAGTATTAAAGTAAATTATCGTGGGAAAAATTATCTCTACATGTAATAATCTGGCAATGGTGCATCATGGAAAAAATATATAAGTTAAATGATAACTTGACTGTGTCTTCTTTGTGTCAATGAATCATTAGTAATTTAGTTATTATGAAGCCATTGAAGATAAAATAAATGTTAATGTCTAACAGTGTCCTATACTACACCGGTATGCTTACCTGTAACACTACACATGTCATCAAGTATTATGAGCAATTAAAATTAAATAGATATGAGTCCGCACAGGCTAATCCAGGACGGCACTTTCCACATTTTAGCTCACCTGAGCACAAAGTGCTCTGTGAGCTATTGGTATTGGGGACCACTTCTTCGTCGTCCCTCATCCGCCATCCGTTGGCCGTCAACAATTGGCTTCGTTCTCACGCTGGAGACTTCACTTTTTATCTAATCTTAACCAAACTTACACAGTTTGTTTATGACCATAAAATCTTGGATGGGTCAGATCACACCAGTAACACGAGAGTTATTGCCCCTTTTTTATGCAAAACCGGGCCCGGCTAGCTCGGTAGAGCGCTGGACTGTCAATCCAGGGATCGTGAGTTCGAATCCCAGCCCGGCCACATAACTTGTGTGGGATTGGTCATGAAATTATTTCTATGGCCATTCTCCCCCTACCTCTGATTCAAGTAGGGCAGTTGTCAGTTACTGGCATAAGTATGTGCACTTAGTACTGGTAAACCGCTAAGATCGGCTAAGCTTGCCCAGGAAAAGTGTGAGTAGGTTAACTGACCGCCATGATATGACTTAAATACTATTAACAATGGCGAAAAATCCAAACAAACAAACAAACAAACAAATTGTTCATGCAAAAAAAGTGCAAAAATGCCTTTTTCCAACATTTAGACTTTATTTTCCATCCAATCTTAACCAAACTTTGTCAGTTTGTGTATGCCCATCAGATCTCAGCAGACGCCAAAAATGGGCCAGATCGTATTTCAAACACCAGAGTTATTGGCCTTTGTTTATTTAAAAAATATACAAAAATGGACATTATTCAGGATAAACACATCAGTTTTCATCCAATCTTCACAAAATCTTGCACAGTTTGTCTATTACCATAAGATTACAGTTAATGTTGAATATAAGCAAGAACGGACCAGAAACACCGGAGTTATTGCCCTTTGATTGTGAAAATTTTTTACAAAAATAGACATTATTCAGGTTAGAGACTTCATTTTTCATCCAATCTTCACCAATCGTGCACAGTTTGTCTATGAACGTAAGACTACAGGTGAAGTCAAATATAAGCATGATCGGGCCAGAAGCACCAAAGTTATTGCCCCTTGTGTTTGGAAAAAAAACATCAACAGGTTATCAATGATTGGCTTGCACACAAGATTTTTTATTCAATATTGACCAAATTCACACAGTTTGCATATAACCATACACATTTATTGATACAATTTGATTTCTAACAGTTGCAAACCTTGCATGCAGTTATTTGTACATGCAACATTGATGCTTCAGAGCCTGCATTAACATCATTGATCATCCTTGGACAGAACATTTTCAAAGAAAAAGCAAAACTTTACCTTATAGTACAGCCATCGCAATTATCGCATTGCAACTAGTTATCCAAAACTGTCTGCAAAAAGACATCAAAATCTACTGTTTCTGCATTTTCCAGAATTGTCACTGACTTAATGAAAAAGGTTCAGGTAAGAATAGCGAGAAAAATGATTTGAGAACCATTAGCAAAAAAACACACATCCACTACCCAACTCATACTTTAGTTAGCCCATTTCACTAACCGATGTTTTAAATCAAATTGATCCTATCCCCCGTTGCATATAGTTGAGATAACTGAATTTTCAAACCTTTCAAAACAGTATGGTCTTCATCTGTACCAGTTCTCCGGTGAGCGCTTTGGGCAATCATGGCCCTCTTGTATGGTATTTTCTGTTTCAAGGAAGTCTCTTCTAAACATAAATCCACTGTAGGCGGAAAGTGCCGTCCTGGATTAGCCTGTGCGAACTGCGCGGTCTGATTCGGGGTGACACTACGCACATGCATGCAGCCCGGTTTTCCCATGACACGCCTCATATATAATTAGTGCTGAGGTATATTAATTTTGTGTGCGTGTACATGGCTGCTACGGGTACATTTTACTAGTTTCAATCAAGTTTTCTGGCAAGGTGTGGACTATCTTTAATTTCAACTCAATCTCTTTTTAGAAATGTGTCCAGGCTTAAATGTACTCAAAATTCAATACTGTTTTCAAGATTTACAATGTTCCTCTGTTATTTTGTACAAAACATCTGCAATTTTAATGATGATAAATTAATGTTACTGCTTTTGTTGTGCAGATTTAATTCTGCAGTGTCAATAAAGCCTTTTGATTTCACAATCACATTCCGATTTTTAGGGATTTTTTTTTAATGTCATACAAGAATCCCCATAATTTCAGGTGCATGTAAGACATATTAGGAAATGATATCTTACTGGGAAGCATGTTATTGGTATAAATAGCAGGCGCCTGTATCTGTAAGTAGATCTTGGTTAGTGGTCACCATACCGGACAGGTGGGGTTTCCTCTGGGTACTCCGGTTTCCCCCCACAGCACAAGACTACACCAAAATTATATATCGCAGTTAAAAATAAATAGCTGGAAATTGCAGCTATGATTCAAAATTCGTCCCAACTTTCGTGAGTCTCTAGTAAGTTAATTAGGTAGGAGTGCTGGGACACACTCCGGGTCCTCACATAATGCAGCCTCAGGCGCGGAAGGACCTCATAAACTTCGAAACACACACACACAAAGAAAATGTAACATTCACTTTCCATTAATGGCAGTTACATGCATGCATGGTCCATTAAATGGACATGACAGTATGACATATTGCATACATGTTGTTTTTTGAGCTCACCTGAGCACAACGTGCTCATGGTGAGCTTTTGTGATCGCCTTTTGTCTGTCGTGTGTCGTCAACATTTACCTTGTGAACACTCTAGAGGCCACATTTATTGGCCAATCTTCATGAAACTTGGTCAGAACATTTGTCCCAATGATATCTCGGCCAAGTTCGAAACTGGGTCATGTCGGGTAAAAAACTAGGTCACTAGGTCAAATTGAAGAAAAAGCTTGTGAACACTCGAGAAGTCACATTTTTTGCCCAGTCAACATGAAACTTGCTCAGAACATTTGTTCTAATGATATCTTGGCTGAGTTCGAAAATGGTTCCGATCAGTTGAAAAACATGGCCACCAGGGGGCGGGGCAGTTTTTCTTATATGGCTATAGAAAAAGCTTGTGAACACTCTAGAAGTCACATTTTTTGCCCAATCAACATAAAACTTGCTCAGAACCTTTGTTCTTATGATATCTTTGCTAGTTTGAAAATGGTTCCGCTCCATTGAAAAACATGGCCGCCAGGGGGCGGGGCAGTTTTCCTTATATGGCTATGGAAAAAGCTTGAGTTCGAATCTGGGTCATGTGGTGTGAAAAATAGTTCACTAGGTCAAATTGAACAAAAAGCTTGTTAATACTCTAGAAGTCACATTTTTTGCCCAATTTTGATGAAACTTGGTCAGAACATTTGTCTCAACGATATCTCGGCTGAGTTCGAATCTGGGTCATGTGGGGTCAAAAACTAGGTCACTAGGTCAAATTGAAGAAAAAGCTTGTGAACACTCGCGAAGTCACATTTTGTGCCCAATCTTCATGAAACTTGGTCAGAACATTTGTCCCAATGATATCTCGACCGAGTTCGAATCTGAGTCATGTGGGGTCAAAAACTAGGTTACTAGGTCAAATTAAAGAAAATGCTGTTAACACTCTAGAAGTCACATTTTTTGCCCAATCATAATGAAACTTGGTCAGAACATTTGTCCAACTGATATCTCGGCCGATTTCGAATCTGGGTCATGTGGGTTCAAAAACTAGGTCACTAGGTCAACTTGAAGAAAAAGCTTGTTAACTCTCAAGAAGTCACATTTTTTGCCCAATCTTCATGAAACATGGTCAGAACATTTGTCTTAATGATATCTTGGCTGAGATCGAATCTGGGTCATATGGGGTGAAAAACTAGGTCACTTGGTCAAATTGAAGAAAAAGCTTGTTAACACTTTAGAAGTCAAGGTTTTAGCCCAATCTTCATGAAACTTGGTCAGAACATTTATCCCAATGATATCTTTGCCGAATTTGAATCTGGGTCATGTGGAGTCAAAAACTACGTCACTAGGTCAAATTGAAGAAAAAGCTTGTTAACACTCTAGAAGTCACATTTTTTGCCCAATTTTGATGAAACTTGGTCAGAACATTTGTCTTAATGGTATCTCAGCAGAGTTTGAATCTGGGTCATGTGGGGTCAAAAACTAGGTCACTGGGTCAAATTGAAGAAAAAGCTTGTTAACACTTTAGAAGTTACATTATTTGCCCAATCGTCATGAAACTTGATCAGAACATTTGTCCCAATGGTATCTCAGCCGAGTTCGAATCTGGGTCATGTAGGGTCAAAAACTAGGTCACTAGGTGAAATTGAAGAAAATGCTTCTATTTCAATATGTACTTCAAAATTTTGAATGTCTGTTGTCACTTAAGTTTTTCAAACCATGATGATTAAGGCCACATTTCCATCAGTCACTATCAGTATATCTATATCCGTATAAAAATCTAACACATGGAAAATTGTTAGACTAATGAAACTCAGGTGAGCGACCCAGGGCCATTTGGCCCTCTTGTTTTATTTATTTTAATTTTTTTAATTGATCATTTTGCTGTCATCATGACACAGAATCTCATCATCAACCTTGATTTTGACACAGAAGTGAGCTGCGAGCAAAACAGAGTCTTTGTGTATGCATTTTTATGTAGATAAAATAATTAAAATAAGTAAAATAAAAAAAGGAAAGAAAATAAAATAAAGAAAAAAATGTCACGAGAATAAGTGATGTAGAAGTAAAAGAAAATACGAGAAATAAAGATTTTGGCAGGATTCGAACCACAGTCATTGTAATTCAAAGTCTAAAACACTATCCACGGCGCTATTCTTCCTGACACTTGATGATGGGGGGTTTTGTTATATGACTATGAAATCCATGCTTTGCACGCTAGATAAATGTTAAATCGATATAAATAAAACAGCTGAGGGCTACTGGAGATTAATGAGTGCCAGGTCAATACAATTGTACAATATATGCATTGTGTATTGTTGTTTTCACACAGAAACACAAAAACATGGTAGTATGTTATTTTGAAATTTGTACAAGGATCACCACATGTAGCCTGCTCTGAGTTATACAGTATGTTGTATATTTATTTCAGACTGGTCACCCAAAAGTTCTTGCCATCCATATTGTTACCCCTGATGGGATTCTAATACTGCAACTTGTGAGAAACAGGTCAGTAAAGTGTAGCAGAAAGTGTGTGAGCACTGTTTTCTAAATTTAGTGCTCATGTTTGGTCCTGTATGAACCCCTCCCTTCTAATTAGAATGTTGTGTGTACAGAGACAACCAGGGGTCTCTCTCTGGTTTGGGGGAAGAGTACCTGTACCCTCAGGCGGGAATTTTAGTGTCGTTTTACACAGAAGGGGAAATTTCGACTTCGCAAGCGAGTCAAAAATAAAAACTATTAAATATATTTTTCAAATCACTTTATTTAGTCTAACTCTTTACCTGACAACTTTAATCATGAAAATTATCTATAAATTGATTATTATATTAACTAGTCAAATTTTAACCATCTACGGTCTACCACTTTACCATTATAAGGTGGAGCAGTGCAGCAGATAATTTTTCATGCAATTTAATAGATTTTCACTTCCAATTTTTAACCTTAATTAATTTTGTTAAACTACTTATACTAATTCTAATGCAGTAATAAACTGTAAGACATGGTATTTGTGCCTTTTTGCTTCACCTGTTTTGATAACTTTTAAGCAGAAGTCATTTTCCCAAAACAGAAATTACGGTTCCCGGCATATAAGCTAGCAGTTAACTGTATATAAATGAAGTTTTATTATGAAAGCACAAATAATCGGGAACCAGACAAGTCAAAACGGTAATTTAGCATGACCATGTGGTGTTCTTAGGATTTTATCGTCAACCGGTTGTAACGGTGCTTAAGTAAATTTGATCCCCGAAAATTACTCTCATAAACAAAATGAAACAACTTCAATTGTAGTTCATTTAGGGGCAATTTTGGTTTGAAATGGGGGAAAAATATATACTTTTTTGTTGAGGGAATGATGCCGAATTTCGGCATCAAAATACGGAGATCGAGACCCCTGACAGCACCTATTTCATGTACAATTGAAACTTACACGTCTCTGAATTGCACCCACGTCAAGCAGTCCAACGGACTGGTCAGTGAGACGTGATTGACTGGTCAGTGAGATGTAATTGACTGGTCAGTGAGATGTGATTGACTGGTCAGTAAGAAGTGATTGACCAGTCAATGATGATGTGATTGATTGGTCAGCAGGATGTGATTGACTGGTCCATGAGATTTGGTTGATTGGTCAATGAGATGTGATTTAATGGTGATGTTATTGACTGGTCACCAAGTTGTGATTGACTGATCAGTGAGGTTTGGTTGACTGGTCAATGAAATGTGATTGACTGTTCAGGGAGATTTGATTGACTGGTCAGCAAGGTGTGATTGACGGGTAAGTGAGGCATGATTACTAGTCAGTGAAGTGTGATTGAGTGACCAACGCCATGTGATTGACTGGTCAGCAAGGTGCGATAGACTGGTCAGTTAAATGTGATTGACTGGAGAGTGAGATGTCTTTGATTTGGTTGACTGGTCAACTAGATGTGATTGAGAATGCACCTTGCCAATGAGGAAGTAAGAACTGTGTTGTTTATAGGAGATGTCTTGTACATGGTTTTGTAAATACAAGTGAACTCTCATGTATTCTGTGAAAGAATTTTGCTGTTAATAAAACTGTATTAAGAAGCATGGTTATAAGAATAAATCTTTTAATAGTTATCAATCAGTATAACATAAAAAAATCTGACTTTCCCAAAATTATATTTTGATTTTATTATTAGTTTTAAAGACTGTTAAACCATTCTAAACATATATTCTTTGATATTGAGGTATTATTTATTTTATGCTAACTATGCTAACTATGTACCCAGTACACATGTGCAAAGAAATTTATTTTTGCTATACATTGATTTAATTTAACTACAATATTACATGTAAATATTAAGTATTAAAAGGTGTTTTTGTGATCCTGCAAAAACTGTCATTTATAGGGTCAATGTATCCTGAATCATGGGATGTCTTGTTTTAAAGAATTGTTTATTTAAGCCTGTTAAAGTCTGAGACTTATTGAGACACTTTCGAGTCTGTTTCCTGCGAAGAACCAGTGCTTTGTTTTCTTGAGATATATACTCCTCAGTTAGGGATCAAACTCGCAATGTCCCGATCTAAATGCGGACTCCATATCCAAGACACTTTGCAACTTACATAAACGTGTAATACCATATAGTAAAAAGTTGTTTAGTTCCTATGGATATTTGTATAATGCACATGATATGGAAAGTTCAGACAAAAATTAAGTGCAAATATTTCCAATTTTCCATGGGGGGGGGCAGAATTTGACACGCCGAATGATTCCGGGTCCTGGGAAATACACTGTTCGGATTTTAGATCCCGCTAATGATGGCCATTTGATACACCAATTAAGCATCCCCCATTTAGGGGATTTACACAAAAATGCTTGGCTCTAGGGTGGGGAATTAGATCCCCCCAAAATACAATTAGTCAAATTCCCCTGGGATTGCCCCCAGGGGGACAAAATTGATAGGTGCATTACTGCTGCAAACTACTGTGTCTAGGTCAATAAATATGTATAGTTGAAATAACCTATTACAATTGTAGACTGGAAAAGTAGATATGCAAAGCTCAAAGTTATTATATTTGCTTACATTTGGATTTATAAGGGAATTTGTCTGATTCTTTACCATATTGATTTTCTGTCGCTATGCGATGTTTTCTGGTGTTTGCATAAGATAGTAAAATGCACTTTCATGTTTCACCAAATCTTGTTTCATCCCAATGCTGACTTCAGATTCAAATGAGCACATTTGTTTCCTATAAATTGTATACATGGGCAAAATATAAATTCAGTCTCTCTCAAAAGAGGTTAAGGAAACATCAGATGTTTCTTGTGAGTACTTCCCTAGATTAAAGGGACATAGCTCGTCAATATACTTGTAAATAACAACATATAGATCTTTATTATTCAGTGAAATATAGAATGTTATTGGTGAAATAAAATTTGATATTTTCGCTGTTGGAATTTTATATTGTCACTGCAGTGAAAATATAACATATAACACACAAATTTTCTATCAATAGCAGCGATCTACCAGTAGTGGTTTACCTCCCTTGGCAAATTTATATACATGTACAGTATTTACATACATATGTTTACAGAAAACACATGATAAAATTAAAAATATATAATAATTTAGAGAGAATGACACACAAATTGTGGCACTTACTTTTTTCCCACCTTAATTATGATAAACAAATTTGGAATCTGATTTATGACGTCATTTTTATGACGTCTGAAACTGTGCGATGTTTAAGCTTATCTGGCACAATTTTATTTATTTATTGTCAAAAAGCGTTAAATAAAAAGAAGATTGGTTGATTCTGGTGAAGGATCAAATATTTGTTTCACTTGTGCTCATGGTAAATTATATTTTCACTCACTGTTTTCCTGTAGCGTGTATACATTGTTTTCCAAATAATACATAAATATAACTTTGGTATGCCATAATTAATGATAAAAATAACCCACGTTAATTCTATACAAAATAAAACAATTCATTTTATCAAAGCTGCCCTATCATTGTTTACATTTTACATAAAATTATAAGAAAATGTTTTCAGTATATCTAAGGTTGTACATTTGTATAATTTGTACTTTAATTTGGTTTGTAATTTTATAATGATGTGAAAGAAAAGTGTATCTTTAACTACCACTGTATACAAGATGTTTTGAGATTTTGTTTCTTAACACACACATCCATCCCGCCTCTCTTCATTGGGGTTATCAAAATCCAAATCCCCAGCTATTTCATATCTGTTACTGGATCTGAGAGATCTAGACCTGTATATGATCATGTAAACTATGAGGTGTTCATCAGGTTATTTCATTGTACTGCACATTGATGTGAAACATCTGCAGTGGAAGGAATGCAGGGTGCTGTTACATATGCATCTTTAACGCAGCTATTTAATATATGGGGCGTGTCGTGGGAAACCCGGGCTTAATGCATGTGTGTAAAGTGTGGGACAACACGTTCCGCCTAAAGTGAATTTATGTTTAGAAGAGACACCCTTTAAACAGAAAACACCATTAAAGCGAAAAGTATCGTCCTGGATTAGCCTGTGCGGACTGCACAGGCTAATCTGGGACGACACTTTGCACGCATTAAGCCCGCTTTTTTCCACGACAAACCTCATATCATATAATTAATTAACCCCATACAGCGCTGTGTATATGCACCAGTCGAAAACTGGCCTGTGTAGGCACCTGTCTGAGCAAGCTATTCTGGGGAATTAAACTATTTTTAAATAGACCTTTACAGACATTGACAAAAACTCATCAAGTTGTTCCCAGAATGTTTTCCCATCCAATTTTGCTTTAAAAATCAGGTGTGCTTATACATGGTGTGTGTTACGTGCTGTCTTTTACGGTAGGAACTTTACGGTAGGAACGTTGTGAATCACTGTTTTCATCTCATAGATTGTAGCAACCTGTTACAAACAGTGCCTGTTTCAGTGTTAATACAATTTGTGTTGCATAATTAGATAATGAAAAGCTGGTAAAAGTTATTGCCTAAATGCCATAATTTATCACAACAACAACATTTCGCCATCCAGGCATCGGTAGTAATTGCCTGTAATTGCTTACCAGTGCTTGACAATTTGTATAAACTGAAAACATGATACCTGTAATTAAATTACAGAAGTTCAACTAAACAATCCATCAGTGCAGTGTTATTAAATCCTGAACTGCTACTAAATCGCACAGTCTAGGTTAAATAACTCTTAAAGTGGTATTTTGGTTCAAAATCATAATAATCATCTGAAACAATTATTTGAGTTATTTAAAGAACTCACAAAATATTAACATTTGTAATAAAACTTACTATATCACAGTTATATATATGTATTATATAAACATTTGTAGTAAAACTTACTATGTTAAAGTTATATATGTGTATGATATAAACATTTGTTGTAAAACTTAATATAGTAAAGTTATTTATGTGTATTATATAAACATTTATAGTAAAACTTACCATGTCAAAGTTATATATGTGTATTGTATAAACATTTTGTAGTAAAAATTTTACTATGTCAAAGTTATGTATGTATATTATATAAATATTTGTAGTAAAACTTTGTCAAAGTTATAGTTTGGTTAAATTTTGTCGATAATGACGGGATAAACCATTTTGCGACGTTCGTGTATGGCCCTGTGGTTAAAGATCGGTGTAATAGATTAAAGGGATTAAGTGTTGTCACTTTGAAAATTAAAGCATGTCGGCATTATTTAAGCATGCCGACAAATGACTAACTGCTTTGAAGGCATGTCGGGACCGACAAGCGAAACAGGCCTGCGGCAAACCCTGCTATATTAAAGTTTTAAATGTGTATTATATAAACATTTGTAGTAAAACCTTTACTATATCAAAATTATATGTGTATTATATAAACATTTGTAGTAAAACTTTTACGATATCAAAGTTATGTGTGTATTATAAAAACATTGGTAGTAAAACATTTACTATATCATAGTTATATATGTGTATTTTATAAATATTTGAAGTAAAACTTTTACAATATCAAAGTTTTATGTGTGTAATATAAACATTTGTAGTAAAATGTTTACTATATCAAAGTTATATATGTGTATTGCATAAACATTTGTAGTAAATCATTTACTGTATCATAGTTATATATGTATATTTTATAAATATTTGAAGTAAAACTTTTACTATATCAAAGTTTTATGTGTGTATTACATAAACATTTGAAGTAAAACGTTTACTATATCAAAGTGATATAATTATGTGTATTATATACACATTGATTTCTCAATTGTATTGTGACTTTGAAATATTATGCCACTTTAATGCAGTCTTTATATATTAAATGTTGAGGTCCAGATACATAATTGCAACCTGGTGAGCCTGCTATTACAAGTGCACATGACTCAGTTGCAGGCGGTGTGTTGGTAAGGCCAAAAGAAAAAAATTCTGTGTTTTGGGCAACCCAATTCTACCTCATGAAAAAAAAACGACCCTAAAGCTATAGCAACGATTGTTTTCCATGAAATCCGTATTTGTTTGATTTGAGATAATTGTCTATGTTTTTTGACCGAAAGGTGTCTTAAAAAAAAAGTAAAAAACCCCACCTCAATCCCGACCCAGGGCTTCCATTAAGGGAAGTAATTTACTCCCAGTTCTTGTCAAAGGACTTCCAAAATTTCAGCCATGGAAGTTGCAGATCTTCCAAAATTTCAGCCATGGAAGTTCCATCATGTAAGGATGAACAAGTTAGAAGAAACAAGGAATGTCTTTAAAAAAGACAATCGGCGTTGAAATTAATATTGAGATGTCATTTAAAAATTACCTAAACAGACAGCCAAGATGATCGGTTACGTGACTTCTCAGACCCCAGATTGTTTGGTCCCCACTAATATTAGGAGACTTATTGGACCCCAGATTTTTCGGACACTATAAGACAACTTCTCGGACCCAAAAGTTAATTTGAGATAAATGTATTAATTTAAAAATTAAATAAAATTATCATTAATATCAACGCCGTGAATCAACCAATCATACAGCTCCATGTTTCCACCAGTTATATATGAATAACCAAAATAATTTAGGTTAACATAATTGTTATCTGAATTTGTCAAGCCAATTTAACAAATTAACAATGTAAGAACATAATTTCGTGAATGAATTAAAATTATTATGTATCAGACGAGTCTATATAGTTATTTATAGTACCGGTAATATACCATTCATGTTAGTTATCTAATATAATAACGATTTGAAGTCAAATACGCATTTATACTACTTGTATCCCAATAAAAAGCAATAGTCAGGGAACATTCAGTGATTTTTGGAATGTTAATACTTTATTTTTGATAACGCAAACGTAACAATTAATTAGACTATGACGATTTTAAATTATATCAGTAGAAATGTGATATATGAAGGGTTCCTGTGCATAATTAGTATTGCAAATTGTGTATTCATGCTACGCGAATAACAATTCGACGCATTAGCAATCTTCTTTCATAACATTTTATCTATAGAAAATGTAGCATCTTTTTACAGATTAAATAACATCTACTGGAGAAGTGGATAGAAAGATGCAATTACAAATAATCGTTCATAAATTGTAACCACAATTTTAATTCAAATTTACAGTAAGTTTATAAATATAAATTCCCCATTTATTGAAATTTTTAGGCATATGATTCTCTGAACGCTATTAATGATGCATGTTATACAACGGTTGCTAGCTACGCGCGCTATTTTTAGAATGACACTACTGTTTCTGGAATGTGATGAACTCTCTAGAATCAATGGGCTACACGGAACGGCAACTCTGTGAATGAGATTTATGAATGGGAACATTGCATAATTGCTATTTATAGAGCATACCGCTTATATAAATGTATGCTAAACAAAATAGTTATTTCGTTACGTGAATGAATAAAGCATTCTGTTTATGGCATACAATGAGAAAATACGTTCATAATTAGCCTCAGTTCTAGAGTATATGTTGAGGATATGTTTATAACTTCATTTTAACCGCTTATGTAAACAATTACGTAAATTTTTAATCCCCAGAAGTATGCAACAGTTATTGGTATACGTTAAACCATTGTTTGAAGTTTGCATTCCCTAAATTTAGAAAATTTGCCCAATTCTATTGGCATTCCCACTGCATAATTATTGCGAGAAATCTAGGTCAAACGTGATCTTAGACAGCTACGCTGAAAAATAAGTAATTTATCTTAATGTTTACCTCTTTCTCTGAATAAATTGGCATATAAACACTTGATGAAAAAGAACTGGCCTTAAAAACACCTTGAATTTTATACATTACTTAATTTCATTTCTGAAATACTCAGGACTTACGTAGCGCAATACTGTCAAAACTTCCAAATATTATGAGCAAAACTTTCAAATTCAGAGGCCAGGAAGTTCAAACTTCCAGTTTTCAAAAGTTAATGAAAGCCCTAACTTTTTTGAGACCGTTGCCTGAAACACACATTTTTTCAGGCCTAAGCCGCAAATATCAGGCGTAATTTGAGCTGTCCCTTAAGGCTCTAACACGGTGATACAAGTTAAACTACACATTCACAGTATACTGTTAAGATGACAAACACATCAAATATTGCATTATCAATGTAAAGCTAATAAAGATTTCTATGAAATAAGTGGTATTTGAGCAGAAGTTCCTTGTGTTTATGAAGAAAATCGTGCAGCTCGCGGAACGTAAATGGTTAATAGTCACATTAAATCTGTGTCCCAACAATATGTAAATAAAACTAATGTTTGTAAAAAAATTATATGGAGGATCAGTGTTTTTGCATTTAACAGTATCCAGCAAACCATATGTTTCTGATGTAGGTTATATACCAATGTAAATACATTCTAATGCAGAAAGTTAGTTATTCATTTAAATTGCAAAGTCTGATATTGGCCGATTTCACCTTTTGTGTTGCATTTAAGCAAAAGTGTGTTTTTTATTTGCATATTTAAAATTTAAAGCTAGCCAGAATATTCGGATACTAAGATTTCATGTTTATGACAAAAAGTTAACAAGCTGTATATTCGGTTATTTCCTTAACTGTCCATTTGAAATGGTAGTACCACACTCCTGATTGTCTTTGTTAAGGTTTGGTGTTTGGTGGTGTCTAGTGGTCATGTGGTTTATATGGGCTAGGAGTCCAGTTGTGAGTACAGGAAACCAATATAGGAAATGATTGGGCATGGCACTTCCTTGAAGTGCAGCAAGGCCAAGCAGAAGCATTTCTTTGTACTGGTGTTAAAGTCATTGTTTATACACTTACTGTAACGTGTAAGGTTATGTGTTCATTTACTGTGTAGTGTTGTACATTGTATTTTCAATGAAAATTTTTCTGTATTAATTCATTAGTCCCAAATGTAAGGTTTTTCGTTAGTGCAAAATTGTGACAGCAATATATTCTTAAGTCAGTTATATCAACCCAATAAATTACCTTAATGCATTGAGAATAAAAAAAACAACACTTGGCTAGGTCAAGAAATTGTTTACTTTGGTTTTGTACAACCAAGTTAATGCCTTTCCTGTGTACAATTCAGCAAAGCACACACTTGCATGTAGTAACAACAACAGATTGGTGTACTTTAGTTGCTATAAATAATTAGTAATAAGTCGGAATTTCAGACGTGCAAACAAAATGTTAGCTATCAATCCTTAAAACGATAAGATGACTTTTCATAGACTTAAAAACTGTGCTCATTAACATGTACAATAGAAAGATATTAGTATATCGTAAATCATTTTACACTCTGTGAAATAACATGATCAACAATGTTGTCATATTGTAATTAGTCATTTGTAAATTTATAATGTATTGTTTATCTGTTAGTATTTCAGAGTGAAACGTGAATATTATTTAGAGTTTTGTTTGTGTGAATGTAATTATTAAAATGTATATTAAGTATTATATGTACACATGCATATATAAATGTAATTATCTGAGCCAAAAATAATGAGAAAAAAACAAGAAAAGAAAAGTTTAAGTTTTAAGTGGTGTAACACCTTGAGATCAAGAAGTCCTGGGTTAGAACCATGCTCAGTGTGCTCTAAGTTATCTTTCTTAAAATACTGGTTCTACCCAGGTAACAGACTTGAACATGTATCAAAAATGTTCTGGGCCTTTAACGCAAGCTGTAATACATAAGGTTAAATTAGACAAAAAAGGCCTACCTAAACAAAATAAAATAAACTTGTTCTTTTAGAATACAAATACAAACTATGTTTTTGCTGACCGTTTATGTTTCAGTAACCTGTTTACCAAGTCCTATATAGAAAAGAGCATTGCTGATCAAGAAAAGTTCAGATTAAAGAGGCCAAGGCATAAGGAGGTACAGTATTCAAAGGTCTCTTATTTCAAACTTGGATTTTTTCCTTTGTAAGCGTTGCTTTCAAATGTTGATTACCTTTTGCAAATTGATGAAGTTTTCAGCACTGTAAACTGTTGAGGTGGAGTGCTTTTAAATGTTATATGAAGCGTGTCGTGGAAAAACCGGGCTTACTGCATGTGCGTGCGTAAAGTGTCATCCCAATTAGCCTGTGCAGTCCGCATAGGGTTATCTGGGACGACAGTTTCCGCCTACAGTGGATTTATGTTTAGAAGAGGCTTCATTGAAACAGAAAGTACCATAAAAGCGGACTGCACAGGCTGATCCAGGACGACACTTTACGCATATTCATTAAGCCCGGTTTTCACACGACAGGCCTCATATTAATTAATGGTTGTGGTTCTTTCTATTGGCAGCTGATTCTCTCCTTTTGAATGCCAAAAGTATACAAATAAAACTTAAATTTGCTTAGTTGATTTGGATATTATGAGCTTCAGGGTAGACTGATGGGTCTTTTCCCTACCCCAAGGAGGCTTTTTAGGAATATAACTCCTCAGATATGATGTTTGCTGTGCATTTTTCATTTTCGAGAAATTTTCAGCTTATATTCTGATCTCACTATATGCCCTATGAAACCACTTCTGTTTTGGTTCATTCGTCTCTCATCTGTCTATCTGAGATATTCTGAGCATTCTACCACTTTCCCATGTGTCACTTTTTGGGCAACTTGTTTTGCTTTGTTTGTTTTCCATGTGTCTATTTCAGCTTTCTGAGCAGTTTTTTAACCACTTTCCCGTGTGTCGCTTTTTGGGCTATTTCAGCTTTCTGAGCATTGCTTCTACCATTTTCCCATGTGTCTATTTCAGCTTTCTGAGCACTGTTTCTACCATTTTTCCATATGTCTATGTCAGTTTTCTGAGCACTGTTTCTACCATTTTTTCCTCCTGTCTATTTAAGCTTTCTGAGCACTGTTTCTACCACTTTCTCTTATGTCTATTTCAGCGTTCTGAGCACTGTTTCTACCACTTTCCCTTATGTTTATTTCAGCTTTCTGAGCACTGTTTCAAGCATTTTCCCTTATGTCTAATTCAGCTTTCTGAGCATTGTTTCTACCATGGAAGTGTGCAGGGACACTCGGCATCTTTAGTCGCAGTAAGCACCTGTGAAGGAGTCAGGTGGGTGAAATTTGTGTTACAATTTTAAACACTGTAATGTCTAAGATTCTCAGTTTTATATAGGCAAGCTTGTAACATTTTCTTGCTTTCTAGTAATAATATGACTGTTGCCCTGCTTGGTCGAACTGCTTTGATGACTGAAATATTTGTGGCGTGTAGTGGGAAACTGGTCTTAATGCATGTGTGTAAAGTGTCGTCCCGGATTACCCTGTGCTCCCAGGACGGCACTTTCCGCTTTTATGGTATTTTCTGTTTCAAGAAAGTCTCTTCTAAAGATAGATCCACTGTAGGCGGAAGTGCCGTCCTGGATTAGCCTGTGCGGACTGCACAGGCTAATCCGGGACGACACTTTACGCACATGCATTAAGACCGGTTTTCCCACAATGCGCCTCATATGTGAATCTCAAGAACCGATATGTTTCATTTGAAAAATTATCGCTGTATAAGGCTAAATTGCCACTAGTCCATGTCTGTATCGGAGTCCGTATCCAGATATGTATCGGCAAAATTGCAGTTCTGAAGCACAGTTCCATGCACCCGTATCCGTGTATTAGTTTTGTGTTCATTTGGGAATCTGGTGATTCTATATGTATGCACTATACAGACATGGACGTGGGTACGGAGATACGGAACCCATACCAGTCCAACATTTTTCAATGGGTTTGATTTTTATACGGATATACTGATACGGATACAGAGTCTTTGAAAAGTGGCCTTATGTTGACCAATGACAGTGTCAGACTGTCAACCAATTCCTATATTCCTATATTTTGGAAAGAAATTCTATATTTTGAAAAACCTATATTTCTTATATTTTCCTATATTTTAAAAATTGTTCCTATATTTTTGATACATTAGGTCATTAACATGAAAAGTATATCGCGAACCTTTACATCGATTTTTTTCTGGCTTGCTTTGCTCACACATCAAAGTTAAATGCTCAAAGTAGTTAAATATGCCATAGCATGCATGTCTCACAATTGAATAGCATGAATATGGTTAGGCCAAAACTAAACTTTCTGTGTTTCGGGCAACCCAACCCTACCTGGCAAAAACCCACCGACCCTTAAGTTTTTACCGACAATTGTTATCTGTGAAATCTGTTTTTATATAATTTTCAATGTTTTTTTACCAAAATGTAACTTTAAAAAAAAAGTATTAAATAAAATCAATCCCGACCCTCCCTAACTTTTTTAAGACCGTTTCCTGAAACACACAATATATATTTTTTTGGCCTTAGCAAATGTTTTGTTCATTAAAACACAAACTTTATGACTTGCCAGTCTAGAATATGATTCCATATCATCCTTATAATGAAGTATTTTTACTATAAAATTCCTATATTTTCTTGAAAAAATTTACAAAAAGTCCTATATTTTTGTGAAAATATTCCTATATTGTTCATATATTTTCTTGTGAACTTGGTTGACAGCCTGCTAATGTCGTGTCCCTTGCAGTGGTTACATCCAGACAGACAGGGAGGCCTACCATATAGAGCCAGGGTTGGACCTGGGGGGTGGGGCACATAGGCTCTACAAGGACATACACAAGCAAGACATCCCCCACCACTGTGGTATGGAGTTGTAGTCTAGATATTGAATTGCTTAATGGTGTAGTGTGTTGGATTGTTGTTAACAGTTAAATGACTCGACTGTTGAATTTAAATGTCCTATGATAAAACAATGAAGAGGACAACTAGTTTGCTCATGTTATTAGAAACACAGACACAAGTAACATACATTCAACAAAAGTTATAACGCACCAAATGCAAATCTATGGAAATGGTTGTATTTTCTTTATTGATAAGAATTTCAGATTGAAATGTCTGGTATGATTATATAAGTTATACATGCACGTGTTCATATCAAACTATTGGAAAAAATACAAAAGAATTTTATGTTTACCATGACGCAGCTGACATTCTTACATATAAAGAAAATACAACAATTTCCATTTGGTGCATTATAACTTTTGTTAAGTGTATTCACATGCTGTACTTTTGATAAGTTAAAGCAGTTTAATTACTTAATATATACATTATATAATGTTAATGAGTTTAACATTGTCATATGTTTATTTTTTCCTACATTTTTTTCATGGAAAAAAATTAGGCTTGTGCAGTTTTTCACAGTTTAATAATATTTTAGGTACCCACTCGTCCAGGCATTCCTCAAAGCTCAATGAAACAGCACAGATAGATCTAACACATTCATATTTAAAAAGAGTAAGTATTCCTAGGCAGACATTCAGAGTGTGATAACAGGGTGCTGTACCCTGCTTCTTTTTGGTTCCAATCAGCCTTCAACAGGACACTACAAAGTCAGCTTCATAAAAACTTCAGAATTTGTTCTTGTTACCAGCAGTATAAGTGTGCAAACCCTACAAAGCCAACGCCATGAAAACTTCAGGCTTTGTTCTTGTTACTAGCAGTATAAGTGTGCAAACCCTACAAAGCCAACGTCATAAAAACTTCAGGCTTTGTTCATGTTACCAGCAGTATAAGTGTGCAAACACTACAAAACCAACGTCATAAAAACTTCAGGCTTTGTTCTTGTTACCAACAGTATAAGTGTGCAAACCCTACAAAGCCAACTTCACTAGAACTGTACAATTTGTACTTAAACAGAAGTATGACTGTATCAACTCTTGGTCTAAGATTGTAATACAGTGAAATACTAGTACACAATGGTACACGTATTCTAAGAAATTGTTATTGCATTAACTACATTTATAAATGTTAATTTGAGGCGCGTCGTGGGAAAACCGGTCTTAATGCATATGCGTGAAGTGTCGTCCCGGCTTAGCCTGTGCAGTCCGCACAGGCTAATCTGGGATGGCACTTTCTGCTTATCTGGAAATAATGACACAAATACCGCGATATAGCTCCAACAATTGACAATGTATTTGTATAAAGCTGCCTTGACACAATAAATACAAGTGTGTGAATCAATGAAACAAGTTGTTTTAGAGTCTGTTTATTGTAACTTACTGTTTCAACATCATTTTTGTCAGGTTTTTTGAAAGTGATAAATTTTCCCAATTTGGTTGAAAGTGACGCTAATTTTCCCAATTTAACTGGTAGCAGCAGGCGCGTAGTGCCGCATACTCGTTTACTCGTTCGATTAAAAATTGAAATTAAAATCTCAAAAACTGAAATTACATTTAATTCGAAAAATGAAATAAAAATCAGTTTCTAAGGGGGGTTAGGTGTAAACAATACTCTCATAAATCCAGACACTGTCGTTTTATTTTAATTTTCGCCGGTCCATGTTATTTTAGTTTTACAACAAAACTGCGCCTCTTATTTTTTGCGAACAGTGTATTATTTTGTGTGCGAAATGTATTCTTTTTCTTGTCTTGTTAAACGCCATGGTTTGCATCATGTTAATATGTCATCTACCAGCGAACTGCCCAAGCTGGACATTTTCTTGATTTGTGTACACAAATCAAGTACGGCATCTTCAAGATGAAAATCATTACATCTAGGTGGGGCTTGGCACATGGTTACGCCTTCTCCAATAGGTATAATGAAACCATGAACCTAATAAACCTCTCCGAATCTTGTTTATTTGAAATCAATATCTTTCACATACATTTGATTATGTCTACAACTTTACATTTAACAAAATGATTAAAATGTAAATGTAAAATTGGTTAGTTAGTTATGATGATATTACACATGAAATTATGACCTCAATATTAATTGATATTATTGAATTTTAAAAATACAGCAGACAAGCTCAATGATGTATGATATCCGTCCAGTTACAGGCTGGGTCTAAGTATACTTCTAAAAAAAGAGGAAAAAACATTAAGCAAAACACCATACATTCCTTTAATGTGCATACTTGTATTTCCTAATGGATCGGTCCAAAATAAATGTCAGCTTTCAAATGGTCATTTTTAATTATTTGCTGCTTAATTAATTATGCTACTAAAACTAGTGAAGTTTAGTTTTGTCATAATTCGGCAGCAAACCAGAGGGTGTCACCCCCACCCCTGTTGCATATGGAATACTGCCTAATTTTAGGGCCTGAGTACTGAATGCTGCGTACAATTGAATTTGCATACTGAAAACTAAATGTTTGTTTTCACATACTGCGTAATAAACCCCATTTGCGTACTGAATACTAAGTGTATCTCCGGCATTGGTCTTCTCAACATTTACCGCGAAAAACAATAAATTCTAACATGGTGGTAGACATCTTCGCAAGACGAAGGGAAAGGCCACTTGCTTTGATTTTTTACATGTAATTTTGTCGAAATTAATGACATATAAACTGCAAATTTTACAAAGATATAAAACTAATGCTATAAAACTAACAAAATCAGTTAGAGTTGTTTAATAACTAAGCGTCAGCCAATACACATATTTTAAGAGCAACTTCTATGAAAGTGACGGTCCAAGCTTGTCAGAGAATACAATGGTCTAAATGTCAGGAATGGCATTTTAGTGGGTTATAGAATTTTAACTCTCTGGAGCCTCCGGCTCCCTTGGCCTCTAGCCAACGCTTTGCCCTGGAACCACTGGGTGTCCTAGCGGCCCTCTGACCCCCAGCTTACTTTTGTTTTATTTTTATATTTCGAGTAATAACGAATTTGGCCGTGCTATGCCCTTGAGCAGTACCATTCCCCAAGTAGTGAGGAAAAACATTTTATGAACACATTTACCATAGGGTGTGTGTTACATAAACTACATTTACCTTCATTTTATGAACACATTTACCATAGGGTGTGTGTTACATAAACTACATTTACCTTCATTTTATGAACACATTCACCATAGAGTGCGTGTTGCATAAACTACATTTACCTTCATTTTATGAACACATTCACCATAGGGTGTGTTGCATAAACTACATTTACCTTCATTTTATGAACACATTCACCATAGAGTGCGTGTTGCATAAACTACATTTACCTTCATTTTATGAACACTGTATTTCACCATAGAGTGTGTGTTACATAAACTACATTTACCTTCATTTTATGAACACATTCACCATAGAGTGCGTGTTGCATAAACTACATTTACCTTCATTTTATGAACACTGTATTTCACCATAGAGTGTGTGTTACATAAACTACATTTACCTTCATTTTATGAACACATTCACCATAGAGTGCGTGTTGCATAAACTACATTTACCTTCATTTTATGAACACTGTATTTCACCATAGGGTGTGTGTTACATAAACTACATTTACCTTCATTTTATGAACACTGTATTTCACCATAGAGTGTGTGTTACATAAACTACATTTACCTTCATTTTATGAACACATTCACCATAGAGTGCGTGTTGCATAAACTACATTTACCTTCATTTTATGAACACTGTATTTCACCATAGAGTGTGTGTTACATAAACTACATTTACCTTCATTTTATGAACACATTCACCATAGAGTGCGTGTTGCATAAACTACATTTACCTTCATTTTATGAACACTGTATTTCACCATAGGGTGTGTGTTACATAAACTACATTTATGTTCATTTTATGAACACATCCACCATAGAGTGTGTATGACATGAACTACATTTACCTTCATTTTATGAACACATTCACCATAGAGTGTGTGTTACATAAACTACATTTACCTTTATTTTATGAACACATAAACCAATGAGTGTGTGTTACGTAAACTACATTTATGTCATTTTATGAACACATTTATCATAGAGTGTGTGTTGCATAAACTACCTTCATTATTTTGATGAACGCATTCATCATGGGGCGTGTGTTTGTTGCAGAAACGCAGGAGCCTGGTAGAACCGTATGATGCCAACGTGAACACGCGCTATGTGGAGATGTACGTCGTCAATGACTACAAGACTGTAAGTGTGCCTGCCGTAGAAATCATCAAGTGCATGGTTAGGAATAGGAAATTATAATTGGCAGACTTTTAAGCTCGATTATTAGAAGAATAGGTGATCCCGGTGTTGGCGTCAGCGTCCACATCTGAAATTTATATCTAGAAGTCTTGTAACTTCAAAACTACATAAGTTATTCACTTGAAGCTTGGAATATACCTTTGTCATCAATTCCAGCATCAGGTGCAACAATTCCCATAACCCATAAACTACATAAGGTATTCACTTGAAACTTGGAATAAATTGATGAAATTATTGCCAAAACTCTGCTTGGTATTTCAACAAATGTATGCCTCTTCCACTTTCCAAAATATGTACAAACTGAAGTACTTAAAATAGTCTAGCGTGCTGTCCTCTGACAGCACTTGTTTACTTTTGTGTCCTTTCCTAAATGAATTTTCCCCAGACACTGCATAACACCCTGTCAATTTTAAATGATTTTTCCTGGACTGTGTAAAATTATGCCACATTTTCAAATTTAAGAAATTTGCATTTTTCCCAGTGATTGATAGATTACATTCCCCCAATGAATGTCTCAAAAATTAGAAATTTTGTTGACAAATATAAAATAGCTAAGACTGGATTTTAAGAGTGTTTATGGTCCATAAGTTTGTTGCTTCAAGTCAAATAGTAGCGTCTCTAAAATGCAGATGTTAATATGCTCCACAATTGTTCTGTTTCTGGGATATTTCATTAAAGGTTTTAATTGCTAAGCTTATATAAAATGTAAGTGTGATATTCTCTAATATACTTTTGTTGCAAAGACTCAAGAATGTGCCAAGAACATTATTTATGTTACTGGTAAATGAATTGTCAGTCATTTGCATTCACATAGTTGCATATCTAAGGAGTTAACATGGCGATTAAGTTCAAACACACATAATAGGCGTAAAAAAAATATGTTTCAGGATACATGCTTAAAAAAAAAAGGGTAGGTAGGTCAGGATAAATTATTTTATTTTTTTGGTTGTTTGGTAAATGGTCAACATGAAGATTCTAAAACTGAATAAATTTTCAAAACATCAGTAATATCCTTAAACATTGTTTATAAGTGTATACTATCAAAACAAAACACTTATTTATCAAAAAACACATTTCATTATTGGAAAAGGTAAATATAAAAAAAATCTGCCAAGCCGAATAAAATAATCTAGGGTCGGGGCATTTTTTTAGGGTAGGTCGGGTAACCTGAAACAAACATATTTTTTTTGTAAGGCCTTAGTTTAAACACATAATGACCTTGACGGCCAAAAGGTCCTATAAGCGTATGTGTAAAGAAGGCTGAGAAGGCTTTCTGGCTTTCAAGGGACGAATTATGACAAATTATGACTGTAAACATACATTGTATATTGTCCGTATGTAAATATATTTGAGGCGCATCATGGGAAAACCGGACTTAATGCATGTGTGTTAAGTATCGTCCCGGATTAGCCTGTGCAGTCTGCACAAGCTAATCTGGGACGGCACTTTCTGCATACAGTGGATTTATGTTCAGAAGAGTCTTCCTTGAAACAGAAAATACCATAAAAGCGGAAAGTGCCATCCTGGATTAGCCTGTGCGGACTGCACAGGCTAATTCAGGACGACACTTCACGCACATGCATTAAGATCGGTTTTCCCACGACGTGCCTCATTTGAAAAGTGTTGCTGTTTTGGTTATTGGAGACTTATCCCAATGAAATATGTGAAGGTGAATACAGGTTTAAAATTGTTTTTGCTACAATCTTAATATTCTGAATTCCCCATGTAATTTAGACTGAAATAAACCTGTCTTCATGTTTATAAGACAGGTAACATTTTTATAACAAAGGTATTTGGACAACATTAGCTGGACAGTCGTAGGAGAAATTAAAATGGTGTCCATCGTTTGATTGATAGATTGTGAGTTCGATCCCTACCCGGGGAGCATTCAAATGATCTCTCTCAAGATACACCAAGTACTGGTTCTACCCGGGGAGCATTCAAATGATCTCTCTCAACATACACCAATTACTGGTTCGACCCAGAAAACAGACTTGAAAGTTTCTCAATATGCATCAGGCTTTCCACACAATCATGCTAAAATCATTAAGATGAAACGTAACATTTGCTACAGTAATGTCACGGCATAAACTTGGTCACTTAAAGGGGAGAAGTTGTGTGGCGACCCGGTTGGCTCAGTCGGGAGAGCACTCGCCCTGATAGCGAGGGGTCCCGGGTTCGAGTCCCGGACTAGCCGCACAATTTTCTCACCCTGTGACAGTAATTTGCACAGTTCTTAAAGAAGTTCATTAATACCTATAAATACTCCATTCCTGTGACCAAGATATGAAGCGCAATGTCTGGTGACATCTGATGGTTGTTAGCGTATTAAAAAACTTTAAATGGTAACTATTTATTTGTAAAAACATTCAGATAGTTTACTCAAGTTAAGCTCTGTTACAATATGTCTAGAAATAAACTTTAAGTTCCGAGATGTATATTGTTGACGGCATTATTCGTCACATGTTCTTTGTGCGTTCCAGTTCAAAAGCAATGGGGAAAATGAAGCCTACCAAACCAGAAAAACGCAGAATATCATCAACATTGTTAGTCGGGTGAGTCGTTAATACGAGCTGTCGAAAATAACACTGTAGTGAAAGCTGATTTATGGCGATTGGTAAATATTTTGAGAAAAAAAAACCCACAAGGATCTGCAGTGAGAAAAGATAGATGATAGATCTATACTTACTCTAAATATTGTTGCTGCATTGCAAATAAACATTTTTATTTGGTCATTCACAGTCTCATTAAAATGCAACTCTGCAGCAGCTGCTGATTGTAAATGTATGTTTCAGACTTTGCCTGCTCCTCAAGTTGAAGGAAGTGAACAGATTATCATTTTAAAGATTTCATGGATGGAAAATATTCTTGTTATAATCTTATCTTCTCTGTATTTTTCACATCATGAAATGTTTGCGAAAATCCCTGAACATGTATATGTTGCACTTTTATTTTTGCGATTTTGTGCTTACAAACTATTTTTTAGTTACCTTGGTATGGAATGCTTTCATACATGATTGCAAATATCTCATGTAATTATCAGATATCATCATTCAAAAGATCACTTCTGATGCAGGTTTTAATGACGTGGCGTGTTCAGTGTAATACATGATTCTGGTAGTGTAAGGAAAGATCGTCTGCATCTATCGACGGGATGTGTTAATAAATGGATTTATATGACTTTTTAGTGTGAAAAAGCAATTCTGCATTGTGAATTAAGGTTTAAATCTATGATGTTGAAAATATATCCAAATGAACAACAGTTTTTAAAAGGGATTAAACAAGTTAATTTGTAAATTGTATGTGATAATTTATCTTCCAATTTAAACTAATATTGTGTTAATTGAGACCCAGAGCTGTGATACCTTGCAAAAGTTGAGCTATAGTGAGACCCAGAGCTGTGATACCTTGCAAAAGTTGAGCTATAGTGAGACCCAGAGCTGTGATACCTGGCAAAAGTTGAGCTATAGTGAGACCCAGAGCTGTGATACCTTGCAAAAGTTGAGCTATAGTGAGACCCAGAGCTGTGATACCTGGCAAAAGTTGAGCTATAGTTAGACCCAGAGCTGTGATACCTTGCAAAAGTTGAGTTATAGTGAGACTCAGAGCTGTGATACCTTGCAAATGTTGAGCTATAGTGAGACCCAGAGCTGTGATACCTGGCAAAAGTTGAGCTATAGTGAGACCCAGAGCTGTGATACCTTGCAAAAGTTGAGCCATAGTGAGACCCAGAGCTGTGATACCTGGCAAAAGTTGAGCTGTAGTGAGACCCAGAGCTGTGATACCTTGCAAAAGTTGAGCTATAGTGAGACCCAGAGCTGTGATACCTTGCACAAGTTGAGCTATAGTGAGACCCAGAGCTGTGATACCTTGCAAAAGTTGAGCTATAGTGAGACCCAGAGCTGTGATACCTTGCACAAGTTGAGCTATAGTGAGACCCAGAGCTGTGATACCTGGCAAAAGTTGAGCTATAGTGAGACCCAGAGCTGTGATACCTGGCAAAAGTTGAGCTATAGTGAGACCCAGAGCTGTGATACCTTGCAAAAGTTGAGCTATAGTGAGACCCAGAGCTGTGATACCTGGCAAAAGTTGAGCTATAGTGAGACCCAGAGCTGTGATACCTTGCAAAAGTTGAGCTATAGTGAGACCCAGAGCTGTGATACCTGGCAAAAGTTGAGCTATAGTTAGACCCAGAGCTGTGATACCTTGCAAAAGTTGAGTTATAGTGAGACTCAGAGCTGTGATACCTTGCAAATGTTGAGCTATAGTGAGACCCAGAGCTGTGATACCTGGCAAAAGTTGAGCTATAGTGAGACCCAGAGCTGTGATACCTTGCAAAAGTTGAGCCATAGTGAGACCCAGAGCTGTGATACCTGGCAAAAGTTGAGCTGTAGTGAGACCCAGAGCTGTGATACCTTGCAAAAGTTGAGCTATAGTGAGACCCAGAGCTGTGATACCTTGCACAAGTTGAGCTATAGTGAGACCCAGAGCTGTGATACCTTGCACAAGTTGAGCTATAGTGAGACCCAGAGCTGTGATACCTTGCACAAGTTGAGCTATAGTGAGACCCAGAGCTGTGATACCTGGCAAAAGTTGAGCTATAGTGAGACCCAGAGCTGTGATACCTGGCAAAAGTTGAGCTATAGTGAGACCCAGAGCTGTGATACCTTGCAAAAGTTGAGCTATAGTGAGACCCAGAGCTGTGATACCTTGCAAAAGTTGAGCTGTAGTGAGACCCAGAGCTGTGATACCTTGCAAAAGTTGAGCTATAGTGAGATGCCAACCAGTGAGAATATGACAGCTTGGATAATAGAATGCCGCTAATTGTTTAAGATTTTAATTTTTGCCTGTCTTTTGCGACTGCATATTATAGCGAAAATTTTACGATGGCAAAATTTACATTATACAGTATATTGTTCTAAAATTACCAGTTAAACATTATGTTATTTGTCCTTGACAAAGCTGAATTCTGTATTCTAATTTTGCCATGTATTTCACACAGCTGTATCGACAGTTCAACATCTACATCGCTCTGGTTGGCATAGAGAACTGGACAGTGCAAGATTTGTTCCCGATCTCGGAGGAGGCAGATAAGACACTCGAGAATTTCCTCCACTATCGGAAAGAAAGAATCAATCCCCACCACAGGAATGATAACTCCCAGCTGATAACGTAAGTATAGGCATTGGTATGGTATGATACATTTTGTGGGACAATGCAAAATAAATCAGCAAGTCCTAAAATATATCTAACTGTAACCATAGTTTACATATCCATCCATATACATATATATAGCTCCTTTAATAGAACTATATGTTTGTTATACAATCTCGATGAAAAACTGTCAGCGTTATTACTTCTTTATGATGATACTGATGAATATGAATATGATCTGGTAATTATGAAGATATTGTTTTTTGATAATAATTTGAAAAAGACTAATAGTATTCAGATACTCAATTTGAATATTGAGCGAGTGTTTTAATACCGTATTTGTTGTCTTCCTTATTACTATACCCCCCATCGAAGATGGCAAGGTATATTGGTTTGCTAATGTCGGTCGGTCTGTTGACCACTTTCGTTTCTGCTCTCTAAGTCCAACAGTTTTCATCTGATCCTCACCAAGTCGAATCGCCCCAGGAATTGTTGAGTTGTGTCCCTTGAATTATCTAAAAATAGGCATTTTTAGCTGTTTCCGCTCTCTAAGTGCAACAGTTTTCATCCAATCTTCACCAAACTTTAGAAAAATGTTTGTGGCCATAATGTCTCAGCCAAGTTCGATAATCAGCCAAATCACCCAAGGAAGTACAGAATTATGGTCCTTGATTTATCAAAAATTGGTCCTTTAAGCAGTATACACTCTCTATACCCAACAGTTTTCATCTAATCCGCACCAAACTGCTATTTTACAGATTGCATTTAACATAGAGGAGGCATAACTATTTTACAATCAGCTCTTGTTATTCTATAAGAACTTTGCATATTGCATGATGCACATTACCTGAAACTGGGCATATGGATCATGTGTCACAACCTTAGTTTGCAAGACATGCCTTACTTCATGTAAATTGCGTTGCTTAAAGCCAACTACTGTAAAAACGCAGTCATAAGCCTAGACATCTCATAAGTCAAGAAGTTAACATTCATTCCAAACACCATCGGAAACTTGGCCAGTGTATGCTGTTATCAATGGGTATATATACGGTACTGTCTGTAATAAATGCCTTGAAGTGTGAAATCACTGCCTAATCCTCTTTGACACATCTTGATGTAGACAAAAACCAGTTCCAGGAGTTTAATTAGCATTATGCTGTACATGAAAATCATGGGTTTGTCTGCAGGTGTATTGATTTTTTATTGGTGGCTGACGGTCTAGCTGGGGCCTAAAGTGGGGAAATTAAGTCCATTAAAATAGAGTAGATAATTTCTTTCACAGATTGCATCTTATTTAATAATGAAACAGTTATACATTTTGTCTTAATTGTCGGTAATTGGTAAAAAGGGCAAACTGTGGTAATTATGAGTGGATTATAGTGTGTGGATTAGCAAATATGCAGGCAAGAAATAAAATGCTTTTGACAAATATTTCAATATAATATGCTTTGTTTTTTTGTGTGAACTGCCGCATAAGAAGAATGTACTTTATAAAAACAATTTTAGAGGCTTAAAATCTCGACTTATGACTGAGTATTTAGGGTACATATATTACAGTACACCTTTCTGTTCGCTAAAAATTGCTAAAAAGACTATAAACAGCCAATGTGTACTTTATTTTTTGGTTGCTATCTCTTAAATTGTAACTTGTTTGTTTTTTTCTCTACAGACACACATCATTCAACAATGGAGTGGTGGGCAAGGCCATTAAAGGAACAATTTGCACCTACCAATACTCAGGCGGAGTAAATTCGGTAAAGTTTAATATTTGTATGACATGGGCTCGTATTCACCATCCCATTCGTAGACGTAAGACTAAGAATAAAGAATAGTCTTTTAACTGGTCCATTAAATGGACGATGTTAATTTAAATCTTTCTTGGTATTCGCCCGCGCTAATTCTAGCATTTTGTTATTTGAATGATTTGTCAATTACATAAGCTACATTTGAGGCTTGTCTTGGGATAACCAGGCTAATCGCATGTGCGTACAGTGAATTACTGGATTAACCTGTGCAGTCCGCACCGGCTAATCCGGGACGACACATTCTGCCTACAGTGGATTTATGTTTAGAAGAGGCTTCCTTGATACAGGAAATACCATAAAAGCGGAAAGTGCCGTCCTCGTTTAGCCTGTGAGGACTGCACAGGCTGATCGGGACGACACTTTACGCACATGCATTAAGCCCGGTTTTCCCACGCCATGCCACATTTGAACCTTGCACATGTGCGAACGTGCAAGTAGTGTTTCTTGAGCCAGCTAGCTCAGTTGGTAGAGCGCTGGACTGTCAATCCGGGGATCATGAGTTTGAGCCCCAGCCCGACCACATAACTTTTGTGGGGATTGGTCATGAAATTATTTCTACGGCCATTCTCCCCCTACCTCTGATTCAAGAAGGGCAGTTGTCAGTATGTGCACTTAGTACTGGTAAACCGCTTAGATCGGCTAAGCTTGCCCAGGAAAAAGTGTGAGTGGATAACTGACCGCCGTGATATCACTGAAATACTGTTAAAAACGGCGTTAAATCCAAACAAACTGTGTTTCTAGAGTCTGAGTCTGGTTTTGTTCTTATGTCTAAGAATGTTTTGGGGAATACAGGCCATGGTTAATGTAATGCTGAATTCATTGAAGAAATTATATTTTTTTCTAAAAAGAACATGCAATTTACATTACATGAACTTTCGAAGTTTTGGCCTCATAATATTATATGTGCAACCTTTCAATTTTTTTAAATATTTTGACAAGAAAATGTTATGCAAGATAAAATTGGTAAAAATATGCAGTTATAGTATCTTTGTCTTCCTTATGATGAAGTGACACAAAGATTTAGTGGGTGTTACTTACTTTTATGATTGGTCTGATTAAACTTTACATGTATATATTGTTTGAACATCAGGATCTCGCCACTGACGGTCAAACGGCTACAACGATAGCTCACGAGCTTGGTCACAATTTCGGCATGGACCACGACAACTACACGATATGCCAATGTCCCGAGGAGAAATGCATCATGGCTTCCACTAGTGGCGGGTATGTACGCGCACTGAATGTATGCTTTCTCTGGCAGTAATATTTCGATGACGTTTTGAGCATTTGATATGGTGGTACTGGTACCGGTACGTTGCGGAAGGGTTTTCAACTGAATGATGGTGTTTTAAGGGAAGTAATTTAACTGGTGATATATGCATGAAGGCTAACAAAAATCCTTACTTCATTTGATTAATAGCAAATATTTGTATGCTACACAAACTCTGATCCAGATTCATTTAAGAATTTTAACAAATTAACCATTTGTTTTGAATGTAAAGTTTACTTTTTTGTCTTATACAAACTTGATTGTTAATTCACATAACACTTTATTGTTTGTCAGTATCTCTGTTTTGAATAACTGTCTTAATAAAAATGGAACAAAAATGATGATATTTAAATACATATTGTACAATACGTGTGTCAAAGAGGTAGAATGTTTTTTCAACGTCTTTTCGGAATCTTTTTACTCACAATCTCCTGATTTCTTTTTAATAGATCCATGGATGGGCGGTAAATAGCATTTTAAATTCTTAACAAGTTTGAGTCATTTCTTGGCTGTGTGTGACTGGCTTATGTCTCACGCCTTGTAAACATGGAGTCCAGCACTAATAAGTAGTTCCAGTATTTTCATTTAATGCATATAGATTCATGTAAGTTGTCATATTGGATAATTTAAGATTCATATTTTGCTGATAGCAAATTCTCTTAGGAAAAGAAATAAAACATTGCAGTAATTTATATAGCTTCCATTTATTTAAAGAGATTGATAAGTATGATCATCATCCTACATTTCAGACTCATTTCTCTTCTAAGTTCTTTAATGTCAAATGAAATTAAATAATAAATTCAGCCTTCCATTTGTCTTTGAATACAAATAACCAAACAAAGAAAAACACAAAAGTGTCTTCTTTCTTAATATCATCTGTGAAGTTCATGCTTCTCTTCACCAAGTGGTTGTTTGGCCAATGCTTGCTAGGCATGGTAAATGGTTATGTTTGGGATGAGGTGTTTGCCTGCGTACATGTATCTTTTGCAAATAAGGCATTTTCTTGCATTGTTATTCAAAATTGCGTGTGTCTGCTTATTTTACGGCATTATTTTTTATAGCTCTTAGCCTTTTTTTGGCAAAGGAAATTCATACAACAATATATAGACTTGTCTGTGCCATTTTTAAACATATTTTTCTAAGACCACACTATTGCAAAATATGGTCTTACAGTGGAATCTACAAAACAGTCAACAAAATTAATGTCCTGTATTATAATCAGGGGTGAGATTCTTCATTTTATCAGCTGAATTCCTCAATATTGAATTTCAAACTTTATACATGTATACAAATTATGATTAAATTACACTGGATTTGTTTGGTAATGAAGAGTTTTTGTGAAGCAATTGAGGGAGTGGGGTAATTAATTCCCCTGAAGTGTTTCTGAATCCTCCCTATCCTATATACTAATTGTGTGGTGCGAATGGTAATAATTTTCTGATATTTGTCGGTCAATTTCATATTATCATGAAGCTGAATCAATACTTTTTTTATTACCTTTCACAATGTCCAGTGTGCTGTGCTTTCTTTGCATTAACATCTTTCAACATTGATTAGTTTAAACATATTTGTTCACGAATATGAAAAAAAAAAGATTAACATGTGCATATACAACAATGATATAGTATTTAATGGATTAGAAAACAAAGCATCGTCGATGCCATTTCTTTTCCATGCTGGAGTTTACGAAAATAATCGGCACATTTACTCAGCTGGTTATGAGTGTACTGGCGCAGTGCCTAAATCTGCCACATTGGGGGGTATTTTTTACGATATTTTGCTAAGTTGTTTACCGATTGACATTAAAATTCACCTAAAGCAAGTTAGGTGTAATGTGCATTTGCTGGCTTATTTTGGTTACATTTCAAATTCTTGGCAAAAGAAAAATAATTATTGACATTAAAGGCCTAAACAGTGTAAAAAATCCGCCACCCCTCTTTAAAATGTTCAAATTGCTCGAAATGTTTTTTTTCATGAATTCTGTTTTCAAAGCAATTTCTTCTGACTTCTATTGACAAAAGTCCCACTTTTGTTTATTTAAGGTTCATTTTCTAGTGTTAAAAAAACACTGATTTCTAAGCTGCTTGATGAAAAACGTAGATCAGGAACCGTGAGGTGCCTATTCCACATCTGACTATTGTTCTTATTTAATTTTCTATATTACGCAGCTCGTTTTCTGTTGTTAATAAACTATTTCAATTTCTTCAAATGCTCGTTTGTATTTCTCAAAATAGCTCTGAAACTGACGACCATCATGCACGTGGGACAAATAATGAGGGGTTTGAGTAGCGAGACATTTGCGCTCTTAATATGCAGTTTCTTTCTGCATTTTATTGTATGCAATGCCAATACATAATGGTTATTTTTATGCTGCAAATGCTCACATTGGACATAATATTATACACGATAATTTAATTTGATCATGGACACTATGCGGGGCCTCAAAATTGCGCATGCGCACTATGAAATAGATTCCCTGCATGCAGTTTGTTTGCATTTAGGGGTTATGTACATAATAATAGGATTAAATATTCATTTATGCACAAATCAAGATGAAAACTCGTCAGCGTTGTTGAGGGAAAGTATCTTATTGATCGAGATCAACAAAATAGAAATCGCCGGTAATCAAACGCTTATTCGGATGGGGTGTCGGATTTATGCAAGTGGCGGATTTAGGCACTGCGCCAGTAGTTGCAGAAGAACATTTTGTCGCTTGGTTGGATACGGTAGAGAAGTTAGTGAAGTTCTAAATACATTGATTACAGCACAATCATACGTAATAATACATACATGAATTAAATATTGTAATAAACTTATATTAATTATTTAGGTGTGATAATGCTTATTGAATTTAGAGAATGCGCATGTTAAATGCTACTGATGCACATTATGAATGAGAGCCTCAGTCAGAGCTCGAGGCTCATGGGATATACAGAATAAATATTGTTTAGCAATCGGGTGTTCTAGACATATGTAATAACTAGTTCTGTATTTGAAAGAAGCTGGCTGATAAATCGAGGCTATTGGAATTGCTCTCTGCCCTGTGCATGTGCGCTTGTTGCTTATTGATCATTGATTGAACATCATGTTATATGGCACATCTTGAACATGAATATTTTTTATCTGTCAGATGAGAAGTTATATAAACAGATGTATTATACTTTAGTATTACAATATAATTATGATTGTACATTTACCAACTTAAACTGGTGTTAAAACTTTTTAACCAAATTTTTCGAAGACAAATTTCGGTTATTAGATTGGGGTATGTTGTTTTGGCGGGCTGGCGGGTGTTTGGGCTGGGTGGCGGTGTTCCCGCTCTCTAAATGGAGAACCGATTGAGCTATTGTAATGAAACTTCATACATAGATAACTTATAGCGAGACCTCGCTTGGGATTGAATTCATGTATGTGGTGGGTGTGGTCAAGGTCAAGTTTACTGTTACCAAAAATAGAAAGAACGGTTTCTGCTCAATAACTCAAAAACGAATTGAGATATTTTAATGAAACTTTATATTTTTATACTTTTTATCAAGATCTCTTTTGGGATTGATTATGGGGTGGGTGGGGTCAAGGTCACCATTACTAAAAATAGAAAAACAGTTTCCACTCAATAACATTACAATACATTGAGATATTTTAATGAAACTTTATATGTAGACACCTTATATCGAGACCTCACTTGGGATTGCATATGAGGTGGGTGGGTTTAAGGTCAAGGTCACCGTTACTAAAAATAGAAAAACAGTTTCTGCTTGATACCTAGAAAGCAAATTCTGATATTTTAATGAAACTTTATATGTAGATACTCAATATCGAGACTTTGCTTGTGATTGCATATGGGGAGGGTGGGGTCAAGGTCACTGTTACTAAAAATAGAAAACCTGTTTCCACTTTCCAGAACATTCTTTATTGTGCTGACTTTTTATTTATTTGATTAGCGAAAATTGGTTTTTCGTGGAATTTCCATGTTCCATGTTTATATTAAGGTTTACTTTGTAAATGAATCTAACTGTGCTGTATGTCATTGTAATTATAAGATTTACATTGAGAAACCATTTTGTGAATGTATTTTATAGTGTAATCTTCGTATGCAATTGTTTGTACAAACTTTACAACATTAAAACATACAAAACACTTCTTTTGAACGATTCAGTTTGGTTGTTAGAGGTGTAGCCAAAACCCCCTGGTTCTATTCTTTGTAACATCAGGGTAATTGTACCCACAAAATGGTATTCTTGCTCAATGAAATTAACAAACATAGATCTTTGGAAGGTTTCTGACAGTAGATAACCACAAATTCCATGTGTCTATTACTTAAAAGAGCATTGTAAATGCTCCTACCAAATGCACATTCCATGTGTCTATTACTTGTGCCACCAGGGTAAACGTTCCCACAAAATGGTCGTCTTGCTCGATGACCGCGCTATATGAGTCGTTTGAGATGGTGATGGACTACTGCCTACGTAATGTGCCTGAGACACTGTATGAGGGGCCGGTGTGCGGGAATGGGTTCACAGAGCCGGGGGAGGAGTGCGACTGTGGGTCCCTAGAGGTACGATCTGATACTACAATGTAGGTGAATGGATTGAGAACCATTGCTAGATACGAACATTATATTTTTTTGCGACCGATACATAAAATGTTTTAATTTAAAAGGTTTGCTACACTTTGTCTTTTATCTAATCTGTTTGACGTTGTCAGCTAAACAATATGATTAGATAAAACTAGCATGAGGCGCGTTGTGGGAAAACTGGGCTTAATGTATGTGCATAGAGTGTCATCCCTGATTAGCCTGTGCAGTCTGTGCAGGCTAATCCAGGACGGCACTTTCAGCCTACAGTTAATTATGTTTAGAAGAGACTTCCTTGAAACAGAAAATGCCATAAAAGCAGAAAGTGCCGTCCTGGATTAGCTTGTGCGGACTGCACAGGCTAAACCGGGACGACACTTTATGCACATGCATTAAGCCCGATTTTCCCACGATGCGCCTCACATGGTTTTATTATTTTCATTAGCTTAACAGAGACAAACTTAAATATCCATCCCAACTTTATGATTCAACTGCAGTAATAATTAAGAGGCACAGCTTCATATGAATGTTACTCCCTTTCTAAACTCAAACAATGTACTGGTATCATCCTTAACATCATCTTTATAGTCATATGCAATGGTGACCAGACAGTCACAGGTTGGCGCTAAGAAATAGGAATTGGTAGCAAAAAATTTTGATTTGCAAAGAAAACTTAGAAATGTTGTCCTCAGAAAGTATGAAAATACTACACTTTGTCTTTTATCTAATCTGTTTGACATTGTCAGCTAAACAATATGATTAGATAAAACTGGCATGAGGCGCGTTGTGGGAAAACTGGGCTTAATGTATGTGCATAGAGTGTCATCCCTGATTAGCCTGTGCAGTCTGTGCAGGCTAATCCAGGATGGCACTTTCAGCCTACAGTTAATTTATGTTTAGAAGAGACTTCCTTGAAACAGAAAATGCCATAAAAGCAGAAAGTGCCGTCCTGGATTAGCTTGTGCGGACTGCACAGGCTAAACCGGGACGACACTTGATGCACATGCATTAAGCCCGGTTTTCCCACGATGCGCCTCACATGGTTTTATTATTTTCATTAGCTTAGCAGAGACAAATTTAAATATCCATCCCAACTTTATGATTCAACTGCAGTAATAATTAAGAGGCACAGCTTCATATGAATGTTACTCCCTTTCTAAACTCAAACAATGTACTGGTATCATCCTTAACATCATCTTTATAGTCATATGCAATGGTGACCAGACAGTCACAGGTTGGCGCTAAGAAATAGGAATTGGTAGCAAAAAATTTTGATTTGCAAAGAAAACTTAGTTAGAAATGTTGTCCTCAGAAAGTATGAAAATATGTATCATTTTCAAATATTTTCAGACATTTTAGTACCGTAGGCAAATAGAAATTTTAGTAATCAATCGCTATTTTGGCTACTGATAGCGCTAACATAGAGACCTCACAAGAAACATGTATGACCCCTGTATTTCAGGAGTGCCACAACAAGTGCTGCAATGCCTCCACGTGCCGTCTGACGCACGGATCTCACTGTGCAGCCGGGGCCTGCTGTGACCTTGACAGCTGCAAGGTGAAAACCTTGGGTTATTATTATCCAGCAATTTCTTTTACTGCTTTGGGAATGGGTCCAGGGCCCATATTTATAAAGATTCTTAAGCCATTCTTAACTTAAGTTGAACATAAGGCAAAATTAGGATTTGTGTTTAAAACACTGTGCTTTGGAACATTTGCATGACTAATGCCAGATATTAATACACTTTGAATTATATTGCAAATTATGTGTCAAATCTTCCAGAAATGCATTACTTTTTCAGAAAATCCAATAATTGAATTTCAGAATTTTAAGATTTTTCTTAATTTTCGACTAAGATTCTTTATAAATACCAGCCCAGTACTTCATAACATTGTCACTGTTTTTAGAGATCATTCATTCATATCAATCTGGTCTTGTCCTTAATGGAATTCACCTTGGAATTCCAACTTTGTCTAATCTATTTAGTATGCCCAAAGTGAATTTCTATTTGTCATAATTATAATAGTTTTTTTTATCAAAATCAATTTCTCATAATGCATCTTTAATGCTTATGCCATGTGATAGAATTTTGAATCACTTTTAGACTGACATATTATCATCATTTTTATTATTAATACAATGTATTATCATAAATTTCCTGGCCATATTGTGACAACTATTGTGATTGGCTAATATTTGGGATGATATATATATAGATAATTGCCATATTGTGATAACTGTTGTGATTGGCTAATATTTGGGATAATATATATATAGATAATTGCCATATTGTGACAACTATTGTGATTGGCTAATATTTGGGATGATATATATATATAGATAATTGCCATATTGTGACAACTATTGTGATTGGCTAATATTTGGGATAATATATATAGAGATAATTGCCATATTGTGACAACTATTGTGATTGGCTAATATTTGGGATAATATATATATAGATAATTTATCACATTGTCGTTGTTCTTAGAACTGTTGTCTCGTACTGTGGAGGTGACAAAATCTCGTATTGCCATACATATACATGGCTGTTCTTGATAAATGATGTGTGCTACTTGTCCGTAGAGTAGTTATATAGTAAATGTTGGCCATATTGCACCAGTGCTACAGATAAGCATCCTTTTTTCGTTAATATGAAGTGATTTTCTAGAAAAATGATTTAATTTTTCAGTTGGTCGTACAAAAACGTTTTAAAATACCAAGAAACGATTTGTAACCATGCTTTTTATTGTTTTATTGACATGGATAATTTGCTTGGGATACAAATTACTTTAGCATTGATCTCGCCATCACTAATAATGCTATGCATCCAATAATGTCACGCTTCTGCAAGGATGTTGCTATTTCTCAGCCCAAGCCCGCAGCTTCCTTGTGTCGAGCCCAGGTGGGCGAGTGTGACCTGCCAGAGTTCTGCCTAGGGGACAACCCCAACTGCCCCACAGATGTGTTCCTGCAGGACGGGCTCGAGTGTGGAACTGGGCAGGTAGGTGTGCCTTCAAAATGGGAAAGATCCAGATCCAAAGAGTAGGGTGCGTACTACTAGTACCCTGTACCTTTTTGGTCTCCTCTGCTCCCCACTGTGCTGGTTAACAGAGGAGTATTGAATAACTTAAAATTCAGTATGTTTTTGCAAGTATTCAATGACAATTGAAGAAAAGTGCTTAAAAAGTTTAATTCTAACATGCGCAGAGTTTTCTAAAGACGAAGAACAAAATTCACCATTGTTAAACTACCAATAAACGACCCTAAAAAATAGTTCCAAAGCTGTAAAATGTAGTTTACATTGAAATTGCACAAAATGTGGTCAGGTCATTTAGATTTGAAATTAATTTTTGCATATCTTTGTTTATCGACTCATAAACAACGATTTGTCCTTCTGATGCGGTATATGAAACCACTTGGGCTAACACCCTCGTGGTTAAATTTCTACGCATCAGAACTCCCAATAGTTGTTTATTAGCTGATAAACAACTCTTAATTGAAAATTATTTTATAATAAAATGATAACCACCCTGGATTAGAATTAGAAAATATCAGAGAACTGGTCCTGTTCCACAACCCCCCATGTACCAATTTAATTGCTGTCAACTTCGTTGTTTAACTTTCGTTACCAAGAACAATTACTGGGTATTTGTTATTGATTAGTTCTATTTTTTTTTACATATTTGCTGTATATACCAGTTTCTGTTTATCCCCCAGGCGTTTTGCTACAAGGGCAAGTGCAGCACGCACACGGGTCAGTGTCGTCTGCTGTGGGGCACCACGGGGCGTGTGTCCGACCCCGTCTGCTTCAAGCACCTCAACACCAACGGCAGCAAGCACGGCAACTGTGGATACAACTGGACACAGACCAGATACCTGCCCTGTCTCAGGGAGTAAGCGGGTGCCTTTACAGCTTTGCTAATTGGCCAATCAATGAGATTTGATTGCATTCAGAAAGCCAGGGCTGATATTCACAAAGCTCCTAAGGGAAACCTTAACTTAAGCTGTACCTTACTGAAAGTTTCAGATAAAATATTCTATGAGAAATCCAGTTATTTATGTTTAGAGAATGGTGAAATACTAAAAGCCATTTTATCAAGTTTAAAATATTTAATGTAAAAAGACCTAATCATAAAACAGCAAGAGACTTAAGGAATTGTGTGAATTTAAGTAATTTACTTAATTTGTTCCTCAGGAGCTTTGTGAATATGGGCCCAGAGCTCCTAAGGGAAATCTTAACTAAAGTTGTACTTCAGTGAAACATTTGGATCAAATATTCTATGTAAAATCCCACGATTTCTGTTTACAAAAGGGTACAGTATTATTATAGTAAACATCAAAGCAATATTTACTAGTGTAAATCAGTTGAATGTAAAAATACCTATACATAAAACAGCCTCACACTTAAGGAGTTTTAACAATTTAAGAAATTCACTTATTATATTTGTTTTCCTTAAAGGAGCTTGGTGAATATTTTCCCAGGACTGTATTGTTTGACTGAAATGTTACGTAAAAGCATTCATATTCTATAAACAGTGTTTGTCTGAGATTGTACGCGGTAGGCAGAGCAACAGATAAGGGGCGTATTTGCGTAAATACGCAATTTTGAAACCCCTTTTTGGCAATTAATTATATATTTGATGCGTAACAATACTCAATTAAAATACCCAATACGCAAAAAACGACACTCTCAGTGCGTACTGTTTAAATTATTTTCAGAATATATCCAGAGTTCAGTTAAATATGTGTTGAAAACAATATGAAGATTTAGTGTTGCAAAACGAGAAATGGTTATGTTTGTGTTAAATTAAAGAAAAACTCGCACCATTTGCGTGTTGAGATTGTTTTACTAAATTTGGAGGTCAACTTCGTATTATACTCAATTATTTTTACTGTAATTGAGTAACATAATTTAAATACTCAAATATTTGTTTCAGTACTCAATTATTAAAAATATGATGGGGTAATACCAAATTCTGACAGAATCCTTATCTGTTGTTCTGGTAGGTGGGGGTAGAATGTTTATCAATCCAAAAGTGATCTGTCAATTCAAAAAATTCTGCTAAATACTTTAGGGCACCTTTCATAATTATGCAGGTGAATTGTGGGCAATATTGTATCAGTTATTTACATTTCATTTCAATGTTAATTTGACTATGCAGCATTACTTCAAAACTAAAGTTTACTTTATACATGATCATCTTAAAGATGGGCGATGGGATATCTATGTTGTATTGCAGTGACGTGATGTGTGGAATGCTCCACGTGATCTTATACCCATGTTCTATCACAGTGATGTAATGTGTGGTTTGCTCCACATGATCTTATACCCATGTTCTGTTGCAGTGACGTGATGTGTGGGATGCTCCACATGATCTTATATCCATGTTGTAGTGCAGTGACGTGATGTGTGGGATGCTCCACACGACCTAATACCCATGTTCTATTACAGTGACGTAATGTGTGGGATGCTCCACATGATCTTATACCCATGTTCTATTGCAGTGACGTGATGTGTGGGATGCTCCACATGACCTAATACCCATGTTGTATTGCAGTGACGTAATGTGTCGGATGCTCCACATGATCTTATACCCATATTTTGCAGTGACGTGATGTGTGGGATGCTCCACATGACCTTATACCCATGTTGTATTGCAATGACGTGATGTGTGGGATGCTCCACATGACCTCATGTTGTATTGCAGTGACATGATGTGTGGGATGCTCCACATCACCTAATACCCATGTTCTATTACAGTGATGTAATGTGTGGGATGCTCCACATGATCTTATACACATGTTGTATTGCAGTGACGTGATGTGTGGGATGCTCCACATGACCTAATACCCATGTTGTATTGTAATGATGTGATGTGTGGGATGCTCCACATGACATAATACCCATGTTGTTTTGCAGTGGTGTGATGTGAGGGATGCTCACATGACCTAATACCCATGTTGTATTGCAGTGACGTAATGTGTGGTCTGCTCCACTGTGTCCACCAGAATGAGAAGCTGATGTTCTGGAAGGACAGTCTCACGCACACCACCCCGGCCACCTTCCTCACCATCGGCACGACGACCCACGTGTGCCGTGGGGCCATGCTGGACGTGGGACTTGACATGCCCGACCCTGGCATGGTGCCGGATGGGGCCAAGTGTGAGGAGAAGAAGGTCAGTAATCATGTCAGCTAACAAATTGAGATAAATCTTAATCTTAAATATTAGCCAAGGACAATCAAAGTTCATGTGTTACACGCATTATCATTGGTCAAAATTTTAAGTAAATACTAAGTTTGAGATTCATACATTTGGGCTGGTATTTATATTAATGAATCTTAGTCTAAAAATAAGGAAAAAGAAAATTCTTAAAATTTAAAAATGATATACTTAGGGCCCCGCAATTTTTTTGCGGCTGCCGTATAGTAATAACCCTGTCGGTGGTCTGTACGTCCGTCCGTCCACATTTTTCATGTTTTTCTTTCATTACTTCAAAACCGTTTCAATTATTAATTTGAAACTTCATGGGTGGATAGATCTCATTAAGGAGAAGTGCAGTGCACAAGAACCATTACTCTGCCCTTCATGGTTCTGGAGTTATTGCCCTTTGTTAATTTTTCATACTTCGTTTTTGCCTGGAGCATAACTCTTAGCCTATAAGAGGTATTAACTTGAAACTTTATAGGTGGATAGATCGCATTGAGGAGAAGTGCAGTGCACAAGAACCATTACTCTGCACTTCACAATTCTGGAGTTATTGCCCTTAGTTAATTTTTCATTTTCAGTTGGAGTCAACTTTTGGTTTCAGCCCTCTAACTTGAGAACGAATTGAAATATTTTAATGAAACTTCATCCATAGATACCTTATATGGAGACCTGGCTTGGGATTACATAGGGGGTGGATGGGGTCACTGTCAAGTTCACCGTTACAAAAAATAGAAAAACGGTTTCCGCTCAATTTCTTGATGACGATTTGAGCTATTGTAATTCAACTTCATACATAGATACCTTTTATCAAGACATCGCTTGGGATTGCATAGGGGTTGGGTGGGATCAAGGTCAAGGTCACCGTTACTAAAAATAGAAAAAACGGTTCTTCACCTTCAAGCATGCTATCATTCGTGGCCCGCTGCCACTCCTGTGACAAAGCTCTAGTTGAATTTTCTGAAAAGAAATGCACCATTTGAAGATTCTGAATACTTTTATTTAGTATGCGTTAGGCACATGCTACAAAGCATAGTGTTTCAAACACAAATCTAATTTGACATATTTTCAACTTAAATTTAGAATAGCTTAATAATCTTCAAAAATATAGGCCCAGACACAATTGTGTTTCATTCTATCTTAGCGTTATAGCCATTAACTACAAAAAAATATTGGAAATTATTTGAAAATAAGGTATTTTTTGTGCATGTGGGGAAATGATTTCCAAATGATAGGTATCTGGGCAAATTTGAAAAGGAGAAGATCAGTAGCAAATTTTTACTTTTTCTCTAAATAAACGTCAGTATAGTTCTGAAAATAGTATATAAAAATCAAAGCTCTTTATGAAGTAAACATATGACCTTTTATATTTTATTAGATGTGCTTGAACCAGAAGTGCCGCTCCATCAGTGAGCTGGGCTTCCTGAGTTGTGCTGGTGGATGTTCTGACCGGGGCGTGTGTAACAGCAGGGGCCACTGTCACTGTGAAGAGGGCTGGGGCCCGCCCCACTGCAATGTGGCCGGAAACGGGGGCAGCGTTGACAGCGGCCCTATAAAAATTGAAGGTGAGATGAAGGAATAACATGATGCTGCAGGTCATTGTATCTGCCTGTAAAATATTAACTGTTTAGTATAATAAGCATACACAAAATTAAATTTGAAATTTGATTGTTGTAACTGTACATCCTGATTTTATTGTCTGTGCCTATGTTTTGATTTTTATTGCATACATTCTTTTTTTTAGTATAATAAAATATGCCTGTACGTGCCTTATCTGGTCGTTTGGGTGTTATTTCAGAGTCAAAGAGCCTGCTGGTGGCGCTGCTGGTGCTGTTCCTGGTGGTGGTGACACTGCTGGCCTTCCTTGCCTTCCTCCTCTACTACTTCAGGCACTCACTGCAGGCATGGTGGCACAACAAGTTCGACAAAACGGCCAAGTATGAACTCTGCTGGCTTTCATGTTCTGTTGGGGAGCTAGCATTGAGAAATTTCTATATAACATTGTAGTGGCATATGTACATATTGGAGTCATGTTCTTGTTTCTTTACTGATAGTTCCATAGCATGAAAGTTGGCAAAGAGATGTATTAACAATTTGAAAAGAAGTTCCTCTTTATAGGCATTATCTTCTTTAAGGGTATAAGTGTCTGGGTTATTTTTTGTGAAAATAGAGAAAACTACTTGCAAAGTTATGTACTCTTGAATGTTTATAAATAAATAAATAGTAATACATGTATCTCCTATATCTCCTATATATTGTTAATTACTCCCAGATAAATTGACTTATTACAATGTTTGTACTCCTCTTTCAGGAGTCAGAACCGGCCACTGCGACCGTCCCGCCCCCCACCCAAGAAGGACCAGCCCCCTAGTAACAGACGAGAGCCACCCCCACCCCCCAGCAGACCCGAGCAGCCTCCGCCCTACCCAGAGGCCAGCGCCCAGCTTAGTGCCAACAAGAGCAAGGCCAAGCCAGCAGGCAGTGTGCTCATTTCCAATCCTGTTCTTACGGATAGCACGCACCAAGATTCAAAGTCCCATATTCAGACTAGCCCAGTCGCTGATCATAAGAAAATACAAAGACCTCCACCACCCAAACTGCCATTAAAAGTTACTAAGCAGGACAACAAAAGTAAAGCATCAGGAGTTGCCAGTGATAATAAGACTGAGCAAGGAAGTAGTGAGAACAAGTCACGGTTTGGGCCCATATTCAAAATACCAAGCTTTTCAAAGGCAGATAAGTCAAGCGCATCTAAATCTGAACAGTCAGCCGGTACTGAGTCATCATCAGACAAAAATGTCGTAAAGAAACGGGAACTAACGAGAAATATCTCTAATCCAGTCCTGATCAGTACAACTGACCGAAGGTCAAAACATCTTGTCAAACCAGACAACCTGAGTGTTCATCAGATACAGCAGGGCGAGTCTAATGTGGAAGCACCACCGCTACCACCTCACGTCAACCTCACTCGCAGTGAATCCGATAATGCACGAAGGAATCGCCCCCTGCCACCAAGACCGGTCTCTATGCCTGAGAGTGAATGTGGAGACGAACCCAGCGTAGCAGTCTCCAGTGGAAGAAAGTCTGCCGTTTTTACCAACAACTCGCCTAGGATGCCACAGAGGCCACCACCACCACCCATCAAACCTGGCATTGATAGCACAAGAAAGACTATAGAAGATGAGCTAGCGAAACTAGACAGTATAAATATAACTATACCAGACATGAACAGCAGACCTTCTACTCCGAAGGCAGAACACCCGAAAACCAAAGATATAAAACCAAAACCAAGACCTGCGGTTCATAAGACTTCCTCAGATGCGCAAAAACCTTTACCTCCTGCAAAAATCACTGCAGTACAGTCAAAATCAGACACCAACAAGCATGCCATTGTCCCTAACACAAAAGCGCAGAAAACTGACATAAAATCTGGTGGAAATTTCGAAATTAAAAAACCTATTTTCAATCCTAAAGCAAGGCCTGGAATTGGCAAAACAAAAACGAAAACAGAAACACCAAAAGAGAATATTACCAAAATTACTCGAAAGCAATCGACAGATTCATTGGACGACGATCCAAACTCTGGTTTAGCCAGTGTTGCTGGTCTAACAAAAATGTTTGACACACAGACAAAGCCGTTGCTAGATGACAGTGCGGTGGCCAAACCACAGGATAAAGGCTTAAAGAAGTCTCTGTCTCAAGGAACCACACGCGCTCCCATGACCCCACCTAAACCTCGTCCAGGCGTGAAGCTCATACGCAGTGTCGACGTGTAATGTGTAATGCGCTGCTATGTTTAGCCACTGGCTATTTCGATTTTGAAAATTATTTGAAAATGAAGTATATTTTCACATTTTTTGTGGAATATATTTCAAAATGACATGTATTTTTTAAAAATTAAAAATAAAAGCTATTGTTATATGTGTAAGCATCAACCTAGAGATGTCTAACATTTTGCAAGTGGGGCTAGCTCTCAGGCACCAGCTAATTTCCCCATTGTTCAGTGGTAATGTTACATACAATTGTACCTACGGTCAGTTTGCTGGATTTGTTGGAAATTAGGAGTTTATGTGAATCTTTTGAAAAAAAGTTTGCTTGGAATGTTTTCTTTCCAGAAGTGTTTACAAAATCACACACCATTAGGCTCGCTATGGCCTAAAAAAAAAGTTATTTTTCCGCTGGCCCAGCCGACTCTGTTTGTTTCATGCCGACTCTATTTTTCTTTCAGAATTTTTCAGTTCATAAAATAGAACTGCTACAAATAATCCAAGAAATATACTAAAACTGCTCAGAGAAATAACTTTTCTTGAAATTGGTGCTCATAAAATGCATGAAAATCATAAATTTACCCACGGATAATTCACACAAACCAAAGTCTTGTACAATCAAATAAAATAAAAAACTTCCGATCTACCCACCCTACAGTTTTGGCCAGAAAGGGAACTACAACTATTTTTATTTTTAGACCAAGATGTAAGTCTGCTTTAAAAAGGAATTGATGAAACAGAAATTACCTGCGTCCATGCCTGAACATAGCTTTATCATAATTATTTGGGGGTTTATGGATTTGTTTGAATTGATTTCATTCTTGGAATGTTTTACTTTTTGTTGCTTTTGTCCATTTGTAAACATTTTACACAAAATCTTTGACACAAAAAGCTGTTCATATAGTGTTTCTTATTTTAACTGGAAGCAAACTTAATGGACAAAGTGAGTATGTTTGGTACTTTTTTATGCATTTAGTTTTTATAAAACTTGCTCTCGTACCTTTTGGTATCAATTGTACATGACACAAATGTTTATGTCTATTACATATGAGGCGTGCCGTGGGAAAACCGGGCTTAATGCATGTGCATAAAGTGTCATCCCGGATTAGCACAGGCTAATACAGGATGGCACTTTCCACCTACAGTGGATTTATGTTTAGAAGAGACAGCATTGAACCAGACAAAACCATCAAAGCGGAAAGTGTCGTCCCGGATTAGCCTATGCAGACTGCACAGGCTGATCTGGGACGACACTCACGCACTTGCATTCAGCCCGGTTTTCCCATGACACGCCTCTTTTAATTATTGTTCATAATGTAGGAAGGGGATTTCTTTAAGTTATTGAGAAATAGTGTCACAACCTTAGAATGTGGCAACATAAACAAGTGATTGGGGCTTCTTAACCAAATACTTGAGCAAACACTTCATGTTTACAATTCCAAATAGAGCCAGTACCTGTATGTAAAGAAGTCATGTTAATATGTGGCGCGTCATGAGAAAACCGGTCATAATGCATGTGCGTAAAGTGTCGTCCCGGAATTGCCTGTGCAGTCCGCACAGGCTAATCCGGGATGGCACTTGACGCTTTTATGGTATTTTCTGTTTCAAGGATAGGGCCTGTAGTCACCAATCGATTCTTAGACTTAGGAATAAGAATAAAAAATTATCCTGAAATTGTTATATTCTAAAACCACTTTAAATTTGAAGCAAACTGGGAATACACCCACTCTTAATTACACCATTCCTTATTTAGAATGTTGTGTTCATGACATAAGCAACATTGGGATCTCAATATTTGCAAATGCAGAAGTATATTTACATGGTTCTAAATCTGTTCTTTATTCTTAAGTCTAAGAATGAGTTGGTGAATACGAACCTGTGGTCATATTCTCAAAGCTCCTAAGGATAATTTGAGGGGCATCGTGGGAAAACCGGTCTTAATGCATGTGCGTAAAGTGTTGTCCCGGATTAGCCTGTGCAGTCCGCACAGGCTAATCCAGGATGGCACTTTCCGTCGACAGAGGATTTATGTTTAGAAGAGACTTCCTTGAAACAGAAAGCGGAAAGTGCCATCCTGGATTAGCCTGTGCTGACTGCACATGCATTCAGACCGGTTTTCTCACGATGCGCCACATTTTAACTTATGTATCATTTAAGGGAAAAATTCAAATAAAATTTTCCTTGTGAAAATCAATATGATACATACGAAGTATGGCAAAATATGGATCATCTGTTGATTATTTACCATATTTAAACCATTTGAGAAAAAATAAACTTTAGATAAACCAGCCACAGACTTACGGAATTTGATGATTTTAAGAAATTAGCTTAAGTTTTCACTAAGGAGTGTTGTGAATATGGGCCCAGTGCATTAAGGAATTTTTGTTTGATTTTTAAAAAGTTTTTATTAATGTGTATCACGCATTGTAAGGAAAAAACGATCTGACTATTTGTGAGTATTCCTTTGCTCAAGAACACAATTGTTGGAAAATGTAATTATTATTTTATTAAATCTCATCTAGGTTACAGAGATCATTTGCTTGAGGTTTAAAGTTGTTAAAATGACGGAATGTTTTGCACCAGAAATTGAGTGCCGATAAGTTATGTGCCATGTATATAACTGTTGATCTGTTGTTGATGAAAAAACATTGTGTGTCAGTTTTCTCTAGTCATTTTTATGAAGATTATGTGTATCATTTATATTTTTATTTTCCATTTTGCACTTTTGACAGGTCATAATAAAAATTTTTCTGCTGTTTATTATCCCTGTCATTTTACTTATACATGAAATATTGTAGTTTTTGACTGTCAAGTATTTATTGATAGAGATTTTTTGAAACGTCGTTTAAAAAAAAAATAATCCCAATTTCATTAGTTCATATGCTTTTTTGATTTTTTTTGGCCTATTGTTTCATTGTTGTTTGTTTATTTGTATTTTGTTGTGGGGTACTCAAGATAGTATAATTACCAGTCATCTGTATACTTACCTAAACATCAAACTAAATGATTTAATTTTATGATTCACGCAAGTCTTTTAAAAGTGTTGACACCAGATACTTTTGTTAGTGTGTATATATTCACATGTTCTACTGATAAATGTTATGATTATATTTATTTCAACCTCAAAGTTATGGGGCATTTTTCATTTACCGGTACATTTGCGGATTCTGTCTTTGATAGGGTACTCAAATGAGTTGATAGACATCTTGGTTGGTTTGGAGGATCATGATATACATTTCTAAAAATACTGTTTAAAAAAATTTAATTCATCTGCAACCTTCTGATGTTTTTTTTTATAAAAATTATATAATTATTAATCATTTAAATGGAACCTAGTATGATCATAGTAAGAATACATGTCAGTGCAAGTCATTTCCAAGGGCTGATATAACTAAGTTGTTTCACACTGTTAAATTAAAGAATTCCTATACAATATGTTTTTAAATGGACTATGTCTACAGAAAAAGTGAGGGCCTGGAACTATTTCACAGAGAATTACTTGAATTACAAATGTTTGCTGTTTTTTTAAGTTTACATGTTAAATTTGTATTGCTCAATCTCAAGAAATAGCTGTTTTTGTTACATTTGTGTTGCTGCACATGTACTGAAACGTTTTTGTCAAGAATTATACATAATTGGACCCTTTTACTTCACTTTAAGTACTGGCCATTGACTTAATTGGACCATTTTACTTCACTTTAAGTACTGGCCATTGACTTACAATTATTTGGAAGGCGTACGCTGGGGAGGGCATGTGTCTGACATTAATTGAAAACATCTATTACCCCCCATTGACACAGTGACCTTGACTTTCTTTGACCTTGTTCAGTTTGTTGTTTGTGGTAAAATTACTTTTATCGAACATCAGAGTGTATAGAAGATGCATGTTATTGAATATTTTTCATTTGTTTGTTGATGAGCTTGTATTTTATCTTGAATATACTCTGTAATTTTACTTAATATAGTCTGTGATATTGTACGCATTTGTCTTGCCTGATAAAATAATCACCAACTGCTGTAAATATGCTGTATTTTCATGTTCCAATTTTAGTCAAATTGTATGATGCTTGTGTGTTATTTGAAAATTTTAAATGTTCAATATGTTCCCATAACACTAAATTGTATCATGAAATGCTATAACTGTTTGTATTATTAATTTACAGTGCTATGAAAGTATTTTTATTCTGTTTAATGATTTACAGTTATAGCTCAGATAAATTAACTTGACACTGACCTGTATACATGAATATATTACAAATCTGTTACAATGAATCATGAATGTAGCAGTTTTCATACTGGAATCGAGTTAAATAGATGTATGACTACTAGGGGTATCCTACTGAAAAAAACTGTCGAGGCGTGTTGTGGGAAAACCGGGCTTAATGCATTTGCTTAGTGTCGTCCTGGATAAGCGGACTGCACAGGCTAATCTGGGACAACACTACGCACATGCATTAAGCCCGGTTTTCCCACGCCACTTTCAGCTTTTATGGTATTTTCTGTTTCAAGGAAGTCTTTTCTAAACATAAATCCACTGTAGGCGTAAAGGGACGACACTTTACGCACATGCATTAAGCCCGGTTTTCCCACAAAACGCCTCAAATATACTACATAATTAATGCGCATAATTGAAGCGCATAATTATGCAACTAGAGTTCATGGGGATCAGGTTAATGTGTCCACCTGTAACGTAAAGTTGTTTTGTTGTTGCCAAACAGTGGAAATCTAAATGTTTCTGTATACATTAGGTTTTATTGGATGCTTACATAGGTGTGCCTGTGACTCTTATACTAATCTATTTTTAAGTGAGTTTCATAGGGAGATTGTACAATACTCTGAATTGTTCGAGTTTTTGGAACGGCTTTGTAAAATAAATTCTCTGGAAATTACACTAAATTGATTCAAGTGAAATTATGAAGTCAAACAATTAAACAAACATAATCTCTGCAAACTGAAATTATAATGTCCAGGAAAATACTTCATTATCTTAACAAATTGTAATTATGAACTCCACAAATGTAAATTTCTATATATTTAAATTTTAACCTCTACAAATTAAAATAATAACACGGTCTTCCATAGTAAAATTACAAACTACAAAGCGAAATGATACTCAGTAGACATTGAAATTATAACTTATGCATGTATAGTCTTTCATAGTGAAATTATAAACACAAATCTACAAAGACAAATTTTACACTACAGAGGGAAATAACAAGCATGGCGAACTCCATATAGGGGAAGGTAAAACCTTTCCCAAGTGCGATTCGAGGGTTGAACGTGAAACTGTTGGTTGAACCCTCAAATTAAAAACCACAAGAAAAGAAAATACAAGTTGACAGATGGAGATTACAAACTCAACATGAATGTCTTTCTGCTTTATTGGCAGTTTTTTTAAATTTCAAAATAACAGGGCGCAAATGAAGGGTTGATGCCACTGTTATTTTTTTGCTGAAATGATGTTTTCAATAGAGATGCTTGGTTTAAGTACGAGTATGCTTGTGTTTTACATGTATGTAAGACTTGTTTATACATAAAACAAGATCTTACTTCATTTTATTTATTGTTAATGGTTCACCTTTTCAAATTCCTGTGTTCTTTCCTACTGTACTAAAATGTATATTCATGTATATTGTGTAGTATTATTGATGATGAGTATTCATTTTTCATGCTCTCGTGGTTAGTTGATTTTTCAACATATTTTACTATACACAAAGTATGTCATCTAAAATGTATTTCATGTACCCACATGCACTATTATTAGTTTATTTATAATCATTATATAACTATTATCGATTATTCATCCATTGATTGAGTGTAATAAACAACTTCAAAATGTTAATATTGTCCGTTTATGAATAATTCCAATAATTCCCACAAATGTTGTAAATCCAATTGCATGTATGTGTTGAAATACAAAACTGAGTTATGGCAATTATTTCATCAAATTATTCCAGTTTCAACCTTATGCAGTTTGTGTATTTTTGAAGTTATAAGAGTTTTGAATATAAACTTTAAACAGAAAATCTATGTGAAAATGGGGCATAACTATGTCAAAATGCAGAACAGAGTTATAGGGAGGTTGCCTCTGATACTGGACTAGATAACAAAGGTATGTTCCTATTTGAAAGTGAATAACTTATGCAGTTCTGAAGTTACAAAAGTTTTGAATATAAACTTTAACCAGAAGATCTATGTGAAAAAGGGGCATAACTCTGACAAAATACAAAACAGAGTTATAGGGAATGTTTCCCCTGACACTGGAGTTAATGACAAAGGTATATTCCAAGTTTTAAGTGAATAACTTGTGTAGTTTTGCAGTAACAAAACTTTAATATACACTAACCAGAAAATCTGTGAAAAAGGGGCATAACTTTGTCAAAATACACTACAGAGTTATAGGGAATTTGGCCCCTGATATTGGCGTTGGTGATAAAGGTATATTCTAATTTTCAAGTGAATAACTTGCGTAGTTCTGAAGTTACAAAACTGTTGAATATAAACTTTAACCAGAAAATCTATGTGAAAAAGGGGCATTACTCTGTCAAAATACAAAACAGAGTTTTAGGGAATGTTGCCCCTGACACTGGAGTTGATGACAAAGGTATACTCCAAGTTTAAAGGGAATAACTTCTGTAGTTTTGAAGTTACAAAACTTTTGAATATAAACTTTAACCAGAAAATCGATGTGAAAAAGGGGCATAACTCTGTCACAATATGGGGAATGTTGTCCCTGATACTGGATTTGATGACAAACATATATTCCAAGTTTCAAGTGAATAACTTGTGTAGTTTTGAAGTTACGAGACTTTTAAATAAAAACTTTAACCAAAATTCAGACACCAACGCCGGGGGTAGTAGGAAAGTTCACCTATTCTTCGAATAGTCTAGCTTAAAATGGTTTCTGCTCAAAAACTTTATAACACATTGAGATATTTTAATGAAACTTAATACATTAATAACTTATATGGAGACCTCACCTGGCATTGCATATGGCGTGGGTGGGGTCAAGGTCACTGTTACTTAAAATAGAAAACCGTTTCCGCTCAATAACTTGAGAACGCATTGAGATATTTTAATGAAACTTAATACATAAGTACCTTATACCAAGACCTCGCTTGGGATTGCATATGTGGTGGGTGGGGTCAAGGTCACTGCTACTTAAAATAGAAAAATTGTTTCCGCTCAATAACTCGAGAACACATTGAGATTTTTGAATGAAACTTCATACATAGATACCTTATATCAAGACCTCGCTTGGGATTGCGTATGGGGCTTTGTGGGGTCAAGGTCAGTTACTAAAAATAAAAAAACGGTTTCCCCTCCATTGCTTGAGAACGAATTGAGATAGTTCAATGAAACTTCATACATAGATACCTAATATTAAGACCTCGCTTGGGATTGCGTATGGGGTGGGTGGGGTCAAGGTCACCATAACTTAAAATATAAAAATAGTTTCCGCTGAATAACTTGACAACACAGTGCAATATTTTAATGAAACTTCATACATAGATACCTTATATCGAGACCTCGATTGGGACTGTGTATAGGGTGGGTGGTGTCAAGGTCTAGGTCACCATTACTATAAAAAAAAACTGTTTCTGCTCAATAGCTTGAGAACACTTTTGATATTTTAATGAAACTTTATACATAGATATCTGATCTAGTTCTTGCTTGGGATTGCATATGGGGTAGGTGGGGTCAAGGTCAATGTCACCATTACTAAAAATAGCTTTAAAAGACTTTTGAGACATTTCAATGGAACTTCATATGTAGATACCTTATATCTGGACCTTGCTTGGGATTGCGTATGGGGTTGGCGGGGTCATGGTCAAGGTCACCATTACTAAAAAAAATAATTCTGTGCTGACCCTACTGCATTTCAATCAAAAAATTTGTGTCGGAGGAATTTCCATGTTTCTTGTTTTTATACCCAGATCTAACTAACATTCCGAGCGAATAAGTATCCACCATTGCTTTTGTTCACTTAATACACCGCATGATGGTGACATTATGCCACAAATTTAAACTTCCATATTTTCCGGACTATAGATCACATTCGGTATATAAGACGCATTTGCTACTTTTTTTATATTTTCATGTTTTCAGCCACATATAAGACGCACCAGTATATAAGTCGCAATTTTAAAATTCATATTCTATAAAAGAATAAGTCCCCTTGAAAGATGTTACAAATTCACACCTGTTCACCAGACCGTCAAAACCTCCTTTGTTCAACTAATCTATAGACAAAGCACACAATAGCCCTTGTTAGTCACACCTTACACATTGCACAACAACCCCCATGAGAATTGCATGATGTCTGTGTACATTAATTCTCCTCAAAATATTACACAACCAAACTAATTTAATATTCACAATAAGTTTCTTTGTATTTTGCTAATTCAAATTGCAGAAGATCTTCATTTTGTTTATTAAAAACATAAACATGATAAATTTTATTTGAAAAATGCATTTACCGGCATATTAACAAAGCATGTCCAGTTGTTCACACCATTCTTACTCTTGAAACAGTTCATCAGACAAGGCCAACAGTCAAAAGTTTACGAAGCAGTCCCAACGTCAAATTGCTCCCATTCCATTTTTTTTACACCAAACTTAGCTGTCCAAGTGAAAATATGATAACTAAAAGAAATCAGCATAGTATTTATCAATTTATTTATCAGTTTATGTGGCTCTTAACAATGCATTCCTGGTCTAAACTGATGAAGATAGTACACGGGTGTATGTTATCTCTGAGGAAACCCATAGACATGTCAGCTGTGGTTGTCCCAGGATAGGGATTTTCTCTGGGGTTCTAGGGTAGTCTTTAAAACTCGGTAGTTTTGATAATGGCCCTCAGTTCATCACTGTAATGAAAATATCAGAATAACGTTTAATAAAGGATACACATATACAAAATTTCATATGTTCAAGCATGTACTATTAACAGGTACTTGAAGTTATTTGTTTTATTTATGTTTTATTAATGCATTGTTTGTAGGAAATATCAAGAACATCTACATAATCAGTCAACTGGCACAATATCTTAAATACCATTTGTATATCAATCAGCAAAAATATAAATCTGAATAAGTAATTATACAGATTTATAAATAACACCAAAGCACAAAGCCATCAATTACTGAGACATCACAGTGGTCAAAATTTGCAGAAGCCTCTAAGCCCTGCACTGGTAAATTGTGAACCGGGCATGTTCAGAATCTCAGTTTGATATACTGTCAAATCATTTTATTTCGCAGTGTTTAAATTTCGCGCATTCTTGAAAAACGGCTAATTTGCGTGGTCTTAAATTCGCGCATTTTCCATCTTTCACACTATATTTTCTAATAATAATGCACAAAAGAAAATTTACGCACGGTCTTAAATTCGCGCTTTGTTTGGTCCACGAAATACACGAAAATTAAACCACCGCGAAATAAAATAATTTTACAGTAGGTAGGCTAGTACAGCTCAGACACGTTGACCTGACACTCACGGACTCTATCAGCATAATCACAATAAATCAATTATGTCCCATCTTTATACTCGTGTACGATAACTATTAGTAGAATAAAAATACTCAGACATCCATTTAATTCCATAAAGTATGGAAATTAATATATTCAAAATAATGGATTTTTAATACATCATCCATAAAGATCAGTGTCAGGTTAAAGTGTCTAAGCTATTACGTCTTTTGCTCACTAATAATAATAAGAATTTGGGCTTGCTTGGACAAACTTTCGATGACTGACATTATCAATGCAGCAGTCACTGACACATACGTTTCGTTCTCGATGTTACCCCAACCAAGGAGCTTATGTTTTGGTTGGCATTGGTTTGTGTGTTTGTTCGTAAGCAACTTCACCCAACAGGTTATGATCTGATTGGCATGAGCTATTTTGGGAAGTTGGGCTGTAGCCAATAAACAAACGATCATATTTCGGTGGTGATCTGGATCACCATCACTCACAAACGATCATATTTCGATGGTGATCTGGATCACCATCAGATTCTGTATCCAGAAATGTTTGATAGGAATCTTCATGATTGGGAGATAGGGCAAATTGCCACATTACAACAACCTGCCTTGGATCAAGGATTAAGAAAGGTACAGGTGCTGCTTAAAAGTAGCAGGGTGGTAAACCGGACCAGTTTGTGGACATTTTCTAATAATTTGCTCAATCCAGAAAATTTCAGAATCCAATGCTTCTGAAGGTTTGTAAGCAGAGTATATTGATTTGTCATTGAATACTTGCAAAAATATGTTGAATTTCAGCAGATATTCCAAATTTCTGTATTGACAAGCCCAGAGGGGCAGCAGGGGGGAACCAAAAAGGGGCCGGGTGCTGCACCCTGCTATTTCGCTCTAGGTCTTTCCCTATTGACGGTAAATAGCATTTCACAAAATGTTGACACTTTTTTTCTGGACATATAAAACATGTGACACATACATCTTGTTTTTGGTGAGGTAGTTCTCCATCAGGTCCCTATGTGTTACCAGAAACTCCACCATGGGCTTCACAAACATCGGCCGGAAGTTGGCGTCCATCTCACACAGGTACTAGAAACAGTTGAATATATGGATTGTTGAGTATAAGCTTAATGCCTGAATCATATACCTGCACATGTTTCTTTGGCATTGAAAAAATATCCAATAAGGCTTGTCACAGGATGTGACATATGCCCCCAAAGCATATGCTTGTCAAACGAAGGCAAAACAATATCAGAGTACAATATTATGCCCTGGACAAATATCTTGAGATTTTAGCAACACAGCTGTTTGTTGTTGTGACACACTGTCTCATAATGATCTTCATTCCCACCAAGTTATTACATTCCTTACATGTTGGCAAAAATGATGCTTCCTACAAAAAGTTCATTCTAATATTTGACCTTTTCAGTGTAACCTTGGACCCAAAGACCCTGACCAAGGAGCATGTAAGTGGTATGTGACATCTGGTCATGGGAAAAAATAATCTGTAGTAATATATAAATCCTTCAAGGCTTTTGGAAGTTATAGAGCAGAAAGAAAATTCCTTGACATTTGACCTTGAATTGTGATCTTGACCTTTGACTGAGGACCATGGGAGTTGTACACGACACATCGCCTGGTCATGGGAAAAAATAATCTGAAGTAATATTAAATCCTTCCAAACGTTTAGAAGTTATGGTGGAGAAACAGAAATCCTTGACCTTTGACCTTGAATTGTGACCTTGATCTTAGACAGACGAGCATGGGAGTTGTATGCGACACATTGTCTGGCCATAGAGAATTATAATCTGAAGTAAAATTTAAATCTCTCCAGACGTTTAGAAGTTATGAAGTGGAAACAAAAATAATTGACATTTGACCTTGAATTGTGACCTTGACCTATGAGCGACCAACATGAAAGTTGTACGTGACACATTGTCTGGTCATGGGGAATAATAATCTGAAGTTATATTAAAATCCTTCCAGGCGTTAAGAAGTTATCGAGCGAAAACTAAAATTAATGACCTTCGAGCTTAAATTGTGACCTTGACCTTTGACCGACGAGCATGGGAGTTGTACTCGTTTGTTTGGATTTTTCGCCATTTTCAACAGTATTTCAGTCCTATCACGGAGATCAGTTAACCTACTCACACTTTTCCTGGGCAAGCTTAGCCGATCTAAGGGGTTTACCAGCATACTTATGGACTCGACACATCGTCTGGTCATGTGGAATAATAATCTGAAGTTATATTAAAATCCATCCAGGCATTTAGAAGTTATGGGGCGGAAATGAAAATTCATGACCTTTGACCTTGAATTGTGACCTTGACCTTTGACCTACGAGCATGGGAGTTGTACACGACATCTAGCCATGGGGAATAATAACCTGAAGTTATATTAAAATCCATCCAGGCATTAAAAAGTAACAGAGCGGAAACGAAGTCTGGACGGACGGAAAAACCAACCACCCATCCACGCACGCACCCACCCACAGACAGACGGTACGACTACTATATGCCCTCCTTCGAGGGCATAGAAAGTGCAGGAAAAAGCTTAAAAGGAACAGGATGCAGCAGCCTGCAACTTTGCTCATTGTCAAAGCCCATTTATGATTTACTTTCGCTAAGGCTAAACATTATATCCCAACAAAGTTATACAAATTTAGCCTTAAAGACAAATGTCACTCTATTGTTAAAAGCACTGTGTTGATTTTCTCATTTTTCATGCTTTCCATGAATATCTGTACTTCTAACGGTAATATTAACTGTCATCAAATGGACAAGTCATTTTAAGGGCCGTCTATGAAACATGTTGAACATTATCAGAAGTTTACAATATATAATTAATTCAACAATTTACGAACTAAAAATCACTTGGTAAGTTTCTGTCCACCAATAAGTAAATTTGCATGGAAAAACCATGCCAATTTGTTTTTAATTTACCTATTTTTTCTCCATTAGCTGTACCAATTTTTTTGTTCAAGTTTGGATACTAGTATAGATTTATGAGACAAACCCTCCCATATACGGGATTTCTCCATGCAAAAATCATGCATGGGATTAACATTCCTTTGATGGGAAACTGGGACACCCAATGTCTTTAAAATCAGGTATAAGCAAATAGAAATTACCCTCTCTTCTACAGACTTGTACATAAGACACCTACCATTAGAAGCTCAAATTCATGATTTTCTGCAGTTTTTTCTAACAGCTCCTTCAGGACTTCTTGTCTAAAACAATAATTCCAGTGCAAAAAGAAGAGAAAACAACAAATTACTATCAAGATAGTCATATAAAGTACAGCTGAATTGTGTTATCTGGAATTTGCCTGGGATTCTGTCACATACATCATATGAATACAAACATCTATGCTTGCAAGTCCATTAGACATCTATGCTTGCAAATCCATTAGTGACAACCAACAGAAAACTATTCTCATATAGGGTATTTTTAAACATGCTTAATATATCATCAATTACAAAGGTACTGTTCTAATCATTTGACTTCAGTTCTAACAGTTTTCCTGATAATCGGCATCAAGGGGGGCTACATTTCTAACCGTTTTCCTGATGATCGGCATCAAGGGGGGACTTCAGTTCAAACAGTTTTCCTGATGATCGGCATCAAGGGGGGCTACGTTCTAACAGTTTTCCTGATGATCGGCATCAAGGGGGGCTACATTTCTAACAGTTTGCCTGATGATCGGCATCAAGGGGGGCTACAGTTCTAACAGTTTTCCTGATGATCGGCATCAAGGGGGGCTACAGTTCTATCAGTTTTCTTTATGATCGGCATCAAGGGGGGCTACAGTTCTAACAGTTTTCCTGATGATCGGCATCAAATAGGGGCTACAGTTCTAACAGTTTTCCTGATGATCAGCATTAAGGGGGGCTACAGTTCTAACAGTTTTCCTGATTATTTTTATCAAGGGGGCTAAGTTTTTGCTGGCATTGTTTTGTCTGTTTGTTAGTCAGCAACTTGATGCAAAAAAGCTAAGAAAGGATTTGCGTGATATTTTTTGGGAAGTTTGGCAATGGGCCATTGAAGAATTGATCTGGATCAGGCCTTCCAGTATGGTTTAACAAAAAAAAGGAAACAAGATTCTGTGTTTGATAAGCACACATGCCCCCGGTTGGTGCTGGGTGGCCCATATCTTAGTCCAAATGAGTTCAAGGTGAAGGTCAAAGTGAGGTTGGGTGATATGGGTGGATAGGGAATGGTCATAAGTAAAAACTGTGTAAATATCCAAGTGTTGTAGTAAGTGGTGTTGGTACTAGACGAAACGGTAAAATCTAGTCAACCAAGAAATTGCACTTTTAAATTATTATTAAGTCCAATTTAGGTCAAGATCAAGGTCAAAGTGAGGTTGTGTGATATGGGTGGGTAGTAAGCAGTGTTGGTGCTAGACAAAACTGTAAAATCTACTTAACCTTGTCACTGATGGAAAGACGGACGAACGGAAGGACAGGACGATCACTATATGCCTCCCGCATCAAAATACCGGGGCATAAAAAGTAGGAGAAAGTAGGAAAATTTTGTTCTACAGAATAGGAAGAATAACACTAATCAAACTAACAAAATTGCATTTTCTGAAGTCAATAAAACAGATGTTAAAAAAAAAAAATCATCTTAATTTTATGAGCTGTAGTCACATATGCCTCGACAGTAAAGTTTCTGATGAAAAACTTCGAGGTAAGCATTTTCCTGAAAATATTTGTAAACAAATACACTGCCAATGAAGCATCCGCTACAGCATTTTTCCAGATTAATGGGCAAAATGGGCAAAAATGTACTCTGAATCACTCAATTACACTCAAACAGTAGGAATAGTTGGAGGATTTTGCCAAAAAGTAGGAAAAAGTAGGAACCTGTTAAAAAAGTAGGAAAAAGTAGGAAAAAGTCAGAACGCTAGAAGGCCTGTCTGGATGATCACTGATCTGGGATTTTTGGGTTCGCGAGGAAGTTTGGGCAAACTGGCACATTGTGATCAGCTGCCTTCCAATTGCTTTCTAGATTCTTTTGTTATGGAAAATTGCATTCTACATTTTTTGCCACTTTTTCAGGAATCTTAAACATCTGTGAAGGGCATGAATAATTTAACACTTAATTACCAAAAATTTAATTCAAAAATACAAAAAACAAACATAAAAAAATCATGAGTGGCATTAACAGAGACTCAGCAACAACGAAAAACGACTATTTGGTACATAAATATGTCTGCCAGCCAAAATAAGTGCAACAATGACCAACTCACGTAAGGTCATATCCGTAGTGCTGAGTTCTTGAGGTGTACAGCTTTATCACATCCCTGAAATGAAAAAAAATGTTAGTATGAGACGTTTAATAAATAAAAATCATCAGATTAATTCATGTCTCTTATTCAATATATGAATCAGTTTTGAGTAACATTTTTAAAACAACATTTTGAAATACTGGCTTTTAAACCTCATTTTAGATACGTAATCATATGTTAGATTTACAATACATATTGAAATGTTTTTTTTAATTGTTTAAGTACTCTTTAAATAGAAATAGATAAAGACAATGTCAGACTCACTGAATTTATTCATTGTAAAAAAAATATTGCATTTGTATTGTATTTTGTAATTTTTACCCATTTTAATGAGTTAAAAACCCATTTAATATATAGTACATACTTCATAAACAAGTTTAGTTTAATCCAGTTGTATGTATATTATAGCAGTGCATTCACCAGCTTTGCACAAACAGACAACAACAAATTCCTCCATCACTGCCACCTTACCAGGCTTTCCGCAGCTGACCAAAGTTCAGGTAGATCATCACATGGTAGCTGTTGATGATCTGTGGTCGTCTCCTGAAACACAGAGGCAAATAGGTAACGGTCAGTATGTTTGAACTTTTATATATTAACTTTATTGGTCAATACGTTTAAACCTGCTATATGAGCCTCAACTCAACCAGTCCGTTGCTATATATATAACACTCTCTACACTCCAGTCCTTGAATTTGAGAAAGATCGCAAAAATGCTTCTTATATATGGATTGACCATATCTGGTACAAACACTCTCCAGCCACCCCTCCTCTCCCCCCAAAAAACCCCACCCACCTCTTAACTATGTAAGAGCTGCTACTATACATGACATATTATATAGCCAAAATAACACTTAATAACACTTTTTTATAATCCTAATGCTTTGTAAAAATCTTGCAGTAAAATACATTAATACAGAGAACCTCTATAACAACTATATTAATAACACATGCAGAGAGCTGCTCACACATCAGTGGTGACTGTGTAGGCCTTGTTCCTGTCCAACAACTCGTCTGCGATCGTCTCAAAATCATGATGGAGCTGAAAAGGTATGAAAATATGTTCCTTCTTGCATGCAATAATAAACAGGTTCTGCAACACAAGCAAGAACTACGTATGAGCAGACTGCACAGGCTGATTCGGGACGACACTTTACGCACATGCATTTAGCCCGGTTTTCCCACGACACCCCTCATATTTCTACATATTCCATACAGTACCCTCACTAATGAGTATTACCAGTACATACAATCGTCTCAAAATCATGATGCAGCTCAAGAAGTACAACAATGTTCAAAGGAAACTGTTAATGAGAGATCTCTAGATAAAATTATAGTTAAATTGTAAACACTAAATGTCATCAAAAACAAATCCTCAAGTTTGCTCAATTAGTTGTTGCTGTATAACAGAGTTTGAAGTGAAGATGACTATAATGAGATTGTTGTACGCCCTACATTTAACGTGTATTTATCCATTAAAATCGAAACAAGTTTAAAGGCGTGTCATGGGAAACTGGGCTAAATGCATATGCTTTAAGTGTTGTCCCGGATCAGCCTGTGCAGTCCACACAGGCTAATCAAGGATGGCACTTTCCGCCTACAGTGTATTTATCTTCGGAAAAGAGACTTCCTTGAAACAGAAAATACCATAAAAGCGGAATGTGTCGTCCCTGATCCAGAACAGCACTTTACGCAAAAGCGTTAAGCCCGGATTTCACAAAAGCGTTAAGCCCGGATTTCACACGACACTCCTCTTTACTATTTAAAATTTTTAAATACATATAAATATTAATAAAACAACTACTATGCAATAACTACATACAATAATTACTTCCATACAGAGGAAGAACGTGTTTGGTTATGGTATCTGTCAAGATTTTCAATGCAAACTTGCAACCTTACTCGTATTTTTTCAACTTTACTGGTAATATGAGTATTTTCTCAAATATACTCTTTTTATCCAGAGCATTGAATTGAGTGGAAATGTCACACTGACCTCTGCAGGCACGTCTTTCCGGGCCATCATCTCCATAATCTCCTCCCGGACCATTGTGAACCGGGCACCTATACCACTCAGATCTGAAAGGATTTTTTCAGTCATAATAACAACCTTTAGATTTAACAGCCCCAACTACTATGTTCAGTGTTGTTGTTGTTTTTTTTTTCACAGCTTTTTGAAATTTTGTCCGGTAACAATCATGTTGGGAATTTTGCAATGTAAAATCTTGTTATATGGGAAAACTTTCAGAAAGAAAAATTAATTAATTAATAATTTATGAAAACTAGTTTTATATTGGTACAAACTTGGTATTTAAATTTTGTTTATTCATAACCATACAAGTCATTGAGTGTTCACAAGCTTTCCTATAGCCATATAAGGAAAACTGCCCCCCTCCCCTCCCCCCCGGCCATGTTTTTTAACAGACCGGAACTGTTTTCTAACTCGGCCGAGATATCATAAGAACAGAGGTTCTGAGCAAGTTTCACATTGATTGGGCAAAAAAAGTGACTTCTAGAATGTTAACAAGCTTTTCCATAGCCATTTAAGGAAAACTGCCCCGCCCCCTGGCAGCCACGTTTTTCAACAGAGCGGAACCAATTTTCAAATTCGGCTGAGATATCATAAGAACAAAGGTTGTGAGCAAGTTTTATGTTGATTAGGCAAAAAATGTGACTTCTAGAGTGTTCACAAGCTTTTTCTATAGCCATATAAGGAAAACTGCCCCACCCCCTGGCGGCCATGTTTTTCAACGGACCGGAACCATTTTCAAACTCGGCCGAGATAGCTTTAGAACAAGTGTTCTCAGCAAGTTTCATGTTGATTGGGCAAAAAATGTGACTTCTAGTGTTCAAAAGCTTTTCCTTAAATTTCACCTAGTGTTTGACCCCACATGACCCAGTTTCGAACTTTGCTGAGATATCATTGGGACAAATATTCTGACCAAGTTTCATGAAGATTGTCCAATAAATGTGGCCTCTAAAGTGTTCCCAAGGTAAATGTTGTGCTCAGGTGAGCTAAAAATGTCGCTTCATAATTGGGATTTTTTTACATTTCAATTGGGCAAAATATAATGGGTCCTTTTACCAAACACTGTAAACTTAAGGAAACAAAGAACTGATTTTTTAAAGTAAATCTACTACATACACATGGTAATTTTGTAATTGAAACTGTTCTTAATGGAATTTTACTGGATCAAGCCACTAAACCCACGGTTATTGTGGATACTGTAAATTGCATCACAGCTTCATTTTGTATAAAATGTTTCATGGTTTCATTTGCTAAAATTTAACAACATTCAGTTGCTGTTTTTAAATAAAGTCTACAATTCACATTTTTTGTATTTAACATTAAAAACATCATGAATGAAACACAAATGATGAATACAAAGGATTATCTGCTGACACAAAGACTTGCCTGTCCATTACTGAAATGCTCTTATGTTAACCAAAAGATAACTCTAAAAAGGCAGTTACGAATCACAACAGCTGATTGTAGCTACAAATATTTCCGGAACATATTACTGCATAAGATTATTAGCAGATTATACGTATGTATATTCCAAGGAAAGTACAGCTGAACTTCGTAATATCGAAGTCGCTGGGATTTAAAAAGGACTTGGACATATCCAAAGTTCTTTCCGAATACAGACTCTATAACTCATTGGGTCAAAATGTTTCATAAATTTTAATTAAAAATAACAAACATGTATGCATATACTGGATTGTAACCATAAATCATTTACTTAATTACAAGAAATGCTTAAACCTGTGAAATAAAGTGGTAACATTTTTGCAATGTGTGACAAACTAGGACCATGGCCAGATACGTCTTGCCACAGGTGTCAACACTTCGACATAATTACACAAGTGAAAATGCCAGTCGGGATAGGGAACCACTTCCACAAAACCAGTAAATCACGTTAAATGTTCGAGGGAACCACATTTATTGTATATATAAAACAATAAGGAAGAAAACTGTGTATTATTTTCCACTTTGACATATCCAGGGCTGGTATTCACAAAGCTCCTAAGGGAAATCTTAACTTAAGTTGTACTTAAGTGAAGATTTCAGATCAAATTTTCTATGTGAAATCCAATTATTTCTGTACACAGAAGGCTGTAATACTAAACATATAAGCAATATTTACAAGTTTACAACATTTTAATGTTAAAAGACCTATATATGAAACAGCCAGAGACTTAAGGAATTTCATGAATTTAAGGATTTTTCTTAAGTTTTCCCTAAGGAGCTTTGTGAATACGGGCCCAGAACTTCAACTTAAGCAAGTCCGAGATGACAGAGTTCAGGCCCCGTGTTCACAATCAATTTCAGGATCAGGATCAGTCTTAGCTGATCTTGATTTTGTAGCTCAACTGAGCGGAATATCAAACATATTTCATTTTTGGGATAACTTTCCTTCTTGATAAAATCATATCATTATTTGTATTCTTTTTATTAAATTCTTCATATCAGACAGCAAATGTACATTTAAAATCGTTTTAATTAGGGATGGGACCGAATACTGAAATCAATATTCGAATATTCGTTTTAGGTATTCAAATATATATATTCGAATATTCGTTTTGTAAATACTACTGTATACTACTATAAACGGCACTCTGTCAAAATATTTACCTATCCGAAATATGTATACTACGTGTACGTAGTTGTTTTACCTTGTTTCAGTGGTAACTGAGCTATATAACTTAGTGAGTGTTATGCAAATATAAAGAAATGTAAGATATAGTTAAATGCATTGTTAATTTGTTAATCGTTCCGTGTTTTTTTAGAACCATGAAGATTGTATCTGCTGTGCAGATTACACATTGCCTGGGTTTTGTCTAATGACCGCGTAAAGTATTTCCAAGCACGTGATGGTGGCATTGTTTATTAATAAAGACTCTTGTAATATAATTTACGGTGTTGATATAATGGAGAATAATTAACAAGTGACGGATATTAAGATTGACCAGATCATGCTAATTTTGTTAAAGAAACTGATTGGCTGATAATGGATTCATTTTGATTGGTTTACTTAGAGAGTAATTGTAATTTACTATAAACAAGTTAACTGTATAGATGTCACTTAAGGTTAAATAAACAACAATGAACGCCTTGTGCAAACTGTGAAACAGTTATCACAACATGGCCCAGTTTTGTCATTTGTGGATACAATGCATCATATTTGCGCCTCCTACAAACCGTTAATTCGCGACCCTTGTAAAGACGTGGCCCTCCTGCCAATTATTTTTAATTGTCGTTAATTGGACATGTTTGGCATGTGTTGTAAACACGTTACACTGCCCACGCCCACCTGCTAGCCAGAAAATACGACTGGAATTCATGTTAACTTTGCAATTAAACTGGAGAAAAACATGATTTTTCAAAAAATTTGGTTCTTTAAATAAGTTTGAAAATCGAATATTCATATTCGTTTTTTTATATTAGAATATTATCCGATATTCGAATATTCGGTCCCATCCCTACTTTTAATAATATATACTTGACCAAAAATTAAAATTGATCCTGATTTTTGGGAACATTATTTTTGAGCTTGATCCTGAAGTATCTGGCTCAAGTTCATCTTGAATCTGAAAATCAGGCTCAACTTGTTTTGTGAACACGGGGCCAGCTGTATTACAGCCCCAGAAAGCTGATTGTACCGGCATATATAAGGGGTATCCAATGGTAGGCGTCGTTGTTGTAGATCTCCTTCAGAAGCCTGTAGCGGACATCCTGGCTTGGAGACGTCAGTTTCTGTGTAAGAAAGTCATGCACTAGTTAAAGCGACTTGTTCACAGATTTTTGCATATTTGAAGTATGCCATTAATTCTCTGAACTGGACAGATTTCGGAATTGGAACTAAAAACCTTAAGAATAATAACAAGAAAAGTATTTAGAATAAAAACAAAAAAACATGGTCCCACCGGGGTTCGAACCCGGGACCTCCGTATTAAAAGGCTATCGCCTTAACCATTCAACCGTTCTGACTTCTTTATTTTATTTTGCATTATTTACTTTATGTAAGTGTTCCACATAATGTCAACAGTTTCAACGAAAACAACCGAAACACTCCAAATTATTCCATCGTTTAGCGTTACAAACGCTTCATAATTTTATCATTTCAACTGATGATTACTCATAAACAAACGTTTTTTTCAGTATATTTCTAGGTCCTTAGTGTTATATTGCTCCCAGGTATACACTGTTGATTTATTTTTGGAATCGGTGACAAAAAGTTGAAAAATTGTCAATTTGTCGAGCTGTGAACAGGTCCCTTTAATACATGTGTGAATGTAAACAGTAGATTACAAAAATATTTAGTTCAGGGGACATACATTGGCTAAGTGATTTCAGTTTCGATACCAGATACTAGTATGGTAAACTTAAGCACTGGCATGTAATAAGTGTAAATTATAGAAAACACAAGAGAGTTTTTGCAAGAGACTGCAGCAGACAAATAGAAGACTGCTTATAATGATCTACAAAAACAACAACATTTTTATTCACATAATGCTGTTCCTTACATGTGGTGTCTGGTATCATTGCGAACCCCATTGCTGATGTATTTCACATAGAGGTTGCAGTACATGGCTATACATCAATACAATTCACACATCAAATACAGCATAACTCATCCTATTACAGATGTATTTCACAAAGAGGTTGCAGTACATGGCTATACATCAATACAATACACACATCAAATACAGCATAACTCACCCTATTGCGGATGTATATCACATAGAGGTAGCTGTCCATGGCTATACATTAATACAATTCACACATCAAACACAGCATAACTCACCCTTTTGCAGATGTATTTCACATAGAGGTAGCAGTCCATGGCTATACATCAAATTAATTCACACATCAAATACAGCATAACTCAACCCATTGCGGATGTATTTCACATAGACGTTGCAGTCAATGGCTATACATTAATACAATTCACACATCAAATACAGCATAACTCACCCTTTTGCGGATGTACTTCACATAGAGATAGCAGTCCATGGCTATGCATCAATATAATTGACACATCAAATACAGCATAACTCACCCTATTGCAGATGTATTTCACATAGAGGTTGCAGTCCATGGCTATGTATCAATACAATTCACACATCAAATACAGCATAACTCACCCTATTGCAGATGTATTTCACATAGAGGTTGCAGTCCATGGCTATGCATCAATACAATTCACACATCAAATACAGCATAACTCACCCTATTGCGGATGTATTTCACATAGAGGTAGCAGTCCATGGCTATGTATCAATACAATTCACACATCAAATACAGCATAACTCACCCTATTGCGAATGTATTTCACATAGAGGTAGCAGTCCATGGCTATGTATCAATACAATTCACACATCAAATACAGCATAACTCACCCTATTGCGGATGTATTTCACATAGAGGTAGCTGTCCATGGCTATGCATCAATACAATTCACACATCAAATACAGCATAACTTACCCCATTGTGAAATGTATTTCACATAGAGGTAGCAGTCCATGGCTATGTATCTATACAATTCACACATCAAACACAGCATAACGTACCCCATTGCGAAATGTATTTCACATAGAGGTAGCATTCCATGGTATCAATAAATTCACACATCACATACAGCATAACTCACCCCATTGCGGATGTATTTCACATAGAGGTTGCAGTCCATGGCCATGTATCAATACAGTTCACACATCAAACACAGCATAACTCACCCCATTACGGATGTATTTCACATAGTAGTCCATGGCAATGTATCAATACAATTCACACATCACACACAGCATAACTCACCCCATTGCGGATGTATTTCACATAGTAGTCCATGGCTATGTATCAAAACAATTCACACATCACACACAGCATAACTCACCCAATTGCGGATGTATTTCACATAGTACAGTACAGCTTGTAGCCATTTGTCAAATCCCGCGTTGCCACCGCGGACAAATGCGCTGTAAGGCGGACAATCGCGGCGATGAATTTTTAGAGCGCGGTCAAATCGCGGTGATTCATCATGATCCCAGAAAACACCGTTGACACTGACTTAATAAGAAATCGCCGTGGACCGCGGTGGACGTTCGCGGCTTGCAGCTGTGGATGTTCGCGGTGGGCCGCGGCGATTTATTGTCTACATCCGAGTACAGCTACATGCATATGTAAATAAAAACACAAAACTTAAAAAATAAATTAAAAAGCACATGCAAGCATACTTTACACACTATAAACATCTGTGAAAATTATATGAATTTACATTAACGACGTTGCTGTGTAAGCATCTTACCTTTGTCAGTTTAACAAATATATTCCATCTTATTTAATCCACCAATAATGGCACCATGCACTATAAATTTGCGATATCAGAATACTGAACATTAACATAAATCACCACATAATATTTAGTAACGTTTCATGAACTAAACGAGTCATGCAGTGAACGGAAATCGGCGACAGTTCAAAAGGTCATTTTGCTATTATTAACTTTTTAAATTGCATGAATAAGTTTGAGATGTATTATTCAATATTTTTTTATTCCAATAAATTTTTATTGTCGCTGCTTTATAATTAAGTAATTATTTACACATTATATATATTTATATATATTATTTGTGAACACTATCTGCTTGGCTCGGTAATCTTAGCAATTGTTCTATTCGCAATTAACGTGACGAGTGTAATCATTTTAAGTACAAACACAATGGATACTAGTTATTTGTCTAAAGAGGGGGTCATAAAAATACCATAGCCACAAACCGCCGGGATCTTGTCATAGTGCCCTTAGAACAAAACCACTAATCCGATGCAATTGCGTTATGTATTGAACAATAAACATCTACATGCACATGCCAAGACTGTCACCAAGAAATTTACAACTTTCGAATAAAGATGGTTGATAGAGAGTTATTATAGTACACATTAATTGTTCGTGTTTTTAAAGAATTTTTAACTTAAATACAAAACCAAAACTTGAATGATGAAAGACATCATCTTAAGCAATTGTAATTCAGTTTATTTAAATGAAAAATATATTATTATAATTCATTTTGTTACATTATAGTTCAAGGTTATTAGTATAAAGAAACTTCATCAAGCCCCGTAGAATATTTAGCATATTTAAATATGCAAATGCTATGACTAAATACAACGATTGATCCTAAAATACACATTTAAGGATAATAACTAGGGCCTTAGGCATAGGAGATTTGATGAAGAAGAAACAAAAACACTTGCCTCTTCCTCAGTCCGTATTTATCCCTTACTCCTCACTTGACGCTTCGAATCACAAATAAACTGAACAAGGAAATATGAGTCCTGTTATGTTCTTTTTCTTGAAGCCATTTTACGGACACAAACAACAACAATCACACAACAGATTTGAGCAAACACTGTTCGAGCCAACTACCAGTACAGAGTATTTCAATAAAGAACTATATAAGTCAATTAAATTTTGAATGATTTCAATTTTTATTCGTACAATTTTGAATCACCGCACAGAAGCTTTAGCAAATGAGTGTTTAGAAATTAAGGGATTATGGACATTATATAGACATACAAGGGGGCGAGCATTTCATGAGTGACACGAGTGACAAATACATCGCAAATTGTCACTTCTAATTTTGGGGACTAGAGACCATATGTTACCTGTACACCATGCCCCATAGTCCTGTGGAACCTGTCATGTTCGCAATCTACTCGCGAACAATATATATGTGTAAAGGTGTTAAAAGGAGCCTACTGACGTGTCAAAAGGGTTTCAAGGTAAACAAAACATGCATTATCGGAGGATGTAAAAACAAGGTCAGCCGAGAATAGTGTCCAAATATGGCAAATACATTTATGAAAAGTCGATTCCTACGATATGTAAGACAATAACTATTATTATAGACGTATTCATATAATAAAAATAAAGTTGTGTTATCGTTTTTTCTGAGTGTACCTCTAAAAATCACACCCTTCGTTGCATATTCAGTGACCTACAGTAGTGTTTTTAAATACGCTATCGTCTAATACTTTTTTTTAAATTTCCCTTTAATCCAATTTTAATGATCAATAATTAACAGCTATTTGTTTATGTTTTTTTAATTATAACTCTAAATATATGTCGTTCTAAAACAAGAAAAAAGTTTGGTAAATACTTTTGAAACTGGAGCGAATCTTTATGTGGTGAATCGTTACTGAATTTTTTAACAATTTTGAAACAAGATACAAATATATTTGGCTAAATGAAGTTTATAAGTATATAAATAATCTATTAAATGTAAATTTAGGGACAATTTTTATTTGTAAATACATGTATGTAAAATATAATTTCTTAATATCTGGTTTTAGATTAAGTAGATAACGTCGCGGTGTTACGCCGCGAAACGTCACCGCGGATCACGGCGGAAGACATCGCGGATCACGGCGGAAGACAGCCTGCTGTGTTTTTTCTTGGGTATGTTGACAACTGCGGTGGCCCAACACGACGACCACCGCGGACCACGGACCGCCGCGGGACGCAGGGTTTTTGCACAAAATCGCGACCGCAGTGGCCGCGCAGAAATTGTATAATGGCTACGAGCTGTACTGTAGTCCATGGCTATGTATCAATACAATTCACACACAGCATAACTCACCCCATTGCGTATGTATTTCACATAGTAGTCCATGGCCACCTCTAGAGTCTCCTGTCGTAACAGCAGCAGGAAGAACGAGTCACTGCAAACAAGGGCAAGGAGTCATACAAGCATCACAGGGGAAGTATTGCATCTAATAAGACTACTGCTGAGATGTGGTTTGAGGAATACCTATTTGGAGGAAACTGCCCTTTTCTCCTCATTTCCAATCATTTCCAAACATATAAAGGTAATCTTATGGATATAATACAAAATGTTGTCTTGAATTATTTTTATCAACGATAGCGGATGCGTATTATACTTGAATGTAAACCTTTCAAAATAATTTGGATAAAGAATTTGGAATTAAAATGAGGCGCGTCATGGGAAAACCGGATTAATGCATGTGCGTAAAGGGTCGTCCCGGATCAGCCTGTGCGGACTGCACAGGCTGATCCGGGATGGCACTTTCCGCTTTTATGGTATTTTTTGTTTCAAGAAAGTCTCTTCTAAACATAAATCAACTGTAGGCGGAAAGTGCCGTCCTGGACGCGCCACAAATGAAAGAAATCAGCTAGAAGGAGAAGGAACCAGACCTACATGTATACAATAAATGTAAATCATTCATAAATGCCTAAACACTAATAATACAATTTTTTAATTATTACATGTTTTCCGTATTTTTACTATAGTTCTGACCCTTTAACACTTTCAAGGCCACCAAGGCGTCTCACTCACTAGTATGCGTTCTCCATCTGTAGGTCCGTGATGACGTATCTGGAGCCCATGGACTCTCGCAGGTCAAATACCGCCTTCCCCACCTCCACCGAGAGCAGCCGACTCAACTGAAACATGTACCATTTGTTAAAAGTATTAAATGATGTGTGTTGCCGCAAATCCAGGCTAATCCAGCACGACACTTTCCGCTTTTATGGTATTTTCTGTTTCAAGGAAGTCTCTTATAAACATTAATCCACTGTAGACGAAAAGTTTCATCCCGGATAAGGCTGCGCATACTGCACAGGCTGATCCGGGACAACACTTTACGCGCATGCATTAAGCCCGCTTTACCCACGGCACGCCTCATATATTAACCTCAAGCGTATGAACAACAAAAATCAAGTAAGCAGTGGGGAAACAGATATGCAATCGGTAGGTCGTGAGTTCAATCCCTACTGGGAAAGCGTTCAAATGATCTTTCTTAGAAGACACCAAGTACTTGTTCTACCCAGGAAACAGACTCAAAAGTGTCACAATAAGCCTCTGGCTTTCAACACAATCAAGTTTAAATGTGGCGCGTCGTTGGAAAACCGGACTTAATGCATGTGCATAAAGTGTTGTCCCGGATTAGCCTGTGCAGTCCGCACAGGCTAATCCAGGACGGCACTTTCTGCCTACAGTGGGTTTATGTTTAGAAGAGACTTTCTTGAAACAGAAAATACCATAAACGCGGAAAGTCCGTCCCTGATTAGCCTGTGCGGACTGCACAGGCTAATCTGGGATGACACTTTACGTACATGCATTAAGTCCGGTTTTCCAACGACGCCCCTCAAATAAATAACTTTAAACTAAGTAAAGTTAGACAACAAACATCCATGTAACATATACTGTTTTTATACACTTTTTAATACCAGTATACAGTAACTGAGTTTACAATATGTAATTAAAATGTTTTGCAAACAATAAAATTATTTCAGTAGACATCTATATTCATGACTACATCAGATGCACTGATTTAACTGCAAAGCAGTACACATACTTGATAAGCTCTAAATGTCTTTATAAACTTGAAATTTTAATATTTAGTAATCAGTCTAAAACAAGATTCTTTGTTTGATAAACACCCTGGTTGGTGCTGGGTAGCCCATTTCTTAGTCCAAATTAGGTCATAATCAAGGTCAAAGTGAGGTTGGGTGATATGGGTGGATTGGGAACGGTCATAAGTAACAACTGTGTAAATATCTAAGTGTTGTAGTAAGCGGTGTTGGTGCTAGACGAAACGGTAAAATCTAGTTGACCAAGAAATGGCACTTTTGAATTATTATAAGTCCAAATTAGGTCAAGGTCCAAGTCAAAGTGAGGTTGGGTGATATGGGTTTATAGGGAATGGTCATAAGCAACAACTGTGTAAGTATCAAAGTGTTGTAGTAAGCGGTGTTGGTGCTAGACGAAACGGTAAAATCTACTTAACCTTGTCACTGACAGAAGGACGGAAAGATGGACTGGACGATCACTATATGCCTCCTGCATCAAGATACCGGGGGCATTAAAATGCAAAAAATGTGTTTATTTTCAGTTATCATAAATTAATTTACAAAAAAAACAAAAAAAACACAGACTTACATAGCTCATTGATTTTGTGAAAAAGTTCTCTGAAAAAGAAAAACAAAAACATGTCAATGTAATTTACACATTATTATAATAATTGACAAAAGTTAGAGTAGATGACAAAATTTAGAACAAGGTGTATATTGGAAAACTTGTCCTGACACATCGTGTATATACATAGATTAGCTAGTTCCTAATTAAAATCATCGAACACTGTTTTAATATAAAATTAAGGGTAAACCTTTAGGGATTCTATAACAGCTGTTTTATGAGGGTTTTTCAAGATCCATACTGTATTTGTTTATACTAAGACAGCAAACACTGTCTTCATGTTACGGCTTAAACAAAATATGTTTGTTTCAGGTTACCCGACCTACCCTAAAAAAAAGCCCCGACCCTAGAACATTTTATTGAGTGGGTCAGATATTTTTTGATTGTTTTACTTTTTTCCAATAATTAAAAGTTTTTTGGCTAAAGAAAAAAGTGTTATGTTTTGATAGCATCCACTTCAAAACAATGTTTTATGATATAAGAGACATGTTTTGAATATTCATTTAGTTTTAGAATCTTCAAGTTGACCATTTACCAAATTAAAAAAATTAAAAAAAAATAATACCCTACCCTAATTTTTTTGGGCATGTAACCTGAAACAAACATAATTATTTTTTTTACACCCAACCCACTTGCCCATAGCCTGTGAAAGTACTACTTTAACACTTCAAAACCAACTGATGTTTTATCATTACACAATGTATCCACCTCCTGTGTGTTTCATCTCTTGTAACATACATAACCAATGATATCAGAACCAACTAATATCTCCATCAGAACTGTGTACCCACAACCTTTGTGATTATTCTCTTGTAACATACTTAACCAGATTTTAGAACCAACTAATATCTCCATCAGAACTGTGTACCCACAACCTTTGTGATTATTCTCTTGTAACATACTTAACCAGATTTTAGAACCAACTAATATCTCCATCAGAACTGTGTACCCACAACCTTTGTGATTATTCTCTTGTAACATACTTAACCAGATTTTAGAACCAACTAATATCTCCATCAGAACTGTGTACCCACAACCTTTGTGATTATTCTCTTGTAACATACTTAACCAGATTTTAGAACCAACTAATATCTCCATCAGAACTGTGTACCCACAACCTTTGTGATTATTCTCTTGTAACATACTTAACCAGATTTCAGAACCAACTAATATATCTCCATCAGAACTGTGTACCCACAACCTTTGTGATTATTCTCTTGTAACATACTTAACCAGATTTCAGAACCAACTAATATCTCCATCAGAACTGTGTACCCACAACCTTTGTGATTATTCTCTTGTAACATACTTAACCAGATTTCAGAACCAACTAATATCTCCATCAGAACTGTGTACCCACGACCTTTGTGATTATTCTCTTGTAACATACTTAACCAGATTTCAGAACCAACTAATATCTCCATCAGAACTGTGTACCCACAACCTTTGTGATTATTCTCTTGTAACATACTTAACCAGATTTCAGAACCAACTGACCTCTCATTATTCCAGCGTACAAACCTCCTGTGTGATTATTGTCTGGGTATATACTTAACCAGATTTCAGAATCAATTGACATACATGTATCATCAGAACTATGTATCCACCTCCCATTTGATGTGTCTCTTGTAATATACTTAACAAGATTTCAGAACCAAAATGACATCGCATCAGTACTGGGCATGTATTAATAAAGAATCTTAGTCAAAAAGTAAAAAAAAAAATTAAAGTCTGACATTTTATTTTGACATTTTTGACAAAAACATTCATTGTGTTGAAGATTTTGGAAAGTGTATTAATACCAGTATTTAATATTTGTCATACACGTTTAAAGTCATAGTGTTTCAAACACATATTTTAAGTATGACTTAGTTTATAAGGTCGCAGTGGAGTAATGGATATGGTGCTTGCCTTGCAATCAAGAGTTCATGAGTGCAATCCCTACCTGGGGAACTTTCGAATGATCATTCACAAAAGAACTGGTTCTTTCCAGGAAACGGATTTAAAAGTGTCCAAATAAGCCTAGCACTTTCGACACAACTGAGCTTAACTAAACAGGTTTAAAATAAATGATCAAAGATTTCAATCTCTGTATTGATACGTCTCTATGTGTACCCACCCCCTGTGTGGTTCATCACCAACTTCTCGGGACTCTGTTTCTTCAGGTACTGCACTATCTCCAGAATGTCTGTGGCTGGGTCGTGGTTCCGCTGTACTGTAACAGGGGATGTAACTTGTCAACAAGGGGCAGTACTCTGTCATTCTTAGAAACATCTTCTAGAAAAGTTAATACAAAGCTCAAAACACTAAGAACAATAGGGCCATGATGGCCCAAAGCGCTCACCTGAGTACTGGTACAGATGAAGACCATACTGTTGTAACAGGTTTGAAAATGAAGGTATCTGAACAATACGCAAAGGAGGATAGGATCAAATTTAAAACATCGGTTAGTGCAAATGGCTAACTAAAGTACGAGTAGGGTAGTGGATGTGCAGTTTGTTTGCTAATGGTTCTCAAATCATTTTTCTCGATATTCTTACCTGACCCTTTTTCATTAAGTCAGTGACAATCCTGGAAAATGCAGAAACAGTAGATTTTGATGTCTTTTTCGCAAACAGTTTTGGAAAACTAGTTGCAATGCGATAATTGCGATGGCTGTGCTATAAGGTAAAGTTTTGCATTTTCTTTGATAATTTTCTGTCCAATGATGATAAATGATGTTAATGCAGGCTCTGAAGACATCAATGTTGCATGTACAAATGCATGCAAGTCTTTCAACTGTTGGAAATCAAATTTTATCAAACAATTTTTATGATCATGAGCAAACTGTGTAAGTTTGGTCAAAAATTAATCAAAAATCGTTTGTGCAAGCCAATCATTGATAACTTCTTGATTTTTTTTTCCTAACACAAGGGGCAATAACTGTTTCTGGCCCGATCATGATTATATTCAACTTCACCTGTAGTCTTACGTTCATAGACAAACTGTACACGATAAGTGAAGATTGGATGGAAAATGATATCTCTATGCTGAATAATGTCAATGTTTGCATATTTTTTTCACAAACAAAGGGCAAGCACTCTGGTGTTTCTGGTCCGATCTTGCCTATATTCAACTTCACCTTTAACCTTATAGTCACAGACAAACTGTGCAAGACTGGTGAAGATTGGATGAAAAATGAAGTCTATATCCTGAATAATGTCCATTTTTGCATGTTTTTTCCACAAACAAAGGGCAATAACTGTGGTGTTTCTAGTCCGATCTTGCTTATTTTTGACTTCAACTGTAATCTCATTGTAATTGACAAACTGTACAAGATTGGATGAAAAATGAAGTCTCAATCATGAATAATGTCCATTTTTGTACATTTTTTAAAATAAACAAAGGGCAATAACTCTGGTGTTTGAATCACAATCTGACCCATTTTTGGCGTCTTCTGAGATCTGATGGTCACACACAAACTGTGAAAGTTTGGTTAAGATTGGATGGAAAATAAAGTCTATACGTTGGATAAAGGCATTTTTGCACTTGTTTGCATGAAAAAGGGGCAATAACTCTGGTGTTACTGGTGTGATCTGACCCAATAACAATCACATCCGAGATTTTATGGTCATGCACAAAATGTGCAAGTTAGGTCAAGATTGAATAAAAAATGTAGTCTTTATCGCGAGAATGCTCCAAATTGTTGACCGCATACGGACGACGGACGTTTGACGACACACGACGCTGGAGAGGTCCCCTATACCAATAGTTAACCGAGCATTTTGTGCTCAGGTGAGCTTCAATGTAGTCTTTATAGCGATAACGGTCCAAACTGTTGATGGCATACGGACAACAGACGCCGCCAAAGAGGTCCCCTATACCAATAGCTCACTGAGCTAAAAATCCTTGAGTATTTGTCAAAAATACAGAAATATTAACTGAACCCTAGCAATTAAGTACAAGATCTATTTATCAAAATTACCAGGTATTTATGATACAAATTTTAACACTGACGTACATATATAGCTACATATTTTAGGCTCCTCCTAGTTTTAATGTAAATCAAGTATTTCATCTTTAACTATATGCCTTTTAGTTTACCAATTACTTACCTCAAAGGAGGCATGGACATTTAAAAACAAAAAAAAAGAAAATGTGATTGCCAGTAATCAACAGTTTTTAAACAAGAGCTGTCAGAGGACAGTGCACTCGACTATTCAAAGTATTTCACTTGGTGCATTTCTTTGAAATTGTACAGGATACAGAAACCTAGAAAATAGTTTATAAATAAAAGTACATTACAGATACACCAAAATGATACCCTAGTAAGATCATTACCAAAAATAGAATAGAAAGGTATATATAGTCAACTGTTAGCTTTTTTTAACAGTGCTACAAAGTAAAAATATAAATCAGAGTTATGAGCACTGTTGTTTGTAATGCATTATTTGCTGAAAATGTTACATTTAACGTTTTATGTGAATACCTTATGTAGTTATGAAATTATAGAACTAAAACTTTACCTTAAAAATCTAAGTAAAAGAGGGGCATAACTCAAGCCAAATTACAAAACAGAGTTATGGAGATTATTGCACCTGGTGCTGGAGTTGAAAAATATTTTCTAACTTTCAAGCAAATACCTTTAGGACTTTTAAACCACAACTTCAAATTGAAAATCATTCTTTTACTATAATTGCATACTCACAAAAACTTCCAAATTACTGAAATTACAATTGTTGATTCTTAAAACTTCTAATCATGTATGTCTCATGTAAGTGTTAATAATTCCAAGTTTTTTTTTCATAAACGATATGGTGTTAATAACAGTTTTTGCCAGATCTGACGGAACTCTGTCCTACCTCTTGACCAGCGTCCAGATTCAGGGTTGACCACTATGAGAGTGTCCAGTACAAGTGACCATGTCTCAAGCGTGGGCTCTGTAACAGTACAAGACTGTTTACACAGAATTTCCAGATCCGTTGTGACCAAATGCAGAATACAAACAAAATGTGACAACACATTGTAAATCATGACAAGTTTTCATGTTTATTGATAAAACACATTAAAATACTAATTTTAACTAACACTAATATGCTAACTGTTTTACATAATTTATGAATACAATGGACCTTATGATGAGATTTGATTGACAATATGTTTAGCCATTCAGAAAGCAATGTCTTGTAAAAACATTAGTATACAGTGTTTGTCTGCGTTTGACCAAAGTAGATGTGGTTATACATCCCATAGTGTATCATCAATTCATCATAATTTCTCTACTAGCAATGCTGCCAAAAATTTGAAATTCCTAATCTGATGGATACAGGACAAATTCTCAAGCTGTAAACAAGGTTCATACAAACTGTGGAAACCAAAATGATTTTTCCATAACATCGCTCAGTTTCCATGATACCAAGCAAACATACAAAACTCAAAATAGTACACTAATATCCACATTTTATATTTGTATCTTGGCCAAACTGCACACTGTAAAAGAGAATATAACTGCTTGTTGCGCTGCAATACATGTCTGTCCACCATTGTGCTTTCGATTTTCATTTTTTTAAATTACATTTCAATGGATTCAATCATTTTTATGCACTTACAAGCATATTTAAGGCTATGTTTCATCTTTCCATTACAGTTTTTGAAAATTCTATGACTTTTCCTTGGTTAACTCCAAATTATCAAGACTCCATGATTTTTCCAGACAAAACCCATTTTCCATGACTTTTCCAGGCCTGTAGAAACCCTGTGTAAAAACCAAAGCACATGGTTCCGTACCTATGTCTAACTCTCTCATCTCGGCTAGCACCCCCGGCACATGGACCACCAGCATGTTACCAAGGTTACCATCCTTGGGCAGCAGACACTTCAGGAAGCGTAGCAAGCCGTGGAACGTGTCCAAATCTGGTTGAACGCCTGCTGCTGTCATCTTCTTCAGTAAATTCTAAAACAAAACCAGACATGAGAATGGAAATTTTGAAGAAAAAAAACACAAGAGGGCCATGATGGCCCAAAACGCTCACCTGAGAACTGGTACAGATAAAGACCATACTGTTGTGACAGGTTTGAAAATTAAGGTATCTGAACAATACGCAAAGGGGGATAGGATCAATTTTGATTTAAAACATCAGTTAGTGCTATGGGCTAACTAAAGTACGAGTAGGGTAGTGGATGTGCATTTTTTTTGCTAATGGTTCTCAAATCATTTTTCTCGATATTCTTACCTGACCCTTTTTCATTAAGTCAGTGACAATTCTGGAAAATGCAGAAACAGTAGATTTTGATGTCTTTTTCACAGACAGTTTTGGAGAACTAGTTGCAATGCGATAAATTCGATGGCTGTGCTATAAGGTCAAGTTTTGCTTTTTCTTTGATAATTTTCTGTCCAATGATGATAAATGATGTTAATGCAGGCTCTGAAGCCATCTGATCAATGTTGCATGTTCAAATAACTGCATGCAAGGTTTGCAACTGTTGGAAATAAAATTTTATCAATCAATTTTTATGGTCATACGCAAACTGCAAGTTTGGTCAACATTGAATAAAAAATCGTGTGTGCAAGCCAATCATTGATAACTTGTTGATTTTTTTCCAAACACATGGGGCAATAACTCCGGTGTTTCTGGCCCGATCATGCTTATATTTGACTTCACCTGTAGCCTTACGTTCATAGACAAATTGTGCACGATTGGTGAAGATTGGATAAAAAAATGAAGTCTCTATCCTGAATAATGTCCATTTTTGTATACTTTTTTCACAAACGAAGGGCAATAAATCTGGTGTTTCTGGCCCGATTTTGTTTATATTTGACTTCACCTTTTATCTTATGGTCATAGACAAACTGTGCAAGATTGGTGAAGATTGGATGAAAAATGAAGTCTCTATCCTGAATAATGTCCATTTTTGCATATATTTTTCACAAGCAAAGGGCAATAACTCCAGTGTTTCTGGTCCGATCTTGCTTATATTCGATTTCAACTGTAATCTCATGAAAACAGACAAACTGTGCTAGATTGGTGGAGATTGGATGAAAAATGAAGTCTCTATCCTGAATAGTGTCCATTTTTGTATATTTTGTTAATAAACAAAGGGCAATAACCCTGGTGTTTGAAACACGATCTGGCCCATGTTTGACATCTGCTGAGATCTGATAGTCATACAAAAACTGTGAAGATTTGGTAAAGATTGGGCTCAAAATAAAGTCTATAAATTGGAAAAAGGCATTTTTGAACTTTTTTTGCATTAAAAAGATGCAATAACTCTATAGTGTTACTGGTGTTATCTGACCCAATAACAATCCCATCCGAGATTTATGGTCATACACAAACTGTGCAAGTAAGGTCAAGATTGAATAAAAAATGTAGTCTTTATCGCGATAACGGTCCAAAGTGTTGACGGTATACGAACGACTGATGATGGCCACCTGAGACCCCTATACCAATAGCTCACCAAGCACTACTTGCTCAGGTGAGCTAAAAACAGCCTAAACCCCCTACCCTCCTGCAAATCTTGGCATTTTTACACAGATCTGACAAAGTTCAGCAACTTTTTATGAAAAATTTCAGTTAGAAACGAGCAAATCAGGTGAAAAGAGGAAGATTCTCGTGACTGCAAAACAAAATTCAAAAATAACAATATGAGGCATGTTGTGGGAAAACCTGGTTTAATGCATAAAGTGTTGTCCCGGAACAGCCTGTGCAGTCCGCACAGGGTAAGCCAAGACAATGATTTCCCCTTTAATGGTATTTTCTGTTTCATGGAAGTCTGTAAACATAAATCCACTGTAGGTAGAAAGTGTCATACCGGATTAGACTGCTCAGGCTAATCCGGGATAACACTTTATGCACGGACTGCACAGGCTAATCCGAGACAACACTCTCCGCACATGCATTCAGCTCGATTTTCCCATGACACGCCTCTAATGTACTTTCCAAGAGTGGACAGAGTGAAAACCCATTTAACATATACATCATGTCGACTTCTAGGTAGGGGCTGGAAATATAAACATGTAGTAGAGTGCACAAATCAACAAGCAGAACAGTATGGCCTTATTTCAGATCATCTAAACAAGTTACCTGCTTATATAACATTGTATAGAGACATAACACTTGACGAGTGTGAACACCATGAAAAATGCACAAATATGCAATCAAAGTCTTCATCCAACTACTGCTCTCAATGTTTCCCCAAGCAATTAGTTTCATAAATATGTGTTTTAAAAAATGCTGCAGAGGCAGAACTATAGAGTCTTAGTTTTAAATACAAATAAACACCAAAACAATTTGGTACCTGCAGTTTAAACCCATTTAACATGAGTTTGTCCAAAGCCTGGCGTAGAACCAGCACTCAGTGTCGTTTGAAATCATCTGAAAGCTCCCTAAGTAGGGATCAACCTCATGACCTCCTGGCTGCAAGGTGGACACCATATCCATTACACCACCGCAACTCATAGTACCATATCATGGATACCATAATTGTTACTTTTTTGTAATTTCTATGACACTGACTAGTGAAAGATCTAGGACTACAAAAGGTACAGGGTGCTGCTAAAAAAGCAGGGTGGAAAGCTGGATCAGTCAGTGGCATAATCCAGGGTTTTTATTAGTCTAAAGCTACTTATTATGGTTTTTTTTAAGCATAGTATATTCATTTGTCATTGAATATTTGCCAAAACATATTAAATTTTAAAAGATATTCAACATTTCTGTGTTGACCAGCCTAAGGGGCAGCAGGGGGGAGCCAAAAAGGAGTAGGGTGCAGCACCCTGGTATTTTGCTCTAGATCTTTCCCCACTTGACCCTATCTTGACCTGGTCAAACAGCGGGTTGGTGGAGGCCATTACCGGTACACACTACTGTAATTCATAGTACCATATAGATACCATACATGTTACTTACTTTGTAATTTGTATGGCCTTGACCTTACCTTGTATGGAATTGACCTTACCCAGGGTTGTCATTAAGATGTTTTCAAGGAGACTCGATGACCAATTGAGGAGGCCAAAGCTTCAAACGCCGAAGTGAACTAGGGGGTCTGGGTGCATGCTCCCCCAGATTTGTTCAAGGAGGCTCAATGACCAATTGAGGAGGCCAAAGCTTCAAACGCCGAAGTGAACTAGGGGGTCTGGGTGCATGCTCCCCCAGATTTTTTGCAAGGAGGCTCAATGACCAATTGAGGAGGCCAAAGCTTCAAACGCCGAAGTGAACTAGGGGGTCTGGGTGCATGCTCCCCCAGATTTTTTCAAGGAGACTCGATGACCAATTGAGGAGGCCAAAGCTTCAAATGCCAAGTGAACTACGGGGTCTGGGTGCATGCTCCCCCAGAAATGTTTTTGAAATTTAGATGCAAAATCCTAGCCAGGGCTTACTCTACCATTCGTCAAATTAGCCAATGGCTAAAAATTTCACTACTTGGCTAAACAATTTCCATTTGGCTACAACTTTTTCTTTATAAAACCCTATAAAATATCCAATATGAGTAGGATTTCAATGTTATATGGTAAATTTGGCTAAAAAAATTTAAACCAGGGGCAGCCCTGCTAGCATTTGAGCAATTTTGGACACACGATTCATGGTAGTTTGACCTATGAAATTTACCTTTGTATACTTAATTTTGATAGTTCAGATTTTTATAATCAATTATAAAAATTACAAAAAAATTAAGCTGTCTACTTTTGTGTGATTTTTTTTATGACTCGACTTCTTAAATTCATTACACATTTTTTAAATGATTTTTATAGATTGAACAACAAGTGGATTTAATAGATTAATAGAGTAACTTTTATTTTTTATATAAACATTCACAATGCATCGTAACACATAGTAAAATGCATTTTTGGCAATGTTTTTTTTTTCTGAATTCGAAAATTATAATTATATATTCATTACATTTTGTTCATTATTAATTCATACAATTTTTTATCAATAAAACACTGCATTCAAATTACCTTGCAATTATTTTTCCGATTAGAACTGAACAAACAACAAAATCTGTTAAACACATGAGTCATTAATGATAACACCTGTGAAAACTAAGAAGCGTAACAGCATGACGTCATCAGTTAGATGGGCTTCCAAATCTGCAAGCTAAAGCAACTGTGTCAGTTTTACTTCAAATGTCTTTGATGTTACTGCAGTTTATACATTTAGCAGTAACCCCGTGAAACACGCTTAGCACATGGTCAGTGTGAAAAGCATCAATCAGTACTACTGTACCTGAACAACACAAGCACTGTCCATAGAGCATTAGTAAATTAAAGTTCTTGGGAAAAGTCAGGGTGTGAAAAAAATCAACATGAAGTTTTGTTGCATTGCATAAATTGGAGATTTAAATGGTGGTGAAGAAATACACGTCTTCGAATTAAAATGGAAACTGTGTTACGAGGGAACACTTATTGGATATTAACATGATTATTACATTCAATATGGATTAGTGTCTGTTGAGGTCAAAGACTGGCTTCACTTTCAGAACAAGGTTCACAATAATTTATTCGTATTTTCTTTGAAAATTTGAGCCGACCCATAACTCGTTTGAAACGGTCAATATGGCCGGCGGCCGGCTCTTAATGACAACCCTGCTTACCTTGACCTGGCCAAACATGCGGTTGGTGGAGGCCTCCCTGCCCATCAGGTTGAGGAGGTCATTGAACGTCCCAAGGTCAGCTGCAATGAGCCAGTGAAGAATGTATCGACAGATATTAAGAATGTATCCACAGATATTAAGAATGTATCCACAGATATTAAGAATGTATCCACAGATATTAATCATATCAGTCTTCATAATGGTTGTTTGGAAGGACTTGCCCATACTGCCATAGGCCATGCAATGTCAAGGTGCCAGAATCCCCCGGCACTTGTCCGAAATGTGGAAATAAAATCTAGACATTGCATAATCAGTTCTAATGACATTGATGATGTTCATGTAGTTATATGGGAACACACTAAGGTGATGATGATATATTTGGAGAAAAATTTCCTGACACTGTTGTATTTTTTGTAAATGAAGCTTCATAATTTTGCATTCCTCTACTCGGTCAACATTCTAACTTGCCAGAATAGGTTTTTACTTGCCCAAGGCTTTGGGTAAGTGTGTTATTTCGAAGATGGTCATATGGAAAAACGAGTGTTTGTAAAACAGGGATGCGCTGCCTACATGTAGGTTAAACGCAATCTTAAAAATATCAAGTTTGGCAAAGTTCGATGAAAACTATTTGACATTAAGAGCAGAAACTGCTACAAAACGGCCAATTTTAGATAAATCAAGTGCCGTAACTCTGCAGTTCCTGGGGTATTTTGGTTGATCGTCGAGCCCTCAAACATTTTCATCAAGTTTGGTGAAGATAAGATGAAGGTGAAAACTTTTGGACTTAGAGAGTGGAAATGGCAAAAAAGGATAATTTTAGATAACTCAATGGACTTAACTCCACAGTTCCTGTGGTGGTTTAGTTGATTATTGAACTTGACTGAGATCTTATGCCCACAAAGATTTTCATTAAGTTTGGTGAAGATCAGATAAAAACTGATTGACTTCAGGGTTTCCCGCAGGATTTCTTGAAGGCATGTCGGCATCACTGACACCTCCCACGACAAAAATCGGCTCAATAGCCCCCACGAGATCGTTCCAATCCGACCCCTTAGCCCCCCCCCCAGGGAATTTGGCCGCTCAGTTTGCCCCCCTCCTCGAAATCGGTCGCATCACCCAATCCCAGCTCCTGGAAATCGGCTGCAACGCTTGAACCCACCTCCCCAATATCGGCTGCATTGCGCGACCCCATCCTTTCTGAAATCGGCTGCGTCGTTTGAAATTGGCAGTACCGCTTTAAGTACCACCCTTTATAGAAATAACTACCTAGCCTTTTGCTCGAACAGCACCTCTCTTTGCATTATCTTTAATTTGGGAATTCTTACTTTTATAAACTGTAACTATTTAAAATGTTTCTCCTACTAAAATCGTAATACCCGCGGTTTTCTTAATTGAATACAAACGTGTTGACTAACTCCTTTGGAGGCAGCTTAATCAAAATACTAGGCTGCATTTTTTTGGAATTAATTTTCAATAATACATGGTACATGTATTCAGATTCGTTGAAAAGCCTAGACGTTTTTTCCACCTTGTAATTCTGTCATGATGGCTAGTTTTTCTTCTTAAATTTATTTTTACTTCATTAATTGTTTTCTGTTATACTATATGCGGACATTAAAAGCCAAAAAATCACCGATGTTTTTAAATACTGGAATATGCGTTTCCTAATTGACATAAACTTGGTCCTGAATATCTATTTAAAAAGAGTGTTTTTCTACAAAAGCGCGTGCAAATTAGGTCACGGATGCCTCATGAAAAATGTGCGTGCACTGGTCACATGCTTTTTTGCAGTGTTTGTGAACAAAATTAAGTTTGCCAATGTTAAATTGTGTTTTAAAACGATACTCTATATTACATTATTTGTTTGCATATTTTTTATTGTCAATTTGTGAAATGGATAAGAAAAAATTACCAGGATAAAATAAAACATTAAATATAATAATCAAATGTTTTAAAAGGCCTGTTCACTTTTCCAGGCAACGCTAGTATTTGTTGCCAAACACTTTTTAGTTGTTCGTAAGGTATAAGCTCCGCCCAAACAATCACCGTATTTGATTGGCTAATGAGATCGTTGTGGGCGGGACTACACAGTTCAGTCACTTGTCAATCACACTGTCGATAAGTGAGACCTTATCGATCAATACAGCGTTCGTTTATGGCCCAGTGGTTATAATCGGTGTAATAGATAAAGGGATTAAGGGTTGTCGCTTTGAAAATTAAAGCATGTCAGCATTATTTAAGCATGTCTGCAAAAGAACTGCTTTGAAGGCATGTCGGGACCGACAAGCAAAACAGGCCTGCGGGAAACCCTGGAGTGGAAATGGCCAAAAAGGTGAGTTTTAGATAATTCAAGGGCAATTTGGCTGATCATCAAACTTGGCTAAGATATTAGGCCCACAACCATTTTCATGAAGTTTTGTGAAGATTGGATGAAAACTTGAACTGAGCGGAAAGGAAAGTGGTCAACTGTCTGACAATGGCAGTGTTTTTTTTCACCTTTGGTGAAAAGGTGGTGGGGCCTTTCAGATGGGGAATTTTACAGCAAAAGGGAAATTTTTTTTTGGAAAAACATTAGTATGTACTACCTTGGTTTGAAGAAAAATAGCTGGGATTGTTCACGAAAATGACTGTATCTTAGTCAGTTTTTGATTGATTTAGGTCAATTTTTTTTCAAAATAAAGCTTACATCCTCAGGGGAATTTTAAGGTAAATACAGTAAAACCCCGCTAATACGACCACTTGGGGGTCTTAATAAAAGTGGTCTTAATAGCGGGGTGGTCGTATTATCGAGGTATGGCAGATCACCGAGTCAGTACATGCATACTTCTGTGTAATTTTTTTTTTTCATGAAAATAATGAATAATCAATAGATAACGAAAATTTCATATTTATTTTCAATAATATGTTTTATTGAATAGAGATTATGTAACTTATAGTTATGGATACATGATGAACTTTACATTAAGTAAGAACATAAATCAAACTTGATTAACTAAGCCCATTTAAGGGTCAGCATTCATCAGTGCTACCCGCTGTCAGCTAGTGTCAATTAACGTAGTCTGATACACAGTCGATGTGCTAATTCCTTATCAAAACATTTGTAACATTGTTTTTAACACGCTCCTTCTATACCGCAAAGCATAATGTTATCTCCACGGCATATGTTAATTGATGATGTTAAGTGTCAACGACCAAATGACACTGGTCGCAATAACGGGGTTATTTTCAGCATTATTTGGTATGTTCAGTCTGGGATAAGTGGTCGTAATACGGAATAGCAGGGTGCTCGTATAATTTGGGGTTTGCGACCAGAAACAATCGGGGAAAAATATATACATTTAAAGCAGCGGAATGGGGCCAAATTTCGGCACCAAATTGACCCTGAAAAAAACACTGAATGGCAAACCAATATACCCGCCATCTTAAATGGGGGCATAATTAATCTAGTGTTTTATCAAATCACTTTGTGAGCACTTGTGACCTGTTAATCAAATTCACACATAGCACATGGTAAAGCTTGTACAGTGATTGTATGATGGCTGAAAAACAATCCTTTTAACAACAGCTGAGGAAAAGTTTAAAATGTTAGATTCAAAATTTGTCAAAGTCTACTGAAAAACTTACTGGTTCATATTAATAGATTAAAACCTGGCTAACTGTTAGCCTAATTTACACCAAAAAGCAAGTGGCCATGCATATGATGCCCACTTTGAAGCTATATATGATTACAAAGATTCAAAATGTTTAATTTTTCACCACTGAACAAGTATGTAGCCCAAGCCTGCCACCAAATTGTCAAAGGGAGCAAGAGCACCGCCTACGGGTGCTGGACGCTCGAAAAAAAAGTCAAAATATAGTTGTTAGTCCAAACAAGGGCAGATAACTCTGGAAATACAAATCACAGGGTTACCTGCCTTGTTGTAATGAATTACCCTTTTGATAGTGAACAAGAATTAAAAGTTTCAAATGGATACCTTCGATAGTTTTTGAGAAATGAACTCTGACAAAAAACTTAACAAAAAAAAATTAACCTAAAAACTTAACTAACACAGATGCTGATGCAGACGACAGAGCGACGAAAATAACTCGACTTTTTTTCTTCGAAAAGTTGAGCTAAAAATGAAAAACAAAACAAATATCAGATGACAGAATGTAGCAATCCACAGAGCTGAAAGTCTGTCATATTTCATTTAATCTATACTGCTACTGACCTGTAAATTCTTCCACCTGCATTTCCTCAAACAGTGTCCAGCATCTAGAATCACCAGCCTAGTAGATGGGAATACAAACATTCTTATGAATAATGTTGTAGAGAGAAAAATAACGATCATAAATAAACAGCAACCATAATAAACAGCAACAGTTTTACCAATAAAACAAGATATTTGTAAAATATGTATGCCCCCCGACTTGCAGCCAAGTCGTCAAAATGTGCAAAAGTGCAAAAAAAAGAGATTTTTTAAATATTGTATGTGCACATTAACAAATGGGGAGGAAATTAAAGCTGAAGCTTTAGAAAGTAAATATAAAGCTGAAAGAAAGATAGAGTATAATTATGGATTTATTTTTACAGACTATTATATAAGGATACCTGTTTTCTGTTTGATTTAAACATCAAATAGGCCAAAATATCTCCAGATATCCTGTGGAAACAAAATGGTCTACGAAGAAAACAGCTTTCATGTTTCAAGCCCCCGTGACATTGACCTTTGACCTGTTGACCTCAAAATTGATAGGCGTCTTCCTTTCCTCCCGAGTAACCAGCATACCAACTTGGATGATCGTAGGTCAAAGCGTATTCTACATATCATGCAAAAACGAAATGGTCTACAGAGGAAACAGTTATGTTACAAGCCTCTGTCACCTTGACCTTTGACCTGTTGACCTCAAAATTGATAGGCCTCCTCCTTTCCTCCCATGTAACCAGCATACCAACTTAAATTATCGTAGGTCAAAGCGTTCTCTAGATATCGTGCAGAAACGAAATTGTCTACCGACAGACCAACCGACCATCCGACCGACTGACGGACAGGTGCAAAACAATATAGCCCCATTTCTTCGAAGGGAGGCATAATTAATCAATTAGAATTTTGGTAAGGTAGCACAAAGAAGCGTGTACCGGTAGATTCTAGCATCATCAACACAAGCAAATTTTCTAACCAATTAGTTGATCAGGAGCCAGTTGCTCAAAACTTGAACGTTCAGTTAAGGTAGAAAGCCCCTTTAGGACTTTTTTCAGACCTTGACTTTCTTATTATCTTTGATCATTTAATCTATTTTGAGACTAAACTGTGAAATATAAACTAATCTAACCACACGTTTTGACAAAAATGCGATTTTTTTTATAACCCCTCGTTTTTCGACTTCAGCCTAAAATTTTGATGGGGTACACTTACAAAAATGACTGACATATTGTCAAAATGTATTTTATTTATTCCTGAATAGCTTTAATGTATACGTTAAAGATGTATCTTATGAAAAAGTATAACAAACATAAGTACTAAAGTTGACCAACAATACTAATGACATTAAATTTGGCGAAGCATATGGTAAAAAACAACATATTTCATTACAGTAAAAATACGCCAAACACCAATGTTTTTTAGTTTTTTTATACTTTTATTTCACAGTATGTCAAAATCAGTAATACCAAATTATAATATAACCTTATCTGGTAGGAAAAAGGCATAAATTGACATAGGTCCATCACAAAAATCTCAAGGTATAACATTTATAACAAACTGGCAAATCTTTGTGATAACTTCATCAAGACTCTTCTTGGAGCTTGTGACTATTGGTAAAATGTCACTGTTTTTGGATAAAAAGGTGTGTCATCATTTCGCCGATACATAATTTGTAGATGTTTTTTTTACAACGGTAGATCTCTTCACAGTTCCTCAGTGGAACAGGTCCAAATCTATGCAATGAACAGTATTTTAAATTATCCAACAGAACACCAAACTGGATCAACCGACACCCCGCTCTACACTCTGAATGAATGTTATTTCACAGCAAGAAGCACGTATCTCCTTCATGCAGATATGTTTTTATATACGAATAATTATGTTCAAAAATACTAATAATCCTTGGAAGTTTATTAATAACTATTTTAACTTTAGCATAATGAAATACATCAGACACATCGCAAAAATGTCATGATTAAATGTAAACAGAAATTCCCAACAATGACGTAATTTGAAGGTATTTCCCATGCCAGAGTACCTTGTTTTTGTTCAAACTACATTTTTACTTTCAACACAAAAAGCATTTATTTCACACATTTAATTGAAAATAAATCAACATTCGAAAAGTAATGTTTATTTCGCGAAAATCATTTCCTGTTTCGGATCAGATCGATTAGATTTACGGCTAGCGGCGAATGGGCTGAAGTTAACCGATATTTCGCGAGTATTTCCGAAGTCATTAGGACCTTTCTACCTTAAGCTAACAACTGTTAAAATTTGGATGACGTTATTGGTGTAAAATAAAACATTACAATTTTAAAGTGTGAGTTTATTCTATCTAAACTGTTATGCAGGTGTTATTTTACAATAATTACAATTTCCTTTGGTTTCATCATTTTACAGTGTTCTGATTGGCTGAAATGCATCATGTAACAGGCTTTCATTTTTCGATGAAGCCGGTTGCCTCTATAAATAATCATGAGGGACTACTTTTTATTGTTGTTTGCATGCAGTGCTGTCACACACAAAAACACACAAATAGAAATACAGTAACAGATTTATTCAAATTTATGCATGGCATTGTCAAAAACAGAAATAATAATACATAAATTAATTAATTAATAATGAAGTATAAACAAGTATAAACATGTAAAATGTATGTTGTTTCTTTTTGCCTATTTGATGAGCATTATGCATGAAAGAAATGAAAGGCGCCTCTTTTCCTGTACATTCGGCCACTTAAGAGCTAAACTGCTTTCATACCCTAAATGAGCACAATTTCAATACCAGTACTACTTTTATCCATAAATTCAAGGTCTCTCCTACTATATACAGGCCAGATAATACAGAGATCAGCCATTCACTTACTGTACACTTCTTGGAAGGCACCCTAGCAACCATGAATTTGTCAGATGTTTTCTATCATTTGGTTCACTCTTTATTTTGATAAGAAAACACAAAAATTGTGTTACAATTTGGATACAATTCATTAGAAGCATTCTTTATTAGACTAACACACACTAGCATACTGTTTAAAAATGAATGCTTACACAATTCTAGGCATGTGCACAAAGTGTAGCAATTTGGGGGATTTTTTTTTATTTTTGGAAATTTCTCAGACAAAATCTAAAATTCACTATTTAAAAAAACCACAAACAATATTAATGTGATAGAATACAGATAGCTAACACAGGTTTTATAAGAAATAATAGTAAATTTCCATTATCTGGGGGTGGCCAAATCCATAGGAATGGCTGAATCTATAGGAAAGAAGGAAACATAGTGAGAAAATTCAACACAAACATAAAAAAATACTTGTTGGATAAATATATTTCAATATCAACATTTCATTTTCTCATAATTTGAACAACACAAATGAGAGGACAATTATAATCAAGAAAAGTTAAAATAAAAAGAAATCAACAGACACAGATATTTGTACCATACTTCATATGTGTTTTTTTGTCAATGAACTTCCTGATAACGACAAATTTATTCCTAGTGCTGTGTCGATACCGACACCTTTAATCGTGTTTGTTAGAGAAACAAAAAACGTGTCCATGATGTGTCGTATGAACTATCTGCACAGAACTTAAGTCAACACGCAGCAAATATTGGGGATTTCCCAAAATTGTACATGTCTGATGCACATGAACGAGTTTTCGACTGGAAGACGAACAGTATTTTAAAGTATTTCGAGGATTTTCCAATATAAATTCTTCTGAACTTTTATTCTAGTTTGTTATTTATCAGTGTTTTATAGGTTTTATTTTACTTTTATATTTTTCTATGAAAATTTGATGAGATCGTACATACCCTCTCTAATATTTATATTCAAATTTATAATTATGAAAAGAGGAAAACAAACAAAATTTAACAAACACAAACATAAAAATACACGATTTTACAGATTAAGGCAAAGAACGATTTAGAAACAACAGGTTTCAGTCAAATAACAGACATCCAGTTGAACAAACGTCTCACATTTTTTTACTAGGAAGCCACCGGAAAACCAAGCGAGCATGGCATGCAGTCATCCCGTGGAGCTTGCAAAAGAATACCACAAAAACACCTCGAATATTGTGCGAGCTGCATCCTATTGTCACCTCTGAGAGCTGAATGTCCCATTTATCATTGTAAAAATCCAATTTTCAAGTATGCAAATAACTCGCTAGCTGCGAAGCTCAAAGCACTCCTCTAAGTAGGCTCACGTTAGTCAATTAAGCTTTATGCAAATTAGATACCAGAAAACTGACCTTCATACATAGATGAAGCGCCGAAAAAAGCGTTTCAATTCTTAAATGTTTGATGAATAATTTGCTTGTACTATCAATTTTATGTACATCTAAAGTTTACGACCAGTTTGCTTAATGGGCCGTTAAAGTTTTGAGCAACCGGTCCCAGTTGTTTATTTCAAAAACAATTAATCTGAATCTCAACATACATGTGCGAGACTTCGTATGATCCAGTTGTACGTGTCGGCTGTTCTGGTCGCTATCCCGTCAAACACCTCCATAGCTTTATCCATCGGCCTAAACGAAGAGATTTTGATGTAATGTAATAGCCTCCCGTGAAAGCCAGAACGGGCTATCAGCCTTCTTTGCACATATGTTGATGACACCTTCTGGCTTTCAAAGAACATTTATATGTGCTTTAACAGAAAGAAACAATAAATGCAATGATTTCTATGTTCAGTAAATTTTTACCAGTAAGCTAACTTTTTAAAACCAATTAATTTAACATCAAATGGATCAAAAACACGTCAAATGTTCTTTGTCAACAAAATTTTTAAAACAAAATTCATCATTGAGGCGTGTCATGGGAAAACCAGTCTTAATGCATGTGCATAAAGTGTCGTCCCGCGGACTGCACAGGCTGATCCGATACGGCACTATCTGCTTTTTTTGGTATTTTCTGTTTCAAAAAAGTCTCTTTTAAACATAAATCCACAGTAGGCAGAAAGTGTCGTCCCGGATTAGCCTGTGTGGACTGCACAGGCTAATCCGAACAATACTTTACGCATATGCATTAGGCCTGGTTTTCTCATGACACTGAATTGTTCTCAGGGTCTAGTTTCATGAGTCAAGTAAGGTTATAGCTTGACATGTTTGAACACTATTAGGGATTACACATGCTAAAACCATGTATCATGGAAATTATCCATATAGTGAAAGAGACTGTCAGTAAGTTGCAATAAGGCTGCATTCCTAGACTAGATATAACATTTGGAGGGTATTAACGGTTGCAAGCCTAGACTGGATATAACATTTGGAGGGTATTAACAGTCAGGGGTGTGGAAATCCTATGCTAGACTTGTCCGACGCGGGTAAATTTTCTGTCGGACAAGAAAATTCTTCCTGTCTACTTGTCCACAGACCAGTACAAGTTCAGAATGTGAAAATCAGGTAAAAGTTGGAAGTTAATTATCATCTCATGACATACTTATACATTTGAATAACATATTGTGTTTTATTTTTTATGTAATGAAAAAATATATCAGGAATGCCTGGAATAAAGACTATATTATTATTTGGACAATTGACTTGCTTGCGGACAAGAAGATTTTTGAAATGAACTTGTCCATGGGCAAGTCAACAATTTTGGTATTTCCACACCCCTGACAGTCTAATTATTGTTTATGTGAATCCAGAAACAATATGTGGCGCGTCGTGAGAAAACCGGTCTTAATGCAGGTGCGTAAAGTGTCATCCCGGATTAGCCTGGTCAACTTTTGATCAAGATCAAACTGAGCTGATCTTGTTCAAATGCACGGAATCTCAAAGATAGATTACCTCTGAAATAACTTTTCTTTTAGATAAAATAATATGAATGCTTGATAGGTTTTGATTACAATCTTCTTATCAGACTGCAAAAGTATGCAAGGAAGTGTTGATAATTAGGTATAACATGTATTTGACCAAACAGTTTTAATGATTCAGATTTTTGTGACCACCATTGTCCTGGAATATCTGGCTCAAGTTCATATTGAACCGGCAAATCAGGCCAAACTTGTTTCATGAACACGGGCCAGTTGTGCTGAAATGAAATGTTTGTTTTGTTTGGATTTTTTTTACATTTTTAACAGTGTTTCAGTCATATCACAGCGGTCATTTAAACCTACTCACACTTTTCCTGGGCAAGCTGAGTTGAATCTAAGGGGCTTACCAGTACTAAGTGCACATACTTATGCCAGTAACTGTGCACTACTTGAACCAGAGGTAGGGGGAGAATGGCCATAATTTCATGACCAATTCCCACACAAGTTATGTGGCCTGGCTGGGGCTCGAACTCACGATCCCCGTATTGACAATCCAGCGCTCTACCAACTGAGCTAGCCGAGCCTGGCATGAAATGAACTACACTTAAGACTAGATTTTTACGTACTTCCTGCCGGTGGCCTTGTTTGCCTGTGCCAGTCTCTCCTCGGGGAAGATGTCGTGTACCGGGTCCTGGCACTGGTAGGCACACAGCAGCTCCAGGAGGCGCGCCGTCCCTGCCGCTGACACCTGCAGGCCTGAATAGTGGCGTATGAGATTAATACAGGGTTGCCAGCACATGGGGCACAAAAAAGCCCTTGACATTTCACTGACTAAATCCAGTTTTTCACTGACAAAAACCACCCATTTTCAATGGCATATTTGGCCCTGACTTTTCACTGACATTTTTGGAATTGGATTTTTCACTGATTTTTTCAAAATTTCCTGATAATTAACTGGAAAAAAAATTCCCTAACTTTTCAAGTCTGTCCGCAAACCATGTTAATGAGCTTGTGTACTGGCGCTCGAATTTAGCACTCGCAAACTGGCAAAAAGCAAGTACAAAAGTACTTTTTTCTGGTAATTCTTTTTTTACTCGCAAATAACTGTGAGTAAAGAATACATGCATGTAACAACAAGGCATGCATGGGGGTCTCTTTTTTTCATCAAGGAATATTTTGTCTATCTTTTTTAAGATTATAATTTACAAATACATTTTCGTCTTCAGAAATAATATATTGGCCACTATTTTTTTTTCACGGGAAATAAAATGACCTGCTATGAACCCATGGGTTAAATGCAACCATATAAGAGGATGTGCTACTATTTAATGGAATTGCGAGTAGAAACAATTTTTTTAAGTTAAAATATAAGTCACTCGCATTTATTCGCTAGTTTCAAAAATTGTTCAATTTGAGCCCCGTGTACATAAATGTTATTACTGCCAGTCTGATATGTTACACTTACAAAAACCACACAACTGAAACAACCCATTTCATGACCCATGACAGCATTTGTTACATTACCCCAAAGGCTACAGACTTGAGTATTTGGCAATAACATTCTGTTGGCCACAATGTTTTCTTCAAATAAACATAAAACTTATACCAAATGAACTTGATTTAAACGAAACAGAAGAAATTTGGTTACAGAAAATTTACAACCTGCATTCCAGATGCAACATGAGATATTATAAAATTTCAAACTTCTTTTCCATTTTAGAACACAAATATATACACTCAGGACCCCATACCCGATTACCTTGTTCCATCATTCTGTCATAAACCTCGATAGCATGACTGACAGCCCGTCGATCAATCCGCTCCATCAGAGCCTCCTCACAGACATCATTGAACTTGTAACTCAAGTCCTGAGGCTGAAAAGCCTGGTTGGAAACAAACAGTACAAAAATGTCATATTTTGGGTTATTTTTTGGTTTGAGCTAAACATTCACATACTGCTGAGAAAGAAAACAAATAAGGAATGTCGTGGGAAACCCGGGCTTAATGCATGTACGTAAACTGTCATCCCGGATTATCCAGGACGGCAATTTACGCCTACAGTGGATTTATGTTTAGAAGAGACTGTCTTGAAACAAATAATACCATCAAAGCGGAAAGTGCCATCCTGGATTAGCTTGTGCGGACTGCACAGGCTAATCCCGGACAACACTTCACACACATGCATTAAGCCCGGTTTTCCCGCGACACGCCTAAAATATTCATCCGGTTAAGACATGTCTTGTTAAAAAGCACAACCATATTCGTGAACTGATTTATGTACCCTGCTATATCAACTAAATGTGTGTCTCGATCTTTACAGAACATGTTTGTTACGTGTAAAATATTTCCTACCTTTCAATAAAATAATGTATGGTACATGTATAAGCCTATAAATCAGGGATGGCAAAACTATTCGAATATTCGATTGAATGATTGTTATTCGAATAGTTAAAATGCTATTCAAATATTCGCAAATTTGAATAGCTTTTTTAAAACATTACCAGAAATTTATTGATTATAGAAAGTAGTTTTCTTTCAACCTGGAAGCAGTATTTCACCAGTTGATACATAACACCGTGTTTTCAATCGATTAGCCCCGTGTCATGTGTGAGACAAGGATAATGAATATACGGGTTCATGTCAGCGGTCAGCATCTAGTCGCCAGTAATACATAAGTAAATCGGACATTATGAAGCCATAACATTTAACAGGTAATTAAACCTGTGAAAAGATTAACAAAACAAATAATTACTTAAGTGTGATCACACATTTGGCAGTCATACTATCCGAGAAATGTTGCCCACATTCGCCGATACGCATATATGCTTATAGACTTGTTTCCAACTTGATAAGAAATAGGTGCATTGTATATTATTACAAATATTATTAATTTAAAAAAACAAACACTTAATGTAGCACTTCAGTGGTTTATGCTTAATGCCATTAACGCATTAATATTATATTGGAATTTGTTAATGAAGATCATGTACGGTGATAATGTATACTAAAACTCTGTACCATTATTTACAGCGTGTCGACTAGGTCACAAAGCCTATAGTAGCAAACATGAATCTATGCAAATATTAGAATATTCGATTGAATGAAAAAGCAAATATTCAAATATCGATTTTGGTATTTGATGCCATCCCTACTATAAATGCATATTTATCCAAATTAAAGAAACTACTGCAACATATTACAACTAAAATATAATCTGGATAAAAGGACATGCAATTACTGATAAAATGACCTACCGGCACATGTGGGCTAGCATCGTCGTGGCCAAACAAGGCACTGTGTTTGTTTATGAAATATCTTGCAGCCCTCTTTCCGGACGCCTTTGCCAGCAAGCAGGCCTCCTATGGAGAAGCGACAGACAAAAAAGGATATGGCAGCAAATTAGAGAACTTAACACAATCAATAGTGAGCTAAGCTTACAATGTGTTATAAGCAGCTAAGGCTATACAATCAACATGTGATAAGAAAAAGCGGATAAAATGAATTAGGTAATGATAAGAACATATATCACATAATGACCTAAAATAAATCAAATGCAAATGGTGAAATATGCATCAGACCTTAAAAGAACCATGAAAATTGGAAGTTGTTCATAGTGTAATACATAATTGACAGGGAAGCATATTGTATTATCTTACTAAAAAGACAACTCTAGTTGAAAATACAGATTTGCAAAATATAATCTGTACAATTTTGTCAAAGGTTTCTACTATTCACTTAGACCTTTCTGTCAAACTGCTTTATGAGTGCTTTAAAGACTAAACACCCACTTGAAACTTAATACATTTAACAAATTACTCACTCAAGATAACATCCTGTATATAACATGAAACGATTCATGTTCACAGATTGACAAATTGACAATTTTTCAACTTTTTGTCACCCATTCCAAAAATAAAAGAACAGTGAATAAAAGGAAGCAAAATAACACTACGGACCTAGAAATATACTGTAAAAACTGTTTCGTTTATGAGTAATCATCAGTTTAAATTGATAAAATTATCAAGCGTGTGTAACGCTAAACGATGGAATAATTTGGACTGTTTCTGTTGTTTTCATTGAAATATTTGACATCAACGTGGAACACTTACATTAAGTAAATAGTGCAGGGTCAGCTATAGCAGTCGGAATGGCCAAGTGGTTAAGGAGATAGCCTTTTAATCCGGAGGTCCCGGGTTCAAACCCCGGTGGGACCTTATTCTTAATTCTTTTTTTTCTAAATACTTTTCTAGTTATTATACTTATGTTTTTAGTTCCGATGCTTAAATTTGTCAAAGTTAAGACATTTAATGCCGTACTTCAAAAAATGCGAAAATCTGTGAACAAGCCCCTCTAAGCAAGTTGTAATACAGCATACCCTACCTGCTGTTTCTTGCTTGGAATCAGGTACGGATCATCAATAAAGGAATAATGGGGAGCAGTAGGGTCCTGTAGAGAAACATACAAAATAAACAAACACCAAATTGACTATACAAATTATGTAACAGATGGAAATTGGGACTTGTTGGCTTGGTAAAATATTATTGTATTAGTATCTTTGAATAGTTTCTCTGCTACTATCATTTATATGTAAGCACATTAATCTAACATTGGGAGAACTTCATTCATTCATACATGTTACATGTGCTTTCACCAGAGTATACAGTGTAAATAAATACCCTGTCAAACATACAAACATTTTGAAACTAATAAATAATAATCCCAGGGCTTTCACTAGGATTCATATCCCAAGAGTCATGACTCTTGAGCTCAAAACTTCAAGAGTCAAATGTACCGACATTTAATTATTTATTCAAGTGTGTCCATATCCTGATTACATAAGAAACTTATCAATTCACAGACATTCCAATGATATAAGAAAGTAATCAATTCACAGAGCTTCAGTGGACTTTGAAAATTAATAATATTTATTTGTAATAACAAATTACAATTTATCTGTCAATTACAACCATATGTTTGTGATTTTGTCATGCAAACAGTGGATTTATGTTCAAAAGAGACTTCCTTGAAACAGAAAATACCATGAAAGCGGAAAGTGTTGTCCTGTATTAGCCGGTGCAGACTGCACAGGCTAATCCAAGATGACACTTTACGCACATGCATTAAGCCCGGGTTTCCCACAACACACCCAGGGCCCTCAATCAGTTTTGGGGGAAGGGGCCCACCACCCTCTGGAGGGGGAATTTTGACTGATCAACTGATTTAAAAACTAACTCAACCTGAACAAACTCGCGTCTAATTGTTGTTTGGGAAAAACGTCATGTAATCTTTACAGCAAATGAAACTCCTATAAATATAACTGTGATTATTTTTAGCACAAAAAAAAAACATAGCTCAGAATCTACCGATAATGCTTAAAATTTGGACTAGGCTGCGGTACCGTTTACATGTAACATTGCAGCTATACACACGTCATTTCCACGAGTTTTTCGTGATTTCGCCGGCGTTAATAGGTCGCGCGTTTTTCTAGCCCAGCATGATTTTATAACAAAGATATGAAACTAATATAATTCAATATGCAACACATATTTTTTTGTAAAAGTAATTTGCAGTCCCGCTTTTTAAATTATTAATTAATTTAATGTATTCATTTAAAAGACCGAAAATGGAAATACACTACAACTCCATTATATCGCGATTCGCGGGGTCCATGGATCGCAATACAACTTGTCAGGTCATTCATGTGCATATACATGTTAACACAAGTCTATTTTCGCTATCTCAAAAAGTAAATGTAATTAAATCACCTTTTCATTGTTGTTAACATCCATAATGCGTTATATCCATATCAGGGCTCAACGTTAACTTTTGAAACCACTTGTCAGGTTGGACTAGTAGCCCAAAATTTCACTTGTCCTGACCAAAAAGTTAGTTGTCCTGACCTTCATATGTAATTATACAATATTTCACAACAACAATTAAGTGTTTAAAAAGATATTTAATAAACAAACATTTATAGACACAAAAACAGACTAAAAAGGGTGTCACCTGCGACTGTATCTCATGTCATTTCATCATATCTTAGCCATTTAAATTCTTCTAGCCACATAGGCACATATTCACGTTTTCTCTTTTTTCATAATAACATTTTGTTTCTTTCGACCTTTAGGGGATTTTTTTTATGTTTCTGCTAATTTTGACGAGGAAAAACCAAAGGAAAATAAACCAGACATTTTAAGCAGACAACATGGTACTTGAATGTGTAATTAATGTAAATAAACTGGAAGTGAGAATGATGACGTAAAATAATATATAAGGGGAGTAACCGTGTCAGTGCGACAAATTAAAAAATGTAAGATTTATTTCCCTTCTGAACAGTATGGTGTAATATTATATGTAAGTATCGGAATACCTCGCGCTTTATTGTTAGAATGTAAACAATAATTTTTCGAAGGCAATTCAGCGAAACTACTGGATTTTTAAACCAATTTTGTTATTACGTAATTAAAGATAAAGAACACTTGTCCCGTCGGACTAGCAGATTCTTTTTTAACTTGTCCGGACCAACAATTTGGTTCTCACGGACAGTCGGACTACTGTTAGTGTCGAGCCCTGCATATGTAAAATATTCTATTCGTATATAAAAATATTATATAGTTCCTTGTAATTAATTTTAAATCAGTTATCACAACACATACACTAATGCAAAACGCCTATTGGAATTTTACTGTTCACACGTCATGAACACAAATTTTATTTACAGTTAAAATACACATGTACTTCATGAAAAGCGGCTAGAAAAGCGTGCAACAATTATGCTGAGATCTACAACGTCCCGCCATCCGCATGGAAAGCGTGGGTGTATTGATGGCCATTTAAAAACTGTGTAGCGCAGAGAACTGTGAGATCTTTACTTTTGAATAAAAGTTTTGTAGTGCATATTGTTTTATCGCCATCGATGTGCAGTTAACATTTCCTCTTAAACAAAAAATACTTTTTCCGTATCGATAACGTTACTGTCGTTCAGATAGTCAGTATTGATTTATGACATACAGTACTGTGTACACCCTCCACGTGGACAGCGTGTAATTCGGCTGCTAATTAAAGCGACAGCAGTGAAAGGACGTTGTCATGGGTGGCACGCGCGATATAAGCTGAAGACGTCAAACTGTTTCACTTTGATGTTGAACGGATCGGTTTATTGTTTATCGCAAAAGATGTGCCAATGAAATATTAGCAATGTAGAGATCTAGACTAAACTAGGTTTTCTGTTAATTTTTTATTTTTTTTTGCAGACCTCCAAGGGGGAATTTTTCCATTTAAAGGGGAAAAAAACATACTTTTCAGGTGGGGGAATGTGGCCGATATTCGGCGGCAAAAATCGTACATTGAGGGCCCTGACACCTCATGCTATTATTAAAATTATGATGTTTCTACTTACTGTGCCAATAGTTGAAGCTAAAGCTTTCAATACGGACAGTGAATCCCTCTTCTTTTTCTTTGGAACAGCAATGGGAGTTTTTCCGTTCCCTTTTACTAAAATGGTAGAGTTACTAGCAATAGTTTGCTGTGGCACCGACTGAAAAACGTCATACTTTTTATTGTCTTTGTTTCTTGTGAAATATGCATCTAGCTTTTCCTTTTCCTCCGGATGCACTTTCACACCAAGTTCATCTAAAGGGACCCAATAGCCAAGTCTCTGACGTTTGTGTGTTTTGTCCAACACTAAGTCACTCTGCCCGTCTGAAGCTGTTGTACATAATTTCTTGTGTGTACACAGGGCACATCTAAAATAACATATAAATATATGCACCTATCGATATTTTCCCCCATGGGGGGAGTGGCGGGCATGTACAGGACTTTAGACTGAAAGTGATTCTCGACAGGCGGGAATTTGACACGCCGAATTATTCCAGGTCCCGGGGAAAAAGACTTTGCTTGGATGTTAGATCCCGGTAATATTTGCCCCCGGGCCATTTGATACCCTATAGCATCTCCCACTGAGGCGATTTTGATGAAAATGCTTGGCTCTACATGGAGCATTAGACCCACCAATAATAAAATTAGTCAAATCCCCTTGGGTCAGCCCGCCGCTCTCCCATTTTGCACAATATTTTTGCAGTATTTACATTAATTAAAAATATTAACAGAACTGCATATAATCATAACAGGAACTTCAAACATTTAATCAAAACACAATATTGATTTAAATACTTTAATTAATGACAAGCTTTAAAAAATGAACAAGACAAATTTTAGGAGCGACCTGACAGGACTTATGTGTGAAATGGCATAGCAAATTTGTGGTTAAATAAATTAAAAATTTAGATTTAAAACAAAAAAGATTAATTTTTTATTTTATTGTTATACAAACATTGTAACAATGATCTTCAATAATGGCAGGAGGTGCAATCGAATGATCTTTCTCGAAATGACACCAAAAACTAGTTCCACCCAGGAAACAGACTCAAAAGTGTCTTCATTAGCCTTTGGGTTTCAACACAATCAACCTTTAAACAACAGGTTTAACTTTAAACTAAACTTATATGTCCTAGGCTAAAGAGCTTGTTTCAGCAGGCCAGGCAAACAAATACCAAACAATAACAGCTGCATAAAAATTCTGATCATCTGCGTGTATCACGAGGCTACTTAAGCAATAGCAAAGGTTGTGACTATCATTAATAAACGACAAAAAATTGCCAGCGTGTTTATCTATCCGAAATAAGTAGTCCGAGAACAGATCTCCAATAAATGTAATAGGTTTTATGATGCAATCTGGAACTATCCCGAAGAATGGATATCAAACATACCATTTGCTTCATATATTAACTTATTTTACTGTTTGTGCATACATCTAAAACTCTTACTTTTGAAAAAACAGGCTTCTATTTATGACGGCAAATTTTGACCTCAGGCTCGTGGAGGCTGCCATTTTGAAACCTTTCATACGAATTATTTTGTCGACATCGACGCCTCGACATCCGGTCGATTCCATCACAGAGATCTTCGGTTCTGGCTATCGAATAGTAAAGACAAGAAATACAAATACGATAAATGTTAATAAGGTTTATTACTATAACTTGTGAACCGCATATATGTGCATAAGGATTAATAAGTGGGACTAATTGTATTCCAAACTTTATATTACAGTTGTAATAAAATATTACGACCATAATTATGTGTACAATCAAAATACGCTTATGTACATTTACCATTTGTTTTATTTATAATTATTATAGTATTCAGTAACATAGGTCAGCAATTATCAGATAGGCCTATGTAGCTTATTTCCATTTGATGTTCATCAAATGCTTTCTTGTACAGTGTATTTTCTGTTCATCTTACTGGTGATTTTCTTTTTTACCAATCTCATGTATTCCTGTTTGTGCAAAATTAATACACCATACTAATAAAGTCGTATTTTCCAGCTGTCGTGCGTGTGCAAAAAGCAAATATAAGAATATATGAGCTAATTAGCTAATTAGCCGCTGATTCAATTGTACAAAGAACCGACGACATAATTGTCTTCGCCCATTTTGCGACAATGAGAAGAAAAGGAAGCACTTAGAAAAATACGAAATGAACCCGAGGACAGGAAACCACACACTCCGAGTTCTTTGACAGTACTGACTCATAGATGTATCGTGTTAAAGTAAAGGTTTTCGAAAAGTATAAGTCATTATTAACTCAAAAGACATCCAAACGCAAACATTTCATACGCGAATATCTTGACCATTCATGAATGGTTATGGCCGCAATGATAAAACTAAAATTTAAGACGACGATACCGTCGACGAGGATGACCGCTAACACGATAACTGCCGAAAAGCAGGAGAGCTTAATATTCAATAAGCCTAAAAACAGCTGACAATAAGGGTTAAAATAGTCTTAGATATGATGGAAAACGCTCATGTGGGCTTTCGAGAATAAACAGTTTCCACGGGGAGTGTGTGTGTGTGTGTGTGGGGGGGGGGGGGGGGGGCATGCCCCCGGACTCCCTAGAATTTATATTTCCCTTAAACACTTTGTCCTGACCACTTTTAAATTGCCGGCGACAGGTCTGGTAAATGGAAAGATTTCCACATCTCTAAGCTAATTTTTTATGCAATAATATTAATATTTAGGGTAAGATCTTCGATCAGATAATGGACAGGGTGCTGGTAATAATTAGAAAAAAATGTCAGATCAGTCCATTGAGACTTTCTAATAAAGTGGTCAATTTAGGATTTTTATTACTTTATTGCTTCTTGGTCAGTTTATGTTTAATCACTGTCAGTCTAATTTGCTATTACATATTTGTAAAAAAATGTTGACATTCAAAAGCTATTCCACATTTCAAGGAGCATGTTGCATCTCCCTGCTAATTCTCTCCCGATCTCAATCTTAATAATTATGGAGCACCGGAATTTGTTTACTAAAATTGGTGCCAGATTGTTGTTATTAAATTGTCAGTATTCTGCATAGATAAATATACATTAATAACTGAAATAACATTTAACCTGAATATGTTATATGAGGCGCGTCGTGGGTAAACCTGGCTTAATGCATGTGCGTAAAGTGTCGTTCCGGATTAGCCTGTGCAGTCCGCACAGGCTACGCCGGGACGACACTTTCCGCCTAAAGTGGATTTGTGTGTAGAACAGACTTCCTTGAAATAGAAAATACCATAAAAGCGGACTGCACAGGCTAATCCGGGACGACACTTTACGCACATGCATTAAACCCGGGTTTCCCACGACGCGTCACATATGTATATATGTATAAACCAATATATACTGTATTTAAACGTAAGTTTATATATTTGTGAAGTGGCAATTCAAAGATGTTAAATGTTTGTTTCACGTTACAGACTGATACTAGAGAAATATTGATATTGATAACAAACTACAATTTAACCTAATCTCCAAAGCAATAAAAAGTACGTATTTTTTTTATAGTTCCTGGATTTTCGTACAAGAGTGAAATATCTGACAAAATATGCAATATCTGAATGTAAACGAATAATTCCCGCTGTTTGAGAATATTGTCTCACTCAAGTTATCAATGATTTAATCGGAATGTAAAACTCGAAAACACAACGAAATGTTAATGCAAAATCATTAAGAAAAGAACGATTATCTTAAGAATAACTATTATTTTGACCAACATATTTTACATTAATGAAATTATGTGAAAAGAGGTCACAGTCTGAGTGAAGTCCAATGCTCTCCCATAGCATATACTATGAGTTGATTTTTAATCCGATTGCAGTCATCAAAATTGTAACACCATTGAACGAACGTAAAATGGAAAGTTACACGAGACCCAGTCGTTTATGTCTGGAAAATGATTATCGTGTGACATTTATTAGGCTCGTTTACTAAGGGACATAGTATCTCCGCCAGCTGCTCTGACGGACTATTTTCATCATTCAAAATCTGTTTCTGTTTGTTTGATTCGTTCACATTACTCTTTTGTTATATAAACCTGCAAAATCAGCCTTCCGTAATTTCGAGTATCTCTCCCGAAACATTCATCAACGTTCAATTTTCACGTCACTAATCTATTATTCTCTTTTGTATGCCCTAATCTTAAGAAATTAGGATCTGTCAAGCCGGCATCCATACTGGTTTCAGGCAACATTGTACCAACGTAAGTTGCACAAAAAACTACATCTTATTTTGTATGTGGAAAATGACAAACCATACAATGACATGAAACTGATTGAAAGGTCGAAATGCATCTAATGTATGACTGACAGATTTAATCACGACCTGGGTCCGTGTTCAACATCCCATTCTTATACATACGGCTTAAAAATACAGAATTCTTGAAGCTGTTTTGTTTTTAAAAAAAAGGCTGTTAATTTAAATTTTACTGGGTAATCACCAACGTTTTTTAGTTGTTTTTTTTATTAAGAATGATTTATTAATGCCATAAGCAACATCGGTACTCAGCATATTTGCGAACGCATAAGTATTATTTATTGAGTACTAGTCTATTCTTTATTCCTTAGTCAGGCTAAAATTTGCTTGTGAATGCGGGCCGTGCTCTTTCACCAGTGAACAGCTGAACCCAAAAAGAACACGAATGTTTGAGAGGGTGGACCTAGCCCCGCGTGCAGTACGCCTAGTTCCGCAATGGCCCAATTTTAGAATGACTGACATTTGCATTGCAATAAACTCGGTGTAAGTAACTTTGGATAAGGAGTTTTAAGGTTTGCACACGGATATTTATTATCATGTATTACTTTAGGTCTATTGCTCAGGTTAGCTCTTAAAGAGCTGATTTAAATCGAAATTGTTTCATAAATCTATATTGTGTAATTTTGTTCGTATTCTAATCACTGGGTAGTTAAAATGTACTTAAGTTATACATATGTACCGTTATGTGGGTAAAGGGATAAACTGAGAAAACACTCATTGTATATGTTAACGGTAGGGGGTCAAATTTCAGCCAGAGTTTATGACTTAAACCCGAGTTTAGAGAGATGATTAAAGACGAAGGTATGAACGTGATAAAACGTTTAAATTGACAATATGATGTCAGTATCATTATTTTTACCCCTTTTCGACACAGAAATGAATGTTTAGTTTACACGTCCTTCCGTGATTAATTGTTCAAGGATGAGCGACATTTGTTATAAACCAAGAGATAACTAATGATAATGACTTCAATGTATGAATGAACACTACTTAATCTGTTACAATGGTTTATATTTTGTCAAATAAAAAGTATAAATGCAAAAAAAATTCGGCCAGAGTTACAAAGGTAGTTGTAAATTATGCATGGACTATACAGGGGTTGCTTTAATACTATTGTTTACGATGGTATTCATTGCACCAGTGGTGTAGCTAGTGAATGGTAATTTATTCGCGGGAATAAATTTATGCTTATGTCTGTTTAAACTCAAGCGGATACAGGATGTTGAGTTAGAAGGGGCGTAAAACTACCAACCTAAAGACTGTTGTTTTTTCCCCCCAATACAATCATAGTTTGACTGCGTAATATTTAAGCTAGAAAGGAGATACGGGTACAACAAAATATGTCAACGATGATTGACTGGGGCGTGTAGACAGATTCTGGATTAAAATAATAATAATTGAAAACGGAATAATCGTGTTGTTAATGCAGAATGCGTCAAATCTTGGGCAATTTTACGGTGGGTGGGGTGGCGTACGTCTATGAAACTTAAAACACGATGCTGAAAGATTTAGTGGCTTAACAATCTAGCAATGCATTCTTTGGTTTTGCTCTCAAATGTCAGAATGGAAATACAATATTACGAGATTTATCAAAGTAAGAGTATAATACATAGTTGACTGTTACCGGGGCGACATTTATAAAGAATCTTGGGTTATATCTTACACTACAGTAGAATATCGCAAACCAGCCTTATCTAAAATAATCTGAAATTATTTTATCTTTGCAAATCTGTTATATTCTAGCGGTCTTATATCAATTGTATGAAATAATGTATGAAAATGTTTACTAGACGATGAAACACAAAATGGATGACTTAAGAACTTTGATTAAGATACATCGGATGGTAAGTAAGGTTTAGAATTGCTAAGAAAACAATTAAGATAAAACGTTTCTTAAAACTGGAAAGAATTTAAAACTAAAGATGAAACTGATACTTTAGTATCTAACACATTAAGTTCTTTATACAGATTAGCCCCCCCCCCCCCCCCCACATAAAAGATGTTCCCAGTTTTTGCCAATAACATGTTAACTCCTTCCCAGCTATTGTTAAAGGACTAATGTCCATTCATCGATTATCAAAAAGACATCACAAGCTTCACCAGGTGCTCCTTTGTGCAAAATAGGTTAACCGTTAATCACGTGATATTCGAGTACAGTGATTGGATAAAATAATAGATTAATTTGCATATGATTGACAGTTGTGGAAACGTCTATCACATGATAATGCTGGTGATGCACTTTTTAAAGCATTGAATAGACCGATCCGGGTTTTGCCACGATTAGTTTAAACTGCTCCCCAGCTATTGTTAAAGGATTAATTTCCATTCATCAAAAATCACACATATTATCACGTGCTCATTTGAATATCACAAACATTATGCACGTGCTATTTAACCGCTAAACACGCGATGTCCAAATGCGATGATTGGATAACATTGCAGATTAATTTGAATATGATTGACAATTGTGGAAGCGTCTCTTGAAATTAATCCTCAAACAGAACCTATGCTTCAGCTTAACGTGTCAGTGCCAAAAACAGAAAAGGTATATTGTGCATAAATAACTACATGTCAAACAAACATAACAATAGCAGGGGGTGAGCTAAAATTATAAGTAGCAACAACTGGAACGCATTGTTCACAATTACCAAAACAATCAAAAGTGCGTTCAGTGCTTTGATTATCATTATTATTACATGTAATTCTTATTTCGATGTTTATAAAATCAACTAATAAACTTCAAAGTATCTACACTGAATACATGACAATTATGTTCCAGTTAACTGCGAGATTTATCCAAGCATTGTAATTGAGTAATACCGATACGACATTTATATAGAATCTTGGATAATATATTGCACTTCGATAAGAATATCATAAACCAGTCTTATCTAAAATAATCTTAGTTCTAAAATTATCTGTTTAATTCTGCTAATAGGAAACATCAAGACGCCAACATAGATCAGAGTCTACCGAACTTGCAGTGCGCAGGGAAACGAGCCTATTTGTTATGGAGCGACCGGAAGTAATAGCAGAAACTGTTGCCGCCATCGTAGATTCCGCGTTCGGCCTTACTGTGGTAGATACGTCACCACTCGCCAGCTATGATGACGTCAACGTCCACGTACACGTCACAGACTCCACCGACAATAGATACGTCACCTGCGTGTGTAGGAGTGGATATGTTTTAAAGATACTAAATTCAGTTGACACGCAGAAAACGGAGTTTATAGGTATAATTTTTGCATTGCATTGTATAAAGGTAATTCCTATTAAATAATTATTTCATTTATAACATGTACACATATGATTACATTCAGTTGTTAGTAGTTAGATTATCTCATTTGAATTTGCAAAAAAGTATTACATTTTTTTCCTTAAACGTGTTGCTTTTTTCAAGCAGGAGCAACGTCGGCAACCACGAATAGCACTGTTATGTTTTATATAAGGTCCCGATACCTCGAACAATGCGTTGTAATAGAACATCTTAATTTGAGATCCATCATCTTAGATTACTACGTTGAAAATAATGAGTTCTTAAAATAGATATAATACACTAACATGGTACAGTCACCCAACCATTGTATAATACGATGCACAAATAAACCACACACGCTTTAATATGTCTCATTCATCGCTTGTCTTTGATTTAAAAGGTTACACGATACTAATTTTACTTTTGTGTTCACGCTTCTAGTCGGCGTGAAAATCAACAATAAATACAAATCTGTTGAACAAAAAGTAACTTAAGTATATTTATTATTGTTTCCTGTAAATACTTTATCACGTGACTATGTAAATATGTTATACATGTATAGACAATGTTTGGTCATTCTGTTCACATGTTGTCAAAATGTGTATATTAAATAAATAAACGATAAACTGAAACACTTGCTCTATGTACAGGTGTTATGCACGGTGCAATAGAGTGCGTTTCACGTGCTGGAATTGTGACGTCACGTCCGGTTCATACCAAAACAGGAAACCAATTTGAGATTGTATCTATGCAGTCAAAAGCAGGTACACACACGGTTGTTTTTCATTATCAACATGTTGCAAAATGATAAACTAATGAGTTAAGAATGATTGCAACCCGGTTTTCGAATGTTTTTGTTTATCCGAATGCTATTTTAACTCCTAAATAACGCCAAATAGCCATATACTGTACATGTACCTTAAACAAACAAGTGTATAGTACTTATAAACTAAGTGTTTATTATGTACGTTTGTGTTGATTTGAGGACTGGAAATTTTCAGTTTTGCAGATAAGACTATGTATTTTACACGTATACCGTTAATGTACACTGCAGGTACTGAGTCCCAATTTCTAGTACGTCTTTTCGAGTTCGTCCCCGGGGAGGTGCTAGAAGACAAGCCCTATACTGCGCCACTGTGTTACCAGGTGGGACGCCTGGGCGGACAGATCGACACCGCCCTTGTGGTAGGTCACTGGTGCCTTGTGGTAGGTCAGTGGTGCCTTGTGGTAGGTCACTGATGCCGTGTTGTAGGTCATCAGTGCATTGTGGTAGGTCACTGTTGCCTTGTGGTAGGTAATTGGTGTCTTGTGGTAGGTCACTGGTGCCTTGTGGTAAGTCATTGATGTCTTGTTGTAGGTCATTGGTGCCTTGTGGTAGGTCATTGGTGCCTTGTGGTAAGTCATTGGTGCCTTGTGGTAGGTCATTAGTGACTTGTTGTAGGTCATTGGTGCCTTGTGGTAGGTCATAGTGCCTTGTGGTAGGTCATTTGTGCCTTGTGGTAGGTCATTATTGCCTTGTTGTAGGTCATTGGTGCCTTGTGGTAGGTCATTCGTGTCTTGTTGTAGGTCACTGGTGCCTTGTTGTAGGTCATAGTGCATTGTTGTAGGTTATTGGTGCTTTGTGGTAGGTCATTAGTGCCTTGTTGTAGGTCATATGTGCCTTGTGATAGGTTATTGGTGCCTTGTTGTAGGCAATTATAGCCTTGTGGTAGGTCATTAGTGCCTTGTGGTAGGTTATTAGTGCCTTGATGTTGGTCATTAGTGCCTTGGGGTAGGTCACTGGTGCCTTGGTGTAGGTCATTGGTGCCTTGTAGTAGGTCACTGGTGCCTTGTGGTAAGTCATTGGTGCCTTGTGGTAGGTCATTAGTGACTTGTTGTAGGTCATTGGTGCCTTGTGGTAGGTCATAGTGCCTTGTGGTAGGTCATGTGTGCCTTGTGGTAGGTCATTATTGCCTTGTTGTAGGTCATTGGTGCCTTGTGGTAGGTCATTCGTGTCTTGCTGTAGGTTACTGGTGCCTTGTTGTAGGTCATAGTGCCTTGTTGTAGGTCATTGATGCTTTGTGGTAGGTCATTAGTGCCTTGTTGTAGGTCATATGTGCCTTGTGGTAGGTTATTGGTGCCTTGTTGTATGTAATTATAGCCTTGTGGTAGGTCATTAGTGCCTTGTGGTAGGTTATTAGTGCCTTGTTGTTGGTCATTAGTGCCTTGGGGTAGGTCACTGGTGCCTTGTTGTAGGTCATTGGTGCCTTGTAGTAGGTCACTGGTGCCTTATGGTAGGTCATTAATGCCTTGTGGTAGGTCATTGGTGCCTTGTGGTAGGTCATTAGTGCCTTGTGGTAGGTCACTGTTGCCTTGTGGTAGGTCATAAGTGCCTTGTTATAGGTCATTGGTGCCTTGTGGTAGGTCATTGGTGCCTTGTAGTAGGTCATTAGTGCATTGTTGTAGGTCATTAGTGCCTTGTGGTAGGTCACTGGTGCCTTGTGGTAGGTCACTGGTGCCTTGTGGTAGGTCATTTGTGCCTTGTGGTAGGTCATTGGTGCCTTGTGGTAGGTCATTAGTGCCTTGTGGTAGGTCATAAGTGCCTTGTGGTGGGTCACTGGTGCCTTGTTGTAGGTCACTGGTGCCTTGTTGTAGGTCATTAGTGCCTTGTGGTAGGTCATTGGTGCCTTGTGGTAGGTCATTGGTGCCTTGTTGTAGGTAATTATAGCCATGTGGTAAGTCATGAATGCCTTGTGGTAGGTCATTAGTGCCTTGTTGTAGGTCATTAGTGCCTTGGGGTAGGTCACTTGTGCCTATTGGTAGGTAACTGTTGCCTTGTGGTAGGTCAGCGAATGATACACGTTATTGAAAACAATATCGACGAAATTCGTTACACACGCTATATAATGTTTGCCATTCCAGTTTATGTTTATTGATTAACAAACTATTTCGGGTATATTTCTGTTTCGGGAGTGTTATTTCGCGCCTTTGCTTAATGTTTAGTTTTCTTTTTGAAATATGTGGCACAGATTTTGGAAATTGCCCGTCTGCCAATATGTGAATAGGTCCTTTAATAAAGATGACGTGTTCCCTATCTGCAGGACTATCGGCCGCCGGAATTGGTAAACCACTCGCGCCACTGGAACCTCCGTCTGGCCGGAAGTATAGCTGACCAGACGCGCGTCATAGAGGACGCGACCAGGCGAAAGTTGATCTTGGACATAATCCGAACGTTTAAAACAAACGTCCTAGATAGGGGAGAATTTCTAAAAAGAGGTCCGGAAATTATATATTTATATAGCGTTGCAATCTTTGCATATGTTTTTTTGCGTGCGAAAACATACAGTGTTTTTTTTATTTTTACGTGTAATATTCAATTATTAATTATTTACGCATGGTGCCTGATACCAGTGAACGGTAATATGCTCGAAATAATACAATGTATGTATTACAATTTTATAATAAACCAAAATTGGTCATGCTAATGTGTAAATGATATATTATAGGTACGATCCATGGCGATTTAAACGAAGGTAACATCATTGTAAGAAGGAAAAATCAACACAACCTCCCGGATAACAACGGTGACTCAAGTACCAAAGAAACATACATAGTTCACGGAATACTTGACTTTGGCGACCTAGTTTACGAGTACCATGTGTTTGAGGTTGCCATTGCGATGATCTACATGATGCTGGAATCCAAACACGGCCTTGACCCCATAGACGCGGGGGGTCACGTGTTGGCGGGATTCCTGAGCGAATGTCTCCTCCCAGTTAAAGATCTCGGGGTCATTAAGGAGTGCGTCACGGCGCGGCTTGCCCAATCATTGAATACGGAGCCGTAGCGCACAATGAGGACCCCAGTAACACGTACTGCTTGAAGACGTCAATTAGGGGCTGGCCCCTTTTGAAGGAGCTCTGGGACATGCCTAAAGCAGAACTGTATAAACGGTGGAATTGTATATTAGAGCCGTATGGCATAGAAGCCTTAAAGGACGTTCTGTAGTGTTCTGAAATAGGTGTTCATAAAAAGTGTATAATAAATATACAAAACATCGGTTTATGGTGTATGTAATTAGTAGTTAAACAGAAAACACGGATGGTTTCGTACCACTGATGAAATGTACCCAATCATTCCACAGGCTAGCACCTCATTAGCGATTAAAGGGGCTTATCGGCAGCTAACACGGTATAATATTTATTTTTTTTAGTTTAAGATGTATTTATTAAATGACTGCTTAACACTTGGATCTCGTTTTTATAACTAAACAATAAATTAATGTTTTTTTTTTTTTATAATTATAACAAGTTGTCACCGTGACACTGTTCGTGGACGCGGGAAAATTATTAGTACTAGTAAAATCGATATGAATGAAATGTACATGAAGTACCGATATGCGCATGCGCACTATTGATAACTGTACTGTAGCGTGGTAAAGTTTTCATTGAAGTGCGCGGTTGTGTAGGCGTGAGTTTGAGTCCTGCTAGAACCGTGTATCAAAAAACAACGTTTTAGCATTTTTTTCTTTACAATTCCATAAATATATTATTGCTACTAGAAAAATATATTCGTCAAAATGGCAATATGCCTTATTGTAATACGTGTCAATATTTATAGGATATACCGTCGATATGCCCCTTAAACTAATTGAAATGAAAGTATACTAGTGTGAACCGTTTGAGATGTAGCTTCAATTATTCGCGGTAAAACTAGAAACGTCTTTTGAGACCAGCATAGATCTAATTCAGTATAGGTACCAGTCATGATTCTCACAGTTTAATACGATACCATGTTGTTTACCGAACACTTTAAGGGGAATATATCGGCGGAATTTCGCATAAATATATACACACATAAGAACAATAAATTTCACTTTTTTCTCAACTATATTTCTCGAGTATATACAACAGTGTTTCAATATTACATCTCTGTAACAAAATTTATTTTTGCAAACCGTTAAAACCCATTATCATTGCTAGTTCTCGCTGAATCTATTGAGGATTATATTTCACTTTAGTCCGTGAGACACTGACAAAATAAAAATTCTGTTTTACAAAATTTGAAGATTTCATGGTATTTATAACAAGAGCTGTCAGAGGACAGCGCGCTCGACTATTCGAAGTATTTCAGTTGGCACATATTTTGGACAGTGGAAGGGGCATACATTTGTTAAAATACAAAACTTTTAAGTGAAGCCTTGTATAGTTTATACATTTTTGGAACAAAAACTTTAACCACAAAGTATATGTAAAAAGTGGGCTAATTCTGTCAACATACAAACAGAGTTATGGGTAATGTTGCTCTTGATACTAGAGTTGATGACAAAGGTAAGTTCCAAGTTTCAAGTGAATAACTTATGTCGTTTTGAAGTTACTAACTTTTGAATATAAACTTTAACCAGAAAATCTATGTGAAAAAGAGGCATAACTCTGTCAAAATATCAAAGATAGTTATGGGTAATGTTGCCCCTGATACTATAGTATATGACAAAGTTAGCTGCAAGTTTCAAGGGAATAACTTGAGTAGTTATGAAGTTAGCAAACGTTTGAATATAAACTTTAAACAGAAAATCTATATGAAAAGGCGTCATAGCTCTGTCAAAATACAAAATAGAGTTATGGGTAATGTTGCCCCTGATACTAGAGTTGATGACAAATGTTAGTTCCAAGTTTTAAGTTAATAACTTATGTAGTTTTGAAGTTACAAAACTTTTGAATATAAACTTTATCCAGAAAATCTATGTCAAAAAGTGGCATAACTCTGTCAAAATACAAAACAGAGTTATGGGGAATGTTCACCCTGATGCTGGAGTTGATAACAAATGTATATTCCAAGTTTCAAGTGAATAGCTTTTGTTTTATTGAAGTTACTCAACTTTAGAATATAAACTTTAACCACAAAATCTAAGGTAAAAAGGGGGCATAACTCTGTCAAAATACAAAACAGAGTTATGGGGAATGTTGCCCCTGACACTGGAGTTGATGTCAAAGGAATACTCCAAGTTTCAAGTGAATAACTTATGTTGTTTTGAAGTTACACGACAGACAGACAGCCAGACAGACCGTCAGACAGACAGACACACAGACACAGACAAACACACACAGACGCACACACGCACACACACACACACACACGCAGACAGACAGACAAATAATTGTATTGGCGAATACAGATCAGTAGTTGGCCATTGTACATGATGCATAATTAATTAACATGCCATTGATATGTGATCCAAAACATATGACATTAGATATGGAGAATACTCTTAACATTTTCGATGTAACAAGAGCTTTTTGGATACTACCGGGCAAGTGCTGAAACGAATGGAAATTAAATAATTAAATTGACATTGTCAAGAACTTTAAGCATTAGTAAAAAAACAAGATTATTTTAGAAAACAATTTATATCATGCATTCAACGCGTAACTTATTCTTTTCTACAATATCTTGGTAAATTAAGTCGCAAAAATAAGTTCCACATGTTTCCCTCACAATTTCTTTAAGTGATTGGATATGTTTAAACATCACACGATGATATACGGACATCTGTTCGCTTCAATGATTTCAAATTGACAGAGTGCATTGAAGTTTTGAAAGCGATATTGACATCTATTTACTACATGGAATTCGGTATAAAATAAAATCGATGAAATGATCACAAGTAATGCAAAAGATGTTTGTAAAAGATGTTTGTAAAACTTGATTGGTATTAATCTACATTGATAGTAGTCCATGTTTGAAAACTGGAAATAGTTCTTTTAACAGATGAAATCAAATTATTAAGTTTTACGTGCATACTCGTTGTATGGATATGTTATTATATACATATTACGTATATTAAAAGAAGTTAACATTTGTTCAAGTCGGTTTAATGTTAAGGAACAAAAAAGTACCGATCGACAGAGGAAATTTTCAATTGATCGATTATATACAATGTCATGTGATATTATTTATATGGATTTTGGAATACGAAATCGCCAAAAATTAACTTTGAACATTAAATTAATAGGTTAATATGACGGCGAGTATGTAAGAAAAATAGTCACCAATTCAAGGACATTTTAAAATAAAGATTAAATTGCCAAACGCCTAATATATGGCAAAGATTGTGTTCACGAAATCGTCAATAATTATTTTTGAAAAATTATATGATTTGGCAGGGAGTATGTAAGAAAAATAATCATCAACGGACATTGCCAAACGCCTAATATATGGCAAATATCGTATCTACGAAATTCGGTGATCGTCGACTCGTCCATTTGCCCCCAGTAAACTTTCAGCAGACGAAGACGCCGAATGTAGACACGATAGCTCCGTCCGATCACGCCTTTCAGAGCCATGGCAGACAGCAGGAAAGGTTTGGGTGCAATTTATGTTAAACTAGCGTCTAGTGATTTAAAGGCGCACTTTTGCAGTTTTGGCTGTGTTTAGTTATTTAAAGGTGCAGTTTTACAGATTTTAGCTGTAAGAAATAATTTTATAAAACTGACTTTTTTCCTGTTCTCTAATGCATTTATTATTCATATTTCAGGGTTTGAAAAGCACATTGCTTGTGCAAAGTTAATACTATCGATGTTTTGTCTTTTATGATGTTTTAGTTGCAACATATTTTTTCTATGTTTATTTTTTCTTTCTGTGAAAAAATACTATGGCATGTCTGCCAGGTAGCAATGTTTTCTCGAAAAATAACAGATATTCTTCAAACGTTTCGATAGATTCAACAAATTCTCCCAACAAACTGTCAATGTAATGATTTTACAATATAATTGAGGCGTGTCGTGGGAACCCCGGTCTTAATGCATGCGCCCAAAGTGTCGTCCCGGATTAGCCTGTGCAGTCTGCACAGGCTAATCCAGGACGGCACTTTCCGCCTACAGTGTATTTATGTTTAGAAGAGACTTCATTGAAACAGAAAATACCATAAAAGCGGAAAGTGCCGTCCCGGATTAGCCTGTGCAGTCCGCACAGGCTAATCCAGGACGGAACTTTCTGCCTACAGTGGATTTATGTTTAGAAGAGACTTCCTTGAAACAGAAAATACCATAAAAGCGGAAAGTGCCGTCCCGGATTAGCCAGTGCGGACTGCACATGCTAATCCGGGAGGACATTTTACCCACATGCATTAAATCCAGTTTCCCCACGACACGCCTCAATTATATTTTTTTAAATTTCAACTGGAGATACTAGAAATTAAAAAATGACTGGCCTTAAGTACCACTCATTACCGTCTGTCCATTCCTAGGCACCACGGGGGTCCGCGGATCGTCCCCAAAGAGTACTCCTACAGAGGAGCCAAGCCCCGCCCCATCAGGGTCCAAGCCCAGTACCCGGAAGGTAGGCTGGCTAGTGGCATGGGTACGAAATGAAAAGCAACGTGACTTTTAGCTATCAAGTGCTTTACTAACGGGTAAATGTGATAAAAAGATTAGTAGCGATACATCTTCAGATACAACAACACAATAATTACAAGAGTATATCTAATATCCAATGACACTAGACTTTCTAAAATAAACATTAGTCCATACAGTTATATTCAAATCTAGTTAAAATAAAATTACAAGAGTCTAGCTTAAGATAAATAATAAGTCTATCTTAATAAATGCACAATACCAAGAGTGTAGTTAAATGCACAGTAACAGTTGTCTAGTTATCTAGAGTCTAGGACAAAATAACAAGAATCTTGCTCAATATACAATTAAAGAATCTAGATAAAAATAACAATATTATATCAAAATATACAATTACTATTGTACATTCAAGTTATTGAGAACATGCATAAGGACTTGTAACGTCGTATGGTTCATTATTTGTCCCAGGCTTGTAGCATACAGGACAATCTTTAATCTTTTTAACATGAGTTAATACTTCGCAGATAAATTTTGTGTAAAACATTGTTTCGTGATTTAATATCATTGATTGATCTGTAAATGAAAAGCAACAAGGGAGGCAATTCGTTAATATTGTAAGTTGATCTTTGTGAGAGTTGCGTACCTTTATCCGAATTCAAGCTCTGTAAAACTATTTAAGTATAAACTACTAAGCTGCATCTAGCATAGCAGGACATGTAAACCTCAGATATTAATCGTTCGTCAGTTAAGTATGATTCTTTAGACAGTTCCATATTCAAAAAAAGTTATAATATCTCAACGTTTGCAATATCAAGAGTCGGAATCAGCTGAAGGTTTCGAACTGGCATTTGAAGGCAAACCGCGCCCAGAATGAAAATCTTATAAATGTACTCGTACTACATTGCGCATGCTCATTTCTTATACCGGGCCCTACATGTTCTCAAACGATCAACTGTAGGATCAAGATCAGTCTAAGCTGATCCTGATCTTCTAGCTCAACTCAGCGGAATCTTCAAAACAACTTTTTTGTCTAGACAAAATAACATAAATTGCTGTTAGGCTATGCTTAAATTCATAATATCAGACTATATAAATGGGTGAATACAGTCTTTCATAATTATGTGTAATATGTACTTAAACAAACATTTACATTGATCCAGATTTTTAGTGATTGACATTTTGAGTCTGATCTTGAAATATCTGGCGCAAGTTCATCTTTAGCCTGAAAGACATGCTCAATTTGTTATGTGAACACGTGACCGGAAGTATGGAGGCAATGTAGCGAGAACGTCTTCTCTTTCCGCACACAGGTAACCTAGTGACGGAGAAGTCGGAAGGGGGCAAGTTAGGGGACCGGATATTCCATCAGCTCCTGGACCAGGCGAGCGCCAGCACCCTGCAGGGCTACCCCCAGGGGCAGTACCCCGTGATCCCGCCCGTCAGTGGGGCCCCGCATTACATGCAGTACACAGGGCAGGGGCTCGCATCCGTGGCCCAGCAGACACCGCCCCCAGTTCAGCAGGTGATGCACAATTATACAGTTAATTAAGCGCATACCAAATAGTTTGTATTTGTATTTATACAACTTTACACATAAACACACTTACTTACGTGTATATCATCTTTGTACGCCATTCTTTGATAACAGGCTATATACAGTACTGTATACTATAATTTTGTAATAAAAATTATTTATGAGCAGTCCTGACCTGCTCGAACAGCCTTTGAATGCGCATTTATTCAAACGATTGTTTTTCAATCAATACCGTACGGACTACGAACAATAAATATCATTTACTAATGAAGTGATAATTCTGGCCTTATTCATATCTATTTCAGCCCTATCCCTCCTACAGCCAGGCCCCACCCCCTCAGTTCCCCGGGTATTACCAGTCCCAGTCGACATCCGCCCCGTTCATGCCGTCTTATCCCGCACCCGTGACGTCATTTCCGGGAAACAACCCAAACGAACGTCACATCTACTACGGTCCAAACGGCGAAATCCTCCCGGGACCTCCTTCCGGGTTTAATCCCAATTATTCGTTTAATTCCCATGAATACCCGGAAGATTTCGCCATTGAAGGTTTGTTGCATCATGGTCGTTTAACCTCGGTGCTTTTAGTCGAAGCTTCGCGAGGTTTTCCGAAAATTCCCGATTATCTCATAAAGGACTTATTCGAGAAGTACAGACAGTTCGAGAAGACGGTCGTGCGGATCGTGGTGCGTCACGGACAGGCGTACGTGCACGCGAGCCCGGATGTCGGTCTCCCGCCGCCAGGGGGCGCGCAGGCGAAATACGTACCCGTGTATCTCGAAGACGACGAGGAGTTCGACTATGAGAAATTTCTGCGGGAGTATCAGAGCGGGCGGTACCGTGACGGGGTAATGACTAGCCCCCGTCGCCGCTACGGAAAACCCGCCTCTGTTCCGCGCTCGTACCCGGCTTTAGAGGACTACATGGACGATGGGCGCGACTCACCGGATGTCCGGCCCTCCAGTGTGGATCCCATCTCGCACTTACGGTGGCAAAAAGAGGAAAATAGGCAGACACCCGGTACCATAGCGTTTCCAATAGAGACTCCACAAACCAGAAACTATAGGTCGCAATTCAGGGACTGAATGTACATGAAATACGCCTTGGCTTTGTGTTTAACAGCAAATATTGATTTTATAATTCAATTCTTCGGTTCATATATATTTCCAAAAGAAATAAAGAATACATGTATATTTAACAAACAACAACAACATTAGAACTGACTATACCAAATGTATGTATAATTCTTAAGTTTATGTTGTTTATTGTTCAATGCGATTTTTGTGTTTATTGAATGTATAAAGTGAATACGAGTATATGGTATCATATCATATAAATATGTATATTATTTGTGTAAAAAGCTCATAAAAAATGTAATTTGGAATGTTGTTTAAGATTGTTTTTGTAAGTGCACGAGGAACCGTTTTGCAGTTTATAAGGAAAAAGGCAAATTATAATTCTTGACACGGAAAAGCTCTACGCAAAGATTGGAAAAAATAATCAGAAGAACGTTGAAACTATGTGTTAAAACATAATTGCAATCAGTCAAGTTATCTACTTAGGATTTTAGTTCGCTTCTAACTTTGGAATTTGACGCATGGGTGTAATTGATAGGGTATCCGCCTTGTGACCAGGAGGTCGTGAGTTCGAACTCTATACTGGGACTTTCCAATGGTCTTTTTAAAAAAAAAATCAACAAGTACTGGTTCTACCCAGGAAACAGACTAGAAAGTGTTTCAGTAAGCGTCAGGCTTTCGACGCAATCGAGCTAAATATAAATGAGGCGCGTCGTGGGAAAACCGGACTTAATGCATGTGCGTAAAGGGTCTTCCCGGATTAGCATGTGCAGTCCGCACAGGCTAATCCAGGACGGCACTTTCCGCTTTTATGGTATTTTCTGTTTCAAGGAAGTCTCTTCTACACATAAATCTACAGTAGGTGGACAGTGCCGTACTATATTAGCCTGTGCGGACTGCACAGGCTAATCCGGGACGACACTTTACGCTCATACATTAAGCCCGGTTTTCCCACGACGCGCCTCAAATTTTAAAAATGACGTATCTCCCGTCATACTAGTAGCTACCAACGTGCATGTGTCTGCGCCTTCATAAGTACAGCTGCACAATAGCCGGGCCCGACTAGCTCTGTTGGTAGAGCGCTGGACCGTCAATCCGGGGATCGTGACTTCGAACCCCAGCCCGGCCACATAACTGTGTGGGGATTGATCATGAAATTATTTCTACGGCAATTCTCCCCCTACCTTTGATTCAAGTAGGACAGTTGTCAGTTACTGGCATAAGTATGTGCACTTAGTACTGGTAAATCGCTTAGATCGGCTAAGCTTGCCCAGGAAAAGTGTGAGTAGGTTAACTGACCGCCGTGATATGACTGCAATACTGTTGAAAAAAGGCGAACAATCCAAAAACAAACTCCAGCCAACCTTGATTGTCCGGTTCTTTCGACTCCTTTCTCTTCATCTTCATTGTCCGTGTGTGTGTTTCGAAGTATATGTGGTTCTTCCGACGCGCCGAAGCTGCATTATTTGAGGACCCGGGGTGTGTCTCAGAACCCCTATCATATTTACGTACTTACTAAAGACACATCGAAAGTTTGGGAAAAGTTTGAATCATAGCTGCAATTTTTAACCACAATTTATTTATTTTTACTGAAATATCTATTAATTCTGGTATGGTCTCGTGTTACAATGTAGGGGTGTGGGACCGGAGCACCCAGAGGAAACCCCACCTGTCCAGTTTGGTGACCACCAAACTCACATGCGTCGGGACCCGGAATTGAACTCCGATCGCCGCGGTGAGAAGCGAGTGTGCCAACCACTGCGTTAGCCGGACATCGTCTGCATTTTCAGGTTCAAGTTGACTATTTTCTGTTTCTATTTTGTTGAATTAAAAAAATCAAATGTATACCGGATTTGCCATTATAAAGCAATTGTATCTAAAGAAATAATACAATCTGCGAACAAGTTCCTTTAACACACTAAAGTAAAAATCAATTTAGTCTTAGAGTCTATGCATGCGAACAAGATAATACAGATAAAATTCCAATTTTCTTTCAGTTGCCTCTAATCGCAAATAAATACCCCAATTTTTGTAAACTTCGCGATAACAATGTTCATAAAAAAACATAGAACAAGGGGAAATGCATTGTACATTTTCAAATGGCTACACACGAATCTCATCGCTGATTTAAAATCATAATTAAGAATTTATCGTGTGAATCTATGGCGCATATAACAAATATTTATCCCCATCAAATTACCGTTCCCCTGATATGCTTCCTTTGAAGCCCCGGGGTTCGGATAAGGGAAATACAAAATAATAAATGGCGGATAAAACCAACAGGCGACTGATAACGCATATTTTGTACCAGTTAAGTTGGTATGTACATGCTTTAGAATTACAAAACATCAAATATTTTTCTTTTTCGCACGTTGTTATTTGGTTCTTTATATACATGTTTGCACAGGTCAACATTCTGAAGTGATGTAATGGACATGGTGTCCACCTTAGGGCATGGCGGTCGCGAGTTCGAAACAACATTCGAAATCCCACTTTATTCAAGGTCATTTGAAATTTGAAATCTTAAAGGTGTAATTCCAGTATTTTTATAATAATTATTATTTTTGAATTAAAAAATCAACATAAAACAATGTATTGCCCATTGTAACGTATAAGTGAGGCATGTCGTGGGAAAACCGGGCTTAATGCATGTGTGCACAGGCTTATCCGGGACGACACTTTCCGCCTACAGTGGATTTATGTTAAGAAGAGACTTCCTTGAAACAGAAAATACCACAAAAGCGGAAAGTGTCGTCCCGGATTAGCCTGTGCGGACTGCAGAGGCTGATCCGGGACGACACTTTACGCATATGCATTAGACCCAGTTTTCCCACGACGCGCTTCAACTTTTTATAATAAACACCGCACCCGTACTGCAAATTTTTGTATATGTATAACTCTTCAATAAAGGGAAATATACTATTTAATATACCCGCACAATTTCTATGCTAAAGCAGTGTGCTCGGGCAATGGTTTTCAACCGAAGTCCCGAGGGTAAACAACTCCGATTTGATGCGGGAGGCATATATTGATATTGTGATTGTTCTGTCCGTGCGTGATTACGTCCGTCCGTCCCTGCGTAAGAGGTAAACTAGATTTAACCGTTTCGTCCAGCACCAACAACGCTTACTACACCACTTGAATACTATACCTGTATTACATCTTTTTTAATTGTTACTTTATATACTCAGTCGTTAGAGTTTAAGCTGTATTTGATTATTATTGTTCTTTCAATTTGTATTTGTATTATGATTTAATGTTTCGAGCTTTAAAATATTTAGATTACACGAATTGCAATCTATAAAATTCAATATGCATCAGAATGGCGGATTTAGGTCTCACAGTATACCAAAGTATTATTGACTTTTTATCATTGCGCCATCGAGTTTTCAACCTTGCTCCGCCTCGTGCCGCCTGGTGTTAATTACGGAATCCCGTTAGGGGCCATAGCCAATGAATGGGTTGATCTTTAACGCGATACTCGATAGTACGATGATGAAAACGCGAAATCACGATACTACGATAACGAAAACGCAACAACACGATGATGATAACGCGACATTACGATAACAAAAACGAGATACTACGACAGTACGATGATGATAATGCGATACGATTTCGTGTTATTTACATCGCAGTGTCGCATTTTCACCATCGTAATATTGTACTGTCGTGTAAACGCCTTTTCATTATCGTACTGTCGTGTAAACGCCTTTTCATTATCGTTCTGTCGCCTTATCATCATCGTGCTGTAGTGTTATCTCGTTTTCATTATCATACTGTCGCGTTAGCATCATCGTAATGTCGTTTTATCATCATCTTACTGTCGCTTCATCATCATCGTACTGTCGTGTTATCGCGTTTTCATTATCATACTGTCGCGTTATCATCATCGTACTGTCGCGTTATCATCATCGTACCGTCGCGTTATCATCATCGTACTGTCGGTTAATCATAATCGTACTGTCGAGTTATCATTATCGTACTGTCGCGTTATCATCATCGTACTGTCGTGTTATCGCGTTTTCATTATCGTACTGTCGCGTTATCATCATCGTACTGTCGCGTTATCATCATCGTACTGTCGCAATATTATAATCGTACTGTCGTGTTACCATCATCGAACTGTCGAGTTATCATCATCGTACTGTCGCATTATCAAGAGTTTTTATAAACTCGTCCATTTAACAGCTATTCTGTCAGATCTTTTTACTGTTAGCATGCGCATTCATACCAGAAGCCGACAGTACGATAGTGATAACGCGACAGTACGATAGCGATAACGCGACACTACGATGATTACGCGACAGTACGATGATGATGATGCGACAGTACCATGGTGATAACGCGACAGTACGATAATGAAAAGGCGATTACACGATAGTACGATATTACGATGGTGAAAATGCGACAGTACGACAATGAAAACGCGATAACACGACAGTACGATATTACGATCATCATCATTATTTTCATCTTCGTGTTGTCGCGTTTTCGTTAGCGTAGTATCGTGATTTCGCGTTTTCATCATCGTACCATCGAGTATCGCATTTAAGATCAACCCATTCATAGGCGATGGCCCTAACGGGATTCTACGGATTCCGTTTATTGCCATATGGAATATCGTGCCTCTTACAGCGAGGGTGAGACACGAGACTTGCGCGAAACACAAAGCGAGACACGCAATTCTCGTGTCGCGCTTCGTGTCTCGCGGTAAAATATCGTGCCTCGCTTCGTGTATCGCGCAATTCTCGTGCCTCGCGTTCAAAGGTCGAGACACGAGATGCGAAGCGAGACACGAGATTCGGACGATATTTGAACGATATAATATCGTGCCTCGCTTCGTGTCTCGCCTGAATATCGTGTATCGCTTCGTGTCTCTCTTCGCATCTCGTGTCTCGACCTTTGAATGCGAGGCACGAGAATTGCGCAAGACACGAAGCGAGGCACGATATTTTACCGCGAGACACGAAGCGAGACACGATAATCGGGCGAAACGCCCAGCGAGACACGATATTTTGCCGCGATATTTCGTGGTATGGGATACTGCGACAGTGCGAGATATCGTGTTAAAATATCGTGCCTCGCTTCATGTCTCGCGGGAATATCGTGTCTCGTATCGTGTTTCGCGCAGTTCTCGTGTCTCGCCCCCGCCGTAAGAGGCACGATATTCCTTATGGCCTAACTGGATTCCGTAGGATTCCTTAATTAACCGGTATATCATCATGCTACCGTGTTCTACCAACTTAACTATCGCGCACTTGGGTTTAGACACACGTTAAATACGTGATGGGCCAAATGTAAGGTCGTACGAAACAAACATTCCAATAATTTAATCACCTTGCACTCCATTGAGCATTCAGGTTGCTCCATATGGCAGCTTTATCGAACCATCATCGTTTGTTTCCGAGCAACAATTGATGGATGGTTGTATTCATTAATCATTTCCACATAATATCCTGTTTGTTCTTTTCGTTTCGATTTCTAAACGCAATTAACGTGAAGTACATGTAGCATACAAGGATGGCGAATGATAAGCAATGCGCGCGCATAGCAACGTTGAAATAGTGTGATTCCAAAATTCACATACTGCGAACTATCGTTTATGATTTTCATGCAATATCTGGAAACATGCGACATGACTGTTATATTTATACGAACGAAATTTTCCCCTCTGCTCTATGACCGCTCTGTAGATCAAAGTTACACAGTATAACAACTTAAGATCGACTATTCAAGCAAAAACAGAGGTACTACTGGAGTTGATTTAATGGCCATAGAACATAGGGGAAAGACATATGTAATTTACGCAATAAAACCATCATATACACGTCCTATATTTGCAGATAATCCATAAAAAAATTAATTTATCAATTGTTAGCAGTATGCCAACTTTTGAATGCGCGCTAATTGACTGCCACCCTTGGTGTATTAAGCCAACTTTCGAATGAACGCTAATCGATTGTCACCCTTGGTGTGTTATGCCAACTTTCGAATGCGCGCTAATCAATTGCAACCCTTGGTGGATTATGCCAACTTTCGAATGCGCGCTAATCGATTGTCACCCTTGGAGTGTTATGCCAACTTTTGAATGCGCGCTAATCGATTGCCACCCTTGGTGTATTAAGCCAACTTTTGAATGCGCGCAAATCGATTGCCACCCTTGGTGTGTTATGCCAACTTTCGTATGCGCGCTGATCGATTGCCACCCTTGGTGTGTTATGCCAACTTTCGAATGCGCGCAAATCGATTGTCACCCTTGGTGTGTTATGCCAACTTTCGAATGCGCGCTGATCGATTGCCACCATTGGTGTGTTATGCCAACTTTCCTATTAGATGAGCATGTTGGGTATCGTCGACAGACCTGTTTTTGTTACAGTCCTATTTTGGTAGGTTTCTTGTTTACAATCCTATGTGAGACAGGAAGTCCATAAAACGTCATCAAATTTTTTGGTTATTATAGTATATTTATAACTGAAAAAATGCCTTAGAGACCACCACTGATTCCCGCTTTAGCATGCCACGTGATCGTCCGCTGATCCACTATGATTTGATTAGGCGAAAGTTCCGGTATTTTCCACTTTTTCACCACATACCATAAAATAAAAATTTATCTTTGATGTAGTGCCTTACATCAGGTACATACTTGTTTATTACGGAGAGTAATACAGTATTTTTTATACTGCTAACATCAGTCCGTATAAACATATTAACACAAGTTTGATATAGGCACATAATACTCGTGACATTGCACGGACCATATATCGTCCACTGAAAGCCAGAAGGGGCTATAAGCCTTCTTTGCACATATGATGATGACATGTTCTGATCTTCAAGGGACAATATTTCGCGATGTACATTAGTTTTACTTACGAAATCCATGGAAACGAACAAACCGCGAATAAAATAGGTTTCGCAGTAATCGTTGCTTTCATTAAAAAAAGCGTTAAATGAACCGGCAACAAAACATATTGCATTTGTAAACTAACAAACTCTCCAACGAAATGGCTCTTCATATGATTGTCATATTCTGAGAGAGTAGAAAACATCCAAACAGTTGAAACCCGTTCAATTGCTGACTTTCATCTCAGACATACTTGAATGAAAGGCTGAAACTGCTGCTATGGTTTTACAATCCCAGTGCAGGCGTGCATGTGTCGTTGTGTAACGAAACATCGGGGATTATTAATTACACCTATTAAAACATCAGCTTTTATTTGCCCACCGCGCTTTGAAATAATTTCATAACGGTATCTGCTGATTTTCATAACGGGCGTTAAAATGAAGTCGAAAATGAGATTTCGGGAAGAAATGCACTCTACTTCCGGTCTCGGAAATTATACTTTTCTGAAAGGTAAAATGTTCAATTTCTTTTAACTGATGTATATTTTTTGTATAAAAAGGGACTTGAATGAATAAAGGATCGCTTAAAAATGCTTACACTTTTTTATGAGTTTTGGGTTATTTATAAAATAAGCTTAAGTTTAACTGAGCGTTCATTTTAAAAGATGCATCGATTATTATAGCAGTCAAAGATTAACAATATTAACTGCAACGTACTTAATGGAAAGAAGTACTAGTATCTAATAATACAAAAAAGAATCAGCCACGACCCATAAACATATATTTTCCGCATACGAACACTTATATTATGAACGATATATTCCTTCTTAAAATATTAACGTTTGTTCTTGAAGTTAATAATACAAACAACAGCGAAAACCGTGAGAGATCATGAGAAGATATTATCATGCGACATTAACACCGATCTACAAAAAAAACACACACCCACAAACGCAACAGCACAAAACCATTCGGCAAAGTGGACTTAAAATGCTATTCTCATTATTTTGATGCATCATTAATGTCAAAACAAACGTCAGATTTTAAACACCTAATATTATTATGACTTGATGTCAGACTTGTTTACAAATACGCGATAAAATCAAACGCTAGTGTCTACGTAGAAGTGGTTGTACTTTTCGCTTATTTCTCATATGAACCCAACCATGATAAAATCTATTCTCTCATTTAATTACATCTAAATGGGATTCATACCCGCTTCTACGTACAAATTCTTGAGAAATATTTCCTTATCTCCTTGATATAATACATGGCCGTTTGAAATCGAGGGCTGAGAATGCACGACGCTAGATGCCACTGTGCAATCGAGATGATATTGAGATACTCGCTCGGATTTGGTGAAGGACAAATATATGATGCAAAACAATGTTGTATATTACCATGTCATATTTAAAATTAACTGAATCTATCTTTATAATATAAACCTATTTTAAGGACCGTTGAACTGACCTTGAAAGTTGGTTAATGGTCTTTCTCCTTTAGTAATTACATATCGTCCATTGAAAGCCAGAAAGCTTTATCCGCATATGTGATAAGAAGGCTGATAGCCCCTTCTGGCTTTCAAGGGACGATATTTGATTGGTAGACTTGTGTCTATGTTGCGTATACCTTGTTGGATTGTGTGGTGACTGACGGATGAGCGGACAGACCTACAGTGTGTATGTATTTCGTTGTTTATCAATCAAGTATTATTGCACGCCGAAGCTGCTATGCGTGAGGGTTTTGTCCTCCCAACCTTTCCTTTCTTTACAATTAAAACCATTTAAATTTGGGACAAAGTTTGCAGTATAAATTTAACTTTCGAGTCATAGGGAACAGTATAAACCTGATCCCGACGAAACCACGGGCATGTTCTATGGAGAACTGCTCGTGCCACGGCTCCACGTTGGGCGCCAAATGTCACAGGGTGAGAAAATTGTGCGACCAGTCCGGGACTCGAGCCCGGGACCCCTCGCTAACAGGGCGAGTGCTCTCACGACTGAGCTTACCGGGCAGCCACACAACTTCTCCTCTTTAGTGACCAAGTTCATACCGTGATACCACATTATTTTGTAATTTTGGTGTTGTCTTGTATTGTGGGAGCAAACTGAGTACCCGGAGGAAAGTCGCCCGTCCGGTATGGCGACCACAACCAAATTCACATGCGCCGGCAGGAATCGAACCGTTCGTCCGTCCGACGTCCTAGCTATGTGTTGTACAGACAAAGACACAGATTTTCCACACTGGATTGCCAATACGTTGCCACACGAGGGTGATCTCATCATCACTCAAAAGATAATACATTTGAGGCGCGTCGTGGGAAAACCGGGCTTAATGCATGTGCGTAAAGTGTCGTCCCGGATTAGCCTGTGCAGTCCGCACAGGCTAATCCAGGACGACACTTTACGCACATGCATTAAGCCCGGTTGTCCCACGAAGCGCCTCATTTGTATTCAATGAATTTGACCATTTATGCATATAAAGTTTCATACCTCCGGATTAGCATATAACGACAGTTTGCCCGGAAGAAAGCAATTGGTGGAATTCAAAACTGTTGTCACAGATTATGGACCATAGAATTAAAACTGTTATAATCACGTGGCAGCCATGAGGCATATGCAATTATTTATCGCCATGAAAGCATCTGGAAACGGGTAGTAAATAATCGAAATTACAGATATGCATTTGGAAGGAGTGTTACATAAATAACATATGAAGTTTTAAGTACATCAATTTATTGCGAAAAAACATAACTTGGAAATGAAAGGTAAGGTCTGCATTGGTCTGTGTAAAAATCAAACCGCACAAAAGAACGTAGGAAGAATGTTGGCGAGAAAAGAAAAGAAACCATAATCAAGAGAAATAAAGTGCAAAATTTGTTTTTACATAAATGAAACATTCATTTTATTGAAACTGAATTTCTGCAATGCCGTATTTACTATTTACGCAATATGAGTGTATGAAAACTACGTAATGCAAACGCAGTTGTATGCATAACAGTGAACGTGTCGACTAATCCTGAACGGGCCGAAATACCTTATGGAGCGTATAAATTTTGGGGTATCGATTGTTAGTTCTTCGTAGCCAGCAAAGTAAAAAGTAGGTCCCGCGATTCAATCTCTCGAAATCGCCCTACTAAAGACCGTTGCCATCCGCCAACAGTCAATAAAACCAAAGGACATACTTGCAGAAAACGATGTGCCAACATACCAACACTACCAACATAGAAAACGTGCAACATTGATAAATAAATACGTGAACTTGAGAATTTGCGAATGAACTTTGAACCTTTTGTTTATATTTTAACTTTGCATAGAGATAAAAAGGTTAAACTGCATACATTCGAATTCAGAACACAGAAACATGCATTCACTGATATAGAATGGATTGAAACTATTGCACAAATAAATTAGTAGTATAATCAGATACCTTAAGTTAACATATTTTTCCAATGTGTTTATTAGAAAATCAGATACACATAAAATCAAATATACTTAATACAATGACATAATATACCTCCGACAGCTTGTGAAATCCACAAGAGAAGAATTTCATAATTATATTACATTATCTATTAAACGTATTTACTGTTAGTTAAAGTGCGTTTCTACAAATAACATTATCTATTAAACATATTTACTGTTCTCTAACCTGCATTAAGTCGTTTATACTTTGTTATGTGTCAGGAACAACGTCGGGGGAAATGAAGACTGCTTCCACTTGAGTGTAAGAGGTTTTCTCCAAAAGACCCAATATACTACAGTTCAGTGTTCGCCAATGCTCATTTTTCGCAGCTGCTACCGATGTAAAATACGACAATACAACGATCAAAAGCGGTAATAACAGTGACAGTACGAAGTAGTTATGCAATTTTGCGACGGTCTAAAAATAACGTCACTGTTAAATGGTTGTTATTGCGTACAAACGAAGTAGCTATTATTGTATATGGGCATCTGCAGTATTACGCCTTGACAATAAAACGATCAAACACGAGGGTTGTTCGAGAAGTTCATGTAATTTGCATCCGTTTTTGTTCATTTTCATAACAATGCAATAAACTGTACATCCAAATATATTTCATCATATACAAATATCGTAGAAATTCACTTATACATAAAAGTTACAACAGTTTTAAAATAGTTACCATAATGCCACTTGGCGCACGCAGCCATTGCGACATCACGGACACGTCTAGCGTCGTTCAGATCGAGGGATCAACGCACTTTTTCCACAGTCTATAAATTACGGAATTCCGTAAGGCCATCGCTTATGAATGTGTTGATTTGAAACGCGATACTCGATAGTACGATGATGGAAACGCGAAATCACGACACTACGATAATGAAAACGCGCCAACACGGGGATGATAACGAAATACTACGATCAAGAAAACGCAACAATAAGATAGCACGATGATGAGATTGCGATATTCTATCGCGTTTTTACCATCGTACTGTCGCATTTTCACCATCGTAATGTCGTGTTATCGCGTTTTCGTTATCGCAGTATCCTACTGTCGCGTTATCAACATCGTACTGTCGCATTATCATCATCGTACTGTCGCATTATCACAATCGTACTGTCGCGTTGTCACCATCGTACTGTCGCGTTATCATTATTGTACTGTCGCGTTATAATCATCGTACTGTCGCGTTATCATCATCGTACTGTCGCGTTATCACCATCGTACTGTCGCGTTATCATCATCGTACTATCGCGTTATCTCCATCGTACTATCGCGATATCAAGGAGGTTTGCAATTGTGGTGATTTGACCCAGAACAATGTTTTGAGTGACCAAGTGACCTACATAAGACAAAAAATCTCTCAATTTGATTGCAAGTTATTAAGTAGAAAACTTTTACTTTTTCTATCTTAATAACAGTTCCTTGATCCAATCCACCCGGTATGCAATCCCAAGCAAGGTCTCAATATAAGGCTTGAGTGTTTTTTTTATTTATTGGTTCTCGGACATTTTTGGAAAAGTGTCCGGTTGGAGAAGGGAAACAAAATAAATAAATAAAGATAAAATAAAATAACACAGTCTTGAGTAAATTAATGACTAGAATTTCACAAATGGAAATGCCAGTGATATTAAAATCTTTATGAATAATTACTTACAAAAACCATATAAAACAACTTTAACTTAATCACTGCATGATAACCATGACATTAATACCAATAATAGTAACATTAAAAGGCAGTGTTAATCATATAAAAACTACTGTTAGCATATGCTCACACAAACACAGTAGGCCTACGTCAGATATCGCTGGACAGGGGCCATATTATATGTATAACAGCATGTTTAATGAAGTGAAAACTAGCTAAATATATCTTATTAATAAATTAATGTACACCAATGAAATTTGTTAATTATTATATTGATATAAAATTATAAATGTGTATTTAATACAATGATTCTAAAATCTTAATTTGTTTTGCAGAGTATTTTCTTATGACTTTAAGTGTTGCATGATGCATAAAATAACAGAGATCACATGAATCATACAGCGATATACAGTCACAATGCATGTTACATAAAATTTAGTCTTTTTTTCTTGTCGTTTTTTTTGCATTCTGTGTAACAGGTTGAAACCCTTTCATAAGGTCATTTTTACGATATCGGTTACATTCTACAATGTATTGTTTTTTTGCTTTTTGGAAAAAATCGGGTCGACGGATCCGAGAACCAAGAAATCAAAACAACTCTCGCCAAAGGTATCTATATATGAAGTTTAATTGCAAATATCCCAATTCGTTCTAAAGTTATTGAGCTGGGACGTTTTCTTTTTTAGAATTCTGACCTTGACCCCACCCACCCGTGCAAGGTCTTGCTATCAGGTATTCTAATATGCAGTTTCATTACAATAGATCATTTTTGTTGTATCTATTAAGCCGAAACTATTTTTCTTTTTGAATTACAGTGACATTGACCTTCACTCCACCCACCCCATATGCAATCCCAAGAGAGGTCTCAATATAAGGTATAAACATGTGAAGTTTCATTACAAACGCTCAATTTGGTCTCCAGCATTGAGCGAAAACCATTTATCTATTATTAGTAAAACTGATCTTTACCCAGACACTCCATATGCAGTTCCAAGCGAGGTCTTGGTATAAGGTACCTGCATATGAAGTTGCATTGCAATATCTCAATTTATTCTTAAGTTAATGAATAAAAAACATTGTTTTATATTTAGTAACAGTGACCTTGACCCCACCTACCCATAGGCAATCCTAAGAAATTCTATGTGCGTGGGCCACGGAAGGCGATAGTACGATGGTGATAATGCGACAGTACGATGACGATAACGCGACAGTACGATGGTGATAACGCGACAGTACGATGATGATAATGCGACAGTACGATGATGATAACGCGACAGTTCGATACTGCGATAACGAAAACGCGATATCACGACATAACGATGGTGAAAATGAGACAGTACAATGGTGAAAACACGATAGAATGTCGCATTATCATCATCGTACTATCGTATTATCGCGTGTTTGATATCGTAGTATCGCGTTATGATCATCGTGCTGTCGCGTTTTTATTATCATAGTATCCTAATTTCGCGTTTTCATCATCGTACTATTGAGTATCGCGTTTCAAATTAACACATACATAGGCGATGGCCCTAACGGAATTCCGTCATAAATAACTTCCCGAACAACCCTCGTATATGTTATACATCGATCACACTGAGTGTGATTCTGGAATCCCGAAATATAAAACGTTATTTGAACATTTAACCATGGCTGTTTTTTTAATAATAAATTTAAACAATAATTTAATAATATATCGAAATATTTACAAAAGAATCAAAGCGCTTATGTTCAATAGTTGAGAAGAAATTTACAAAACATAACACGAATTGTCAAGACAAATTAATGTACACCATTATTTTTCAGTAGTCGATATTACAACGACTACCTAAGTGTATAATTATATACCCCGCAATGAATGGTTGTATAAAGTGGGAAAACTCTGATAAAGTAACAATTGACAAAACACATGAATAAAACTCTGCGGTCTAAATGTGGTCAATGAAAAATCTAACAATAATATATATATACTCACTTTTGTGAAATGATTTAACAATACAATTATGAAAAACTTTGTACGACCTGTATTTCTCAGAAAAATTCGATAAATCGATTGGTTCTACTATTGCAATAACTAAAAACGCAGTGTTCGTATTCCAGAAACATCTTAAGTAAAATCTTTGCCTTAGCCTTAAAATTATCATTTTTCTTGAGCATTTTACTCCATATGTGCATAAAGTTATCAATTAATTATTAACTACTATTTACTTAACTGTAATTGGATTTACTAATTTTTTTTATCTAGTTTTAAAAATATAAACTTACAAAAATTGGAATTTAAGTGAAAATAGTTTAAGGTATACTTAATAAGTATCAGGTGTATGGCCCCAGATAGGCTAACTAACCCAAATATTTTATCAATATATAAGCATAACAAAAAGACGAATGGTACAGCCTTTGAACTATTGATCAAATTTCAGCCAATCTGCCAATAGGTCCTTTAAAAGACTTGTTCACAGATGTGTGTATTATTAGCTCACCTGAGCACGACAAGCGTCAACAATTGGGACCGTTATCGCGATAAAGACTACATTTTATAATCAATCTTGACCTAACTTGCACAGTTTGTGTATGACCATAAAATATCGGTTGTTATTGATAATGGACCAAATTGGTCCAGAAACCTTAGAGTTATGGCCCCTTGTTTGTGGGAAAAATTGCCTTTTTCGTTCATAGAGACTTCATTTTTCTACCAATCTTGACCAAACTTCCACAGTTTGTGTATTATCAAAAGATCACAGTACAAGTCAACATTGGGCCGGAATGGGCCACAAACATTAGAGTTATGCCCCCTTTTTGTTGAAAAATAGGCAAAAACTGCCATTTTACCTTGATTAAGACTTCTTTTTTTCCAATCTTGACCAAACTTCCACAGTTTATGTGTGACCAAAAGATTTCAGCAGAAGCCAAAAATTGATAAGGTTAGGCCACAGACACCGGAGTTATGGCCCCTTTTATGTGGAAAAAAAATGCAAAAATTGCCTTTTTTGTTCATATAGACTTTATTGTTCTTCCAATCTTGATCAAATTTCTACAGTTTGTATGTTATCATGCGTCTGCAACAGAAGCCAACAATCGGTCAGATTGGGCAACACACATCGGAGTTATGGCCCCTTTGTTAGTGAAAAAAATGCAAAAATTGCCTTTTTCGTGCATCGAGATTTCATTTTTCATTCAATCTTGATAAAACTTCCACATGTTTTGTATGGCTATAAGATCTCAACACAAGCAGCAAATGAGACAGGCCACGAGCACAGCAGTTATATGCCCGTAATTGTGAAAGTTAATGCAAAAATGAATTTGTTGCCAGACGGGGACTTCAGTTTCAACCAATCTGGACCAAACTTTGTCTAGGACCATTTGTCTAGGACCATAAAATCTTAAGCGAATTTCAATATAGGACGGATAAATGGCAATACACTCTACTCTTTGAAAACAAGCATGACATGACCTTTGCACAGCGGTCGCCATTATCTGTCAGAACTGCAGCATTAACACTATTCCTCCGAAATTGCCTGTGAAAAGTTTGATACCAGGGTAGATAAAATATATCCAGATCCTTAATTGTTCTATGTTTGAGAATAAATCAGCTAGACAAATTATTTAAGGACATTATGGCGTACATTCCCACAAGCCTTTCACAACAGTAAGGCTTTCATCTTTGCCAGTACTCAAGAGAACCCTTTGGGCCATCATGGACCGCTTGTTGAATATGCCATTAAACTTCTTAAATCGACAAATTAAAGCATCTGAACTAAGAGCTCAAGTACTTTAACAAGAAAGGCATAAAAAATAAAAGAAAAAAAAATCGAACCTCAGAACGTCCGGATCGAAAGTCTAACGCACTCACCTCTTGGCCATTCCGATTTTTGAAGTGGTATTTTTACTTTTGTAAGTGATTCACGTGTTTTCAACAATTTTATTGAAAACAATTTAATCACTCCAAATTATTCTTTTTTAAACGCTTTATAATTTTATCCATTTCAAGTGACTTATTAACGAAACGGTGTTTACAGTATATTTCTGTCAGTAGTGTTAATGTGTTACTTGATAATTATATACACTACAATGTTATTTTTGGAATCTGCGACAAAATGTTTGAACATTGTCAATTCGTCAATCTGTGAACAGGTCCCTTTAAAATATATTGTATTTGCAGTTTGTTTTGACCGTGATTTTTCGGGTTTCACTGTATTTTCAATGTGTGCAAAATCTGTTAAGCAAAAGTTACCAGTCCATTTCTGTTCACCGTAAATACGAGTATACAACTGATAAAAAATGAAACGACACGATCTATGAAAATGAAAGAGTATCTTGAATGGAGATTAAAGTATCTTGGAAAGCGAATTCAAAACATATTGTTTTATTAATTTCATTGTTAACCAAACCACTATTTATGATTACAATGCAACATACACATATTCATGTCTCTATAATATCGTCCGCTTGACGCAATTGTACTGTAGCTGACATTATAATTTCTTTTTAGTAGAAGAAAAACAAACTGATTTTCTAATTTTCAATGTACAATTGAGCTTTTAAATAATATATATTATAATGCATTGACATAAGCCCATTACAGTGCAGTTAGTGTAAACATATTTGTATATAACTGTTCCGTTACACGAATGTTTGCTCTAAAACTGTGTTCATGGAAACAGTCTTGTAAGTGCACAGACCATCGATTTTTTGCGCCAACAATTTTCGTAATATTTGAAAAAAAAAATCAAAAGTCAGGTGGAATGCAATCTCTACATTCAAATCGATTATACAACCGGTATACAGGATCCATATTCGAAGAAAGTAAAACTCCCTAAATATGTCATTTACATCACTTTTTGTGCCAAAGTGACAATATTATTCTGATGAAGGACGAGAAGCATCGTAAAAATGTACGGTCTGAAACATGATTGAATACACTTCATAAGCTGTATCAATATCTTGTTTACGTTTTGTTTGTTTTTAGACTGTTGGCGGAAGGCAACGGTCTTTAGTAGGGCGATTTCGAAAGATTGAATCGCGTGGCCTACTTTTAACTTTGCAGGCTACGAAGCACTAACAATAGATACATATATACGCTCTATCGATTACTTCAACCCGTTCAGGATTAGTCGACATGTTGACTGTTATGTATATTATTGCGTCTGTAGTGTTTAATCTTGCTTGTGTTTGTTTATTGAAGACCACATTGTAAACAATAATTATTGTTTCTTAATGTGAATTCTTCATGAAATGAAGTAACTATAATTATTATAATATATACCATAACATGTCATCACAATACAGTCGATGGATAAGCGGGCACGAGGCGTTAATTGCCTTTGAAGAGGGCAGGGTGGCGGAGCAATAAAGGGGCGTGGCGCGGCGCCGCGGTGATCAGGTCTTTATAGAATACTCTGCATTAAGCAGTTTGCATACAAACCCACATATCTACCAAGATATTGAAAGAATGGAGTAATGAGTAGTTTGATTTGTCGATTACACCATATTTCTGACTTACATGAATAGAACAGAACATAATTTATATTTTCTCTCAAACAACACATGTTTATCGTGATAAATATAAACATATAATTTACATGATTTAAGTAGACTTGAATATAACAAAGATTTGACAAGCTTATTAATACGATATAAATATGGATGGACGAAATGGCTAACAACGATGTACAAGTATATACTGACATCATTTCGAAGTAAGACAAGATAACAATTGAAGAACTATAATTCGGAATATGCTTATCGATGTTTAGAACATATCTATAGTAGGCAAAACACCTAACGCACATAATAGAAATACTGTCAATATGTTACATTAAAAGCGGAAACAACAAATGGGTCAAAATGACCTAAGCTGGCCGATCCATTTTACCAATAATTATTTCGTTGAAAAGATTTGAGAATGGGCAGAAATGTCTGAAAATGTAAATTTATATATGTTTATGAATAAGGTTTATATAGTCAAATATAAATGAGGCGTGTCATGGAAAACCCGGGCTTAATGCATGTGCTTAAAGTGTCGTCCCAGATTAGCCTGTGCAGTGCGCACAGGCTCATCCGGGACGACACTTTCCGCTAACAGTGGATTTATGTTTAGAAGAGACTACCTCGAAACAGGATACCATACAAGCGGAAAGTGTCGTCCTGCGGACTGCACAGGTTAATCCGGGACGACACTTGACGCATATGCATTAAGCCCGGGTTTCACACGACACGCATCAAATTTGCGTTGGGAGATTTGCCCAGAGTATATTATGAGTATACAATGCTTGAATAAACAATGAAAATGCGAGCAAATATAATACAATAAATGTTAATGTGACCCACATGCAGATCATGAAACATAATTTTCCTGAAATAGTAAGGGGTTATAAATTATATGTGGCAAATGCTGAAAATGCTACCACGCAACAACACAATAAACAGGCAAACGTTTTAGCCGCCACAACAAGTAAATTATAACATAATTCAATACAGATGTATCGATAAAATGACACTGATACAGAATGAAACAACTACTGGAATGGGACATACATACACATAAACATAGTTTCCACATATACTCAGAACAACAGGGCAAGTTAAACTGAATAAAAATTTTGCGATGTATAACGGATTGTAAAAAGTATAAAAACGTATGTTGCAGTTGAGGCGTGTCGTGGGAAAACCGGGCTTAATGCATGTGCGTAAAGTGTTGTCCCGGATTAGCCTGTGCAGTCCGCAGGACGACACTTTCCGCTTGTATGGTATCCTGTTTCGAGGTAGTCTCTCCTAAATATAAATCCACTGTAAGCGGAAAGTGTCATTGTGCATGATCATCATGCAATATATGTTGCGGACTGCACAGGCTAATCCGGGAAGGCACTTTCTGCCTACAGTGGATCTATATGTTTAGAAGAGACTTCCTTGAAACAGAAAATACCATAAAAGCGGAAAGTGCCGTCCCGGTACAGCACTTTACGCACATGCATTAAGCCCGGTTTTCCCACGACAAACCACATTTGATTATTACGAGTAAATATGTCGGCACAAATCAAACTCAATTAATTCTTTGCGAAGTATAAGGGATCGTACAAAGCTAAAAAAATGGTATGTTGCAGTCGATGTGACAAATTAATTTTAATTATTACGAGCCAACCTTGTCGGACATTCCCTTCCATATGTTCTTTGGAGTAACATATTTAATGGAACACACAAAGCAATTACAATAAAGAATATAACATTTATTTTTCTTCCCATTTTCAGGTTTACTGTTCATCCACTTGAATAAAAGACATTTAATTCGTTGAAGTCGAGCAATGATGGTTTTACTTTTATACCGCGGACGGCTAAGTGGAAGTTTGTATTGGAACATCGTGAATTATTAATTAGTCCACTTGAGACTTCAGCATTTATTTGCTCACCACACTTCGGAATAATTTCATAACTGTATCTGCTAATCTTCACAACGGCTCACCACGTGTTTCTTGGTGATGAGAAATAGGAGGGTTTCAACGAGGTTTCCGGTGCTGCCCGAGGCAATTTCCGGAAATGGGACATAATTTAAATTGATATTAAGAGGCCTCGGTTTTACATTAAGTTCTTTAAAAGTATGCAAACCATGGCTGGAAACTTGAAAAACTTCAAAACTCTTAAATGTAGTTTTACTCAACGATGAAGTATTTCTTTGCAGGATTATGAATGACCTATCAGCGACATGGTACTGAAACGGAAGTGGAAAAGTGGATGGTAATCATCGTTCACGTACGACAAAAATAATGCGTTTACGATCGTATTTTTTAAAAATCTTTTACAATATTACTTGCAGCGGTTATATCCCCTAGGCAGTAAAAATAACCACTGCCACCTTCTACAAAATCTTTCCAACTCTCTAAGGATTTTTTGGGGGTAAAATAAATTGATTTTTATAAATTATCATTTTGTAAAACTTCCTCCGAAATATTGTATTATTCTATATACTAAGAGATAAAATTAAGAACAGAACTAAATAACGATGAATGTAACCATAACAACTCATTTATTTTACGGGGTCCACGTTGTATGTTTCTGCTTATCCACCATTTTAATTTACACCGTTTTACTATGACCACGTGGAAGTTGGTGGCGGCAGGGATTGGGATTGAGCTCGGAGAGGAGATTGATGTTTTTATATTTGAGGCGCGTCGTGGGAAAACCGGACTTAATGCATGTGCGTAAAGTGTTGTCACTATTTTTTTCAAAAGCGCCAAAACTAAATTAGACGGAAGTGACGTCATTTTAGCTACGTTCAAAACATTTCCGCTCACAATTTGGACGATATATGCGCTGCTGTGTATGTTTTTATAACAGACTCTGGAGTTTTGTGTTACATCTTAGACGACGTTTTTTCCACTATTTTTGGCATGTTTTTATTAATTTCGCGAATACTGCCTTTTAAATAGAATTTTAAGACAGAGTTACGGTATCATATAGTCCAATATTTCCTGAAACCTTTGATAGCACATAACATTAATTTTGTACACTATACTTACCGTAAAATGGGTTTGATTTCGGCGCGAATAGCGAATTTTTGTAAGTACGTCATCATGTTACAAATCAAAACACGACACAAGGACTTGTGGTACAGTTTGCAGTCAAGTTGTATGATCAAGCCATGGATGTATAATGTACTAATATCGCGAATATATGAGTATATAAACACATTTAGTTGTGTTCTTCGTTTGTGGGGTATTGAATGTTAGCATCTACAAACACAAATTTAAAACAATAGGTATTCATTTTAGAGCGAGTAACTTAAAATTATGTCATAAGTCATATTTTTTTTTAGTTTAAACAGTATTGTGATTAACTTAATGTCAATTTTTCTTTTTATCAAGCAGATTCCACAAGAAATTCGTTTGATTGTTTTAATGTCATCATGAGCATAAAATATTATCTTTTAACTCATTACTTGAGTGCTTTAAACTCATGACATTGGCGTAATTATTCACTTTCGATGTAAGGCAGAATTTTACGGACTCGACAGCTGCGAGGAAAGGTAAAGTTCTGGTTGATGGAAAGTATATTGGCTTTTGAAGTGGAAAACCCTTCACGTTGAAGTGGATTCAGTCTTCGTTTGAAGACTTTTCCAACAAAATCAAAGACGCCAAATATTTTGCTGAGATTGAATGTGAGCAAAAATATATTTATAATTTGCATAACGGTATATTACGTTTTGATGAGCAATTTATGTTTGCATTTATGAATGCCAATAGTTTTATGATAATTGGATATGAAAATATCGTAGCTTATGATAGTCATTACAATGACATAGTAAATGTTTTATTTTTATTGTGCAACAACAATGATGCAATAAAATAAAATAATTCGGATATATAATATTCCAGTGCATACCAATAATAATACAAAGAATGTAAAGTGTAGCTTCGACACTTGATTCCAACGGTGATAATCTCATTAATTATCTCATTAATTAACGATCAAGATCGGAAAACTTACGTGTAATAGGCAATTGCATTATGATGTGTTGGTGGTTTTCACAGATCTGTGAGACTGAGGAAGACTTCCTTACAAACTGGTGATTCTACAAATGGTGACAAATCATGACACACGCTGAAAGCATGTGGAAAGTCGTCATTTAAAACGGAATGTGTACAGTGTTTATTTCAGCATAGTTATATCGAGGAATACTGCTTAAATATAAGGAGAAACACATAAATCATAATTGCAGCAAAAAATACAAGGAAAGCGAAAACAATTATACCATTATAACAAAGCAATTACACCTTTTCTTGAATCAATGTGTGTGCTTGTAGTATATGTCTCAATTGAAAATCATGAAGTGCATGCAAGATCAGTGAAGTTTTTATTTAATACACTAACTGTGGTAATTAGCAACGAGCAAACAGTGGAGACTTTGACCACCATGTGATTTCCACAATGTCTCAGAGCTGCATAGAACTTTTAGATTTTTGTTAAAATGTTAGGAAAATGCTAAAATTTTGTTAAAATGTTAGGAAAATGTTGTGCAGTATAATTATGAAGCATGCAAGTTACAATGACATTGTACTTGTTGTGTGGTATATGTACAAAATAAATATCAATTATCAATTGCTATCATTTGTGGCATTTGTATTATTGATGTATGGCAGTTATCAGTAACAATTGAAAACAATCGAAAAATGTCCGGCTCGTTTGGAGTAACTATTCTTTTACAATAACTGAAATAAAAAAAAATTATTTTAATATCGCCGTACTGGCATAGGAGCATGCTATGTCCCTGATATTATGAATACTGTGGCAAGGAAAGCAAAACGGAATTCCCCGGCACTGATGTTAATACGCACTGGGAGAGATCGCTGCTATGTTAATTGTATGCATGAATAGGGTGGCAACTAGTTTCTAATAAACAGACATCGTCATAACTTGACACAAACCGGGTATGCGTGGTGTCTGGATATTAAGGTCTAAATTATTTTGAATGTTCTTCTGAATTCCGTACGAATCTTTCCCCAGATATTATCCGTAATAAATCATTGTCTCAAAGACGCGCTTTCCATTCTAATACGCGCCAATTCTTATTTACAATTACTGCTAATGGATGAATGTCAATCACGTTAATGAATATTTAATTATTATATATGGGAGAAATCCTCATGGCTCTGGAACAGATGAAGTAATGGTAATGGTAATTATTGTCTATTTGTGGGTTCATTCATATCTGAAATATATTTTATAGACGTGTTAAATATTTTATACATGAATACGGTTTTATGCCATTCCTGCAAGTAAACCGACAGAATAACAACCAATCGTATAAACTTGAGCTACTTCTATCGACATTTCATACGGTTTTATCCCATTCCTGCAAGTAAACCGACAGAATAACAACCAATCGTATAAACTTGAGCTACTTCTATCGACATTTCATACGGTTTAATCCCATTCCTACGAGTAAACCGACAGAATAACAACCAATCGTATAAACTTGAGCTACTTCTATCGACATTTCATACGGTTTTATCCCATTCCTGCAAGTAACCCGACAGAATAACAACCAATCGTATAAACTTGAGCTACTTCTATCGACATTTCATACGGTTTTATCCCATTCCTGCGAGTAAACCGACAGAATAACAACCAATCGTATAAACTAACAACCAATCGTATAAACTTGAGCTACTTCTATCGACAGAATAACAACCAATCGTATAAACTTGAGCTACTTCTATCGACAGAATAACAACCAATCGTATAAACTTGGGCTACTTCTATCGACAGAATAACAACCAATCGTATAAACTTGAGCTACTTCTATCGACAGAATAACAACTAATCGTATAAACTTGAGCTACTTCTATCGACATTTCATATCATGTTTATCTGATTGCTATTTATTGATCGGAAGATGATCATGAGTGACAATAACTCAGGGCCACACATTTGTTATTTTCAACAATTATTGCGAAAAATGATTGTTGCGTTGCTATAATCATTTAAAGAAATAAAATGGCTGTTTGATCAATAAAATCTCAATTACATCATGGACTATTTTCTTCTCGACAAAATGCATACGGAATGATACAGTCCGTGATTTTCCAAATAATGTACTGCAACGATGATAAAAATGGAAAGAACAAAGTATCAAAAATCCATTTTACAATTTTGCACTTATTCTTCAAAAGAAAGACAGAAAAATAGGATACATACAATAGTGAACTATTTTGTTAAGCTGGCGTTTTCAAATATTTTATCTACTGAAGTATTCAGCTAACTATCAATGTTTTGCCGTTGATTGTCTGTTAGTTCTGCAACGTTAACAACTGATTTGCATGGAATTGTCTGGGAAGTATAGAAGTGGGCCAATGAACAAATGATCACATTTGGTGTTGATCCGCACCACCGTCTTGATCCATGATTTCTCAAAAGGATTCTCTATTATTTGAAGATATGGCTATGTTGCCACCTTGTGCTGTATTTATTATTATTTACACAGCACATGGGGAAATGAGCTGCGTGGTCGCGGTCCGTGCTGTCCAAGTCCAATTTAGTAAGAAATTAATTTGCTAATATATCGGGAACAGTCAACTGTTGTTTGTTCTTTGCATACGACAAAATATTAAATGTATGCGTGCGATATAAAGTGAAAACGAATATACATACATGTACTAGGAACGTTTATTACAATCTTTCATTGTAATAACTGTGTTCAAACTTAAAGCAGCAGTCCAGGAATATTTAATTAAAATAAAATTTTGCAGATATCGTTTCTAATGTACATCTTACCGACCAATATGCAAAAATACCGCATTGAAATTGATAAACTAATTAGGTTTTGGTAACGGTTTCATCTCATATATTCTGTTTCCGATAGCTGGTGATGCCTCTGGAGTCAATCCAAATGTACATGTACTATACACAATGTATATTTTCGAAATATACATTGCAAAATGCGTTTCGAAAGTAAGAAACAGTTTCCAGTCGAACAAGCGTCATTTACGATCATTAGAACGTATGCCAATTAAAGATGTATTGAATAATATTTTATGGACTGCGGCCTTAAACTAAAACAAGGGATTGGACGATAGAACCGATAGAATCGTATTAAACTATTATTACATTATGTTTTTATATGACCAATAGCATAGGATCTGTAGAATAATTCACAATCAACAATACATCATAACAGTACCCAAGCCTGTATTGTAAGTGGTGAATCACTTCATTATTCGAAACTCAAACTGAAACATTTGTGCACCACAATAAAATACAAACGAACACAAATGCAATATATTGTATTCGTTTCATTGTGAATGTGCTCTCTTTGCGTCCGCTTTATACGGGAACTTTCACGTGCAAGAGTTTTGACAAATGAAATTATTACAATGTCTTCGGACAATTTATTGCCTTGTATGTTAGTAGCATTGTTTAGAGATTTTTATAATGCGATTTAAACGTGTAAGATTTGACATATCGAAGCAATTATGTAATTACGTTTTGTTTTTTTTTGCCCATTTCAATGCAATGCATGTGTCTTAAAACATGCGGATATGTCATTAAATTTAAATAACTCGAAGGTTTTGCTTCAATAAACAATCAAGCATGACACATGTACAAAGTCAAGTAATTTCAACATGTAGAAAGTAGCGCTTACACAAGCAAGGACTACTGTGCACAGTCATGCAATTTTACCATGAAGAATGTTTTGTTAAACAAGTTAGACAACTTTACATTGTAATGTTATCTAAACAAGCTCGAAGATTTTTATGAAGGAAAAACCATTCGACACAGTAGTTATTGGAATCAGTCCTAAAAAAATTCGTTGATTAATCAGAGCCAAAAGTGACTGATTAATCAAACAATCATGACTAAATATGTGGATTTTTATTGTTTAACAGAATATATTATCCAATCATTTTGTTCTAATTTAAATGTTTATCAATTTATTTTGTTATACTTGGTTTTAGTTTAAACAAAATGGATTGACTTTGCAGATTTGCTGTTGTTAAAACAAAACAAGTAATAATGGAATTTTTAATTAGACTACGAAAGTTAATCATTTATTAATATTTACATATATCTACAAAGGCACTTGATAGAGAAGATGTAGTGTACAACGCCCAACACCCCTTCCCCATGACATTGTAGTGATTTGTCGGTTATACATGTAATGTAAAAGACATAACACCTCGACACTAAACTAAGTACAAGCTCTTTATAAGGAAGTACATGTACATACGAGTAGAATACATATATTAAGATTTTAGAACCTCAGGCAAGCATTTACTTGCGCAATGTATATTATATACATGATCAATAATAAAGTATTTACCAATCCGTGCTAACATGTATATAAAATTATGAAAATCCTTTAATGGAGACACTGACAACCTATGAAGAAACGTTTAATAGCATTGGATACACAATGTATTTTATTTATAATAAAGGTATATTTAGCAGTTCAGAACTACAAAACACTATTTTTTGACTACATAATACATAACAAATAGAACCAGTAACATAGACACATTTCGTTGATTAATTTTTCCCATCGTCATCGTCACGTCATGGCTCTGTTCGTCATGATTATTTGACGAAATGATTAATCAGCCCATCACTACGACACAGTCATGGACTTTTAAACAAACAATGAAAACCCATTGACGATTAAAATTACCCATAATATAATGTTGTAGATTCTGCATCCAAATACATTTCCCATCACAAGTATTTCTGTGCAAAATAACAACAACGTATAATACTGAGAAACTATATATTAAACCATTTAGACTGAGCATATACAGTGGATATAGTTAAGACAAGTTGTATTAATTATATGCAAAATGTTAATAAACGTTAAAAAAAGAAGGTCGTTTTTACATTTAATTTTGTTATATTATGTATACAATAAACGTGGGTTTTTTTCACTATACCAATTTAATATTAATACATGTACATAAATTCTACTTAAAGTTTATATGAACAACAATACTATATTTTATAATTATTTTCGAATAATTTTGTAACTTTTATTAATGATTTTGAAGAGTAATGCATCTTTAAACAATAATAAATTTCACATTTAATGTTATCGAAAGGGGTGTACAAGGTGAGGTCGTATTTAGACAAACGTTTGAGTACAAACTGTGTAGATGTGTGATGCCAAAACGTTACCAAACAGTAAGGACTATGGAAAGATAGATAAATCACTTCCACATAGATGAAACCTTTTATTGGAACAAAAAAACGCAAAGATGCTTCTGTCAAACGTAATAACGTTCGAAACGCTCCTACACACTGTGTGTGTTGAACAAAACATAATTTACTGGAAAATAAGTTACTTTGGATCCTGTTATCAATAAAAACGAACAAATAATTGGTGAATAACCCATACTCAATGTGTCCCACTATACAAATTTGAATTTACCCCACACGAATTGGTGTTTCATTGACATTAACTTATGGTTCTTGCTAAAAAAACGACTTGTCAATTGCAAGCCCCACAATACTGAAACAATAGTCTCTTATTTTACACACAAGGAAGAATTAAAAAACCTGCGAGGACCAAAAGAAAGCTCGCTGTTTGATTCGTTATTCATCCGGCAGCTGCTTAGAGCTATGTATATTGCACACCACTTGTGGTTAATATACATATCACTTATACTCCCGGCATTATTCTAGCGAACTTCTATTCGTTCCACGTGGGGAAAAGTGTTTATTTTGAAAACCCCAGTCATAATGTTGCTTTCAACAATGTCTTTATCCCCCGATTGATTTTCTTGTGTGTTTGCAGCAAACGGTGCGTTCTGGCGAGTAAAGAATTAAGACAAGGACCATTTTTAAATCAAGGTCCGCATTCATTAACCTACTTAGACTTGTAACCATACCGCCTCAGGTGCAGGAAGAAATAACCCCAACAAAGGAGCTTATAAAGTTACAAGTTTATTCAGTGAACAGACAATATCGAAATCTAGATATGTTAGTCATTTATATATGATTGCTATGGTTACCATAATAACAATTGAACATTCGAGCCTTTAAAACATAATATATGTCTGGTGTGGTGGTTCCAATCAACAGATAAAGAAAAATCAATATAACAAGTACATATTTGAACATTACACCAGTTAAAAGCATCTATTATCTTGTATAGGAAACAATGACAACAACAACAAAATTATACACAATATGTTGGACGAAATACACAGTTTACTTACTGAGTAAGGGATACTCACGACCTTGCCTCTCAGCCTTGGGGTTAGCTCTGTGTCTGCTGTAATATTAAATATTTCATGGTGAAAGTGATGTGCAACCACCAATATATAATCTGGAAGTTGTTTGTCATAGTGGAAAGAGCGTTTAGGACAGTAGATACAAGAAATACACAGGGATCAATACTTTCACATCAAGCTGACCTCTGCAAATAATTAGATGTCAATGCATCTATCAGATTTGCAAAGATATTTAAGACCCGAGACCTCGAATCTTTCAATAAAAATATTAAAACGGAATTATTTGAGGGTAAAACTACTCACCACCGAGACACTATACAACATACAAGAAACCTGTTACACTACACTAAATTTTACAGACCTGTTAGAGACTCAATAAACAATACATATGTGTAAAAGTATTCTGGTACACATAACGCTTATGTCATTAACAAATCGTTCTAACTAAAGAATTCTATAATTAGAATTGGCGAAAACCAAGTAAGATTCAAATTAACATCCTTTTTAGAACATAACAGTTTTAAGAGTATTGGTGTTTATGTTTTATTTATTATGTCTTTGGTCTAAGAATGGGTTGTGAATACGGGACCAGACTGTTTAATCATGATTTTAGTGTTCATTACAAACATTTCAAATCCTTGCTTAACGCGGAAAAGAATCTGACTATTAATATACCGTTTTATGTTAGAAACTCATTAGCAAGATTCAGGTGCTCCATTCATTCATTACATATTGCGACTGGACGACATTTTATGAACACACCTGGTTATAGAACCTCATTAGTTTATAATATTGAAAGGAGCCTTCGGTTAACTTGGTTGATTGCCGTCCTTATCTGAAATAATTATTATAAAATTGACAGTTAGTTTAAACCTATTTAGTTTAGCTCGATTGCATCGAAAGCCTTAGGCTTATAGAGACACTCTCGAGTCCGTTTCCTGGGTAGAACCAGTACTTGGTGTCTTTGAGGAAGATCTTGAGAACGCTCCCAGAGTGGGGATCGAACCCGGGACCTCCCGATCGCTAGACTGACACCATATCCACTACGCCACCGCGACGAAATTGACAGTTGACGGCGTTTAGTACTGGTATCCTCAAAGATGCAACCAGCGGTCAAAATCTTTTAAGTCTGTGGCAGGTTCGTTTATAGTTTATTTTGCCTAAAATGTATTTATTCGTGTAAAGTACTAGAAGATGATTGTTATTATACCATGTTTCAAATTTAAGGTGTTGATGTTCGCAATACAAATATATTTAAATGTTTCACTTAAATATGACTTAAGCTAAGATTTTCCTTAGGAGCTCTTTGGATATGGCCCTGAGAGAAGCGCAGTGTTAGACCGTATACAGCTCACGCCGTATATAGCTTACGTGTGAGCTGTATACGTTAGTTGGCAACGTATACAACTTTCGGTGAGCCATATTCGTTGGTTGACAACGTATACAGCGTACGGTAGCTGTATACGTTGGATATATACATATACTTTTGAAATAGGTCTTTCGTCTTAACGTATATAGCTCACATGGTGATTGACTAGTATACAACATACATTATTGTGATTACTAGTATACTTGATCGTCATCTACATCTTCGTCGTAGTAGTAGAAGAAGAAGATGTAGTAGCGGTAATAGTAGCTGCATCAATGGTAGTAATGGCAGTAGCAGTAGCAGAAGCAATTGTGATTGTGGACGGACCGACGGACGCACGACGGACGCCGGACAAATACGATACAAACAGCTAACCCTCATCCACGGTAGAATAATGACTTGTATTTTTTCTAATAAAAGTTACTGCGATTGAAGGACGAATGAACAGACGAACGGGCGGACGGACGGACAGGCGGAATGGCGTACGGAAGGACGGACAGGTAGACAGACAGACTGCAGCAGCAGCAGCAAAATCAACAGCAACTACAAACATGCATTCGCAACAATTTGTTCATGACAACTTCTGCTGCTGCTGATGATGATGATGATTATGACGCTGTTGCTGACGACGACGACAATGATGATAGTAATTATGATCATGGTCATCTTTTAGACATAATTTATATCTCCACGTATACAGCTTACTATGGAAAGCCGGCACGGTCTCATGTCTTACATTTTTATTATGTTATAATCGTTCTTTATTTTGTTATGTGGATACAACTTGATATGGTGTGGACATTTCTTTATCTGCTGTGGATCTTTCCTTATATGATGTGGATATTTCTTTATATGCTGTGGATCGTTCTTTATATGATGTGGACATTTCTTTATATGATGTGGTTACTTCTTTATATGACGTGAATACTTCTTTATATGATGTGGACATTTCTTTATATGATGTGGACATTTCTTTATATGATGTGGATATCGTATGATGTTGATATATCTTTATATGATGCGGACATGTCTCTATATGTTGTGGACATTTCTTTATACCATGTGGATATTTCTTTATATGATGTGGTTTTTTCTTTATATGATGTGGATATTTCTTTATATGATGTGGACATTTCTTTATATGATGTGGACATTTCTTTATATGATGTGGATATGTCTTTATATGCTGTGGTCTTTTCTTTATATGATGTGAACATTTCTTTAGATGATGTGGACATTTCTTTATATGCTGTGGTCTTTTCTTTATATGATGTGGACATTTCTTTATATTATGTGGACATTTCTTTAAATGATGTGGACATTTCTTTATATGATGTGGATATGTCTTTATATGCTGTGGTCTTTCATTTATATGATGTGGACATTTCTTTATATGATATGGATATGTCTTTATATGCTGTGGTCTTTTCTTTATATGATACGGATACTTCTTTATCTATTGTGGACATTTCTTTATATGATGTGGATATGTCTTTATATGCTGCGGTCTTTTCTTTACTTGATGTGGACATTTCTTTATATGATGTGGACATTTCTTTATATGATGTGGATATGTCTTTATATGTTGAGGTCTTTTCTTTATATGATGTAGACATTTCTTTATATGATGTGGATATTTCTGTATATGATGTGGATATATCTTTATATACTGTGGTCTTTTTTATATGATGTGGACATGTCTTTATATGCTGTGGTTTTTTTTATATGATGTGGACATTTCTTTGTATGCTGTGGGTTTTTCTTTATATGATGTGGACATTTCTTTATATGATGTGGAAATTTCTTTATATGATGTGGATATGTCTTTATATGCTGTGGTTTTTTCTTTATATGATGTGGACATTTCTTTATATGATGTGGATATGTCTTTATATGATGTGGACATTTCTTTATATGTTGTGGAAATTTCTTTATATGATGTGGATATGTCTTTATATGATGTGGACATTTCTTTATATGTTGTGGAAATTTCTTTATAATTACGCTGTCGACATTTCTTTATATGCTGTCGACATTTCTTTATATCATGTGGACATTTCTTTATATCATGTAAAACGTCTTTATATAATGTGGATATTTCTTTCTTTGCTGTGGATACTTCTTTATATGCTGTGGAGATTTCTTTATATGATGTAGACATTTCTTTATATCATGTGGACATTATTTGTATATGCTGTGAACATTTCTTTATATGCTGTGGACATGTCTTTATATGCTGTGGATATTTGTTTATATGATGTGGACATTTCTTTATATGATGTTGATATATCTTTATATGATGTTGACATTTCTTTATATCATGTGGATACTTCTTACCGTAGGTTATTCGACAACAAATTATCAAAAAAATATTATTTTGATTATAACATGATCTTAGTGTGTATTTTAAAGCTATTGAATGAGAACTATATTTTTCTATACTCAGCCCATTTTCCTACAAAGTACAATAACACCTACGTTTCAGTGATGACAATGAATAATAACAAACAATATTACTTTATTTATAAAAAATGAGCAAACGGTATCCGATTGATTAATAAACGACAAAGACCAATATGACGCCATGTTATTGATGCTATAGTGACAGTAACATTGTAAAAAACACAATAAAATTAAATTTTCAATAACGTTTACGCATTAAATACGCATTTTTGGTTCAATACATTACAGAGAAACAGTAAGTTTGTTACAATTATTCTAGTGCGCGTTTAAGCACGTTGAGCACGCGCATTTTACTGTAAAATGTCCGTGAATTCTCCAGACCTATTTTAAATACACTTGACTCCATCCATAACCATTGCAGAATTGTCCAAACTTGATTTCTTTCTTTGTCTATTGAAAACAAGCCTCGCGTCATTTTAGAATTTAAAATGTACCTGTCTCACAAACATCCAGCAAATGTTATTTAGAAAATTGAAACAGTCAAAGAAAATATTCTGAGCGATATAGCAGGATGCTGTGCTACTGTATCCGTTTTGTTTCCTGACTTGCCTCTTTCGACAGAAACAGCAACACGAAGATGGATATATATGCCTTTTTATATTCAATGACTGTAATAGACAGTGACTGAAACCCTCAGTTAAAATCATTTAACAAACAAAATTGCTTTACCAAATTATTGTTTAATTAAAAATGTTTCTAAACAACACAGATGCCCCCACCTATGCGGCTCTTTCTACATGATAAAGCTTTGACGATATGCATACCAATTATTTGCAAAAGGAAAACGGTCCTTTTATATTGTATTTTCTATTAAATGTTTTCTGTCATTCTGAGAATGTTAAGGTACCATCTCATAATACTTTTCACTTTTCAAAGTTTTGCAAAGTAAGTTGAAAATCCTTCAATGCCGATCAAAATTATGCTCTGGATATACTCAATAGTTTTCATTCTTATATTTGACCGTTGAGTGTGACTTTAACCTTGCATCTAGTTATTGCATGTGACACACATTCTTATAATACTTATCACTTTTGCTAAGTTATTTGAAAATCGTTCAATGCCAGACACAGTTATGATCTGGATATACTTAAAAGTCATTCATTTATATATTTAACCTTTGAGTGTAACTTTGACCTTGGACTTAGGGACCTGGTTCTTGTGCGTTATACACCCTCCCATAAAATTAACTCTTTTACAAGTAATTTAAAAATCATTCAGTGCTGGAAGAAATTAGGCCTAGGCCCCGACCCTAGAACATTTTATTGGGGTTGTCAGATTAAAAAAAAAATGTTTTTCAATAATTAAATGTTTTTTGGTTAAATAAGTGTTAAGTTTTGATAGAACCAACTTTAAAACAATGTTTAAGGATATTACAGATATGTTTCAATATTAATTCAGTTTTAGAATCTTCAAGTTGACCATTTACTAAATAAATAAATAGATAAATCCCTACATACCCTATTTTTTGGTTATGTAACGGTTAAACCTGAAACAAACATATTTTTTTTACGCCTTACAGCCGTTAAAATTTAGATGAAAATCATTTATGTGTTATTTCTTTATAAATAAGAATACGCAGAATCAACTGCGCAAAATATTGCATTCATCCTGTTTAGCCTTCAATATTACGACCCACAATGGCCCGTAGTTCAGTGCTTCCCGTATAGGTTACAGTATACTAAATATTTCAGGTGTGCAATGCTATACTCTCTAAATAAATCAACACCATTTATTTGAAGACACAATTTTCTGTATAGTCACTTGCCATGACTTTATTTTTGAATATTTCTTTGTACGTGTGGTAGGAAAAACATTGTTGTGTACTAAAAATTCACTGTTTCGCTTGAAGGTTGGAGACTACATGACGAGACTTTGACAGTTGGCAGTATAGGTCACAATATACTAAAAGATTTCCTTAACAAATTCAATGTAAAAGCAATAAATTCAACAAAAAATAAACTCAACATTTTGCGCGTAGAGACCCTCATAACCATACCTTTTCTTAAAGAGCATTCTGAGCCGAATTGAGTTAGACAATAAAAAAGATAGGTCATGTGATATGTAAGAAAGAACTCAACGCGAATCAAAGTTCACTGTTTTACGGCCATCTTTTTACCGGCTACTCTCCAGTTGAAGGTATACTGCCAACTGTCAAAGTCTCGTCATGTAGTCTCCAACCTTCAAGCGAAACAGTGAATTTTTAGTACACAACAATGTTTTTCCTACCACACGTACAAAGAAATATTCAAAAATAAAGTCATGGCAAGTGACTATACAGAAAATTGTGTCTTCAAATAAATGGTGTTGATTTATTTAGAGAGTATAGCATTGCACACCAGAAATATTTAGTATACTGTAACCTATAAGAGAAATTTGTTCTCATTAAAATTAGTTTTTCTTGCATATAATTATCTTCCCATGCATATTGCACCAATATATTAAGTTTGGCTTGTATATCTGTCCATTTGGCCATTTTATTTCATATTTTCAAACACAGGTGATTTTGGTCGGAAGCCGGTGATTTCAAGCGTCTTGAAGCTTAAATGTCCCTCTAACAATTAAAGCTGATATTTGCAATATTTGTGACAAAATACCCAAACAAACCAAACAAACGTGTATGGGGGGCTTATGTGGGGTGAGGAGAGAATGACTTTGTTAGATATTTTTACTCTAAGCCATTTTGATAATGTATTTTTTGTGTATTTTTTTTTAAAAATCACCCCAAAAATGTAAATTTAATAGAAAAAAAATTCCAATTTCATCCAAGACAATTAACAAATTAGTCAAAATGGGAGATCAAAGATACTTTGAAGTGTAGAAATCAATCAGCTTCCAGTAATTGCTTGTTTCAAACCAATAAAGTGTAAAATCTTTAAAGCACCTTGTTTGTCGCAGCCTCTTTAATTACAGGCCACCAATTATATATTCTAGTATATAATGTCATGGGTGCCTTTAAACTGCAGCAGGTGGTCAATTTGCATTGCCTGCTCACATTTAGAGGTTTAAGGGAATACAAAATTGCATATTTTGGGCACAAAATAAGTACTTTGACTTTTTTTAAGGTGGCAATCTGGTCAAAATGGGGTTCACAACCAAGCAAAAGAACAAGTTGCTCAATGTTGGTTTTAAACGAGGTGGGACTAGTCCGGTGAAGGGGAAAAAACATAATTATGAAAGAAGGTCAAATTCCAACACAACCTATGTAAGGTTAGAAAGGTCATCCTTTGAAGCACGGGTAGCTTACAATGACAAGGTTCTTACTTTTCGGGATGTAGACGGCTCTCAAACCCCAGCTAAGCCCATGCGTCCGAGAGCGAACAAGATTCGCTATGTAGACCTGTTACGGGTTCCTGCTCCATCAAAAGTCCATCCCGACTTACTTACGAACAAGGTCTATGTCCCCGCCCTACTCCAGTCTATGATGTCCTCTGAAAATAGAAAGCATAGGTTAAGAAGTGATAAATGTAGGGGCGACTTGGTAATTGACGACAGTGCTTCCATAAAGTGGGGCTTAGGCTGGGAGGAAAGGTTAAAATGTACAAGATGCAGATATGTAGGCAAGCATTATAAGCTTTACAATGAGGTTCCATCAAGTACCAGGGGCAGAAAGGCAGCTCAGATCAATGTAGGCTTCCAAATAGGTGTTGCAAGTACTTCTATTGGGAACACAGGTTCCCGCAGAATTCTCAACACAACCAATATCATTGCTCCCTCTCCACTTGCTATGCAAAAACAAGCAAATAAGGTCAATACTGCCCTTAAATCCCTAAATGAGAGAAGCATGTACCAGATTTGAAAATGCCAAAATTGGTCAAAAAGATCCCTCTAAGGTAAATGTTGAAGGGGACACTTGCTACAACAATCCAATTTTTTACTCTGACGCGACACCCTTTCAAGCCGGAACTATTGCCATAAGCACTATGTGTGAAAACAATACCAGAAACAAGCAAATTGTAGGGGTACAAGTAGCAAATAAACTATGCAGGACTGCATCAATGCTTAGGAATAAGGGTAAACCTGTTCAGTGCCCCAATCATATGGGGCATTGTTCTGCAAATGTTTCAGAGAGGGAACCAATAGGTGATGAAGGCAAATGGAATAGGTTGTTAGGTGACCAGATCTCTAAGGACATCAAAATAGCAAATTTCACTTGTGATGGGGACAGTAGGGCATTCCAAGGTGTTCGTAACTCTCACGGTCACAATGTGGGTCATCTTAAGGATCTGAGGCACCTAGGCAACTCGCTGAAGCGCGAGCTCAACAAAGCGCCTTTCTCAAAGGGCATGCTCAAGGGTCATTCCAAGTCTAATATCAGGAGTCGGTTCGCTCTCTCGGTCAAAGCTAGGTGTATGGCTGAGCTTAAAGCTGCCCACACTAAACACCAGGGTGACATCAAGGTTCTAAAGAAGGTCATGGTTGATGTAATCGCAACCATTGTTCTATGCTTCAGTGGTTACTGCGGTACTCATTGTGCAAAGTACAGTTATGTCTGTGCTGGTACAAATAGGCAAGCTAAGAATTTCATGCCAGACAATGTAAAGGTTAAAATGGTTGACAGTGACCAACAAGTCCTTAAAAAATGCATTGAAATGGTTTTAGGTCCAGCTGCTCTTGACGCTACCAAACTTTTAACCACAACCCAAAAAAGTGAAGCAGTAAACAGGTCGTACCAAGCTGTCAATCCTAAAACTGTCACTTTCTCACGCAACTGTGTAGGTCGAATTCACGGGCAGGTTCACAAATTAAACAATGGCTATGCTGACTCTGTAATTGCAAAAACCACTGAACTAAATGCTAACCTTACCCAGGGGTCAAAGATTATTAAGCAGATAGCATATGAGGACCGCAACGACCTTAACCGAAAGCAAACATCCGCTACCAACAAAGCACGAGCTTTACGTGCCAGGACGCGGAATTATCGATACAAACTGCATGAGGAATTACACTACGGCAAGGGCATGAGTGACCCCAAACCTGATTATGACAGTCTTCCACACCTTAAGCATCATAAATATGCTTAGTTGATTGTGTACCTGATAATAAATTGTTATTATTACCTGTTTTGGCATAAGAGACCTCTAACAAGTGGCCCTCGCGTCAGCATCAGGCGTTCCTCTACCTGAAAAAGGCAAAAATACCCAATAGAAATAGATATAAAATGAAAAAAAACATGCATTTATGTATTTTAAGTGTATTTCTATGAATAAAAGGAAGTGATAAAGCTTGTTGTATTCATGTTTTTACCAAATATGCAGGCTGGCTCAGTTCCATGCCCGCTGCACTGTCCGAACTGTAAACATGTCCGCCGTTCCATGTTGGTGGAATGGGGCTCTATGTTTAAATGTTCAGGCTTAACACACAAGCTATTGTTGCATAAGTGGCTCACAGAGTCCCTGGCGTTCAATGCTGACTTCATGTAGCACATTAACGCTACACGGTGAACCAAGTATGTCTCTGATTTTATGTCCGAAGGCAATTTAGCCCTCATTCGGCCATAATAGGGTAAGGAACTATTTGAAATACAACCATTCCAGACCAAACAATCTGAATTGATGCATTTAATGCACTTATTTTCTACTCTTTTGCTCAGAAATGACCAAAAATCTGCTTTCTCATCCATATTTTGCACTTGCAGACGATATTTTATTTTAACCCAAAGTCAGTTTAGGTCACAATATACTAAAAGATTTCCTTAACAAATTCAATGTAAAAGCAATAAATTCAACAAAAAATAAACTCAACATTTTGCGCGTAGAGACCCTCATAACCATACCTTTTCTTAAAGAGCATTCTGAGCCGAATTGAGTTAGACAATAAAAAAGATAGGTCATGTGATATGTAAGAAAGAACTCAACGCGAATCAAAGTTCACTGTTTTACGGCCATCTTTTTACCGGCTACTCTCCAGTTGAAGGTATACTGCCAACTGTCAAAGTCTCGTCATGTAGTCTCCAACCTTCAAGCGAAACAGTGAATTTTTAGTACACAACAATGTTTTTCCTACCACACGTACAAAGAAATATTCAAAAATAAAGTCATGGCAAGTGACTATACAGAAAATTGTGTCTTCAAATAAATGGTGTTGATTTATTTAGAGAGTATAGCATTGCACACCAGAAATATTTAGTATACTGTAACCTATACCTTCAACTGGAGAGTAGCCGGTAAAAAGATGGCCGTAAAACAGTGAACTTTGATTCGCGTCGAGTTCTTTCTTACATATCACATGACCTATCTTTTTTATTGTCTAAATCAATTCGGCTCGGAATGCTCTTTAAGAAAAGGTATGGTTATGAGGGTCTCTACGCGCAAAATGTTGAGTTTATTTCTTGTTGAATTTATTTGCTTTTACATTGAATTTATTAAGGAAATCTTTTAGTATATTGTGACCTAAAGACGCTTGCACAAATCCGGTGTCGAGGCAGAGTAGCATCCCCACTCAAAGACCCCATCATCATAATAAACAATGCAACACTATATACCAAAATAGGCCTAACCCAATCGTATAAAGTAATATGCACATCATATAAAGAAATGTGCTCATCATATGTAAAAGAAATATGCACATCATATAAAGAAATGTGCATATCGTATAAAGAAATATGCACAATATATAAGCAAATATCCTCATAATATAGAGAAATTCCCTCATCATGAAAAGAAAAGTCCACATTATATAAAGAAGAATCCAGAGCATATAAAAAATGTCCACATCATATAAAGAAAAGTCCACATCATATAAAGAAAAGTCCACATCATATAAAGAAAAGTCCACATCATATAAAGAAATTTCCACATCATAAAAAGAAATGTCCACATCATATAAAGAAATATCCACAGCATATAAAGAAATGTCCACATCATATAAAGAAAAAACCACATCATGTAAAGAAATATCCACATGGTACAAAGAAATGTCCACATGGTACAAAGAAATATCCACATGGTACAAAGAAATGTCCACATCATATAAAGAAATATCCACATCATATAAAGACATTTCTACATCATATAAAGACATATGAACATCATATACAGAAATATCCACATCATCTAAAGAAGTATCCACACCATATAAAGACATTTCCACATAATTTAAAGCAATATCCACATCATATAAAGAAATATCCACCTCATATAAAGACATATCCACATCATATAAAGAAGTATCCACATCATATAAAGAAAAATCCACATCATATAAAGAAGTATCCATACCATATAAAGAAGTATCTTTATCATATAAAGAAATATCCACATCATATAAAGACAGATCCATATGATATAAAGAAATGTCCACATCATATAAAGTTTTATCCACATAACATAATAAAGAAAGAACATAATATAATAAAAATGTAAGACATAAGACAGTGCCGACATTCCATAGCTTACGGTGAGCTGTATTTGGTATAATTTGTATACGGTTTTATAGTAAAAGTATACAGCTCATGAGTAAGCTGTATACGGCGTGAGCTGTATACGGTCTAACAAGCGCAGTTATGGGAGATATCATAAAACATTAGCATAACTTGTTAGTGCTGGGCGAATATTGAGCTACGTATTTATATGGGCAATCTAACGCCAACAACGAATTAAGCCCTATATAAAAATTAACACTAATTTCGTTGCACGTCTTATAAATGAGAGTACATAAAACATGAGACGTATCGTGGGAAAACCGGGCTTAATGCATGTGCGTAAAGTGTCGTCCTGGATCAGCCTGTGCTACTCCAGGACGACACTGTCCGCTTTATGGTATTTTCTTTTTAAAGTCTCCTCTAAATATAAATCCACTGTAGGCGGAAAGTGCCGTCCCGGATTTGACTGTGTGGACTGCACAGGCTAATTCGGGACGACACTTTACGCATATGCATTAAACCCGGCTTTCCCACGACACGCCTCAAATATATCGTTTCACTAAAATATGACTAAAGCTAAGATTTTCCTAAGGAGCTTAAGATCTAGGATATGGCCGTGAGAGCAGCGCAGTTATCGGATATATCATATAAAACATATAAAAATATGAGGCGTGTCGTGGGAAACCCGGGCTTAATGCATCTGCGTAAAGTGTCGTCCTGGATGAGCCTGTGCAGTCCGCGCAAGCTAATCCAGCACGACACTGTCCGCTTTATGGAATTTCTGTTTCGAGGAAGTCTCTCCTAAACATAAATCCACTGTAGGCGGAAAGTGCCGTTCTGGATTAGCCTGTGTGGACTTCAAAGTCTGATCCGAGACGACACTTTACGCACATGCATTAAGCCCGGCTTTCCCACGACACGCATCATATGCTGACGAACGGGGATGCACCAGTCCTCGTAACAAACCTGCATGGCATCTCGCGTTGGCTTCTTTACATTTATCATTTATCTTTTATCTTTGTGCTATGGATTACATGATAAAATCACTTGGAATTGCAGAATGGGAAATAATTGTAAACCACATGTCAGTACATTGCGCCCACTCATATATTTCTTTATATATAAATGTTTTGGCACAATTTGACATCTGCGTATGATTTTATCATAGTCGTTAATAAAATCCTGTTTGAAATGCTGACACGTTTATTTCGTGTAGAAACAATGGAGCTATTTAATACATACATACGTTTTATTAAAATAATGACATAGTGAGAACGAATTCCGTCAGGTATATTTCTTGCAGCAAAATATTAACGATCGAAGACTGGTCTCATATGTTTCAGTAATTAATAACAACTGCGTTTCGAGGCATTGTTGGTATGTTATCACTGATGCGTGTTGAAACACATTAATTTCGGAATAATTTATCATAATATATGTAATTATAAAATACAGAAACTGTACATATAGTTTTCTAAATGTTTCCTCATCTATAGCCCATAAATATTACATACAAAAATAACGTTTTGATTAACACGTAAAAATCATAACTCATTGATTTATTTCATTGCCTTATAAAGCATAACGCTATAGACAGGCTATCAATTATAGTAAACTGTGTGAATTTTATACGTCCAGCAAAATTAATTGTAGTCACTTGTTACGATACTTAATTTTAGTGTATGCAACGTGCAAGAATCTTATAATATGAAAGTAATACGAGTAGCAGTGGTGTAATGGATATGGTGTCCGCCTTGCGATCGGGAGATCGTTAGTTCGATCCCTTCTCGGGGATAAAGTTCAAATGATCTGTAAGAAAAGACACCGAGTATTTTGCGATTTTATTGACCTGGCACTCATTAATATCCGGTAGCGCTCGGCTGTTTTATTTATATCGGTTTAACGTTTATCTAGCGTGCAAATAACGGATTTGATAGTCATATAAAAAAAAAAAAAAAAAACGTCAACAAGTGGCAGGAAGAATAACGCGGTGGATAGTGTTTTAGACTTTGATTCACAATGACTGTGGTTCGAATCCTGCCAAAATCTTTATTTTTTCTTATTTTATTTTTCTTCAACATCACTTATTCTCGTGACATTTTTTCTTTATGTTGTTTTCTTTCCTTTTTATTTTTCTTAGTTTAATTATTTTATCTACATAAACATGCATACACAAAGACTCGGTTTCGCTTGCAGAATCGATGCAGCTCACTTCTGTGTCAGAATCGAGGTTGATGATGAGATTCCGTGTCATGACGTCAGCAAACTGATCAATTAAATAAATTAAAATAAATACAAAAATGAATAAAGTAAAAGTGCCTGTTCTGGGATTCGAACCCAAAACATCATGCTTACAAACTTTGGGTCCTTACCACTGCACTACAGTATAAACTGTTACGTAATAAGGATTTAATAAATACATATTAATGTCTGGGTCTTCTATCTGGGTTAGTAGCTTAAAATAGATATACGAAAATACACGGAATATTCATGAGTGCCAGGTCAATAAAATCGCACAATATAATGTTTCTGGAAATGAAACGGAATTTAACATTTTTCTAGAAGCATATGACGTTCGACACAATCGAGCTAAAATAAATGAGACGTGTCGTGGGAAAATCGGACTGCAGTCCGCCTACTTTCACTTTCCGCCTACAGTGGATTTATGTTTAAAGAGACTTCATTGAAACAGAAAATACCATAACAGCAGAAAGTGTCGTCCCGGATTCGCCTTTGCAGACTGCACAGGCGAATCCGGCACGACATTTTACGCAAATGCATTAAGCCCGATTTTCCCACAACACGCCTCAGATAGATTTAAATTAAAAGCAATACACACAATATTAAAAAGTGCAATACATATATTGACCAAACTATGCATACAAGGACATGCAAAGATAACCAACATGCAAACTACCAGAATAAATTGTATTACTTAACTTATATTAGAAATGAGAACATAAATATACTGCAATTATGAAAACGCTAAAACAGTTTATTGTTGCGAAATTTTATCTCTATGTATCAAATCGATACATTTTCAACATCGATAAGCCATAGTTTCTCTATTAAGGTCATATAAGTACATTGACAAGGCACTTAAACATTTGACATATTTTAAACAATGAGTATGCTACGAGTATAACGCCCATCCCCAACAATGTTGGAAATAATGTCCACCTAAGTCCTTTGTCGGCATTGTTTTGCATAATAGGCACATGTAGATACATGTGCTATTATCAGCGTTGGAGCTGGAACGCCGCAGTCCATAGATTTTTATTATTCAGTATGTAGTAATTGTAGAGTTTGAGTGGTTTCCCCTGTCTGGAGAATATGTGGAGAGTAGCTTCCCCTGTCTAGAACGCTGGTGACGTCACACAAAGCGAGTGCAGAAAACTTCACTTTTGCACAGGCCTTATTCTTGACCAGACGTATGTTCTTCTAGGCTCCAGCCTTCCAGAGTATAACTACTCTACTTATAGTAAGTGCAAATGTACTATAAGTACATCTTAAATTGCATAAGTTCTTATGAACGTTAATGACGTTTATTCGACTGACGTGTTTCTTATTCACGAAAGATAGTTTATAACGTCTAAATGCACTAATGTACATGCGGATTTACTCCCGAGGCATCACCAGCTATCGCATACAGATAAATATACGACAAAAAGTTTACCCAAAACGTTATTATTTTACTGATTTCAATGCGGTTTTTTTATTTTGATCGGTAAGATGTCCATTAGAAACGATTTAAGCAAAGTTTTATTTGTATTCACATATTTCTGGACTGCTGCTCTAATCGATTTGTTATATAGCTAAAAGACTCGTTCAACAAGGAGTCGCAGTTAATCAAATCTCCATTGGGCTCCATAGTAACAAAGCAACATCTCTTTGCGGCGTTCAGATATACTATGTCGTATATGTACATAACGCATTAATAACAACAACAATAAAAACGTCAATATGTACACCAAAACATAAGTATAATATATTGACATAACACAACAGTAACAACAATTTTATCAATGTCAATTTCTACAATATTGCATACATACAGTGTATTGGCATTACAGTAAAAACTAAAATGTCAATTTCAGTATCTACAATAGGACATGCATGCCATATAATGCCACATCTACCCGCAGATATGACACTACAGAAATCGTTTCATCTTAGAATATCTGATTAATATTTGTGATAACACTTTTAATTTGAAAATAAAATGCTTGGCATATAGATAATAAGCGTCTATACAACGTCGTCATGAGGCGAATATCGCAGATATTGTTGTCACAATCAGTGCACGAATCTTATCAACAGTGGAGAACATTTCATAATGTCATACAACTGGTATGCTGATAAGCCTTTCACTCGGATAGCTTCCAACAACCACACAGAGATGGAGGTCTAATAACCCCAAAACGGAAGTCACATCCTCAGGGTCAGTGAGATATTAAGCACATATGGGTGAGTGCAGGATGCATATAATTTGTAAAATACATTGTAAATGATATGTTTTGGTATCATTTTAATTTTAAAGGTACATATGTAAGCAATTAGAAAAAAAGCCTGTTTTTTGCACTACCTTGTCTAGTGGTTCCCAGCTTGTCAACTTTTGGCTCATGTATTCATGCGCAAAATGGCAGCCTCCATGCTTGTCAAAACCGGTGTGTTTTTTCTAAGGTAAATATTTAGAGTTACAACGCATAGAATTTTTTGACATGCTGTTTTTTTCAAAAGGTTATGACCTTATCTTTCCAACAATGTATGGTGATATATTGGAAAGTAGCTTGGTCATGGTGAAAATTGAGATCAAACTTTGAATATTTTATTTGTAACAAAAGAAGGAAATTATTTGCGCATGCGTAAACTTGAGATTGACTGGTTCCGAGCATAGTTCAAATCTAACTTCCACGTGACCATAGTCAGATCACATGGTGTAAGTTTAAATAAATGGACACGCAGAGAAAAATCAAAGTGAAAATCGTTATATTCTTGCGTTCTTATGTTTTTTTGTTGTTTGTTTAAACTCTCAATATACATGCATATGCCTTTACTAATAATGCAACTAAAATTATGTTGTGTAATACATCAGACGTAAAGGTTATTTGAGACAAGTGTGTATACAAATAAGTCATTTAAATAGTTGAATACCATTAAATAAATATGTTGTAATAGTATTTTTTTAAAACAAACAACATAAGTAAAATAAAATGACGATGTTGATGATCGACAATTTTCGCCAGGCATTTGGATATTGCCGCCCTGATGACGTCACAGCTTTTTCTCCCGTTGGTTTGAACATTCATAATTTAAAATTGATTTTGCATTGATTTTCCAGGACTTGATCTTATTGGTCGCAGAAATGAATTATTTTCTTCAAGAACTGTACAACACAACCCATATTTTGTAATTATTTGATCGAATTTTTCAGAAATAACACCGAAAAGTTATGCGACATCGATCTGACCAGTCTGATTACTTGCTGCTGAGCGAGACCGTATGTTTTTCGTTGTAGAGCTGGGAGCCAACATCAAACACAATGGTATATGTAAACAAACTGCTGATGTGTAAATTAAAATGGTGGGCACGCAGAAGAAAACAATGTGGCCACCGTAAAATCCTCGCGTTTTAATGTTAAATTTTTAGTTGTAGGTATGTCTTTTTTAGTTTAACTATCAATATGTATAAACCAATTATGCAACATTTCCGATAGTTTTATAAAAGAATACCGCAGATCTGGAAGGATTTCATCCATGTTGTCAGTGGTTTAGTATAAATCGCAAAGTGAAAGTAACCGCTGCGAGGAGTTTGTAAGGCAAGTGACCCAGCGCGTGTACAACGTGGTACACGTCAAACATGTCACATTCATACAATATACACAATGGAGTCGCCGCCTGTGGGTGGGGAATGGTTCGACAGGTAAAGCAACGGGTGATGGATTTTCGCAAACTCCTCGCAGTGGTTACTTACCTAATGGTACTCTTCTCAGTTACCACTGCCACTACGAGTTGAAAACATACAGATTTGGAAGTTTTCAGGGGAGACGATTTTGAGGAGATTGAAGATTTATTTTTTACCAGTTTGTTGCATTATTGGTCCAGGTATAATTAATAACGAGTTAAAATGAAAAACAAAAAATAAATATAAAAGTAAACATAACAGCGCAAGGATTTTTACGTTGTCCACGTTTTTATCATGTGCTTGTCCACGATTTTACTTCGCGCCAAGTGTTGCCTATGGTCACGTGGAACTTCGTGCCGGCAGGAATGTAATGAACTATGCTCGGACACAGTCAAATCTCTGCGCGGCGGTTGGGATTTTCGGTGATTTCCCTACATGAAATGCTTCGAATAACATACGTTACTATTTAGACTTAGGCGCGGTTACAGGATTTAGACTTAGAGGTCGGCGGAAAACTTTACAGCCTAATTACATATGATACATGTATGAATTACATATTCTCCAAACCAATGACAATTTACTTGCACAATATCATTGTTAAGCTTTCTGAAGCGAGTCTAGACGTGTACTATGCTTCTGTGCAACATAACACGGTAAGGTCGCGTACACGGGTGTAGCTTGGTCTCTAAATATGTGTAGGCCACTTTATAGGTTGTCCGGCATTTCTTTTTTTGGTAGGTGTTGGAGATAAGTTTGGGTTTATGTTTGGTAGCATCACTTCATTTTGATGTATTATCATGTAAGAACACATTGGTGCGCATGTACAGATTTCAAGACACTAATGATTGTCAACATTATCACTTTTAAAACTCCGCTCTAATCTGTAAGAGGTATGCTAGAGACATTTCCCCGCACTTCCACCCCGAAAACTTTAGCTTTTTATTGCAGATTTGGCATGTTTATGTTTTTCAAATTTTCAGAAAAATGTGTAGGCCGCGACCTATATGGCCTTAAGGAAGCTACTCCTCTGACAAACATATCCTTCTTCGCTAAGAGAGAATGTTTAAGCTATTCATAGTTATTATGAGATTTAACGCAAATCCATTACAATTTTACGGGGGACGTCCGCCGTTTCCGCACCGCCACCGCCCCCCCCCCTCACTCTGACTATGGTTTTTGTAATAAAAATTAGTCCATCAATTTTCTTGTAATACAAATATATTTCAGTACTTCATATACATGACATTTTAATTCACGTTGGCAGGCATACAACTGCAGAAATTAACGTGCATGTCAGCCTGTATTTTATTTCTGAAACATTTATAGAGTTACTGATTTATTGTTCCGATAAGACTCCACGTTCAAATAAATACTTCTGGAATGATCTTTTCTAATCATTTTATACGTTCATATATGTTTTATCCGCCATTTACTTGTAAAAAAAGATATTTTAAAATTTATGCTACGATTTCAACATATCGTCCATGAATCTTAAACCACTACGATGGCATTTCGCGTTGTTGTGATTTTTTCTTTGGGTTAAATTGTGTCAAACAGTACATAGATCTAGCAGTTTTCTGCAAGAAATGTATTATTTCTGACATGCTCTTTATTTGAATATTTCTAAACATAAAATGCGTATTGTAATTACCGGGAAATATGTTTATGTTTTCTATCTAGTGTATCTTTATGCGTTAAACTATAAAGCGCTTTCGAATGACACTAGCGTATGATGGTATCACGTATACTTGTAAACAAACGTGGCACGTGAGGACGTTGTCAATCTTCTAGCAGAGTTGTCGTTCGTTCCTCTCACCATACACCTCTACAATGCGCTTCATGACAAAACGGAAAAAAAAGCATTGAATGCACATTAAACTTGATGTTTAGGACCACAGACATAGTCATAAAGAATAAATGGTTTTAAAATTTTCATAAATTAAGAAAAATAACAATTTTGACTCCTATTATTGGAACTATTTTCATGCCTATTTACGCAGATGGAATCAGTTCGTAGATGTAAGGCTAAAAAAAATAATGATTTGTTTCTCAAGCGAGGGAGGGCGATTTTTTTTATTGAGGTTTTTTTTTTTTTTTTTTTCTCCTATTCTTTTCTATTGGTACTATGTAATGGCTTATTAAAACAAGTAAATAAGTACAGATTAAAGACAATTTTAAGTTTTAATAACAACATAAGCATCCCTTTTTATTAGATTCTAAATATTCTAACTAATCACAAACGGTCATTTATGCAAGATGACGTAAAAAGACAATCAATTTGAATGTTCATAATTAACATAAGTGCCTTCAGCTGGCATATTCGTTTGTTTCCATTGGATTTATTTTGACACAGATTTTCTTCAAAAAATATGGAATGCTATTACACAAGCAAAAGCATCTGCGAAACAAAAGTGTAAATCAACCAATAGACGATATTTATAAAGGTTCCCAATCGAATATGACTTTTTTTTCAAATGTTACACAGTATTTCACAATTTGTGTATATCCAATTTATATAATTAAATCAGACAGGAAGAAAGTTACTGGAAATACCGAAATATCCACGGGTTACTCTCCTTCCGCTATGTTAAAATGCGGATTCGTTTGATTTTAAGCCGCTGTCCATGGGATCTTATTCAATACATCGTAATTTTAGTAATAGTTCTTATGAACGTTTATGGTGTTTATTCGTCCGAAAGCTGTTTCTTATTTACGAAAGGCATTGTTCAAAACCACTTGGTACGAACGGAATATACTATAATGTACATGCTTCTTTACTCCAGAGTCATCACCAGTTATCGCATACAGAAAATAGACGATAGCAATTTACCAAAATGTTAGTAATTCACAGATTTCAATGCGTTGTTTTTGTTTTTTGTTCTGTTACATGCCCATAAGAAACACTTTCTGCAAAGTTTTATGTTAATTATTTCTGGACTGTTCCTTTTAAACCCGGGCGCGAGCGTCAAAAAATAGTTCACAAAAAACTCGTGGCGGGCCATAAAAAACGTTGCGGGGCTGCCTGAGAAACAAATCATTATTTTTTTTTAGCCTAAAATAAATGAGTGGATAGTATTGTGCGTTGCATTTGAATGTTATGATTGTGACTAGAGCCACGTGCATGAGTTGGAACTACTTTCCGAGCCAACTACAAAGGTTAATGGAATGTAGCCGGTGTGCAAGTAATGGGACATTTGGGCCATATGACATTGAATTGGCTGCGTTTACAAAAAGGGCTTGTCGTGTAAAAACCTGGCTTAATGCACGTGCGTAAAGTGTCGTTCCGGATCAGCACAGTCCGGGACGGCACTTTCCGCTTTTATGGTATTTTCTGTTTCAAGGAAGTCTCTTTTTAACATAAATCCACTGCAGGTGGAAAGTACCGTCCTAGATAAGCCTTGAGTGTGCGGACTTGCATTAAGCCCGGTTTTCACACGACACGCCTCAAATTTAATATATTTAAAGTTTTATAAGTACAACAGGTAAGATAAGGTAACGAGAATGTGAAAAAAAGGTTTATTTATTGTAAGAAAAACATCAAAATAATAATTAATACATAAGTCGGGTTTGTTATGGACCTTTTTATCACTTGTGTAGTGCGCAAAAACAGAACGTATATATTTATATTTATTATATACCTGTTTAAAATCTTAAAAAATACATACTTTATCAATGGGTTAAATATATGTTAAAAATCCGTATTATGCTACTCACTATTTTTCCGATCCCGTATTACCATACTAGCCGGGCTACTTTTTAATGACGTCATCATAGAGTTATGTAAACAAATGTAATCTATACATACAATGATTAGTCAATATTGTAGTTTTTAAACAAATAAAATAAGGTAAATGCACATTTGAAGTTTATCGTGGTATATAATTAAAGGAATATTACGCTAGTCAATTGTTCCAAGAGTATGTATTAGTCTCGTGGCTTGCGCTATTTCGTATCACACTCGAGACTCCGCCACTCGTGTGATACGTCATCACACAAGCCACTCGACTAATACATACTCATGGAACAATTGACTAGCGTAATATTCCGTATATATTTCCTCGAGTATACATCCAGTAAGCGATAGGGTTTTCGTTGGTTAGCTTCTACACAATATTAGATCTACATACATAACAAGCAAAATGATGTTGGCTATTTTCAGTATTTGTCAAGTGACTTTCAGTCAACTTGTTTTAATACACGTATGTGTGATTTGACAGAAAATATGTTTATCCCAAATAGCTCTTAATAATATAATTATTGTGATATTAAACATGTGATAAATGTAGTACTATTATTTCAATTTTAAACGTATCACACTCAACAGCACAAGAAATGAACATTCACACATACAAATATAATAGTATCTATATATCACCTCGTTGATAAACATAAAAACCATTCAGATTCAAGCTTCATTTTGACATAACTGTATCATTATATCGAACTGCAAATGACATGAGATATTCTACAAATGTTCTCGAAACGATTTTATCCCGGAAACACCCCGCCCTGTAAACAGGAAATATCGTTGGGTCCCAAACTCCTTAAATTTATAAAGCTTACATGTAAACATGATGTTTCGAGCTATAGTTAAAACGGATAGAAGATTTCAAGATGCTTTGCCGGTAATATATACTAATTAAAGGGGGATATTCCGGAGTATTCTTCCCAGCCGCGCCAATTAAAATCATATTTCTATATCGTCAGGGGGGAGTTATGTGGGAGACATAGCCTCTCGTTGTGTCCCGGAAAATCCCGTTGTTTGATCCGCAGAAACCGACAGCTGTTTAGAGCGCCGCATAATACACACCACTTATGTTTAATATAACCATCAATTCTACCCCCGCCATAATTCTATCGGGACTTCATTTGAAACACGTGGTGAGCTATATCTATTTAGACGGGAGCTGTCATCATTTAACAACACGAATGTCAGAATACTCATTATACTCATTATTATAAACGTTGTTGGTTTTAGGACCACAAAAAGGTATCATGTGTTTGTCCGATTTTCTTATCAACAAAATCTTTGCAATCGTGTTATTGCTTTCGGACACACTAAATTCGGATTGACTTAAATCCTCAGTCCATAGACTATTATTAGTTACAATTTTAGTAACTGAGGGTGTATAGGATACTACTAATTACTAATTATTTTTGAAGGGTATGGTCACTGTATAAAAGTGTGTTTACTATTTGCAACACTTTTCGAAATAGCACATTACAGACTGATGCCGATTCAAGAATAAAATGGTCGCCTGTTAAAATGTATTTTACTGGAATTCAGTTCAGCTTGCGGAGGAACATGTAGATGCCATGCCTTTGGTTGAGCTGGTTCAACAAGTGCTAATGCCGTTTTAAAGGGACTTGTTCACAGTTTTAAGTATTTAAAAAAAAAATCATTAAATGTTTTAACTGCAAAATCTGAAGCACCTGGGCCCGTATTCACTAACCTATTCTTAGACTTAAAGATACTGAACTCCAGATCGGCATATAAATGTGCGTTTTTGTAGTTTATGCCTAAAGAGTGAAACCATGGTTAAAGCATTACTATTTGTATAGACCACGATCGAATACTGTCATAAACTGTATATTTCATTGAAAAATAGAAGCTGAATAAGCTCGCACTTTCCTTGAACTCGATATACCTGATTTAAAAAATACCGCGGCTTTCCCCCAATACAAGCACCTGCGTCAAGTGTGCGCATGCGCGACTCAACAAAAACTAAACTGTCACGTGAATATCCTAAATATAAACGGCGCTATTTTAAAATTACTCAATGGGTTATAGCGTCTGTAGACGCAATAGATTTTAGGACGATAAAAATGAGGAAAACTACATAAAATCAATGTCTTTTAGGTAAATAAAAACACACGTATAAAATTTTTAGTGTGTTATATACGATTATGCACGAAAATCGTGTCTTTTTTTGACAATTTCTTTGCTTTTATGATAAGACCATTTGGAGTTCAGTCCCTTTAATACTAAGAATACAGAATATACTTGAAACTGTTCTGTTCTAAGAGCGCTTTAATGTAGAGTCTAACTTGGTATTTACCAACTCTAATTACACAATTGTTTATTTAGACTGAGTTGCTAATGGCATCAGTCACATTGGTACCCAGTACACGAATGCTGAAGTACTTTTTCTTGAGTCTAAGTCTAATCTTTATTCTTAAGTCTAAGAATGGTTGGTGAATATGGGCCCTGCCGCACGCGCCGGTGTTTACCCAAAAACTATTTATAGATGAAACGTCAAAAACTCGGCAATTTTCTGTCTGGACTAACCAAAGCCACAAGTTAAAGAAGGAACAGCATCAACAAGTAAAACATATTTTGCCTCCACTAGGGCTCGAGACTACGACCTCCGGATCAACTAACTCACTATTTCAGCAGGACTTACAGGCATAACACGTATGAGGCGTGTCGTAAGAAAACAGGGCTTAATGCATCTGCGTAAAGTGCACTTTCCGCTTTTATGGTATTTTCTGTTTCAAGGAAGTCCATTCTAAACATAAATCCACTGTTGGCGGAAAGTGCAGTCCGCACAGGCCGACACTTTAGCACATGCATTAACCCGGTTTTCCCACGACACGCCTCGTATATTTTTGACGCTAAATAAGGGGTACGCGTTTTGTTGTTTTTTAAATATCGACGAAACGGGATACAAATACTGTATACTTATATTCATTTCAACTGTTGTTTATCTATAAAGGACGCCTTAATTCCAATGTTGTTTGCGGCCGGTGTGCCATTGCCCTTCTTTATATGTTGTGTACTTTTCTTTGTGGAAAATTTGACATTTTTTAAATAGTGTTACTTCTTTTTATAAAGTGTACTTTTCGTTTTATAATATTTTAATTTGTTTTCCTATAAATAAGTAAAATTTGCCAATATGTGGATAGATCCCTTTAAGTACGTATGCTTGCTGATCTCATGTTTTTTGCTATATCAGTGAAAAAAAACACAACAAGTAAATGGGTATGTATATCAGGGCCGGTGATCATCAACCCATCCTGAGACTGAATAACAAAGACTAGTCTTTAGGGAAAGATCTATGATCAAAAAAGGTACAGGTTTCTTCTCAAAAGCAGGGCTGGGTGGAAAGCTGGGCCGTTGCATTGACAGTTTGTTATAATTTGCTAAATCCACAAGTTGTATGCGTCTAATGGTTCTAAGTAAGGTTTTAAACACAGTCTTTTCATTTGACATTCAATATTTAAATTATATAATATGGAATTTCGAAAGATATGTAACAATTTTGTGATGGCCAGCCCAGGGGGGGCAGCAGGGGGGACCAAAAAGGAGCAGGGTGCAGCACCCGGCTATTTCGCTCTAGATCTTTCCTTAGTCTTAGACCCAATACAAAAATCCGTGTGTGTTCGCAAATATGCAGGGTGCTAATGTCGCTTATGTCATTACTAAACAAACTAATTATATAATCAGCGTTGGTGAATACCAAGTGAGATTTATATTCTAACATACTCGCTACTTTTTCTAGAGACAAAGAGCACAAGTATGGTTGTTAAACTACCCAATAAACAACGCAAAAAGAAGTTCGGGTTTTAGCGAAACATAGTAAAAAGTAGTTCCAATTACAATTGCAAAAATATAATGTCAAATCATGTAAGAATCGAAATAATTTAGCATTATCGTTGTTTATCGGCCAATAAACAAGTATTTGTCGTTCTGATGCGTGGCTAACAAACACATCGGGCTAACGCCGTCGTGGTTTAATTCCTACGCAGCAGAAGTCCATATTGTTGTTTCTTGGCCGATAAACAATGAATCAATAAATCGAAAATTATTTTTTAATTAACGACCGTTTTAGAACAGAACAGTTTTCGGAATATTCTTTATTTTTAATTCTTAATTGAAACAATGGTTTGGTGAATACGTGCCAAGGAAGGAAACGCCTCTGTAAATGTAATAACATGAAAACGATCAGAAGAACGATATTGATCCTGGATGTCATGCCAAATAAAGACCGAATCTTATCTTCGATATACATTGTCTAATTATGTACGTTTGCTTTTCAAATTTAACTACATGTATTGGTAGCGATCGTATGATAATTACATTTCCCGTTCTAAAAGAGATAACAGTTCAATATTCGTGGTTAACCGACAGTGAATGTTTATAAGTATAGATACGGCACTGAGGAATGCTGTATTTATTGTTATTTGTTATATACATAAAAAGCTCACTTTAATTAAGCGTAGTCTATCGGCTAATAAAAACGGTAGTTATGATGCGTATGAACTAATGACCGCGCGTCAGGACGACATTCCATTGTTTATTATCTTGTAAACAACGCTAAATTACAATTCTTTAGATTATTACATGATCTGACAAGTACATTCTGCAGTTACAACGGCAACTCATTTTTCTATGTTCCGCCCACATTCCCGGGGGTGTTGGATACGAATTCTTTGTAACGTCACCTTCATTCACGAAAAAATCCTGAACGAATGGCGTTATTTTCGGAGAACCATTTATTTGCGTTGTTTATTGCAGATTTAACAACCGAGGAGACAACACGATGTAATAATTATGTTCATTTTGAGGCTTCTGAATTGTACTTATGCTGATTTTAAATCGGCTACACGTTTAAAAATTAGGATGATCATGATTGTGAAGACGACAAGAACATGATTGTGTGGATGATGATGATGATCATGATGATCTTGATGATCATGATGATAATTATGACGAGAAAGTAAACGATGATGATTGTCTTCTATTGTTTTTTTATGATGATGATAATGTTGTTGTTGTTGTTGTTGTTGATGATGATGATGATGATGGTGATGATGATTATGGTGAAGGTGATGATGATGACGACGACGACGGCTTCGATGATGACGACGACGACGACGATGCTGATGCTGAAAGAGGCGATAGTGTTGCTCTATGCCTTCATAATAGAACATGATGAACACTATTTTATTTCGACCACAGTGACTGTCTGTCTACAGAGTGCTTCCCATCCTTCCATCGCCCAATAAACCCGCTTTGAAGTAGATAATAGACGCATGAAAATCATGGGGAAATCACTCGCTTGATTTACAAAGCACTTAATGAACATTTAATGTGGAAAATATCTTCGAAATATGATAGGCAATAGCGAGAGACTTAAAGGCTTCAGTCATATCTTCCAAGCTGCGGTGATTTGCCGGGGTCGCACGACATTAATTGAATCTTGTTTTCATCTGGAACGCATATTTGGACAAAGAAATTCCGTTTGTCCACAATAATTTTTTTTGTTTAGTTAGTTACATCTATAATCCTAATAGTCGAAGCAATTTATCTATATGTGACGCATTGCTTTTCACCCATTATGTTTTAATCGTAATATCATCAAACGTGCAATTAGCTACGCAGACCAACACAATAGTTGAAAGTTTAATACAATCTGTTACATATGAATATGTTATTGACGTTTTAACATTTGATCTTAATTGTATAATTTTATTTTAAAAACAACCGATTATACTATTTTTAAATGTCGCTTAACTTTAACTCCAATTTTTCAAAATTTAAAATAAACTTCTTGCATTTCAACATCAGAAAAAAAAATCGAAGTACAGTGTAAATATGTGTAGAACCAAAACTCTATTTATCAAATTTTGCACGTACATGCAAACAATAAATCCTTAAAGGGGACCTATTGCCAGATTAAAACATTTACTTTGTTTTCAAAATTTTTGTAATATATCACCAAAACACGTACATAAATATAGAAACAAGCGATACTTTAGTAACACTCCTGACCAAGAAATATATTGGAAATATAATGTCGTTTATGGATAATCATCAGTTAAAACTGGAAACAATTATCAAGCGTTTGTAATGCTTTTCATGGGTATTTTTGGAAACACGTGTATCCCTTATATATCATTCCTAATTGTGTCAAATACAATAGAGGGGCGTCGTGAGAAAACCGGTCTGAATGCATGGGCGTAGTGTCGTCCCGGATTAGCCTGTGCAGTCCGCACAGGCTAATCCGGGACGGCACTTTCCGCTTTTATGGTATTTTCTGTTTCAAGGAAGTCTCTTCTAACCATAAATTCACTTTAGGCGGAAAGTGCCGTCCCGGATCAGCCTGTGCGGACTGCACAGGCTGATCCGGGACGACACTTTACGCAAATGCATTAAGCCCGGTTTTCACACGACCATTGCAGTATTATTCTGTACTGGTATGCTCGAATGGCCAAGCGGTTAGCGCAACAGGTTTTTGATCCCGGCGGTCGTAGGTTCGAGTCCCGACGAAGGCAAATCTTTTATTTTATTTGTTTATATCTGTATAATATTCATATTTTGGGTATTCCATTAGGTTTAGTTTTGGCAGCAAAGACATTAAATGGCATTTTTGAAAAATACAAACATATGTGAATAAGTCTCGTTTAAAAAAGAAAGGCAAAGGCTGAGAGCGTCGAATAACCGAAATGACCTCTGCCTATGAATTGCCCATATTGTCACAGATTGTTATCATATCCGGACATTCTGTACCGGGCATCCGGTATACAAGTCCGGACGTTAAACATTTAAAACCGTTTCCGATATCTCAAACAATCTCAGCATAGATACGATGTTTCGATGAGATTTCACGCCCAATGAATGTCAAATTGAATTTCAGCAAAATAAATTACTAAGATAAAGGTTTTATTCCTTTTATAAGTTGATGACACAGTATCGTGCATAGTAGCATACAGGATATGGTACAAACTACCCAAACATGACTTTAGATGATGTATAATATTACTCATTTTAAGGAATCAAATTTAAGAACAAATGTGCATAGAAGAACAGGAGGAACAATAAGAGGAAGAAGAATAACTGGAAGAAAAAAAAGGAAGAACAAGAAGAAACAGAGGAAGAAAATGAAGAAGAAGATGATGATGTAGATGACGATGATGATGATGATGATGGTGACGGATGAGGATGAGGATGAAAATGATGGTGATGATGATGCTGAAGATGACGATGATGGTCACGATGATTAAGGATACAAATACGAAGAAGAAAACTGTAAAAGTAAAAGAAGGGGAAAGGAGAACTTAGAGAAGAAGAAGAAATAAGGAGGAAGAGCATAAGGTGGAGAAAAATGAGAGATAAAAGAATAGGATAATAACAGGAAGAAGAACAATAACAAGGAAGAGGAGAAGACGAAATTGATAATGAGAAGAAGTTGAAGAACATTTGATAGTGAAGGAAAATAAGAAAAACTACTACTACTGCTTATATTACTTCTACTACAACTACAACTACTATTACTACTACTACACTACTACTACTACTACGACTACGACTACTGCTGCTACTACCACTATTACTACTACTACTACTACTACGACTACTGCTACTACAACTGCTACTACTGCTACTCTTACTACTGCTCTTACTACTACTACTACTACTACTACTACTACTACTACTACTACTGCTGCTGCTTTTGCCTACTGCTACTACTACTACTTCTAATACTAGTACTACTACTGGTTCTACCCGGAAAACGGACTCGAAGGTGTCTCAATAAGCACATGACTTTCGATATCATCGAGCTAAAATAAATAGTTTAAATTAAACATGCTTTCGGCCCCAACAACGCGTTGTGTTATATAATAACCAAGGCAACAATAATGACTTGTATCACCTTCAAAACCGATCAATTCCGAATGATAACCCATAATTCGCGTTAACTGTGTGGTGAAATAATAAACCTATGAATATTTGCCCCCGGGGGGTGGGGGACCGGCGGGCAAAAACGGGACTTTAGACTGAACGCGATTCCCGACAGGCGGGAATTTGAAACGCCAAATAATTCCGGGTCCCGGGCAATAGACTTGGGTCGGATTTAAGAATCCGGTAATATTGCCCCCTCCCCCGGGCATCTCCCACTGTGGGGAATCAGGTTCTAGGGTGGGGAATTAGATACCCAAAAATATAATTAGTCAAATTCTTCTGGGTCAGCCCGCCGCCCCCCCCCCCCCACCCCCACACTCCCTGGGGAGAAACATTGATAGGTGCATAATTAGTTCAGTAAAAAAATAATATTGGTAATTGAAAACAACGTGTCACTTACATTCGATGCATACACATTAAAGGCACAGGGTCCGCTTTGTATTCAGAATTGAGGTAAATTGTAGATCTTTATTCACAAAACCGTGAAATATTTTAATACCTGACCATACTGTAAACAATGTTTATTTTTATATGTAGTTCACATTTACTGAAAATGTATTAATTGTTGGTATTGTAAATGATCTTGGGAATGAATTCGAACCTTGATTTAGCACCATTGTCCGAATAAGTTGGTTTATTAGAGTCATTACACATTTCTATCGACTTATTTTACCATGAACCACATCACGTATTTTCCATTTCCGACAGAGCAGCATGGTCAACACCATTAAAAAATGTAAACAATCTGTGTTGATAAACACTTTACATGGTTGACATTGTTTCTTTCCGATTAATATATCGTTGTATATAATATTATTGAGTTACAATGCTTTATATGGTCTGTTTAATTTGTAGAAAAAAACAACATGTTATTTTTTCTGACAGTTATTTTATGCCCAATGCGGATTTGGGGGCTTTAATGCTGCATTGGTTGACATTCCGATTTCCCGCTTATATTCTGGTGTAACTATTTTAGACTTTCCGGATCTAACAAAACAAACAGTTCTAACCACTTTAAGATTAGTTATTTTCATTCGCGTAGGGAATATATTTACCGTTTGAAAGCTTTTCGGCTAGCGCAGTGGTCGGTACACTCGCTGTTCACTTTGGCGATCGGACCTTCATTCCCGGTCCTAGCGCATGTGAGCATATAAGGTTGGTGGTCACCATACCGGAAAGGTGGGTTTAACGCGTGGAAACCGGTTTCTTCTCACAACACGAGATCACACAACATAAAAATATATTTCAGTAAAAATTATATAGCTGGAAATTGCAGCTTTTATTTAAAATTCGTCCAAACTTCCGATGAGTCTCTAGTAAGTAAATTAGGTAAGGGTATTGGGACACATACTGGGTCCACACATAATGCAGCTTCGATGCGGAAGGACCTCATTAACTTCGAAATACACACTAAGCTGAACGATTAGTTAGTTACGTGTGGTACACAGTGATATACGGTATACGGAGCAAAGGAATGACATATTTATCTACAGTAATTGTGCGAGCCTGACAGCTCTATTATTTATTCCCATCTAATGCATTTTTGCGCATGGTGTGTTTATTTTAGCCCCGTCTGGTTTTCGGCTAAGCAGTCTGCCGCAACTCGCAGTGTATATTGTAGCGATACGCCGTGTAGCCAGGATGTCTCGTGCTCCGGCAACCCGTATCTCTTCCGCACGGGCAATCTGGAAAATGCAACACGTTTGCTTACATTGTTCAGTCAACGTCCACGCCCTTTGAAAACAGCGAAATTACTGCTCGCTAATGTGCTCTTTATTCAACTTTAATTTGAAAACTGTATCAATTCATGTATGATAATTTTTTTGCATTGTTAAGTCATCGTCCACGTCCTTTGACATCAGCGAAATTACTCCTCGGTAATTTGTGTTCTTTTATTCACCTTCAATTTGAAAACTGTACCAATTCATGTATGATATTTCTGTGGTGCATTTTTCCATTGTTCGGTCATCGCCCCCCCCCCCCCCCTTTGAAAACAGCGGCGAAAATACTGCTCGCTAACTTGTGTTCTTTTATTCACCTTCAATTTGAAAAATGTATAAATTAATGTATGATATTTTTGAGTTTTTTAATTGTTCAGCCATTGTTTCCGCCCTTTGACAACATTGAAATTACTGCTCGCTAAATTGTGTTCCTTTTTGACCTTCATTGTGAAAACTGTATCAATTTATGTATGATATATTTAATATTTTTTTGCATTGTTCAGTCTTCGTTCCTCTCTTTGAAAACCGCGAATATACTGCTCGCTAACTTGTGTTGCTTTTTTCCCTTCATTGTGCAAACTGTATCAATTCATGTATGATAGATATATATGGTTTTTGCATTGTTCAGTCATCGTTCCCGCCCTTTGAAAACAGCAAAATTACTGCTCGCTAGCTCATGTTCCTTTCTGACCTTCATTGTGAAAACTGTATTTGAAAAAATATATAATTTCATGTATGATATTTTTGTTGTTTGTCCTTCTGTTTCTTCCATTACTCTCCTTACTTTCGTTTTTCCCATTCGGGCGACTGTTTTAGTGTCACTTGTAGCTGATCATGAATAGTATACTTTGTCCTATGCTTTTAAGCCTGTCCAAAAACTGCCCAGATTGCAAAGTAGGATGTGCTTAGTTTATGTACTTTTGTATATATCTAATTTACATTTTGATAATTTCGGTGGACAGTGCATGTCAATGTTTGTTTCTTTGACCATATTTAGTTTACATAAATCATTAAACGGACCTGTTCACAGATCGAAGATTTGACAATGTTCATTTTTTTTTTACTTTGTGTAAGTGATCCACGTGTTGTAAACGCTGCATTCTAATTGGATAATCCGCCCACGTGACCTGTCATTCATACCCCGATGAACCGGTTGCTTATTCAAATTATCTGTTATTATTCATGACCGTACTACTTTTTCAGTCACTTTTTGCGAATAATAAATAAAAAATTATTTTGCAATAACAATTTAACTGGCATTGATAACTCGTTCGTTGTTGCGAGTTGATTTTCGCTTTAACGCTATTGTTACGTGCTACCTTTTCTTTCAGTCATTTAATACTTATAGCCATTGAAACATTACAAATACGGGCCCAGATATAACCTCGAATGCTACTCCAAAAAAGGAATTGATGTCAGTGCAGACGATCTGGGGGAGATGTGTCGTAACGGCTTGTTCAAGAATTGGGTGTCACTATAAGACAAGTTTCCAACTTGGGCAGAAAACTACTTACTTTAACAATACTTTTGTTATAGTATATGTTTCCGCCCTTTGAAACACGGTTGAAACACATACATTTTTAATGGAAAATATTTTTTAAAGGACATTTTGCTATACTTATGCTATGTTCTTTCATTTAAAATCAAATCGCTGATATCGTATAGAAACACTGTTGGCGAGAAAAGGAAATAAACCAAAATCAAGGGAAATAGTGTGCACACACTTTCTCACAGAAAGGACAAATTTGTTTGAATGAAATTAAATTTCTGCGATGCCATTTTTACACAAGACAAATTGAACTACTCTCATTGTTATACTCCCCACTTTCAACATCTTGGTAGATAATTCAACAGATTTGTATGCAAACTACTTCATGCAAACGCAATAATATGCATAACAGTCAACGTGTCGACTAATCCTCAACGAGCCGAAAAAGCAATAATACGTAAATGGAGCGTATAATTTGGGGGTATCGATTGTTAGTGCTTCGTAACCTGCAAATTAAAATGTAGGTCACGCGGTTCAATGTCTCGAAATCGCCCTACTAAAGACTGTTGGCTAATCTTTTATTTGTCTTGAATTGTGTACTGTGGCGGCATACTTATGCAGATAACCAGGTGAAAATTTGACTAACGTTCAAGAAAAGTTGTAAACTTCATAAAAATATAGTTACACAATTTTATGAAAACGTTTGCGCCAACTTCACTTGCGCTCACCATATTAAATGGAAAATTTCACGTAAGTCCCTTCAGCTACATACGTTAAAAATTTAGAAGAGGGAATTTATTTGCAAGATGATTTGTATTTTCTCGAAAGTTCAAGCTAATTTCATGAAAAAATATCTTGCCGGTATAGTTTACTTGGATTATAATTAAGCCGCATCAACATTTTACTCTTAGACTGCAATACCCTTTAAGCGTTTAAGTAATGAGTAAAACATATGAATCCTGATAGGATACTCATAGCTCTCACTTCTAGTGATCGAATGCAAAAAATGCTGATCTATCCTATTTCAACTATTCACGGGTCTTGGACATTCTTTAACACTTCCTTTTTGTCTTTCAGTAAACAGTGACACAAGCAAACACAGGCCGGATACTCATAGCCCTCAAAGTGGTCGAATGTACATAGAGCGAAATCTTCCTGGACCTTTGTTTTTCGGAAAGGAAACAATTAGCGACCGTACTGCTCATGAAGAGCTTAATTGTTGTCCAAATATTCCCTGAATTAAATAAGGATTCTTGTACATTGATCCTATGCGTAAGCCTTGTCAGCATTCGGCCATCCGGTTTCGCCGAACGGATTTCCGTTAATGGGAGGGAGAAATACAAAGCCTCGCTCGGTTAAAACAAAGATCTTTGTTACAGTGTGTGTTTACTTGCCTTCTATGGTTTGACGTATTTCGAACTAATTATCCGGACTGAACGAGCTGCGGTATTTGGTGATTGAATGTTGACACACACACTGACTGTAAATAGTTACGAGATGACAATTGGGGACACCATATAATACCTTATCCAGTAGCATTGTAAGATGGGATGTAAAAGCATAAACAATAAAATTACCATCGTCATCATCATCATCGTCGTCGTCGTCATAATCATCGTAATCATCGTCAACATCTCCATCACCACCACCACCATTATCATTATAACCATCACCATCATTAGAACCATCATCATCATCATCATCATTATCATCATCATCGCCATCATGGTCATCATTATCATCATGTTCATCACCCTGATTATCATCATCTTCCTCAACGTCGTCATCGTTTTCATCAATCAATACCTTCTTCATTTTCACTATAATACGTATGTCAACCTCTTTATAATCTAAATCGATATCATCTGCTGTTCATGATCATCAACATCTGTGTATTAAATTGTGTAGGATTTGTTTTCTCAATTGCACAACATAATGAACGTAATTATCGTTAGGAATTAAAAAAAAAAACAACAACACACAGCCGTGAGCAAAATATTGTGTGTTAGAAGATACGAGTAATATACATTAAATTACATGACGGTATCTGCACTTTACTTTGACGACTTGATATGATTCTTAAATGATACTTGTATATGCAATACATAATGAATTATATCGAATAAAGAAAGTGGCCTAGAATTGGTATTTAAGTACTATCACTTGTTTCAATTGATTTATCACATATGCGCTCTAATTGTGAAGAACATCGTGCAGATATCAAATCGAACGCCCGGTTTTGTCATTGTAATTTCTAAAGCACGCTGCTTATTGGTAGCAGTTGTAAACAATAATTGAAACTTAGAGACACAAATAATTAAACTGTGTATTTACGATCTTACAACAGATATAGTGTCATAAATACAATTAACAAAATCAGTTACTTAACATATATTTCTATTTAAAATGGAATACAAACTAAGAACAAACATTGCTTTTAAACGCACAATAAGCTAGTGTTCAATCACCAAATAGTTTTCGTCGGTACAAGCGGAAACTCAAAGGCATGTATATACATGTACGTTGACTTGACAGTTGATTTAGGTTACAAAACACTAATAAACGATGCCAAAGTCGACACTAGTACTTAATGATTTATTTCATATTGAAGTGTTTCCTTCGCCATTGTTCTGTTATTCTGTTTGCTTTCAATGTTTATTGTCACTTCCATCTGCTTATTTTGAAAATAATTGATATGAAAAATCTTACATTTACACTTTAATATTGTTAGACAATTAATATTGCGGTTCCAAGTATACATCTGATTTTAAAGTTCAGTAATTACTGTCACAGCGCTGAAATTCAGAAGGGCTTAAATGCACGTACACCGTATATAAGAACGGCAAAACGTTTGATATTTAAGAAATACTTTACGATTTAGAGTTGTTTATCGGCTAATAAACAACTATTTGGAGTTCTGATACGTATGAATTAAACCTCGAGGGCGTTAGTCCGTGTTGTTTAATATACCGCACCAGAACGACGAATCGTTGTTTATTAGCCGATAAACAACGAAAATGCGAAATTTATTTCGATTCTATCATGACCGAACAACATTTTCTGCAATTACAATGCGAACTATATTTTACACTTTCGGAACTATTTTTCGGGTTGTTTTTTGTAGTTTAACAACGGCGAGTGTTGTTCTTTGTCTATAGAAAACTATGCGCGTGTCGAGTTAGAATTGTTAGTCAGTTGAAATGGTCGACTTGTTAAAGACCTTATGAGATTTGGAAATTGCCAAATTATAAGTCTACGTTTCGATGGGCCCGTGTCCCTATCCGGCTCGTATCCGCAAAATTTCTATTTGGAAGCACTGTTCCGTGTATTTAGTCTTGTCTTTCTTTTTGAATCTGGCTTTTCAAATATCGGCATTAGACGAGCAGAGTAAGTTCTAATGATGACTACTGCGGCAAAATCCAAAAAATTAGCCTAATTTGCCTAAATCTAAAAAAAAAAATGTTTCATTGTTAACCATTTCTAATTATGAAGATTTTAATAATCTGACGAAATAAAAAGCTATTACGGTGTGATAATTTACAAACATATTATATGTAGCGATTAAAATGCCAAAAAAAAACACTGCCTGCGATTCAACGGGTACCAAATTAACGTGTATGTACGATCTTACCACAGATATAGTGGCATTAATACGATTAACAAAATAAAGTTTATTAACATATATTTCTATTTAAACTGGAATAAAAGTTAAGAGCACACATTGCATAAATGCACAATAAGCTAGTTTTTAATTACCAAATAGTTTTCTTCTGTACAGGCGTAAACTCAAATACATGTATAAACGTTGACTTGACAGTTGGTTTAGGTTACACAACACTACTAAACGATGCAAAAGTCGACACTAGTACGTGCTGATTTATTTCATATTGAAGCGTTTCCTTCGTCATCTTTATGTTTTTCTGTTTGCTTTCAATTTCATTGTCACTTTCATCAGCTTATTTTGGAAATATTTGATATAAAAGATCGTACATACACACTTTAAAAGAAAACATCAACGCTCACATTTACGTATGATTGATTTGGTGTGGCAATTTTTCGAAAGTGTTTGTTTGTTTGTTTGGATTTTTCGCCGTTTTAACAGTATTTCACTCCTATCACGGCGGTCAGTTAACCAATTCACAGTTTTCCTGGGTAAGCTTAGCCGATCTGAGCGGTTTACCAGCACTTAGTGCACATACCTATGACAGTAACTGACAACTGCCCTACTTGAATCAGAGGTAGGGGGGAAATGGCCGTAGAAATAATTTCATGACAAATCACCACACACGTTATGTGGCTGGGCTGGGGTTCGAACTCACGATCCCAGGATTGACGGTCCAGCGCTCTACCAACTGAGCTAGCCGGGCCCGAAAGTACCAAGATTCATGTACTATTCATACATTATATTCCTGGGAACTTTCATCAAAGACTCCATGCACCATTTGGTTCTACCCAGAAAACGAGACTTAATTCAAATACGTGCGTTTTACAAAAAGCAGGCAAAATGTGATTTTATATCAAACGTATTATCCGTTAAACGCATAATTTTCACACATTTACTATATTCAACCAATATTTATTTATTTATATAGTATACACGACAATAAATACACAAGTTAACAACGGAGCGGGAGGTCGGAGGTTTGAGTCTCGCATAGGGCTTGTTCTGATATGGCCGGTTGCCTACCGAGCAGCTAATTAAATCCAAGTGTACCGATTGCCTTCCTGCCAAGCGCCCGGCATATAGGATAGGAATCGGGAGTAAAGATGTTCATCAGTAAAGGTGTCTCATAAATCAAACTGACTGGCCTTTAATCGCGAGGGGTGACACTATAGTAAACAAACACTTTATTTTTTTTAACAAAATTTAACATCTTGTGGACTGATTACAGCGTTTCAAGAAACAAAGAATAAAGAATGAGTTAATATTATATCGCGTGACGAAAAACCAAGATACAACATGCTAGATGAAGTTAAAATCGCTCAATCATAAACAAAACAATTTGAATTCTCACGATCTTTAACAAATAAGGTTTTAAATCTTTGAAGTAGTATAATTATCAAGTCTGAGTAGTACGAGTTTTTGAGTGTTTGTGTTTTCCCTCGCGGTACTGTTAAGATGCAAAACAAGTTGTATGGGCTTTTTTCTGTATTTCCCCCTTAGCGTTGATAATACAATTTTTATGTTTCTCTTTTGACAAAATTCACAGACGTACGTGAGAAAGACTAACCAGAAATTCAACTTTGGTTTGGAATAGAGTTAAGAAGAAATCATGCTGGAAAACGCATATCACGAGGGTTTTTTTATAAAATAGTTTTCATCTGTAGCATAATACTTTAGTATGGCTTCTAAGTCGTGAGTTCGATAACCGCTTGGGGTTTTATTTTTTCCAATATTTTTGCTTATCTGTTTTTATCTAAAATCTCACTTATGTATTCTATTTTGTATTCTTTATTTAAAATATTGAGCGGGACGCCGGGACAAAACTCGCGAAAGCAGGACAATCCCGGCGAGACCCTGACGTATGGCATGTATTATATTGTACATGTCTTAGAATAGCGCATTTCTATAATATACGATATAATTTATAGTGCAATTGAAACCATTTATTCGTTGACATAGTCCCTTTAAGGGTCTCGTTACTGAGGGTGCAATCGGAGTTTGTTTATATCGTTTGTATTACAAATGCTTGCCTCCCATCACGACTCACTTTAACTTACCAAACTTACCAAACCACTCTACACAACTAACATGCTAGTGACCGTTCTTGGTATCATGATCTCCGCAAGGAGGCGACGATATGCGCGAGTTACTCTTGAACTGAAATCCTGTGTCAAGGCTGGAAACACTTAACACGTTTCTTTGTGAGTTCTACAGGCGTCCGTCAAGGTGAAAATCTTTCGCCTATTTTATTTTCTATCTTTCTCAATGATCTAGTCAACATGTATCCAAGTCCTATTCAGGACTCGGCTTAATTTCAGATATGGTAACTGAATCCTTAAGTGATGATACCATAGAAATATATTTGAAACTTTACGTATTGTTGTATGCTGATGATACCGTTTTGATAGCTGAATCTTCTGAAGAATTGCAAAGGGCTATTCGATTCTATGAATGAGTATTGCAAGCTATGGAAATTCGAAGTAAATGATAACAAAACCAAAGTTATGATATTTTCTAAAGGAAAATTAAGAAATAAAGGGCACTTTTACTATTATAATGTTGAATTAGATGTTGTTGATGAATACGCATATCTTGGCATTGTTTTTAATTACAATGGTAAATTTAATTAAGCTGTCAAACATCTCTCTGACCAGGCTAGAAAAGCTATGTTTATAATGTTAAAGAAAGCCAGGCAGACAATTAATTTTTTCACGATATCACGCGTTATCACACCGAAAACAAACAAATTTTCTTTTTATTTTATGCTTTATTAACCTTTGTTTTACATTTTATTGGAAAATATCGCGGGAATCCCGGCATCGATGACGGTCCGTTTCATTTACTGTATTAAATCGGGACCCAAAATAGTAGTCCCTCACTGTGAGTGATATAGGGATATATCTCACTGATATTTTTCTATATTTCACTACTTAGCATTAAATAATATTGTTTACATAAGCGGTTAAAATAAAGTTATAAACATATCTTCGACATTCACTCTAAAACTGAACATAATTATGAACAATTTTACTCATTGAATGTCATGAACATAATGTTATGTTCATTTACAAAATGAAATAACTATTTTGTTTAGCCTAACGACACGCTTTATAAATAGCAATTCTATTTTATTGAGTTCAACAAACTCCAGGTCATTCTAAATATAGCACGCATTTGGAGTCTGGATTTTAGTATAGGATACACAGTATAAATGATTATTTGACTTCAAAATGTTTATGTATTAGATAACTTCAGAGATGAACGTAGTGTATATTACTTAAAGACGTTCGCAACAAATTTGTTTCAACGACAGATTTTCTTTAAAATTTACACAAACATGCGTCAATGTATCCTTAAACTAAAAAATAGGGGTCATCGGCCTTGTTCCGGATATATTGGGTTTTGAATACGGTACCTGTCGAAGCCCCTTTTTCAGTTTGTGTGATTAGCAATGTGGAATTATATCATTCGTTCATTTTCAAAAAAGGATGGAGATTTTTTAATGTATCTTTTTTTAAATGTTTCGTTTGGCAATATACATGTGCAGTTTAATGATAAAACGCGCTTTATCTACAGTTACCATTTAAAAAATGACTTTTAATGGACGCTTAACTAGGTTAATTGTTCATTAATATGCCTGTGAAATCGTCAATAAATAATCAAAGATACAAATATATTTTGTTCCAAACGACAGATTTTGTTAAAAGATCCCATATACTTGCGTCATTGTATACTGAAATTAAAACAGTCTTAAACAATAGGGCTCACCGGCCTTGTTCTGGAAATATTGGGTTTTGAATACCGTACCTATCGAAGCCCATTTTTTCAGTTTGAATTTGTATCAATGTTTAAAGTATATAGGATAATTTTTTCAAACAAGGTTACGGTTCTTTCAACTGATATGTTTTACATGCTTTGTTTGGCAAAATACAAGTGTATGTTGATAATAGAAACGCTTTACCTACATTTACTGCTATAATAATGAATTTGACTGCACATTTAAGTGTGCCACATGGGAACTAATAACGCTATCTGAAACTTCATATTTTATCAAATGCATATTTTGTTCCAAACGACATGTTTTCTTAAAATTTCGCACATACATGCATAAAAGTATACTTACCCCAAAACATTAATAAAAAGGATGACTTACCTTACCTGTTTGGGAAATATTGGATTTCAAATAGGGTACCTGTGTAGCCGTTTTCCTGTTTCGTTTTAACATGGTTTACATAAACAACGTATCAATTATCAAAATAGCATGGAGATATTTAATGGATCATTTCTCAACTGATTTGTTTGGAAATTCATTGCATAAGTGTGTTTTTGATAATTAAATATGCATTATGAACTTTTACTATTAAAACAATTATTTTGAATCGACATTAAAGATGAAATTAGTATATTGTAACCTATATATAATAAAGAAAAAATGAAGCAAAGGGAGAAATTAACCCAATTATTTTCTTTTTGTTGCGAACGTCTTTATGAATAACTACACTCGTCTGATACAAAATAGTTTTCACTCATTCACGCAATTATTTTCTTACATTGTTTATCGGTTAAATTTACCTAACAAATAACCATGATGTTAACATAAATTATTTAGGTTATTCATGTATCACTGGTAAAATAATGGGGCGGTATGATCTGTTTAATCACAGTACAATAATTAACAATGATTGAATTCATCTTAAATTAATATTGGGGTTCGAAAAGTTGTCTTATAGTGTCCGAATTATCTGGGGATCCGAGAGAAGTCTTCTTATATATGGTGGGGACCAAAAAATCTGAGGTCCGAGATGTCACGTAACCGATCATCTTGGTCCATTGTATTTTGTTTAAGGTAAAACTGATATATCAATATTAATTTCAACGCCGATTGTCTTTTTTAAAGAGATTTTTTGTTTAGTCATAGTTTAAATATATTTAGATGCAATTATATGTTTATTTAATATTCAAATATTGATTAGAATATTCCCATTAGATTTACATGCCTTGTTGCTTGTATATATTGTTCACTTGTTACTGTTTGTGTTAAAACTAATGCCTCTACGAGGCCTAGTCTCCAATAAAACTGATGCCTCTACGAGGCCTAGTCTCCAATAAAACTGATGCCTCTACGAGGCCTAGTCTCCAATAAAACTGATGCCTCTACGAGGCCTAGTCTCCAATAAAACTGATGCCTCTACGAGGCCTAGTCTCCAATAAAACTGATGCCTCTACGAGGCCTAGTCTCCAATAAAACTTGAAACTTGAAACTTTACAATTAAATCGATACATCAGTGTGACGTCATATTAGGTTAAGAATGATCAATTAATTACTTAATTACTTAAGGAACGTAATTCACGCTACTAATTAATTATAACACCATTATATGTCATACGGGATCTGGCTCTTACCATCGTATCTAACAATGTGTAATGATATACTCACGTTTGGTAACTTCATGTACGTTTCTGTTATTTATTGATGTTAATATTGATTCAAACGTTGTTACATGTCTTATTTGCTTCTACTTATATTTTTGGGAACATATCCACACCATTACAAACAATATATGATTTTGCTATGTTCATACGTTCTTTATTTGTTGAAACATTTTAATTAGCTAAATTGCTGTTATGTCCGTGAGGTATTAATTGTAATGTTTACAATTAGTAGTCTTTATGAGAAACCTAACGAAAGTAAAGAATTTATTATTATAACATCGTTGTACTTTATCGGTACCGCTTAAGTCTGTATTAATTGTTTTAATCATTTTAATTGGTTATTTCAGTAAAAGTAAACTATTAAGCTAGACTTTTCCATCTAGATTATTATTTTGTAGTATAAAAATACTACATTATTAATTTATAAAATATATTTAATCTTACATAGTTTATAGTGGCTATGGTAAAATTAGATTCTTATTTTGCTATTTTCGTAATTAATACACTCGTATACATAAACGTAAATTAAATATATGTTTTGTACTGTTTCTGTTCTAATATTTGTGTTATGTTCGTTACATTTATTGATTAAATTGTGTACAGTTAATACAAGTTGTTTAATTATATATGCAAATGTTGTTTGAAGGCCTCATTGTAAATAAGATTAACATTTTTCACTGTTATCATTACTCTGTATCAATGTGTAATCTTAATGAGATACCTTCGGAAAATAAAGAGATTAGTATTAGTATTATTATTGTTAATACTACTTTGTTGTGGGTCAGTCTGGAATTCAACACGTTGATTTCATAAAATACATTTATCGTTATATTCATTAACATAGAATCATTGCTTTTGGGTTCAGATTAGTTTGGTTTAACGGTGTTCCATGGTTAATATACATGTAATGATTTTCGAGTAATACATTAACTTTTTAAAGAACATATATATTCATGCAAACTCAGTATAATTTATGTCCGTGCAGAACATACTCTTCATGCAGAAATATTTATGTTAATTTTTAAATTTATTATACGTTTTAGTTTTTATTACAACATGGGACGAGTATCTTTACTCAATTCCATTCGAAACCAAATTACTGTCTGCCTGTCTATTTCTACCCATCCTGAATTCAGCATAGAACTGTAAACTATAAACAATAGCCCTTCTAATCGCCTTTCGACGTGGAATTAATATGTTCTATCATTAGTATAAATACGAGTGTGCGCGCCAGATAAAATCCCGATAGCGGTACATGAAAAGGCTTCGGGTCCGAACAGAATCTATTTGTCTTCGAAGTGGTTTACATCAAGGCAAGAAACACACCAGGGCAGGGGATTTAAATGACTCTGACCACCGGTAAATGTAAAACCGAGCGGGACACGTGAAATATGCATAATATATCGGAGCAATACGAAACAAAGCGCTCAATAAGTTATCGTTGATGCTGTCGAAATACTAAAGACCTTTTCAATTTTTGAACCTATCAATATTTTCCCACACAAAAATTTAGACAAATTTAGACAAAAAAGCTTGGCTCTAGGGTGGATAATTAGACCCTAAAGAATAAAATTAGTCAAATTCCCCTGGGCCAGCCCGCCGCCCCCCCCCCCTCCCCCACATGGGGAAAATATTGATAGGCACATTTTGCAGCTAATATTTTTAAACTCCGCCGCCTCCCCCGCTATTGTTAACGGAATAATTTCCTGAAACTAGTACGAACTAAAATACGAACTGATTTTGAACTTCAAACGAGACTGCAATTCGCGTGAAAATGTTTAGATGTCATAGTTTCAAGCTATAGCTCTCACATGAATGAGAAAATATAAAGCCTGTTGCTTCACCAATGGCGTGTGTTGTGTTTGAAAAATATAAAAGACGGTCAAACAGTTCGCGTGTCCTTTTCGTTGGCAATACTTACTAACTAGCAACAGCCAAGAGCAAAATTGTCAGTTAGTGCTAATTCAGTCAATAATGTTTGACCTGTCGCTGTTTGGGGTGTTGCTACCGTGACTCTCAAGATTGCAGCATACTGTACGTTGCACTTAGAACTGTAGTCTAAGTACCCACGTGCTATTTTTGACAACTAGATGTGTTTGATATTTCGAGGCTATCCGCGAGTGTCCGGCTAGCGCAGTGGTTGGCACACTCGCTTCTCACCGCGGCCATCGGGGTTCAATTCCAGGTCCTAGCGCATGTGAATCTGTTTTGCGGTCACCATCCCAGACAGGTGGGGTTTCCCCCGTGTACTCCGGTTTCCCCACACAGCACAAGACAACACCAAAAGTGACAAGGTATTTCATTAAAAAAAATAGCTGGAAATTGCAGCTATGTTTCAAAATTTGTCCAACTTCGATGCCTCTAAAGTAAACGTAGGATGGGGTGCTGGGACACATACTGGGTCATCACATAATGCAGCTTCGGCGCAGAAAAGGCCTCCTGAAAGAACAACAACAACAAAACGGGTACACACATTTGTTATTTTGAGCATTAGACATGAACTGCAAACATAAACGATTTCTTTTAATTGTGCTATCCCGAATTGATACAAATAAATACGCATTAAAATATGTATATTTGTTTTTAGTAAAAATTGACTTAATTATATCGCTTAATCGTAGTTTTTATTAGAATACTACAAAACAGATATCAGCTAGGAACGAAAGTCATCAAGGTACTAATTTGGAGGCATGTTATGTATATTTCTAAATGTGATAATTGTAGTTATTTCTGATGTTTTAATTTTAATTAAGAAATAATTTTTGAATGATAGTTGTTTATCGGCCAATAAACAACGATTTGGAGTTCTGATGCGTCAGAATTAAACCACGAGGGCGTTAGCCACGCATCAGAACGACAGTGACTGGTTTATTGGCCGATAAACAACGATAATGCGACAATTATTTCGATTCTTACATGATTTAACATAAAGTTGTGCAATTGTAATTGGAACTACTTGTTACTACACTCCGCTTAGAATCGGGACTGCTTGTGTTGTTTATTGCGTAGTTTTACAGCGATTATTATGTTTTTCGTCTATCGAAAAATAAGCGAATATCATGTTAGAATTTTAATTTATGTTCGTAATCGAGTGGAATCCTTGATCTTGTTATTCTTTTTCAATACACAAGTCCGTGTTACTGCAATATTGTATCATGTTAGTAGTTTAAAAAATATTTACTTTGCATTTGTCTCGCAACAATGTGAACGAACGCAAAAACAAAACAAAAGAGTTAACCAAGCAAAATAGGAGACGGGGTTTAAGTTCTTCCGCAAATAAACACTTACAAAACATGCTGGTTTAACACATCCTGGATCGTCATTTGAAAATAATTAAACTACAAAGTTCCGTTAAGTTTGAAGTGTTTGAATCGTCGCAAATGTCTTCTTTCTCAACGCGTGTGCAGTTCTACTTAAAACCCTAAGTGGACTTTTAGCAAATACTTAATTTAAAATCACAATTTTGACAAAGAATATGTAAACATGGAACACAAACTCGATCGCTTTGCAAGATATTCGCGCGCCTTCTATGCTTCCTCTTTGAGCTGCTTAGCAACTCCCTCGCGTTTTGATTGGCTAATATAACTCACAGCGAAGTGGGCGGAGTTTAACGAAGTTCCGCGATGAATGGAATTGGTCGGGGGGATTGTGGGGAATGCTTTAAACACCACTCTCCTTATGTTTAAACACTAACAATTTATGAGCTTCACACAAACGACGTTGCTTAAGTCTTAAGTGGTTACCACTTTTGCAAATCTTCAAAGTTATATACGCTCTCGGTTATGTTCTAGAGATATAGGCATTTTCTGAGATTTTCAAGATTCGCATCTCTTTGAAAGCACTATGTATTCGAATCACAGTTTTTCAACACCGTTCTTGGTTAAGGACATCTTGAGTTTTACTGAACAGCAGCAGGCAGCGCATTATGGAATGGATTATAATAGTTTTAATATGAACCACGGTTACTACGGGTATGATAGCTCGCGACTAGCAGACCAGATCGGACAGCCGATGTCGCCCATGATGGGAGGGGGCAGTGTGGCACCCCCGGGCAACCTCGGGGGCAACTCGTGTCTCTATAGCAACAACAATACGTCACCTTCCATGCAGCCGACGTACACAAATCTGACGTGTAGCCCTAACGTCTCTTCCATGTCGTCATTGACGTCGGGCATGCACCCCTCGGGAATGCATCTCCCTATCCACCTGGGTTCCATTTCACCCAAACACGAGGGGTATGACACGCATAACGGAATCTCGACCCCCGGTTCCGAGCAGGAGGATATCCACGGGCCCTCCCATACGATGTCCCACGGGCAATCCACTCATGCCATGGATGATGTCACGGCATTGACCTCTAATCAACAGCAAAACATTCAACCGCCTCAGTTAATTAAAGAAGAGACCTCGGATGAACATTTGCTAGACAAAGGTAAATAGTTTAAACGGTTAACTTTCCATTTCAATTAAATGTGCTGCTATACAATTCAGCTGTCTGTAACGGATACTCATGTATAAAATTATAGATTAGAAAACTTCCTCACTTCTTCTATTTCCCGAACAATCTAGGCGGTAACATTCTCAAGAAATGCGACATCTTTATTTACGAACGACGATGATATGCCTTTCGGGCGAATGATTACTTGCGAATTTCCTATTTAATTTGTATATCAGTGAGAAAAGAACAACGAAGGAAATTATCGATTGCCAAGTAAAATTAGACAAAAAATGCCAGTAAATAGGGTGACGTCACATCGCACGTGCGCGCGTGCACCAGAAGCGGACCTCTCGCGCGTGCAGGCGTCGATTCTCTTCGGTACCGGGCTGCACGAGTTATAACGATTGATCCGTTTATATTTCTCCTAAGTGCCCCTAATAGCGCCCTTACCGACTGATTAGATTTAGAAAAGGTAAACTGATAAACAGATACGCGTAATTGATACGGTCAGGACCTATTGCGGGTACTTTAGACTTAAGATGAAAATACTTTAAATATTATTTAGTAAGAGTATCGCTAAAACGCCGAATTATTTCTAACGAGACACTCGGAATAATAGCGTGTGGTTGGATATCGTCTACTTGCGTCGTTTATACCTGAGACTAGTTTTACCTTTTCGTCGTTTTATCGGACATACTCATTTTATTATTGAAGTTGGAATACTGTACGCTTTTGGAGAATGGAATTTACTATTTAAATATTTAATATATTATCGTGTTAGAAAATTAAATTATATTTTCGTAATAATTGCTGATTATTTAACGATAACATTTTTTATTTTAAGGTCGTAGATTCATGCGATTGACAGCATTAATTTGGAACAATAATAATAACAATAATAATAATAATAATAATGATAATGATAACAATAATACTAATAATAATAATAATAATAATAATTTTTATTATTATGATTATTATTATTATTATTATAAACGTTAAGTAAATAATCAGCATTTGCGTGAACTGGATTTAGAATATTAGTTATTTGTTAATGCTCATCCTTTTACTTGAAACCTGTTCAAGTTTGAACGGATCGCAAAACATAGCCTAAATAATAAAAACTGCACACAAAAAAACAACTGCGACATCAGTCGACCTCAAATTATGACAACAATAAAACTCGTATTTATAAGCCGAAATGTGTATTTCCCGGTGTAGGTCTGTGAACAGGGTTCGTTATCGCCGGTCGAGTTATTCAGTAACACAACGCCGGGCCATCTGGCAAAGCCCGGGTGCCTGATAACTCCCCGGTCCGACAACCAGAGAGCCGCTATTTACACTATCCGGCGCGTTGCTGTCTCCTAGCAACATTCCACGAATCGAATCTGGACGATTTTTTTCCGTTTTTTTTTTAACGTTCGTTCAGTCATTGTTCAGTACATGTATTTCTGGCGCTGGATATTTATTGGTGAAATGTAAGTCGTAAACTTAAAGGCACTTATTCACAGTCTGTTCAGTACATGTATTTCTGGCGCTGGATATTTATTGGTGAAATGTAATTCGTAAACTTAAAGGGACTTCTTCACGGATTTTCCTATTTTTGGAAAATGCCATCTAGTCTTACTAAAAACAAATAAAAACAATATTATAAGCAGAAAGATTTGCCTCCAGCGGGGCTCAAACCTACGACCTCCGGGATCAAATTTATGACAATGTTACACCTGGCCAGACGGACTTTAATTATTTTCACGCTATGAAGGTGATTCACTTGTTTTGCCAAAAAGCGTAACAAATGCATCATAATTGTATCTGTTTCAGTTGATAATTATCCATACGCGACACACTATTTGAATTTTCTAGTATATTTCGTGTAATTTATTTGGAATCTGTGTCCAAAAAAAAGAAGAAAATTGTCAAACTTCCAATCCGTGAATTGGTACCTGTAGGTGGAAGTCAGATGCTCAGGTTCCATTTGTACAGGACTTATATAATGTTGCAAACATCAAGTCCATAGTTATTGAGAAAATGAAATCGTTATGTGATCCTGAATTTTTAATGTAATTTAAGTCTATTTGTTTGCATATATATCCAGTACAAACTATCGGTAGAGGTTTTTCTAAAGTGGAACGCACATTAATGCTTGTTGCGATTCAGCTATGACTAGTTTGTAACTTTAAATCTATTTATATTAAATCACATATATAATATGATTTGATGAGACATAATACGTTCACTTCTGTAATTGGCATCGCTGATTCAGATTTAATTCGACAAAGGCCATGTCAATTAACATCTTGAATTTACAAAATGATTAAATTACGTGCGACAAATGAGCGTGAATGGTTTGGTGGAAAAAAATGTGCTTATTGTTTAAAACCATTTATTTAAGCTAGGTTTTGTCAAAAGCACGAGGATTTTTGAGACATTTACGAGTCCGTTCCCTGGGAAGAACCAGTGGGTTTTTCGAGAAAGACCATTAGAACGCTCCCCGAGTAGGGATCGAACTCACGACCACCCGATTGCAATGCGGACACCATCTCCATTGTTGTGTAAAACCATATCCATGATCGCTTTACACACTTTGCTACCTATTCGATGCTTATAACAGCATACTATATGATGCAACTGTTTTAAGAACATTCTATGTACTTTTAAATACGGATGATATTATATGTGTTAGTAAGACAAGCATGCACCCACTCTCATTTTGTTTCTGAAATATGAAATTTAAACCGTTGTCCACATCTTTTGCTCTGTCTACTGCAGAGTAGCGTTCATGAACCATTTTCACCCAGCGCCGCTCATAAACAATGTAGCAATATTCCTATGGAACTCGTCTTCGAGCCTTGCTAAACAATGAGCTATTGTCCCTTGTTTCAGAACACAGTGGAGCCCATAAGTACGTGCAACGCGCGTGAAAAAAAACAAATACTGTGGGAAAATGTGTTGCGAGGAAATAAAATGCACGTACTAAAATTACTCTGATTCGTAATTATGAATAAAAAAATGTTAAAGATAAAAACGATTAAAATTTAAGAAAATAAATAGTAAGAGGAACATAATGATAGGAAGTCTTGTTCGTGTTTTTCTCTCAACATTGAAATGCATTTTAACCACAAAAACTACTGTTTTGCCTGTTACCTGCGGTATTAATTAAATTGAACGTCTTGACAGATAAAACTTTAATAAATATAATAATAATAATAATAATAATAAAATAATAATAATAATAATAATAAAACATCATCACATCGCAACCACCACCATCATCAATAACACCAATAGCATCATCAGCATCATCCTTATCGTCATCCTAATCATCATCGTTGTGGTCGTTGCCATCCTCTTATTTGTTCCGTCCCTCCTCCTCATTGTCATCATTGTCGTCGTCGTCGTCGTCGTCATCATCATCATCATCATCATCATCATCATCATCATCATCATTGTCATTGTCAATACCCTAATAATAATAATAATGATAATACTACGATTACTACTACTAATAATAATAATAATAATAATTATAACAATATTTAAGGATTATTTGCATTAAACTGTCAAATGTCCCCTTTCTATAATAAACATAGAGTGAACACAATGCAAGAATCAGGCCTATAGTCAAGGAAAACAGATCTGCAGAGTCAAATTATTATCAAAATGCCAAAGATTGTGCGTTTTTTTTTCTTTTCAACAGGTCTCGGAGTATAGTCATATTTTAGAAAACTTTCGAGCAACGGCGAGATACAATCTGATAGTTGGGGGAGACCTGTTTTTATGAATTATGTCTACATGGTTCAAAGTTTCCCATATAGGACAGCCGTCACCCGATCTAGGCTTATCCGAGATCGTACCCCTCGCACCGCCTGAACTCTGTTGCTGTAACCGCACGTGCGCCTTGTATTTACTCGGGGAAAATGTACTGTCGATCGACTGTCGTCATTTTATAGCCACGACACAAACGTGGAAATCGCTTGTTTTAAAACTCATTGAAGGCGGCGATTTTTTATATTAAAAAACAAAACAAACAATTGTAGACGGGTTAGCTATGTTTTTAGATTAGAATCTGCTTAAAGGGTGTGTGTCAACGAAATCATGGGGGCAACAGTACATCAAGAACAAATCTAAAATTTAGAAATCAGTGTTCTTTTAGGGCCGATTTTCGGCCCCATTCCCCTGTTTAAAAAGTATATAATTTTCCCATATATTTACCTTAAAATTTCCATCAGAATGTAAGCTTTCTTTTGAAAAAAAAAATCGGACAAAACTTGAGTAAGATAGAGGAACTTTCGTAAACAATCCCTGCAATTTTCATCAAACCAAGTTTGTCCATAATCTATGTTTATCATCTGTAGCAAAACAATTTCATTATTGTTTTATATGTATAACAAAACCAAATATAAAAATGTAATAATGCTTTTATAAAACAAAAATCCCCTTTAGCTGTATAATTCCCTATCTGAAGGGCCCCGCCACCTTTCACCCAAAGGTAAAAAAAACAAACAGGAAATTAATATTGGAATATAATACAGGTTGTAATAATGTACATATAATGGAAAAAGAGTTTAAGCATTATGTGAACAAAACAACAACATATTTTATAAGTTAGGCCATGTTTGTTTTGCCGTCAGAATTCTAAGTATATTGTATAACCTACGTCGCCTTTTATTTTTCTTGTTTTTTTTTCTTTCCTGTATTTGTTTATTTGTTTTTATTAAAAAAATTTAAAACATCGTAAATTATTCATACTTTATTTACTATATACGCCTTTGCTTATTGCTTACTTTTATAACATAATAAACTTAACATTACTGCAGGCGATGAAGTTACCTGTTTACAACATTTTAAATAATATTTAATTAGTTTCACTTAATTTAATAATTCGGAACATTGTGTTACGTAAAGCCTATGATGAATTTTATTATTAAACGCATTTGTTTTTAAGTGAAAACATAGATTTGAGACGTATTTTGTTAAAGCATTATTAAAAAACATTTTAAGAAATAAACATAGGACACGCAGGAACATTTTAAGAAATAAACATAGACAGGACACGCATGACAGCCCACAAAAAGTGAAATAGTTCAATTATTCATGTAAATTGAAACAAACAGTTGTGCTATAAACAATATTTTAAGATTTCAAGAAAGTGAACCCGACATTGCTATGGGATCAACCGTTTAGAATCCGCTGTGTAGAGCCCGAAATTAATCCGTAGCCTCGCTGTTTCTAATTAGGCCCCGGACCCCTGAAAGGGAATCCCTGTCGCGAAAATATGTTACAGTGTGCGAACCGGCGGTGGTTATGGGGTCATAACGCTATAAATAGTCATTAATACTGCCAGAATTCCGCGCGGATCAGCCTAAAAGGCGGGTCTCAATTTACGTTTATTTGGGATAATAACGTTATTAACGTCATGTCTGTGTTTTACGTTTACTATAACTGTTTGGGAGGAATATTATTTGTGTTGACGTAAATTCATATTTGACGATTCTGAAGGAAAATATTTGACATTCTATATTTCCGTTTTGATAAACTAGACAACCTGTATTTCATACGAAATTTGGGAATTTGTCCTGTTTTTTCAGTGATGTATGCGATAAAAACTGGCGCGTCTGAAACGTGGGATGTTCATAGTGAATAATAATGCTTATTATTTCAAATTCGTGTTGGTTGAACGTTCAATTCTACACAGAAACAAACTGGGCCCGTATTCACAAAGCTTCTTAGGGAAAAATTAAGGAAATTTCTTCAATTCATAAAATTCCTTAAATATGTGACTTTTCTTGCATACGTCATTTTACATTTAAATGTTTTAAACTAGTAAATATTGCTTAGATATTTAATATTTTACCTTTTGGTAAACAGAAATCATTGGATTTCACATAGAAAACTTGATCTGAAATGTTCACCTAAGTACAACTTAAGTTAAGATTTCCCTATGAACCTTGTGACTACCAGCCCTGGTCTGAAACTGACGACGATTAAACAGAAATTCCAATTCTGCGACTTTCAAGACCTCATGATCACAAAATATTATTTGTTGCACTTCATCTGTAATTATATCAAGATCATAATATTATAATCTTTATATGCCGGCTAAATTGTGTGGAATCATTATAACATGTGTGACACAGATTCTTACCGCAATAAAATGTATTAGGTGTGTCGTGGGAAAACCTGGCTTAATGCATGTGCGTAAAGTGTCGTCCTGGATTAGCCTCGGCAGTCCGCACAGGCTAATCAAGGACGACACTTTCCGATATTATGGTATTTTCTGTTTCAAGGAAGTCTCTTCTAAACATAAATCCATTGTAGGCGGAAAGTGTCATCCCGGATTAGCCTATGTTACATTTGAACTGCATTTTCACATTTAAGGTAGAAAGATCCTAATGACTTCGGAAATACTCTGGAAATATCGGTTAACTTCGGCCCATTCGCCACTAACCGTAAATCTAATCGATCTGATCCGAAACAGAAATTATTTTCGCGAAATAAACATTACTTTTCGAATGTTGAGTCATTTTCAATTAAATGTGCGAAATGAATGCTTATTTGTGTTCAAAGATGAAAGTAAAAATGCAGTTTGAAGAAAAACAAGGTACTCTGGCATGGGAAATACCTTCAAATGACGTCATTGTTGGGAATTTCTGTTTACATTTAATCATGACATTTTCGCGATATGTGTGGTGCATTTCATTACACTAAAGTTAAAATAGTTATAAATAAACGTCCAAGGCGTACTAGTATTATTGAACATAATTATTCGTATATAAAAACATATCTGCGTGAAGGAGATACGTGCTCCGTGCTGTGAAATGACATTCATTCACACCAAAAACTTGAAAAAATAGTCAGTCGAGATGGGTGGAGAGCGGGACGTCGGATGATCGAGTTTGTCGTTCTGTTGGATAATTTAAAATACTGTTCATTGTGTAAACTTGGACCTGTTCCACTGATGAATTTTGACGGGATCTACCGCTGTAATAAACATATGAAAATTATGTATCGGCAAAATGATGAGAATGGTCTAAGAGACACCTTTTTATCCAAAAACTGTGAAATTTTACCAATAGTCACAAGCTCCAAGAAGAGTCTTGATGAAGTTATTACAAATATTTGCCAGTTTTTTAAAGCTTTTGTTAACCCAATGTAATGAAAATGTAAATTGAATTTTTTGAAACACACACTTATAAAAAATGTTTATTATTTTTCTGAATTTGGTAACCAAGGACATGTGAACCTCAGCTAGTTACATTTGTATTTAAAATGTTTACACAAAACACTATTCCTTTAACATTAATGCAAAAATAATTCATTTAATATCGATACCGCTATTAGATTATAATTAGAAGACAAAAACATATGTTAACATAGAAGGAAAATATTTGCTTTTTTACTTGTCTTATTTTCATAATTTTCATTTTTTTTTTATAACATACGGTTGCTTCACTCCAAATGTTATACCTTGAGATTTTTGTGGTGAACCTATGTCAATTTATACCTTTTTCCTCTCAGATAAGGTTATATTATATTTTGGTATTACTGATTTTGACATACTATGAAAATAAAAGTTAAAAAAAAATAAAAAAATTGGTGTTCGGCGTATTTTTACTGTAATGAAATCTGTAGTTTTTTACCATATGCTTAGCCAAATTTAATGTCATAAGTATTGTTGGTCAACTTTAGTACTTATGCTTGTTATACTTTTTCATAAGATACATCTTTAACGTATAAATTAAAGCTATTCAGGAATAAATAAAATACATTTTGACAATATGTCAGTCATTTTTGTAAGTGTACCCCATCAACATTTTAGGTTGAAGTAGAAAAATGAGGGGTTATAACAAAAATCGCATTTTTGTCAAAACGTATGGTTAGATTTTGTTTATATTTCACAGTTAAGTCTCATAATAGATTTAATGATCAAATATAATAAGAAAGTCAAGGTCTGAAAAAAGTCCCATTAGGGGCTTTCTACCTTAACGTACCTATGCATGGGTCCAGCATCAATTGAAATATGTATTTATCATGTATTATACATACATAAATACGTCTTTCGCCATATTTAGTTTATCTTTAAGTGAACAAAAATATGTGTAAACTTGATGAAAGATGTTTAATAAATAGTTTGTATATAAAATAATATATTCAGTACAGTAGGCTAAACTTTGTGATTTGGAATTTGTACAGCGCGTTAAATTAAAAAGTTACATGCTAGATTTGGTGAAGACCTCTGTAGGATCATATTTTTCACAAATCATGAATGAGATCTCATTCGTCACATTTAAAGTGTGAAGAATGTGATTGGATCAACACGGGCTATGCGTCAGGATCACAGAAGAACATGATTTCATTGCATAATTATCAGAAAGTGGATTCGATCACAATCTTCACAGAAAATGTGAAGAATAAGACTGTGATGTGTGAAGAATAAGATCTTAATTTTCCCATCTGTGAAAAATATGGTCCTACAGACCTCGTTTCAAAAGGCATGTGCTCGTCATTAAAGAATGACTGTGAGTTTTAATGTATATCTTAACAGTAACTGTGCATTAAAGTGTCCCTAAGTACTGGCGAACATATTTTTAAATATTTTTTTATACATAATGAATTCCTTTTACAAATTAATTTTTTATTGAAGTTTTATTACCAAATCTCCCGTCGATATTTTATTGTTTAATACCGCAGAATTTCCTCCAATTTTTCGTAGGATGTTATACCGTTGAAAATATTACATCTAGATAGGCAGCATAAATTCTTAACGAAAAAATGCATAGATATGGAATCTTAATTGCAGACAGAACCGACTGGGCCCGATGAAGTTAAATTTTCTCTAAACGTCGTATTAACTTTATAATCTGTAAAGTACATTTTTTTTAGATTTGATATGCGTTTTTATATCTCGAAAAATTATTTGAAGACTGAACTACGATATATATGAGCCGTGTCGTGGGAAAACCGGGCTTTATACATGTGCCTAAGGTGTCGTCCCGGATTAGCCTGTGCAGTTCGCAAAGGCTAATCCAGGACGGCACTTTCCGCCCACTGTGGATTTATGTTTAAAAGAGACTCATTGAAACAGAAAATACCATAAAAGCGGAAAGTGCCTCCCGGATTAGCCAGGCTGATCCGGGACGACACTTTACGCACAGCAGATCCGGGATGACACTTTATGCACATGCATTAAGCCTGATTTTCCCACGACACACCTCATTTAAAGATTGAACTGAATTATATGTTTTGTAATTAACCAGTTTTACTCAACGTTCGCGATAGCCACAACTACCCTTCTGAAACGTGCATCTCAAACAATTTATATATTTTTTCACCTATGTACATCTTAAGTTTAGATTTTCCTATGAGCCTTGTGAATATATATTCATCGTATTTTGTTCGTAATTAATTCAGTGTATTTATGTTTAGAAGAGACTACATCGAAAGAGAAAATACCATAAAAGCGGAAAGTGTCGTCCTGGATTAGCCTGTGCGGACTACACTTAACGCTCGTGCATTTAGCCCGGTTTTCCCACAACACGCCTCATTAATGTATATTCATGAAAATATCACATCATTAATAAGGACAGATCTATGCTTAGAAACGGTACAGGGTGCTACCCGAAAGGAGCGGGGGACGGTGGTGGTGGTGGTGGTGGTGGGGGGGGGGGGGGGGGACCAGACCAGTTCTTTGAAATGTTCCACAATTTGGTTCATATAGGGACTGTGTGAATATAATGCTTCAAATGGAGGTTTTTAAACATGTTCTCTTCGTGTATGAATAAAGGTTTTCAAAAGTTTGGTTAATTTTAAAAGACATTCAGCCTACAGACAGACAGACAGACAGGCAGGCAGGCAGGCAGGCAGGCAGTTTATTTAGACTTATACATCGTCTTCATACATGAATATACGCATTCTTTTCTATCACCTAGCTAGGTATCAACATTCTATTGTTGACTATATATAGCTCAGAAGGGCAATAGTGGGAAACCAAAAAGGGTCAGAAGGCATCACCCTGCTATTTCGCTCCGGATCTGCCCTACAATAGACCATTCTACATTTTCAAAGCGTTTATATACATAACAAAAATAGTTATTATCAAATGGTTATTAGTACGTGGGAATTACTTGAAGTTTATGTCTTGATAATTGTTGAGAACTCAAGTCTTATCAGATTACTTACTTGGGGGCCATTGTGCCGATCACTTGATGTGAATCTTAATTGAACATCCATCGAGTGTGCATTCATCATCTATAATTGCATAAGACTTTAAATTGAAGTGTTTTAATCGATGCAACGTAATCTCTATATCGGCCGTATTGGTTTGTATTTTACATATGAAATATTACTGATGTATTATATGAGTGTGTATTCATCATCTGTAATTGCATAATACTTTAAATTGAAGTGTTTTAATCGATGCAACGTAATCTATATATCGGCCGTATTGGTTTGATTTTTACATATAAAATGTGACTGGTGTGAAGAGCAAAGAACGCTACACACATAGAGGTTGAGGGGTACTTTAATATTCAAATTTACAAGTCTTACAGGGGGAGTATTTTTAGAAGAAATGATAGGCATATGCAAAACACTATATATAAAATCACTATTGTTCTTTAACAAACTTAAGTTCTACGATCCGTTTGTTTATTTTAACTAGTATGCTTTTATATTACATTGTATAATTATATACTCTATAATAATAATAATAATGATTATTATTATTATTATTATCATTATTATTATTATTATTATTATTATTAATTTTATTATTATAATTATTATTGATGTTAAATATTATTATTATTATTGATATTAAATATTATTATTATTATTGATATTAAATATTATTATTATTATTGTTATTATTATAACCATCAGCATCATCATCATCATCATTATTGATGTTATTGTTGCTATTTATGTTTATTATTCATAAAATCTAATACTTTAAATAAACTGAAAAAATACAAGTCATAAAATGACAACAAAACCACTATGCCATGCTTCGTTCCCGCCCACCGGTGCGATCTTAGAATATATCTCGACAAAATTGTGCTCAGAACTCACGGCAGCGATTCCGTGGTGATTTCAAGCTATTATCTACCGATTTCCAACTGCGATATAAGACTAAATAAAAGCCGTTTATCCCGATCTATCTTTTTAATGGTTGTAAACTCGATTAATTCACAGCGGGGCTTGAAATAGGTATGGGAAGAGAAACTGACGTACGTTTCGTACTTGGTTTGTAACTTGTAACTTTTTATCGTTAATTCATTGGTGGTTGGTCACCGGCTGGATGCAGAATGAATTATCATTAACCGTAATTATAACAATAACAGCGATCTCGAATCTGGGATGGTATTCACAACGCTGCTAAGCGAAATCGTATTTTGTACTTAGAATTTCAGATCAAATTTTCACAAAGCTGCTAAGCGACATCTTATTTTGTACTTATAATTTCAGATCCAATTTTCACAAAGCTGCTAAGCGAGATCTTATTTTGTACTTCAGAAACTTTGTAATTTCAGATCAAATTTTCTATTTGAAATCCGATCATTTCTGTTTACTAAATGGTACAATAACATCTAAGTAATATATAATGGTTTAAACTAGTGTGCTGTAAAAATATCTATACATGAAACAGCCACAGAATTAAGGAGTTTAATGAATTTAAGAAATTTACTTAAGTTTTTCCCAAGGAGCTTTGTGAATATAGGCCCTGTCAGTAATAATAAGTTTATTAGCGAAATAATATAAAACATGTCGATGGCATTGTGTGCGGTTTTGGTAAACACATATAGCTGAAATAGTAATAATAAATGTAAAGTTTAACGAACAACGGCTTTGTTTTCATACACAATGAATAGCGTGAGGAAGTTAACAGATATCAATCTGAGAAACTCCGCTACTTTTCTTTGTATCTGAGTGTACAGCGCAGCCGACATTCGAACCAATTAGACGGAGATGGAAGTTTTTTTATCGCCGGATACAGATTTTGCCTTGTGTTTCCGGACTCCAAATTTAACGAAGGAAAATCGTACTGGCGACCCCGTGAATAATTATCTGCCGATAGTTTGTTTGTTAGACTTTCACATGACTGCGTGTCACATTGTCCCCCCACTTGATAAACAGACACTCGATTGTTAATTATTTTTCGAAATTTCACAATGCTTGCTGTTTAATAGCCTGGGACGTCGCGGACAATACCGGTTGATCCGGCTTTTAGCATGTCAGTTTTTGCTGACTTGTTGATTTTTCGGGTTCCGAAGAAATTAATCCGGGACTCGCGACACTTCGTTATCTTCGGGGTAAATACAGCGAGTCTGAGCCTCTAAACAAATAAATCGCCGTCATTTAACGAATTTGATTACTGAATGTAATGTGTAAATATAACTATGAATAAAATAAATAAAATAGTTGTTCCTTATTGTAAGAATACAGTGTAAAGTTTGTAAAACAGAACTTCGTCCTGGTAGTTAAATGTCGCATGTGTTTGTCATTGCAAATTATAAAGCTGCCATATATTTGGATATAAAAAAATTATGTTATTCTAGCAAATACTGAAACTTGTTTGCAACTTCTTTATTTTACTAATATATATATTATTTTTTTCAAAATAGTGGCTTTACCCCCCTCATTGTTGATGCTGTAATAGTAATAAATATATAGTAAAATTATTCGTTCATTATTGCTAATAGTGTTTAGTGATTCAAGGAATATCAAATGTAGCGTGTACGTTATATTTTTCATTTTCGTTAATAATAAAAATGCAACATTCCGAAGACATTTACACAAAAATTACATAATTTTAAGCTTTCACTAAATTCTTCTTTAGCTCAGCTCAGTGCCAATGTTAAAAAACAAGTACCGCCATTTTAATTGAAATTTCATAAAACGATAATAGTGCAAGGTCACGCAATCAGATACAATTTTAGAATGCATCTTAAATTTTACATTTTATGGATACGATATTATGTTAGTACTCACTCGGCGTGAATATGTTAGGCGTGTTTATTAACACAAATTATCACAGTTTTTATTAATATTCATGTATGGATACATGTCCGTGGGGAGCACGAAATCACCGTATAATTCACATTATAGCCATAAAACCTATTTTTTCTCACGATTTCTTCGTGGTCTAATACAGCGAAACTGGTCGACAAAATTTATCATCCACATTCATTTTTAACGTTGATGGAATGATGAAAAATCATATCATACACGAAGCAACATGTTTTCGCGATCTTATCTTCGCCTTATTCTAAATTTCTGGGTTACAGAACACGCGATAACATGCCGTATTTATTTCTTTTAATTCTCTGGTATTTTACAACGCCTTTGAACTCTGCTGGATGTATGAAAATCATAGAACAATGTCTCTGATGATGTCGGTGTCACGCAACGGTGTCAAAATAATGTTGGTTGTAAAAGTCGCAAATTATAATAAATTTAAAGTTATGTTTATGCCACAGTTTACAGACATGTAAATAGTGTTTTAAATCACATAATTTAAAAGGCATTGTGAAAATAGTGAACAATCAAGTACATTGTATGAATACACAAAAAGCCCCTAGTTTTTGAAAGGGTTTTTTAATCTTTCGTTGTCGAACTTATTGCCCACAGAGAGTCTTCATAATGTTTCCGCCATATGCATTTAAAACTTCCAACACTTTAGATGCATTAAGCATGTACGTATATCCAGATGTATATTAACACAAACAGTAAATCGAACAATAACTTAGACGATTGACTTTTAATATTCTCAACTTTTTTTTAAAGATAACATACACAATAAAGTTTATAAATAAATAAAAATTAATTTGAATATATTGTACTGGTCAAAAAGTATACATGAAAAAAAGCAACAACGAATTTGCAGACCGGAAATTTACAGGAGGTAATGATCCCTACTTCTGTACATTCTTGGACACAGTAAAACATACAACACAAATCATAAAATGTGCATGCTACTGACAGATCTAAAAAAAACACCATCCCCCTTGAATCCCAAACATCAAACCTGGTGTTGTTCGTAGCGGAACGGATCTAAATGTTCGCCTCTATCGTTTACAAATTATATTAATCTTAATGCTTCTTAGTAGATGCTAGAGATAGTTGGGGCCCGCTGCGCGCGACGCAGGAACGCTGGGTCTCAATCCACGCCTCGTTTGTACGCGAGCTTCTGCGAGATTTGACGAGATGTTGGCTATTAACGTGCAGACCTACCCCACGTGAAGATAGAACCGAATATTTCATTAATTTACTGGAAGCTTAATATTGTGGTTTTAGAGAAGTTGCAACGTCATTGCAGCGAACTCGATGTTGCATTTCTGCTTTTATAAAATATCGTACATATGGCATATCAGTATGAACACATAGATGAATACAAGTAGATAGATGGATGTATAATCTACGTAGATAATATAGATAGATAGATAGATAGATAGATAGATAGATAGATAGATAGATAGATAGATAGATAGATAGATAGATAGATAGATAGATAGATAGATAGATAGATAGATAGATAGATAGATAGATAGATAGATAGATAGATAGATAGATAGATAGATAGATAGATAGATAGATAGATAGATAGATAGATAGATAGATAGATAGATAGATAGATAGATAGATAGACAGATAGACAGATAGTTAGTTAGTTAGATAGTTAGTTAGTTAGTTAGTTAGTTAGTTAGTTAGTTAGTAGTGGTGGTGGTGGTGGTGGTGGTGGTGGTGGTGGTGGTGGTGGTGGTAGTGGTAGTGGTGGTGGTGGTGGTGGTGGTGGTGGTGGCAGTAGTAGTAGTAGTAGTAGTAGTAGTAGTAGTAGTAGTAGTAGTAGTAGTAGTAGTATTGTTTATTACAATAATTCTCAACTAATTGATAACAAGAAGGAATTTTGGCAGCGGGAGTTTAGACACAATGAAAACAATTTTGAAAAGAAGAATATCAAAAAAATTTCTAACTGTTAACAATGTACAGAAAATGCCCGCTATGCTCGCAAATCATGTTTAATAAAAATACATCCAGCGAAAACGAAATGCCGCACAAATGTAACGTCTTTGGCGGCATGAGGATAACATCAACGATCAAGGAGAACTACCTAAGGAAATCCCGCGCACCGTTGGTTCTTAATAGAGCGTGGCGAAATATAGCATCTTATAGTGTCAAAATTTTCATAAGGTTGTTTGAACATCGCTATCATGTCCTGCCTCAATAAAACCAGCGTTGTACGCCATTTGACGGAATTGAGGTAAATACACGGGGGTCACTTAGTTCCATTATTGTCTGTTAAATACAGCGATAGTATGGTGGCGCATGAGGGACATCCGTCAACAAGATTACTCTCTTGCGGAAGTCACACATAATATTATATTGAAGTTTGTAAATAATATTTATGGATATAGCATATTTCATCAAAACATATACAGGCATATTCAATATTTGATCAAAGCATATGCATGTATACTAAATCCCTCAGACAGAAATTCGAGTGACGAACAATTAAACTAAAAATTACATGTATTGTGTAAAATATGAGTATTTGCAAAAATTCAGCTTTAACATTTTATCAGACCTTTTTTTAAAATAAAGCAGTACAATATAATTAGTTGAATATATTTGGAATATATAATGTATAACTCTACCACAGTTTGTACATTGGGTGAAAAGAATACAAAATTTACATAAACACTATTGATAGATTTATATAGCTTTAATTTGATATGCAGACGTTGGAATTTAATTTACGATATTTTCTTCTAAATTGAGGTTTGAATTCCTTGTCAAGGTCATTCACAATACCAATAAATATACATAAAAAAACTACGTATACAATTGTTGTACAGTGCGGTTAGGCATGACATACCATGTTTTTGTCAATGTACTTCAATTCTGAAATATGTTATTTTTGAAAAAGTGTCATTGCAAAGCACGAACATGAAAAACAACCGTGATATTAAAGTCACATAAATTGAAAAGGTGAAAGTGGCCAACGTCAGACCAAATAAATACAACGGTAATCTTACTGTTTGCGTGATTATGTTTTACGTTGACGTACACCTACTGTCAGGAACATTTGATTCGCTCTATATTGGTTATTACAAAACACGGATCCTCCAAGTTTAACTGTTTACATGACGAATATCGTTACGACGAGGATCAATCCAAAAATTCGGTGCGCTACACGATATTTTACATAAAACACGCGGACCTTCGGCTAGTTTCGTATTGTGGACATGTAAACACTATACTGAATTTCAAACTGTTCAAATATCATTTATTTTTATATCAAAACGTTTATAAGCGTTTCGCTTATAATTCATTATCGTATGTGTTTGGTTTTGCCAATTACATTTTTAATTGTTTAGTTACCTGTGCGACACGTTGTTAGGTCGCAATGGTGTAATGGATATGGTATCCGCCTTGTGATTGGGAGGTCGTGAGTTCAGTTGGATTCCTACTCGGGGAGCGTTCGAAAGACGCCAAGTACTGATTCTACCCAGGAAACAAACTCGAGTGTGCCTCAATAAGCCTAAGGCTTTTAACACAGTCGAGTTCTAATAAATATTTTTAAATTAAACCAATATACACAAACGCGTGTAGCATATAGCTCTGGATGTAACTAAGAACAGAAAAAGAAATTAAATGAGGAATGTCGTGGAAAACCCGGGCTCCACAGGCTAATCCGGGACGACACTTTACGCACATACATTAAGCCCGGTTTTCCCATGACACGCCTCAAATGTTATCACAATTTGCAGGAAACAGCAGATCGCGTGCACATCAGAACGTGGGCGTGCGCGTAGATTGACAGCGCATTTAGTCATCACACACTTTTACCGAGATGCAAGTGACAATATGTGTCCATAACCGTTGCAAGTACACTGTGATACGTCATGGGGTTGATGAGACATCGTCGGTCGATATAATCAACAAATAATACATGTACATTTTGTTAGGGCTGTCTGTGACCAGTGGTTAAAACATTTCCTTTACATGTTTGCGAACTTGGAGAAATTAAACATGGAGGCTGTCCGGCTAGCGCATTGGTTGGTACACTCGCTTCTCACCTAGGCTGTCCGGGTTCGCTCCCCACTTGGCGCATATGAGTTTGGTTAGTGGTCACCGTATCGAGCAGTTGGGGTTTCCTCCGGGTACTCCGGCTTCCCCCACAGCACAAGACTACACCAAAATTAAGAATATTTTAGTAAAAAATAAATAGATGGAAATTGATCTTTGATTCAAAATTCGTCCCAATTTTCGATGCGTCTCTAAAGTAAATTAGGCAGGCGTGCTTGGACACACCCCGGGTCCTCACATAATCCACCTTTGGCGCGGAAGGACCTCATAAACTTTGAAACACACACACACACACACTTTGAAGAACATTAATATGAGTCCGTCCGTACGAACGTACGTACATTTGCAGGAAAACCTCGATCACGTGCACAGTCCCGAAATTTTGTGGACTCCACTCCTCTTAACTACTTGGCTGATTTCGCTCAAACTTCCACAGCTGAAGAATATTAACGTGTAGGCGAAGCAAAGGAAGGAATTTTGGCTGCGACCAATTTTTGCAGAATTATGGCCCTTTGTCTTTTTGTCCACTATAGAATACATATAGAAAAAATGTGTGGAGGCAACAAATATTCGAAAAGTTCAAGATTGGATATCACCTAAAATGTTGTTCACCCATCCGTAATATAACAACAAGAGCCACACAATTTTTCTTTCTTTCACATAAATTACTTTAATATGTGTCCAAAAGTGCGGTGTTGGGTTTGAACCACCAAAAATTCGACGTCACCACTTATTGCGTCCAAAAGGGCGGGAACCGACCGATTTTCCGACACCTATATGCAATAAACCGTTTAACAGGATAAGTGTAGTATTCCAAGTGGCTCATTAAGGGATTTCTTGGTCCGTAAGAGGGGTTTTATCCCCCGTTAGTAATTAATGCATTCCTCCAATAAATCTCCTGCCACTCATATTAACAATGTTCTTCAAAGTTTGAATGGTTTTCGTTCGCCCTTTTCTTAATGTTTATGTAATTTATATGATTCTGAAACGTAATGCGGCCCCAGCCATTAAATACGAACTGAGAGAACATTACGAATGTATAAATGTTAATTTGTTTTATGAGAACACAATTAAAAAGGTATTTGTTCCAAATGAAAATGTTTTCCGACAATGAAAACAAAAATACATGCCTTTATGTCCTCTATCGAACAAAGGTAACTTTTAGTATTAGATGTCGACAGTTACTTTACAATTCTGGAAAACAGTGACAATTGCATTTTGCATTTAATATCCGGTGTGTAATAGGGATGTTCTGCTAGCGCTGTGGTTGGTACTCTCGCTTATCACCTAGGCGTCCCAGGTTCGCTCCCCACACTGCGCATGTGAGTTTGGTTGGTGATCACCTTACCGGACATGCGGGGTTTCCTCCGGGTACTCCGGTTTCCCCCCACAGCACAAGACCACACCAACATTCAAATCCACTTCAGTAAAAAAGTAAATAGCTGGAAATTGCAGCTATAATGAAAAAAAAATCGTCCCAACTTTCGGTGTGTCTAATAAAATTAGGCAGGGAAGCCGGGACACATCCCGGGTCCACACATAATGCAGCTTTGGCGCGGATATTAAATCAAAATCATGACAAAACAATTTATATGAGGCGTGTCGTGGGAAAACCGGTCTTAATGCTGTGGGTAAAGTGTCGTCCCGGAGTAGCCTAATCCGGGACGACACTTTCCGCCTACAGTGGATTATGTTTAGAAGAGATTTCTTTGAAACAGAAAATACCATAAAAGCGGAAAGTGTCGTCCCGGATTGGCCTGTGCCATGCTTTCCCACCACACACACCATATTTAGTTTAAAGATGTTCTCTCATTAAACGCCAAATGCAGAAACATATTACTATTATTAAAAGTCTACTAGACTGGAGGACGTTCTAATGACTTATTCTTAGACTGTTGGCGGAAGCCAAGGGTCTTTAAATTCGAGAGATTGAATCGCGCGACCTACATTTTACTTTGCAGGCTACGAAGCACTTACAATCGATACCCCCACATTTATACGCTCCATCGGCAATTTCGTATCGTTCAGGATTAGTCGGCATTTGACTGTGATGCATATAACAGCGTTTTCATTAAATAGTTAGCAAACGAACATACATATCTACCAGATGTTGAAAGTAGGGAGTATCACAATAAGTAATTCGATTTGTCTTGTGTAAAAATGACATTGCAGAAATTTAATTTCATTCAAACAAATGTGTCCTTCCTGTTAGGAAATGTTTGCATTCTATTTCCGTACGTTTTGGTTTCTTTCCTTTTTCTCGCCAACATTCTTTTTATGCTATCAGCGTTTTGATCTTTATATAGATCTAGTGCCTTTGTCGGTGTCTTTTATAGACGCTTTCATTTTTCAATAGAGTCAATCAATTTAAATGCTCGTATTTAATTGTTTTGTGGATATCTGAATGGTAAATCCGTAAGATGAAAACTCATATGAGGCGTGCCGTGGGAAAACCGGGCTTAATGCATGTGCGTAAAGTGTCGTCCCGGATTAGCTTGTGCGGACTGCATAGGCTAATCCAGGACGGCACAATTTCCGCCTACAGTGGATTTATGTTTAGAAGAGACTTCCATAAAACGCCATAAAAGCAGAAAGTGCCGTCCTGGATAAGCCTGTGCAGACTGCATAGGCTAATCCGGGACGACACTTTACGCGCATAGTATGCATTAAGCCCGGTTTAACCACGAAATACCTCATATGTGCTTTCATTATTAATGCTTTTTCATATAGTGATGAGTGCGCGATTTTATAATTACAATATTGTTTGGATGGAAATTCCTCTGACGTCGACATTTACATACACATCTGGCAAGTGATATTTGGATTTAACTTGATATTAATATAAATGGTTTATATTGAAACATATTGTGTGGTTGAAAAAATCTCGGCCAAATGTCACCATGAAGTAGATTAAAACAAGAGACAGACAATAATGTTAAATGGGAACGGTGGATTTAGATCCTATTTCACTTTCGTCGATAATTTCTGCTTATGAACGCTTTAGAAATTATAATTTAAGATTCAAGATTCAAACTATGTATTCCGTTACTTTAACATGTTTCTCGTTACATGATCCACTGAAGCAGTATAATTATTGTATATTATGATGCATTTTGAAAGACAGCATATTCCACAACTACAATGACTTTCTACATATTTGGGTATGAGTAGTTGAGGAGTAGCTTCATATTTAATTTAAGTGACACATTGTACATATATATAATGGTATCATATACAATTACAAAAACGGAAAAGAATTAAATTTATAATCATTTAGGAAATGTTTTATATAAATAAGTGCAGTACTACCCAGTCGTGCAAATGGCTTACGAGTTACTATGAGTATTTTTTCTTGTTTTTGAGATTTTTTATCATTTGTTAAAACTTCAAAAAATCGTGAACGTTGTGATTACGTATGATATTCAGCGTTTGATTTCAGTTCAGTTGTAACATTGTACTTGTTAAGTTCGTCGTACTGACTGCGTTAAAACGAAGCCGGCTACACTTTTTTAAAATCTAATTTTCACATATTCTTCAAATGATAATTTATAAATACAGTATGATATATAAAACGTATGTAAGCCATATTGAAGTAAATAATAAGCACACAGACATATTCTATACAACTGGGTATAAACCTGTATATGCAGCTATAATGAATTTAACACCGGTTTTCAAAACCTCATTTTTATCAATATACCTTTAAAATATTAATAATTAGTATTCAAATGAAATGCTATAGTAGTCATCTATATATATATATATGTCTATAGGCTTTTGAATACGACTACAAAGTCATGGTATTGACTTCGCTGGAAATTACAAGTTCGGTTTGTTGATTTTAATATACTTTTCCTTTCAAAATCATTAAAATATGATATAAACGTAGATTATTTCACAAATATATTTAAACGTATTGTAATTGAGTATACATTATCCAAATACTACATACATATAGCTTTCAAATAGCGTAAATAACGTTCTATTTTGTTAAATACAAAAATGTAAACAAGCTTAAAAATGTGATCGACTTTTTACTTGTTTTTATACTTTGTATACAATGTATACGAATTGATTGAAGTTAAATTATGTATATATATATATATATATATATATACAGCCATAATACTTGTTACTCTATTGGCTTAATTATTATATACGTTTTTATGATGATTTTGAAAGCCAATGTCACTTCAACATGCGAGGAAAGATCTCGGACCCAACCTTTGCGCAATATTATTTGCAATCTGAAGTAATAGATTGTTTTAGTTGCTTGGACATTTTTGGAAAAACATAAAATATATAATTATTTAATTATATTTTAACACATTTTTTTCACTATAAGCATAGCAGTAACAGTAATACAATGCATCGATTGTTACATAAACATGCATATAATGTCAGTTTGATTTGCCTTGAATGAATACATGTTTTACTGTGTTTTCGTGTTTTATAACTGTGTGTTGAGAACTCCATTTTAACATCCACAATAAATAACATCAGTGAGAATACTATTTTTTTATCATTCTTTGGTTTTTATTATTCCAATATAAGTTTTGTTCCATTTTTTGTATTTTCAAAAATAAAATTCGGGTCAGCTTATCTAAGAAACTAAAATTCCACAAACTACATGGCCTAAGCGAATGCTTCGGACTCTAAAGCTATATATTTCAAATGTAAAAGAGCAATGTATGTGATTTATTCGAAACGTAATTATTCATGTCGAGAATTTCAACCATCCGGGGTACAGGTAGGGCACAAGAATTCTGGCATCTGCCTAGTGGTGCCGCAATAGCTAGTTTGTTACAACAGACAAATAAACCAAGACAAATATTTATTCCTGCGTAAATCTAACTTCACTAAAATATCCCTAGCTCTACATTGGTAGGCAATTCATCAAAATCCACAGCGAAATCTGGGCCGTGTCTCTCCCTTAATTGCTGCAGTGTTTACAATTGTATTTTCTTTTTACACGGGGTTAACAAGAAATTCTCAAATGTCATGTTGAAAGCTTTAACATCACCATAACGATCATCATCGCCGTCGTCATTATCATCATCATCATCAACAACAACAACAACATCATCACCAATATCAACAGCATCATTATCGTTATCACCATCGTTATCAACATCGGTAAAATCATTATTATCATCATCGTCGTAGTCGTCTACATGATAATCATAATCTACATTATAAAGTAATAATAATAATAATAATAATAATCTATTATTATTATTATTATTATTATTATTATTATTATTATTATTATTATTAATGATCTATTATTATTTATTATTATTATTATTATTATTATTTCTACTATTATTATAACAACAAGCTATTTATTATCCAATTATGGACACTCATCAGCATTAACTTCCAGTAAAAAAAAATAAAAAATTAAACGTGTGTGTTGTATTTTTCAGATTCGCACGACGGGTTAGATCAAGACGACGACGAGTCGGAAAAGTCGGAAGCTTCGAGTGGCGTTAAAAAGGAGGCCACGTCCGGCGGGGAGTGCCAGATGAAGCAGCGGCAGCGGCGGAAGCCGCGTGTGCTCTTCTCACAGCAGCAGGTGTTCGAACTCGAGCGCCGCTTCAAACAACAGCGCTACCTGTCGGCACCGGAGCGAGAACAGCTCGCCAATCTGCTCAAGCTCACCTCCACCCAGGTCAAAATCTGGTTCCAGAACCGCCGCTACAAATGCAAGCGTCAGAAACTGGACCGGAACTTGGAACTGTCCACCATGTCGGTCCCCAGGCGCGCTGCCGTCACAGTGACTGTTAGAGACGGAAAGCCGTGTATGCTGGGAGGCAACATGCCTCCGTCATACCCGACCGCTCCATATAACGTAAACATGTTCCCCAGTTACTCGACCTCCTACAGCACGCCCTCTTATAACAGTGTTAATATGGGCTCGCTCCAGGGGGTCAACCAGATATCGCCCCAGGGTGGGGGCTATGTCCAGCAGCCTATGCACCAAGCTGGGATTCGGGCCTGGTGACAATGAAAGAAATGACTTATTTTTAAGTCAACACAAAGTATGGCAATCTAATATATGCAATGACAGAGATAAGAACTTTGAAATACTCGCCACTGACAACTGACCAGGGCCCCTATTCACAAACCCATTCTTAGACATAAGATTAAAGAATCGACTTAAACTTAAAATAAAATCCTTGTGTCTTCGTAAATATCGCATTTGACATTAAGAAATCGTTCTAAATAAAATTGCTATAATACGAATTGGTTAACCCCATGTAAGGTTCCCATTAAGAGCCTTTTTAGAACACAAGCATTTCAAGAATATTCGTTATTCTTACGTCTTAAGTCCAAGGTTGTTGAATACGGGCCCAGCCATTCGTACGGCCAAAAGAACAATGGGTCTGGCAGACATTTCCCTCCACCAGACGCCGTGCCGTATAACCGGGATTTGGTAATTCTAGGGGAACCCGGATGCAATATGTGCCAATGATTTCTAGTCCCTAATATAACAATAATAGTTTTTATTGTATATGATGATTTATATTTTAAGTTAATAAGATTTATGTGCCAAACATATTTTCTAGTCAAGACATGTTTACAGTATGTGTACGTTTGTTACTTACGAAAAATTAATCAATAAATTTAACAATCAATCTATTAATCAGTCAGTCAGTAAGTCGGTCAGTCAGTCGGTCAGTCAGTCGACAGACAGATCGATCGATTAATCGATCAATCATTCAATCACACTTGCTATACCTACACAATCTAATTCAATTCCAAATGTAAATTATTTCAATAATTTTGCAAATTTTAAATGTTGTATGTAACTTTTAAATGTTCTGTGTTGATAATTCTTTTAATGTTGTTAATGTGCAATTTTACAGTTTGTACTAAGTTCATTTAAATGTATAATATATTAATTATTTTCTTATAAGATGATCGTAAAATAAATGTATATTCGACCTTCAGAAGATACTTTTACAGTGTATATTGAAGTATTGATTTATTCCAGTTGTTTTGGAATTATTGTCTGCATAAATTCTTAACAAATGCAATACGGTTAAATATTTAAGGTTGTTCGTTTAACTTCATAAACAGGTATTAACTGTTTTAGATAAATAATTCATTATTTTAAATTATTACACAATTGTATATCTCCTCTTAACATCAAACATGTGATACCATGTGGAAAAAGTATTGAATATTCATTAAAAAAATCACCACTTTAAATGTCATTATTCGTGTAAAACGAAATCAGGGTTTTGATTCTACCCCAAAAGGTCTGTCACAAGCTACGCATATTTCGCAAAAATTTGCACGTATTTTTCATGTGGATTAAGCTTTTAACTGTTTTCTTTACTGATGCCGCTTTTTTAACATACTTTGGGTATACCGCATTATATGCTGTTTGTTATCTATGTCCGTTATCTATTCATCGACTATTAATTCAATATTCTAAATTGATACTCGCTTATTTTTCTATAGGCAAAGAACAAAATTATCGTTGTAAAACTACCCATAAACAACGCAAAAACAAGTTCCGATTCTGAGCGGAGCATAGTAAAAAGTAGTTCGAATTACAATTGCAAATATCTATGTCAAATCATGTTTGAATCGAAATAATTTTCGATTAACCGTTGTTAATCGACCAGTAAACAACTCATTGTCGTTTTGATGCGTGGCTATTCAACAACTTGGGCTAATGCCCTACGCATCAGAACTCCAAATCGTTGTTTATTTGCCAATAAAGAACGATACATCGAAAATTATTTCTTAAATAACATAGTGAAAACTCGGCTTATTTGTTTTCGACAAACTTTCCTGTTATTGTCACTTTTAAAATAATATATAATACTGCATGTTATAAATGTGTTCTTTACAACACCATCCAAGTTCATATAATAAGTGCTTTTATATAGTTGTTTAAAATAATAATATTCCTTAATTGTGAATATTTACAACAATATAGCAAACTCTCTTCGATATATTTTTAATTAAACCCCACCGAATGTGCCTGAAGTGTAGATGTGATTTGCTGTTAAGATTTGACAAACAGCATAACGTCTTATGTTATTAAAAATAAAGATACATTTTATACGTGTTATGTATATTTCCATTATGACGTGCCTTATTGCATCATTTTTCCAATTGTTAGAATGTTTGTTTATATAGCAAAATGTTGTATATTTTGTGGAAGTGTATATAATTTACTACAATGATTTTTATGACGTTTTTTTTACAATTATATGCAATAAAGTTACTTCCGAAGAACTCGGGTAGTTAATTTTCCATCATCCTATTAGCCAGCATACTGTCGATAAATATTCTAACCAGTCAGGCGCAAAATTTCCGTCGTTTAAATGCCAATAAACAACTCGAACAAGTAGTTCCGAAACTGTAAAATACAGTTCGCAGTTATAATTGCAGAATAATTATGTTGTCATGTTAGAATCGAAATAATTGTCGCTTTATCTGTAAATAAACAAGAATTTTTCGTTCTGATGCGCATATATTAAACCATCAGAACTCAAAATCGTTGTTTATTTACATATAAACAACTCGAAATCAAAAATTATTTCTTAAATTAAACAACAGCAACATCTGCGATGACAACAACAACACCGCCACCAACAATAACATACGATACAAAGAATACAGTAAACTGTGAGTCGGTGTTGCCCGCAGACAACCAAGACCAATCAATTAGATGAAAACAGAAACCAGGGACCTAGAAACTGAAAACCAAATCAAAGACACAACAATAGAAAATACTAGGTTAGTGTTGAATAATGGTAAGTTTATTTAGCGAGTCTTAGAAAACCTTAACCAAGAGCCTTGGGGAGTGGTTCACGTTTTCGTGCCGAGCAAATAAACTTACATTTATTCAACATTAACCTAGTATTCTATTTATATTTTCATTTTATGTCTCTTTATTGCGATAATAAACGAAAAAACAACATCATTCAAAATAATCCCACGTGGTTTGTTTTCGTCAACGCACGCACGATGATTGGATAAAGAACAAATCGTCTCCCGAAAGCCAGACGAGGCTATCAGGCTTCTTTTTACATATGCTGATGGCAACTTTTAGCTTTCTATGGACGAAATGTCATTCGTATTGACTCAGGCCTATAGTTTTGTTTTGTTGGGTTATTGGAAATATGGGGAAACGGGAACGACTATTGACGGGTAGCATACAAACGGCCCGCTACGCATTTGAAATGCCGGCTTTAACTTTAACGATCACAAATGATATCATATCAAGTAAAAACACTACATAAAGCGTTATTTTCATATTTCTATAACCACCAACTCATTTTCTCTTAATTTAAAATTAATTTATATAATTTATAGTATTCTGTGTTGAGTTTATGTGTTTACAGCAGGGGACTGGGTCGTCTGTCGGGCTTGGCATGTCAGCAACAAACACCGATGAAATATACAATAGGATCATATTTTAACAAATCTTATTTTTCACACAAATGGGATCTAATTTTTCACATTTTTTAGTGTGAAGAATGTGATTGGCCCAAAACGTGGTATAGGCGAGGATCACAGAAGAATATGATTTCGTTGCATTTCAAAAAATGGATGCGATCACAAACTTCACAGAAAATATGAAGAATAAGACTGTGATGAATAAGATCTCAAATTTCACCATGTGAAGAATGAGATAATATTTTTCAGAGATGTGAAGAATATGATTTGTGAAAAATATGATCCTACAAAGCTTCTTTATCTCGAAGTCGCGCCGGGATGACGTATTCTCGAAGTTCTCGAGTTATGGAGGTAACACCACTGCGACATGAGAATGCTTTAATAAGACCTTTGATCGTCAGAGTAATTCATAATATGTTACAAGCATCAATAGATCTATTTGCAATATTTTATAAGTTATTAATATTTTATATTAAAAAATGACCAAACATGCAATAAATATACCCTTTGTCGTTTTTATTCTAGAAATATGTGTTTTAAAGCCGGACAAACTGTAAAAAAGGCCAATTTTTTACTCTACAACCAATCGGTTCTCTTATTTTCTTTTTCAGCATTGTTTACGTTGGAATATAACCTAAGTCAGGAACATTCATTTGCTGGATATTGTTTATTGGGAAAACACTGATCCTCCAAGTTAAACTGTTTACAAGCACTAGGTTTATTTACTGCCGAATATCGTGTCGATGCGGATTAAATCCGACTATTCACCGTTAACATTCGGCGAGCTGAACGATACATTACATAAAATATGGAACTTCGGCTAGTTTCGTAGCGCTGAAAATGTAAACACCATACTAAACTTAGGACTGTTCAAATATCATTTATTTTATGAAAATATGTATAAGTTTGAGCTCATTCTGCATTATTTTATATGTTTGTTATCGCAACATTAAACTTTAAATGTTCAGTTTAAAGTGAATCACCTTGTTAGTTCCTTTAAGGTACACACTAATACGACAATGCATGTAATCGAAGTCAGAGTTAAAGTTTTACTGTATTTGCAAAAGGAAACATTACAAACATTACAAAAATGATACGTTTTCAACCATAACACAAAACAGCTAATCAACTTTTCAAATCGACAGAAGGGGAAGGGAGACAACTGCTGCGTCCGTGTCTGTGATGTTCATTTGAATTGTTTCCCCTGAGTATACAAACATTCATAAAAAAATGCTCTAGTTCGACCAACTTAATTTGGTCGGCCTGAAAATAGTCACTGTAAATAAACATTGACCTTTCCTGAATATAGGTCTCTACCAACTTTTATTACATGTATAATTCGAGTGCATTGTTAGTACTCGTTCAGAGGTAGCGTATCAGTCTATTGGTTGCACAACAGTATTTTAAATATTTTGCGGTCACCAGTTCGAAGTCCACCATGTGCTATAGTTTTTTTTTTCAATCTACCAGCGCAATCTTTTCAAATTATAATATTTCTCTATCCCACAATAATGTGTCGGATGGAAGACGTTTTCTTTTTACATTTCTGTTAGTATAATTAATAGTGTAAGTATTAAAGTAATGTCAAAACAACGTTTACTGGATAAAAACAAAAATATCCACTCTAACAAAGTTCTCAAATACAGAAAGGAATCCAACTGATTAATGGAAAAGTACAGATTAGTACATATACATGTACATGTACTATGAAATTGTGATAACAAAATGTTGACAGGAATGTTCCGATCGTGATTCAAACTGAGGACAGCAAAATTACCTCGTCAGAATTACAAACCCGAAACGTTACACGTGCCAGTTGCGCCACGAATATCTCGATTGCGTAATGTCGAAAATATAGGTATTGAATGTGAATTTACCAGACATTGTGACCGCTAAACTTCAGTTGTGTACGTTTTGTTACTATAAAAGGCCGACCAATTTATCTCGGTCCGATTATAGTATAATAGTCCGCGATAGCAACAACAATATGTACACGAACTACTTCGTAAACAATATTAAAACAAAAAAAGACAACTGCAAAAGAAATTATAGAGGTACAGAATTCTCGAGTATGAAGGAAGAGGAAAAGATGTAAGAATAAAGAATATTCTTAAAATGGTTTTATCGTAGTCACGTTGTTTATTTGAATCCTATTATGTTATTCGCCAATTCTAATTTTAGCATTCGCTATTTAGAACGATATGTCAATGACATAAGCGACATTAGTACCGGTATATTTGCGATCACACACGTCTTGAGTCTCAGTATATACTTCATTCTTAAGTATAAAATAATAATTAACTACAAACCCAAGATGATTAAAAAAAAATAACCGTGAATAATAACCGCAGCTAAAAGCGAGTTCTACAGCGGCGCAAGGGAGTAAACTCAATATATAATTCATTTTCTGGTCTAATTACCCCAAAACGGAAGTCACATTCTCAGGGTTACAGTCAGTTAGATAATAAGCACATATGGTTGAGTGCAGGATGCATAAAATACAGTTTAAATGATATGTTTCTGTATCATTTTAAAGGTATATATGTAAACAATAAGAAAAAAAGGCTGTTTTTGTGCACTACTTTTGTCTAGTGGTGCCCAGCTTCATAACTTTTGGCCCATGTATTCATGCGCAAAATGGCAGCCTCCATGCCCTTCAAAACCGGTGTGTTTTTTTATAAGGTAAATATTTTGAGGTACAACACATAGCATTTTTTGACATGCTGTTTTTTCAAAAAGTTATGTCCTCATCTTTCCAACAATGTATGGTGATATATTGGAAAGTAGCTTGGTCATGGTGAAAAGTGATTTCAAACTTTAAATATTTTATATGTAACAAACAGGAATTTATTTGCGCATGCGTAACCTTCTTTTCTGGAATGAGATTGATCTACATTGGGACATAGCGCAAGGGAGTAAACTCAATATATAGTTCAATTTCTTTTTTGGAATGAGATTGATCTCCCTTGGGACATAGCGCAAGGGAGTAAACTCAATATATATAATTGAATTTCTTTTTTTGAATGAGATTGATCTCCCTTGGGACATAGCGCAAGGGAGTAAACTCAATATATAATTGAATTTCTTTTTTGGAATGAGATTGATCTCCCTTGGGAGATAACAGCTAGACTGTTTTTAAGCTATGTTCAGGCATTGCAACCATGCTGTGATTGTTGCAGATTTGTACAGCTTTCCCAATGCAGACTTTACAGCATTTCAATATTTTGAGCGCATTTCAATTAAGTATAACTGAGGGTAAACACACAGGATTCACATTGGATTAATAAACAAACAAATATTTGAAAATAATAAAATTTGTAGTGTATTAAAACGTTTTAATACATAGTTTACATCTACTGAAAATGTACATTAAATGTAATTTTGTTCACATTGTGCATGACCTTTACACGGAATTAAAACCTCGATTTAGTGGAAAATATCCGCATACGTTGGTTTTGTAGCGTCAGTACGGTTTGTTTTTTATTTTCACAGAATAAAATGATTGTATAAATAAAACAAAAACGAAATAACAGTTTGCTAATTAAAGACAAACGCCCTTTAAGATTCAGTAATGCATTACATACTAAAGAAATTATCAGATTTGAATTGCTTATAATAATACATGGCTATATTTAATAACTACCGTATAAACGTTTGAACTTTTAATATTCTTAATCTGCTTTGACTAATTGTTCAGACATGTTATTTCAGGCCTAAATATAAGAGTCTTAAATTAAATTAATATCAAATGTTAATCCCGATCTGGCATTTTAGAAACAGCATTAACAAATCTCATGTACATGTACATGGCATTTTACTTTAAATTGCTGCGATTAGTTCAAGGTAAAATCATAATTTATTTCAAAACGTTAATGACCTTTTTGTCATTTTTAGACTGTTGGCGGACGCCAACGGTCTTTAGTAGGGCGATTTCGAGAGATCACATCCCGTGACCTACCTTTTGCCTCGCAGGTTAAGAAGCACTAACAATCGGTCTGGCGGATCCGTGGTCTAGTAGAAACGCACTGGCTTCACAACCCAGAGTCGCAGGTTTGAGCCCCCGCTACACCCTAACCTACTAACTCGTCTTCTGCATGAGACATTAAATGGGACCTGTTCACAGATTTACGAACTGACAATTTTTCTATTTTTGGCCTCCGATTCCAAAAAATAAAGGAACAGTGTATACAAAAGGAGCAAAATAACACTACGGATTTAGAAATATACTGTAAAAACCGTTTTGTTCATGAGTAATCGTTGGTTGAAAATGATAAAATTTTAAAGCGTTTGTAACGCTATAAACGACGGAATAATTTGAAGTGTTTCTGTCGTTTTCGTTGAAATTGTTGACAACACGTGCAAAAAGTAAATAATGCACATAGATATACAGAAGTCGGCATGGCCACATCGGGCACTTAATGACCCGGTGTCGTCTCTGGAACGAGGCGTCTCCTGGAGCTTGCACTATCCGCCGTTTCCAATCTACCAAGTCTTTAGGGGGCGATGACTAATATGGGTGAGAATCCCGGTGCACTCGATACAAATGTACTACACACACACTAACTGATTACTAACTATATGTATTATTTGCTATAAACATGTATCGGCTATCGGCTATTCCGGCCTGTTCAGGATCGACACGCATTAATTTTACGCATATTATTGCGTTTGCATTAAGTAGTTTCTATACAAACTTGTATATCTACCAAGATATAATAATAATAAGAATAATTATAATAATAACTTTATTTTACGAAGGTGACATATAAGACATAGTATTCTCATTACAAAACATACCTTATGTTCATATGGCCTTCATACACATTCAAACATTCAAACAAATTCACATTTAACATATAATAACAAAACAAGCACACAGTAAATTTAATAATGATAATAATAATGATAATGGCAATAATAATACTACGACTACTACTACTACTACTACTACTACTACTACTACTAATAATAATAATAATAATAATAATGAAAATAATAATAATTTTCTCAATAAAAAAAAATTACAAAGCATCGACAGACAGCCATAGAAAATAGAAATTATGCACAATGGATTGATACACTCATAAAAAGTTACATTTTCATATAAAAATTCTCCATATACAAAACAAATATAATTATTTGCTAACAACATCAATTCAATATACATTTTCTAATTTTCAATAAATATATCTATATCAGTATTATAATTGTGATATTTTGTGGTACATCTATTTGACTTGTTCAAGTAAATATGTTTTATATGCTCGTTTGAATGATGGTAATGAAGATTTATTTCTTAATTCCAATGGTAAATTGTTCCATACGATTATGCAATAATATGTATAAGTATCTTTGTAGTATTTTGTTCGTGGTTTAATTGGCAAAATAAGATCTTTGTGCATAGCTGACCGTAAATTGTGGGATTCATTGTTTGAAAAGGTTAATAAATCTTTCATATATGATGGCACCAAATTGCAAACGGTTTTATATATTTGTATAGCAGTGTGGTATTTTACTCGGTCATTAAATTTCATCCAACGTAATTGTTTAAAAAGTTCTACAGATGATGTCCTTGAGGGTTTATTAAGAATTAGTTTACCTGTTCTTTTTTGTAGTACAAACATATTGTTTATATACGAATTGTTCGGTTTTCCCCAAATAGTACAACAGTAGTCAAAAATAGATAAAATATATGCATTATAAAACATTTCTTTAATTTCATCACTGAGAAAGTATATGATGTGTTTTAATAATGTATTTTTACTGTTCAGCTGTTTACAAACGTGATCTATTTGATCATGCCAAGTTAAGGTTTGATCAACATAAATACCTAAGATTTTTTTCCACCATACATTTTCTAAATCATTTCCATTTATATTGATATTAAGTGGACTATAAATGGTTATTTTTTGACGAGTCCCGATCAACATACATTTAGATTTTTCTGGATTCAATGACATGTTATTAAGTAACACCATTTATTTATGCAATTAAGTTTAAATTGCAGTTCAGTTTGTATATCGGAAGCATCAATTCCAGATTCATGTAAAGTGGAATCTCAGCATATATATCTATATTTATATTAGGGCATACAAATGCGATGTCGTTTATATATAACAAAAATAGTAACGGCCCATGTATTAACCCCTGTGGAACACCAGATTTGATCGATAGCATTTCAGATTGTATGTTCCCTATTTTAACAATTTGTTTTTGGTCAGTTAAACAGAAATTGAAAAGTTTAATTGAACGTTGTGAAAAGTGATACAGTTTTAATTTTCTGAGTAAAATGTCATGGTCTACGAGGTCAAAGGCCTTTCGTTGGTCTAAAAATACCGAACCAATCAATTTACCACTATTTCTTTTAACCATGTGTCTATTAGTTTAATAAGTGCTGTATGGCATGAGTGATGTTTTCTAAAACCAGATTGAGCATAATGAATAATGTTCATTTGTTCAAAATATGAATGTATTTGTGTACAAATATACCTTTCATATATTTTTGAAATAGTTGGAAACATTGATATTGGACGATAGTTGCAAGGTGATTCAGGGTTGTCCGATTTGAATATTGGCAGAACTCTAGCCAATTTTAGTGAATCTGGGAATACTCCGGATGAAATGCTGTTATTAATAATTGATGCAATAGCTGGAGTTATACAATATCCTCACAATGTTTCAATATCCTGGCGCTAACGCCATCAATGCCAGTAGATTTATTGAGGTTGAGACTTTCTATTATCTTCTTAACTTCATATGAACTAACACACTCAATGTCAAATTCATATTTGTGTATTTGCTTATCCAGAGTTTCCTTTTAATTAGCAAAATACTCTTTTTCTGAGTATGATTTTTCCTTGATGATGTCTCATATATTTATGAAGTATTTATTCAATTCATTAACAATGTCAATTTCATTATTTACCATTGTAGAATTGTCGATGACAAGTTTCTTTGGAATTTTGATATGCTTTGATTCCTCCAAATGGGAAATTGTTTTCAATTTTTTCCATAAAAATGAACTGTCTTTATTTTTCTGAATAGCTTTATTAAAGAAATGTTTCTTTTCATGTTTTGATTTCGCAACTGTTTGTATTGTGCAAAATCGCCCATTTTTATGACACGAGTCTCGTTTAAATAACATAGCCTTTATTTCATCAGTAAACCAGTCTGGTTGATAGTCGCGTTTAATACGTTTAGTTTTTATAGGCGCGTGTTTAGTATGGGCAAAATTTAAAATCTCATAAAAGACATTAAGTGCTTTTTTTGATTCACGATATGTTTCAACATTAACAACGCCTAAATATATAAGTGTATTTTGAAAAGCATATTCATCGAAGTTTTTAAAACATGTGTATGTTAATTTCTTATGTCCTTCACCCGTTTTCTTTATTTTATTTGTAAATGATCGAATTACACAAATAGGTTTATGGTCACTAATTGTTAACTTTGCTACACATGTTTTGATTATGTTTTCTTTACAATTGGCATATATATGGTCAATAATTGTTGTGCTACGTGTAGTAATTCTTGTAGGAGCTTTAATAAGTTGATCAAAGTTATATTTTTGTACAGTATCATTCCATTTTGTATTGCTAAAGTTGTTATAGTCTGGGTTATAATTGAAATTCATATCAGCTAGGACAATGTAAAATTAATATTTAACAGATCAGAAATTTCAAGTTGCTCCTCATAATCATCTATCCATGTCTGCAATGAACTAGGCGGGCGATAAATAAAATTTACCAGAAATGGTTTACAATTATTACATACTACTTCAATCCAAATTGATTCAATGTTATTAGTTTCAATATCGGAACGTCGCCTATATGATACATCCTCTCTGATATATACTAATATTCCACCACCCTTTTTATCATGCTTATATTTCCTTTCAAACACATATCCATTAATACCTTAAATGTTATCTGAAACATTTTCGCTAAGAAAAGTTTCACACATTCCAAGAACATGTGGTGCATTTTCAGTATACAAGTGATGCTTAATTTCATTTAACTTTGGTAACATGTTGAATATTAATATGTGCAATAAATAATCCTTTCCCTTCAAATCCGAACCTTGACATTGGATTATTATTTATATTACTACTACTTTTTAGAGTTATTTGTTTTTTATTCTCACCCTCCGTTGTAGAGTTTTCATTCCACGTATTGTTTATGATGACGTTGTTAATAATATAATTATATTTTATATTATTGTTTATATTGATGACGTCATTGTTGTTGTGGAAAGTATTGAAAGTATGGAGTATCACAGTGAGTAATTCGACTTGTCGTGTGTAAAATGGCATCGCAGAAATTTATTTTCATTCAAACAAGTGTGTCCTTTCTGTTAGAAAATTCTGAACTCTATTTCCTTTTGATTTTGGTTTGTTTCCTTTGCCCGCTAACAGTCTTTCTACTTTATTAGCACTATGATTTTAGATTTTGCAAATCTAAAGATTGCAAAAGTATTGATTAGGCCTAAAATATTACATCGATAACCAAAAACTCATATCAACAAAATCGTTGTAGCATCTGACAGCAGATAGTTCGCACCATCGTAATATTACATCGATAACCGGTCCAAAACTCATATCAACAGAATCGTAGTAGCATCTGACAGCAGATAATTCGCATCATCGCAATATTACATCGATAACCGGTCCAAGACTCATATCAACAGAATCGTAGTAGCATCTGACAGCAGATAATTCGCATCATCGCAATATTACATAGATAACCGGTCCAAGACTCATATCAACAGAATCGTAGTAGCATCTGACAGCAGATAATTCGCATCATCGCAATATTACATCGATAACCGGTCCAAGACTCATATCAACAGAATCGTAGTAGCATCTGACAGCAGATAATTCGCATCATCGCAATATTACATCGATAACCGGTCCAAAACTCATATCAACAGAATCGAAGTAGCATCTGACAGCAGATAATTCGCATCATCGCAATATTACATCGATAACCGGTCCAAAACTCATATCAACAGAATCGTAGTAGCATCTGACAGCAGATAATTCGCATCATCGCAATATTACATCGATAACCGGTCCAAAACTCATATCAACAGAATCGTAGTAGCATCTGACAGCAGATAATTCGCATCATCGCAATATTACATCGATAACCGGTCCAAAACTCATATCAACAGAATCGTAGTAGCATCTGACAGTAGATAATTCGCATCATCGCAATATTACATCGATAACCGGTCCAAGACTCATATCAACAGAATCGCAGTAGCATCTGACAGCAGATAATTCGCATCATCGCAATATTACATCGATAACCGGTCCAAAACTCATATCAACAGAATCGTAGTAGCATCTGACAGCAGATAATTCGCATCATCGCAATATTACATCGATAACCGGTCCAAGACTCATATCAACAGAATCGTAGTAGCATCTGACAGCAGATAATTCGCATCATCGTAATATTACATCGATAACCGGTCCAAAACTCATATCAACAGAATCGTAGTAGCATCTGACAGCAGATAATTCGCATCATCGTAATATTACATCGATAACCGGTCCAAAACTCATATCAACAGAATCGTAGTAGCATCTGACAGCAGATAATTCGCAACATCGTAATATTACATCGATAACCGGTCCAAGACTCATATCAACAGAATCGTAGTAGCATCTGACAGCAGATAATTCGCATCATCGCAATATTACATCAATAACCGGTCCAAGACTGATATCAACAGAATCGTAGTAGCATCTGACAGCAGATAATTCGCATCATCGTAATATTACATCGATAACCGGTCCAAGACTCATATCAACAGAATCGTAGTAGCATCTGACAGCAGATAATTCGAATCATCGTAATATTACATCGATAACCGGTCCAAAACTCATATCAACAGAATCGTAGTAGCATCTGACAGCAGATAATTCGCATCATCGTAATATTACATCGATAACCGGTCCAAGACTCATATCAACAGAATCGTAGTAGCATCTGACAGCAGATAATACGCATCATCGCAATATTACATCGATAACCGGTCCAAAACTCATATCAACAGAATCGTAGTAGCATCTGACAGCAGATAATTCGCATCATCGTAATATTACATCGATAACCGGTCCAAAACTCATATCAACAGAATCGTAGTAGCATCTGACAGCAGATAATTCGCATCATCGTAATATTACATCGATAACCGGTCCAAAACTCATATCAACAGAATCGTAGTAGCATCTGACAGCAGATAATTCGCATCATCGCAATATTACATCGATAACCGGTCCAAGACTCATATCAACAGAATCGTAGTAGCATCTGACAGCAGATAATTCGCATCATCGTAATATTACATCGATAACCGGTCCAAGACTCATATCAACAGAATCGTAGTAGCATCTGACAGCAGATAATTCGCATCATCGCAATATTACATCGATAACCGGTCCAAGACTCATATCAACAGAATCGTAGTAGCATCTGACAGCAGATAATTCGCATCATCGCAATATTACATCGATAACCGGTCCAAAACTCATATCAACAGAATCGTAGTAGCATCTGACAGCAGATAATTCGCATCATCGTAATATTACATCGATAACCGGTCCAAAACTCATATCAACAGAATCGTAGTAGCATCTGACAGCAGATAATTCGCATCATCGCAATATTACATCGATAACCGGTCCAAAACTCATATCAACAGAATCGTAGTAGCATCTGACAGCAGATAATTCGCATCATCGTAATATTACATCGATAACCGGTCCAAAACTCATATCAACAGAATCGTAGTAGCATCTGACAGCAGATAATTCGCATCATCGTAATATTACATCGATAACCGGCCAAAACTCATATCAACAGAATCGTAGTAGCATCTGACAGCAGATAATTCGCATCATCGCAATAATACATCGATAACCGGTCCAAGACTCATATCAACAGAATCGTAGTAGCATCTGACAGCAGATAATTCGCATCATCGTAATATTACATTGATAACCGGTCCAAGACTCATATCAACAGAATCGTAGTAGCATCTGACAGCAGATAATTCGCATCATCGTAATATTACATCGATAACCGGTCCAAAACTCATATCAACAGAATCGTAGTAGCATCTGACAGCAGATAATTCGCATCATCGTAATATTACATCGATAACCGGTCCAAGACTCATATCAACAGAATCGTAGTAGCATCTGACAGCAGATAATACGCATCATCGCAATATTACATCGATAACCAAAAACTCATATCAACAGAATCGTAGTAGCATCTGACAGCAGATAATTCGCATCATCGTAATATTACATCGATAACCGGTCAAAAACTCATATCAACAGAATCGTAGTAGCATCTGACAGCAGATAATTCGCATCATCGTAATATTACATCGATAACCGGTCCAAAACTCATATCAACAGAATCGTAGTAGCATCTGACAGCAGATAATTCGCATCATCGCAATATTACATCGATAACCGGTCCAAGACTCATATCAACAGAATCGTAGTAGCATCTGACAGCAGATAATTCGCATCATCGTAATATTACATCGATAACCGGTCCAAGACTCATATCAACAGAATCGTAGTAGCATCTGACAGCAGATAATTCGCATCATCGCAATATTACATCGATAACCGGTCCAAGACTCATATCAACAGAATCGTAGTAGCATCTGACAGCAGATAATTCGCATCATCGCAATATTACATCGATAACCGGTCCAAAACTCATATCAACAGAATCGTAGTAGCATCTGACAGCAGATAATTCGCATCATCGTAATATTACATCGATAACCGGTCCAAAACTCATATCAACAGAATCGTAGTAGCATCTGACAGCAGATAATTCGCATCATCGCAATATTACATCGATAACCGGTCCAAAACTCATATCAACAGAATCGTAGAGCATCTGACAGCAGATAATTCGCATCATCGTAATATTTCATCGATAACCGGTCCAAAACTCATATCAACAGAATCGTAGTAGCATCTGACAGCAGATAATTCGCATCATCGTAATATTACATCGATAACCGGTCCAAAACTCATATCAACAGAATCGTAGTAGCATCTGACAGCAGATAATTCGCATCATCGCAATATTACATCGATAACCGGTCCAACACTCATATCAACAGAATCGTAGTAGCATCTGACAGCAGATAATTCGCATCATCGCAATATTACATCGATAACCGGTCCAAAACTCATATCAACAGAATCGTAGTAGCATCTGACAGCAGATAATTCGCATCATCGTAATATTACATCGATACCCGGTCCAATACTCATATCAACAGAATCGTAGTAGCATCTGACAGCAGATAATTCGCATCATCGCAATATTACATCGATAACCGGTCCAAAACTCATATCAACAGAATCGTAGTAGCATCTGACAGCAGATAATTCGCATCATCGCAATATTACATCGATAACCGGTCCAAAACTCATATCAACAGAATCGTAGTAGCATCTGACAGCAGATAATTCGCATCATCGCAATATTACATCGATAACCAAAACTCATATCAACAGAATCGTAGTAGCATCTGACAGCAGATAATTCGCATCATCGCAATATTACATCGATAACCAAAACTCATATCAACAGAATCGTAGTAGCATCTGACAGCAGATAATTCGCATCATCGCAATATTACATCGATAACCGGTCCAAAACTCATATCAACAGAATCGTAGTAGCATCTGACAGCAGATAATTCGCATCATCGTAATATTACACGATCCTGTCTACCATTATGTGAGTCGGTGGTCACTGATATATATTATTTTCAAGGGACTTATTAACAGATTTTCGTATATTTTAAAATGAAGTAATTCAGTGTTTTAACTTAAAACAACTTCATAATACGTACTAATCAACTCAAAACTAGTTATCGAAAAAAGATTTAAAAAGGTGCCTCCCCCGGGGCTCGGACCCACGAACTCTGGAGTAAAAAGTATGCCACACGAACTAAGTAACAGATCTGCATGCTTTTAACTGTATCGTCCTTGCAACGCTTTATATCTTATATATTGCATAGGATTATTGAACCCGCTGCTCACCAGCTACGGTCTACTGCCACTTATATTTTGTAATTGAGGCGCGTCGTGGGAAAACCGGACTTAATTCATGTGCGTAAAGTATCGTCCCAGATTAGCCTGTGCAGTCCGCAAACTGCACGGGCTGATCCTGGACGACACTTCACGCACATGCATTAAATCCGGTTTTCCCACGGCACGCCTTAATTATAAATATAAAATAAGTGAAATTCCAGCTGTGACAGCAGGAGAGAACTCTTATTAGCAGCCCGAGGTCCTTTATTTATTGCCCAAAACAACACAGCACGTCACAAAAACACATAACAAACACAAAACAAACATGCATAGAACTGGGGTCACCGCCTTGGAACGGTCAATGCAAAGCATTGGGGGTTTAAACCGGTTTACGGGCGCCCGAACCTCACACATATCTCAAGTCTAATAATCTGGTTATGATCCCTGTATAAGATTACATGTTAGCAGCCACCGACTGCCCATACTTAGAAAGAAATATAAATCACCACAGAGCTATCGTAAGTTTCTGTAATTTTAGTTGCCATTATGATTTACAGGCGCATTACAGTTGTATGCATTCCGATCATGTTCCACAATTATGCATTATTTTCATCATTATTGCAATATCACCAGCAATCTTTTTTTTTGGTTATGTTTTTTTTTCCATTGTATTAAATAACAAAGACCCTGGAATTTGTCCAGAAGAAAGTGTCTGCTAACTAAGTCACTACAGAACTGGAAAAAATATGATTTTTTTTTACAACAAGTATACCCTTGAAAACAAAACAAACTTTATCGAAGTATTGCGAACGCAAATTTGCTTGCATTTGATTTTATTTTGCTCAGAAAAGATTCTTATTCCCGGAACGTCTGTGTCATGCGATGGATTTGGTATTCTTTCATTGAAAGTATTTTGTACTGTGGGGATTTTGAAATTTGGAATTAAATTTGTGCTCATCGTCTGGTGGAGAAAGACACTTCATCTTGTTCGCCTACTCCGAAGCCCTGAGGGACATAATTCATCTTATTTCTTTTGAAAACAATTAAGTTAACCGTTTTCCTCGTTGACGGTTGCGAAAAACATGTTCTCAGACGATAATGTAGTCTATTGATAACACTGTAGTATTTCAATAATTTTGTATTAAAAACAACAACAACAACAATAATGAAGCAGGGGTTGACGGAGCTTCACCACTTAAGTTACCCTATAGCTCCAAATACAATACAAAGCGCGCGAACATGAATATCAAATGCATGTATACCGGTTAGTAAGAGCCAGTAAATGCGTCTGGGAATGAACAAAAAAGCATATTCATGGATTTACAAAATGCATGACTGAATAAAAGTTGCGCTCACAATCAATGCATTGATACGCCCACAAAAGGAATGATTAACAAATTGTAAAGCTCACAAATTTATGTATTACAACATTAGCATACAACTATGTAATATAACAGATAATTCGTGCATGACAGCCCGATGTAACTTTAATTATGTAGGGTAGGGGTGGTGGGAAGAAATCACAACATCTTAGAGCAAAGCAAACAACGGACTGCGCAAATCGCATCTGATTGCTCCCTCTACCCAAAGGTTAAGAACCCGCACAAGGCGAAGTCGCGCCAGTTGCTGTTAGTGTAAATGGAATTGTATGTAACAGCAAAACTAAAGTCAGAAGTGTAATGTTGAAACGCTGCAGAAACAAACAGTTTCGATCAATAATAAGAAAGCTTTGCGTTGACGTCAGCTTCAATTGCATCATTAAAAGGTCTCTGTCGGTGTTTAATTATTAATTTGGAGCACATTTTTCATTGATTACATATAGGTCGCAGTGCTGAGTTCAGCTTTTCTGTTTCTGGCTTTTGATACGCATGGAAAAGATTTTTTTCCGGACTTGTTAAAATATCGGGCTCCGGATCCGTTAAACAATTTAATAAACAAAAACGAGCTTATGTTCTGAAAGTTACGCATACCCTATCGCCATCGTCTATGTGATATTAAGTGGTTTACACTAAACATTGTATATATGCGCAAGGCGCCATGCTATTGTCTTTAGCACGTTTATTAAACCGCGTCTTGTTAAACAGAATGGTTTCATGGAATTCTTGTAATAACACATACGTATATATCTAAATCTAGCTATCTAACTAGGGGACTGATTCAGACATGGCATGGCATTACAGCCGGGCAAGCCAGCAACTAAGAAGATTCATTAACTAACCAGCCCATTTTTAGTTACAGATCGTACTAACGAGGGACAATCAAATTTAAGAAATCATTAAGTAACCACTCCAGCTTATTTTCAGTTACAGATCGCATTGTTCCTCATAAATTCTTTCTCCATACATCATACATGGAATCACAATCCAATTCGCGATATCATTACGTAACATACGTAACTACATTGGCGAAGAAAGCATCGTGCCTCATCACGTCAAGTTCATTCCACTGTGCATTACTGTAAAATAATTTTATTTCGCGGTGGTCTAATTTTTGCGTATTTTGCAGTCCGAACATGGCGCGAAGTTTAGACCCTACCTAAATTTCCTTTCTTTGAAAAAATAGATGAAAATTACATCAAATGCGCGAAGACCGCGCGAATAAGCCGTTTTTTCAAGAATGCACGAAATTTCAAGAATGCACGAAATTTAGACACCGAGACATGATAGCAATGATTTTACAGTTACACATGGCGTTTAGCGCGGTCATAAAATCATTTCATTTGATCACCGTGAAATAAAACGATTTTACACTAGAAATCATGTCGCCAGTGCGGCATCAATGACATCAATGACATCTGATCACTGCCTTAATCAGACACTGGCACGCATAATGAATACATCACGATTGGGAAAATACCCTGTTCTAAATGCAAACAATATTATTGCCCTAATACGAGAGACTTTTTAGGTCTGAATCGTTAGAGACTTTTGCACCACCGTCAGGACATGCGCATAAAGCGCAGGATAATATTTGAATCTATTATTGAGGCGTGTCGCGGGCTTAATGTATGTGCGTAAAGTGTCGTCCCCGGTTAGCTGTGCAGTGGTGTTTTACAAGAAGAATTTAAATTAATCAATTTAGAATAATCGCCATTATTATATAAGTATAAAGTGAGAACAACTTAAATATATACGAGCAAAATACGACCCGCCACCTGCTTTCCTTGTTTTTGTACATGAAATAATTTGAAGGTATTTGATTAAGGACCACCCAAATAACATCCTTACCAATTTCCACCGAACACTATCAGAGGAGATGTTTGCCATAACGGGAATGGCCTCAGAAAGTTGCAATTATGTTCCTCTGGTAAACATTAAACCATAGTGTAATTAAATTGTAATTCAGTTGAATTAATATTCTCTTATTGCTATTTAATTTGAATTGCAAAGCTATGAGATAGAAGTTTATTTACACGTGCTTACACGTACACTGGTTTAAACCCCCTATGCTTTGCATTGACCGTTTCAAGGCGGTGACCCCAATTGTATTCATTTTTATGTTTTGTGTTGTGTTGTATGTATTGTCCTGAATTGTATAGACAATTGGTCACTTGCCCCAAATAAAGTACTAGCTGATGGTAATAAGGGCTTCTCTCTTTGTCTCTGGAGTTTCATTATTCTTATATCTGATCACAATAGCTAACCATGAGCAGAAAAATAGTCAGGATAAATATAAAACTGCTAATAATCTGACCATGGTCGATTTAGGTCACTGAAGTAATTAAAAGCTACAGATACGAGTTAAAGTTAGCAGAACGGAAGTAACGCTTTAATGACATAATTGTTTGTTACAATCAACTTCGGTTTTTGTCTTATACGAAAGCATAAACACCCAAATTAATGTTGAATACATACGTTAAATACAATGAAAGCACACTATCAAAATAAAACGGGTCCTTAGCTGATTTAGTATGAACGGTCTTGGGCCGAAATGACTGGTATATTACAAGGTCAAGTCGAAAGTGAACACAATCGTCTTTTCATATTTAAAGGGGCCTATCGACGGTTAATACGGTATAATATTTTCAAAAATTCAATTATATTTTATGAAGTATTCATTAAATGTTTACTTCACACATATGTCTCGTTTTTATAAACAAACAGTATAATATATTTTTTATCATTATAAAAAGGTTGTCAGGGTGACACTTTTAGCGGGCGCGGGAAATTTAGTAGCAGTAGTAAAATCGATATGAATGAAATGTACATGAAGGACTGCTACATGAATGCGCTCTATTGATAAATGTAGCCTAGCGTAGGAAAGTTTTCATTGAAGTGAGCGATTTTGTAGGCGTTAGTTCGAATCCTGCTAGAACCGTGTATCGAAAAAAAAACTTTCTTTGGCGTTGTATATATTTTTCCCTTAATATATTATTGCTACTAGAAAAATATATTCGTGAACATAATCGATATATTTGATGTTTTAAAACGTGTTATATTAATGGGCAATGCCGTAGATATTCCCCTTTAAGGATTAAACAAGCCTGCGCCATATAATCCACTTTGGTTTCGGTACTTTCAGAAATACTAATTGAGATAAGTATCGTTGTTTTAAAGAGTGTATATGAACGATCTGGCAAATAACCAAACAAAGTTAATTAATATACATTTCGATTTAAATGTAAAACAAGTTAAGAACAAACAATTCTGTAAAACGCATAATTGGCAAGTTCTTTTTTCACAAAATAGATCTTAAGTTATATCGAACACATGTGGTTTCACGACTATATTAGTATACTTAATATTGTATTTACATTTTATTGTAGCGCAAGAGACATATTACATCAATAAACACTTCAATATGACTCCACGCCTGGCGAAATTGCTATATTAAGAGAAGGAACAGATGAAGAACATGCTCTCGTGTGCGATTCTGGCCAAACTATAATAACAACAGAAGCAACGTCAGTGGGAAATAATTAGATATACATCGTAATGGAAGAGACAAATACGATTACCTTTCTTGATGCTCCCCCATCACATCTAAGTCAATAAAAATGACGCAATAAAATATGTATTAATTTTTAGCAATACCATATGTGCTTTTGTCAAAATGTGTACGTCGAATATCCAAGTAATACATGTAATTATAAGAGAATACATTTTAAGTGAAAACTAGATCTACTAGATCTAGGTCCGTATTCACCAACTTATTCTTAGACTTCGGAATAACGAATAGACTTAGACTCAAGAAACATTACTTCAGCGTTCGCAAATAAAATGGATACCAATGTTTCTTATGTCATCAACAAAGCGTTCTAAAGAATGATGTAATGAGAGATGGTGAATACAAAGTAAGATTAGAACAGTACAGTTTCAAGAATATTTTTTATTCTAAGTCGTAAGTCTAAAAATAGGTTGGCGAATACGGGCCTGTACGGTGCCCCTATAATGACATTATAGACTTTTATTTCTAAACATATTAATTTTTGCTTATTACGTAATTACGAAATGTATTTTGAAAAAACGCAATACAATTTTCGTAAAAACGAAATGATATCCGTAAAAACGTACTACTATTTTGTAAAAACGTAATCATTTCGTTTAAACGTAATATTATTTCGTAAAAACGTAATAGTATTTCGTAAAAAAAAACGTAATATTATTTAGTTAAAGCGCAACATTATTTCGTTTTAACGAAATGCTATTTCGTTAATACGTAATCTATTTCGTAAACACGTAATACTATTTCGTAGTTACGAAATGTATTTCGTTAAAACGCAATAAACGTCTAGAGCTAAACTTATTTCGTAAAAACGTAATATTATTTGGAAATTACGAATTAATATAACGTTTTTACGAAAAACATATCATAATTACGAAATAATATTACGTTTTTACGATTTATTATTACGTTTTAACGAAATACCATTCCGTTAATACGCAATAACATTTTGTAATTACCACATAGTATTACGCTTGTACGAAATATTAGTACGTTTTTACGAAATACATTTCGTAATTACGAAATATAAAAACAAGCGTGTCCTGTCACTTCAGGAGCACCGTAACCCTGAGTATTCTTTACAAGGTAATTATTGTGAAATGCAGCAGTAGACATAATATTTAAAGGGCTTTAATGTGCATTAAAACATACACAGAGACACAATTATAAACATTACTGAATATACATGAATAGGAAAATAATTATTTTAGTTAAACTACAACATAACTGAATTGACCAATTGTCCAAACGTTTGTCTTTTCTACACGAAACACTCAATTTTCAAACTGTTAGAGCTCTAGGGACGAAACTCACGTTGTGTTGAAATTCACATTCATCACTTGCTTGAACGCTGGCCCGTAAGAACTGAAATGTTCTCAACTGATTGAAAAAAAAATGTTTTTGTTGATCAGACACAATTTTAAGAGACTTAAAGTAATTTTAAAAAGGGATGTTTGAAAATATTTATTATCAAGAGTGACAATAAAGTATAGTTGTTTTTTTTACATGATGTAGACACTTTATTTCAGTGATGGGTTATGTGAAACCAAGAAGCGACGTGAAAGCATTTTGAGAAATGAAGCAAAGCAAAAATCAAAAGTCATCCTTTTCATTTTTATACGCAATGATTGGATACAGTCGATGTTAGTTTTGATAACCTTACTTGTGGTATTACACGTATAACTGATCTGCTATTGTTGTGCCTACATATAATGCCTTACTTGTGGTATTACACGTATAACTGATCTGCTATTGTTGTGCCTACATATAATGCCTTACTTGTGGTATTACACGTATAACTGATCTGCTATTGTTGTGCCTACATATAATGCCTTACTTGTGGTATTACACGTATAACTGATCTGCTATTGTTGTGCCATATACACGATGGGTTGTTATTCGATCGATTCGGCTGCAGTAATAGGATAAAAAGTAAGCCATATGATACTGTGTAGTGTCGCTTCCACATCTGCCTCTAATTAACTGCAAGCACTTGTATTTCACAACATTTTCGGATTGAACAGTGGTGGCGGCGTCTGCTTTGGTATCCGAGATCTACAAGTTTTGACTCGTAAGACATTTTGAATCACGACATTTAATGATTAGCAAGGCTGTTCATGGTGTTTGTCTAACTTTACTGTTGTAATGAATATCAAGAACAAAAAAATGGAAAGAAATTACAAACTCATTTATGAATCATGCTGCCATTGCGGGGAATAAATTGAAAAGTGTAGGGCAAAATAAAATGATGTCATTGCAGCAACGGTCACCTTTATGTAATGGCTTCCAAAGAACACAAATCAATTATAATGATACCATTTGTTTCTTTTAGGAAAGATCCGTATAATTTATCGTATTATTAACAGTCATACATTTCAGTAACCTACAATGTAGCCTTTAAATGAAAGCAATAACTTTACACAGATTAGACGCGTATGAGGAACAATTCATAAGATATAAAACACTGAATGTTATGCCATAATTGTTTAATATCTTGCAATTGGATAGATTACTATTATTATTATTATTATTATTATTAAAATGTAATAGTTTCTCTTGACAGTCAATGAATATTCTTTATTATATACTATAGTATAGTGTTGTAGAACATCAAAGCCCGTATTCACAAACACATTATTAGATTTTAGGATATAGAAAAGACCAAGAAGAAACACTTGTTCGTTCGCAAAAATGCTGATGACAATGTCACTTATATCATTTATACATCATTCTGAATAAAGAATGTTGTAATTAGAGTTGGTAAATACCAAGTAAGATTCAAATTAACAGCAATCTTAGAATGGTACAGTTTCAAGAATATTTTTTATTTTTATGTCTTAGGCCGTCTGAGAATAAGTTGGATAACACGGGCCCTGCCGTTATTTGGGTAATTTACATGTATATAATTCATTACATGCTAAAAACCCATCATCATCTTCATCATCATCATCATCATTAACAACAATAACAACAACAACATCATCATCACAATCATTATCAGAATCATCATCATCATCATTATCATCATTGTCGTCATGGTCACCGTAATCATCTTGTGCACCATCATCAAAACGGTAATGACCACCGTAATTATCATCATCGTCATAATATTATGCATCATTTCACATAATCGGGTCTGCAACATGTCCAGACCTTCAGTAACAAGTGGTACAAAGCCACAATCATCATGCGCATCAACACAGACACATCATCAGCTTCAATCTAAACACCAACAACAGTTGGTAAAACTGTGGATTCCCCTGACGTTAGGGATAGCACTTTATTTTTGTCGCTTTTTAAATGCAAATATATACAGACTTCGTTGTGGGGCTCATTAGTTTCTATGTTTAATTGTATTTACTTTAGCTAAGAACCGATACCTTGTTTCAGGCGATGGTTGTTTGGAACCCAAAAGCCCACGACCGGCTACACCCATGACTTCAAAGTTATGTTTTAGCAGTGCATGTTATTCTATACCAACGTCGTGTGGAGCAGCCCGGAATTTTTCACAGAATCACACAACGCAAATTGTGTTAAATGCATTACAGAGGTGTGAGTCATGGACGATAATTAATGTTCCCACAAAAATAGACTCCAAACGTAGCTGGGTAACTCATTACGAACAAATAAAAACTTCAACGAAACACCGGAGCTTTCAATTCTAACGTATAAAAAGATGGGAACTCTCGCGAACGTTTATATTTTAGCAGTTTTATGGCGTGAAACCTAGGTAAACTTAGTAATTTTTCGTAGATGTCCGTTTTTTTTACTTCGTTTGGTTTCGTAGAAACTCGGGACGGGATCGCGGCATCGTGTTTATGACAGTGTATTACTACCCACATGTTTAATTCAAACAAGAGGTATAACAATTATATTTCAAAGAAAACAATAAACCATCGATTTGTAAAACACCATTGGAAACAGATAGAAATAAACATCATATGTGGCGTGTCGTAGGAAAACCAGACTTAATGCGTGTGCGTAAAGTGTCGTCCCGGATTAGCATGTGCATTAGCATTAGCACAGGCTAAACCAGGACGACAATTTCCGCGTTTATGGTCTTTTCTGTTTCAATGAAGACTCTTCTAAATATAAATCCACTGTCGGCGGAAAGCAACGTCCCGGATTAGCCTGTGCGGACTGCACAGGCTAATCCCGGACGACACTTTAAGCAGATGCATTGAAACCCCATTTCCCACGACACGCATTATATGTAGGCACAACAATAGCAGATCAGTTATACGTGTAATACCACAAGTAAGGCATTATATGTAGGCACAACAATAGCAGGTCAGTTATACGTGTAATACCACAAGTAAGGCATTATATGCTTTATCCTAGCGCTATTTTTAGCACAGGTTTATTCGATGTTATTTTTAGAACGCTATGTATTTCAATGTGACGTCATTCCAACTGATGACGTTTGTAGTAAACAAAACACCCAGGTTAAAACTGGGAAACCAACGTTTTTTTGTTTTTGTTTTACATATTTTCACGCCGTTTACATGTTTTATGAGCATATCATAATAGGATAAATATAATATTGGGTGGGTGTTGGATAAAGATGAAGTTTGTCATGCTAGGCACGAAACATTTGATCGCTCGAGTTCATCTGTTTCTAAGCCTCGCATTATAAACTTCATCTTTATCCAACACTCACCTAATATTCTATATTTATCCGATAATAATTTATATAAATTATTCGAACATTACGTATACAACACTTAATTTCCTATAGTTTGTACTTATTCAAAATAACTAATATGTATGTTATCTACCCGTTATATATTTAGAATACCTTATCACCTAATTGAGTCAATCAAAGTTTTTTTTATAGATATGTTATTTACTAATCATGCTTTATTGTATAACGTAACTATAACTGGGTCATTCTATTTTTTGCTGACACTTTGAGTTGAGTACTCGAAAAAGTATTACATACAAACATGGTTGAAAATGATGATATTTCAAAACAAATAGTATTTCCTGGAAATAATTTTGATAATGACAATGACAACACTACAACATTAGCACTTTTATTCATATTTTATTCTTGCATACCTCACATAATACATAATTTCCGAAACACTGACTTTAAGTTGTGTAACTTAGCTATTAAGCTATTTGTCCGGTAGTTTTTGTTTTTTTTGTAATCCACACATTTTTTGGCAGGTTATGACAAGCAAGCTTCTAGCCGATGTCTTATATTAAGTATGTTCTGACATTTACAACTATAGTATATCGAACAACTAGGAAATAATCGCACTCTCACTTCTTTAAAAAAAACGAACACATTAATTTTAACATTAATTTGTTCAAAATGTGTACAACGGTGTTAATGCATATATTTAACTCCACAAAAATCTGCATATTAATCATTAAAACACAATAACTATCCAAAAATGTAATGTTACGGGAATGATCAGCAAGTTACGGCAATGATTGTGCCTGTTACGGCAATGATTGTGCCTGTTACGGCAATGATTGTGCCTGTTACGGAAAGGAGTGAACTCATTATTTATAAGTCTTTATGACATAACTGTAATTATATACTAAATTTGAACACACACCTATGACATTGATTTCAAACAAATAAGAGACATGAATGCATTTACATATATTCACGTTGAAACAATTTTAACAAATTGTATGGCATATCATAACCAACAAGAACTGTATCCAGAACGAAACAGAACATGGACTTGTGAAAGGACCTTTTTAACAAAACATGGTTACTAGTCACATTTAATGTTATTTAAAATCCATTCCTGGCCAACCACAGTGTGTGCCTAGTCAAGATTGTTTTCTATCAATTCCCACAATCGGTCGTCTGTTTTCACGTGCCGCTTTGTGACAGGTTGAAGGGGATGGTCCAACACTGTGATGATTTTGTCCTGATGATACCAACAGACATCCTTTTAAAGAGGCCAGAAATAACTGTTACGACCAATTTTGTGCATGACTTGTAGTTGCACACCAGACTCGTCCACATCTAAGACTTTACCAGGATATGGAATGCCATCATATAATACCATACAGAATTGTCCAATAACTGACGTTGTCAACTGGATGCAACTGCGGTTCATTCTCCTGAAATAAAGAAAAACAGTAAATGCAGTATAAAATTTAAATAAAATGCCAGTTATTTGTTGTCGACATTCCGATATACTCGAGGTAGATCTGATATGTATTGGGTGTTATGACAACCAATTCTTACTTGTTCGGAATCATATATGGATTGCATCGGGCCCACAGCCAGATCCACATTGTTGCCCTCGACATTTACACCTTGTGAGGTAGACACCACACGACCAATGATACTCTGCTCTGTTCATTTATCCTGATTTTTAAATGAAACAGAACTAATAGTAGTAGTAGTAGTAGTAGTAGTAGTAGTAGTAGCAGCAGTAGTAGTAGTAGCAGTAGTAGCAGTAATAGTAGTAGCAGTAGCAGTAGTAGTAGTAGTAGTAGTAGTAGCAGTAGCAGTAGTAGTACTAGTAAAAGTAGTAGTAGTAGCAGTAGCAGTAGTAGTAGTAGTAGCAGCAGTAGCAGTAGCAGTAGTAGTAGTAGCAGTAGCAGTAGCAGTAGTAGTAGCAGTAGCAGTAGTAGTAGTAGTAATAGGCAACAGTAGTAGTAGTAGTAGTCGTAGTAGTAGTAGTAGCAATAGTAGTGGTAGTAGTAGTGATAGTAGTTGTTGTAGTGGTAGTAGTATAGTAGTAGTAGTGGTGATTGTGGTCGTAATTGTGGTGGTGGTGGTAGTAGTAGTAACAGTAGCATCAGTAGTAGTATGAACAGCCCCAGCATTATTGATGATATTTAATTATTGATAATTTTATTTAAATTTAGGAACCTTTACTCTGTTAAAGGAGAACTTTTCAATCCCATAACAGCAGCATATGTTTGGGCGACTGCAAAAGCACGACGGAACCCTTACAATAATTTTTCCTCTGTCTTCTACTAAGACCTATTTATTATAGACAGCATAACTATTATATGGTAATACATGTCATATTTGTATTAATATTTTATTGACATATTTAACAAATCTTTAACATATAATACTAGTATATTACACAAAAGAAACCGACTAACCTGGTAAATATTCATGGTGTTTGTAACGCTCTGACAGCTCCTTCTCAATCTTCACCGGCCCCAATACCGTCTGCAGCACCTTGCCCATGTGATGTTTCAAAAAAGTTCCAACTCCCTTTTCGAAATCCAATTTCGAATAATTTAATGGAAAACAGATACAAGTTCTGTTTATTTCTATATTGCGTTGTTGGTCCATCAGACACAACATGCAACGCATTAGCTTTGCATTTATCTAAACAACCCGACAAGCATGTAAATGTTTTCTCCTTGGTGTATGCAACTCCTGTATGCAGGCTGACCTGAGTCTGTGATGCACCGAAGTGCATAGACTGAATTTCCTTGTGATATTTACGATTATAAATTTCACTAAAGTCAATATGGAGCACAAGAGCGTCCTCGTGGAGATTTTCCCTTCATTGTGTAATAGATTTGTATTGGTGCATTATATTGAATACATGCCTGCAAGCTCTATATGCTTCAGCCTGTATTTTCTCATGAAGTGTGCTTAACGAGCCTTGTTCTTTAACTGGTTTTGAAACACTTCTTGTGGATCCTCCTTTGTCCTCACCTTGTGACTCTTTCTTCGCTATTTCAATGCGCTTGTTGCGCCAGATGCGCCAAACAACCTGTCTGCTTAAGTCAATGGTTTCGTCAAATGCTATTGTCTTCCCTTTACAATCACTACAGTCCCGGTACATACATTCTGTTTGCAAGGGATGCGTCACAGGTCAAGCACTTCAAAATGTCATTAATGGATCTAGAGTGATACAAATTATGTTGGTATGCTGTCATCTGCTTCATTTTGAAATGGTCATGGATCTTGCAACGACAGGTTTGTCTATCCCTAGAAGATGGCTTTATGATCCAGAAAGGCTTAATTCTGCAGAACAAGCTGTATGAGATTGTCTTGTTTGTTTCAGATATATATTTAGCATGCAAATGTTTAATGTCATCATTTAAAAGGCGGAATTGTTTCTTACAGCCCTTCCGAGTAATTGTGGCTTTTTTGTCAGCTTTAAGTCTACTGTTGTCATCTCTTTCAAAGAATGCTGTAACTTCTCTTATTTTAGACACTATGGAAGGACCCTTTCTTTGTGTTCTGTTCTTCAGCTGGTGCCTTGTCATTCCCAGAGCTTTTGTAGCAAACTTCCCTAGCCTATACTTTTTCAGAACCTCATAACTGCAAATCAATGAGGAGATTTGTTTTCTTTGCATATAACTCTTTGTTTTGCTGTACCTATCTCTGATATGTTTGATAACCACATTGCTGAATTGGACCGCTTGTACCTTATCTGTGCAGTTCTCACTTGCTTGACTGGATTGTGTTCATCGTTGTTTACCCTTCCGTAATCGCTGATTTCTCTTCTTGTATCTCTCCTTCAAGCGTTTCTCTTTCTTTAATTTTCGGGTAAGCTGTAGAATTATTCTATATGCTTTTGCCCTGTCCCGCAGTTTTCTTTTCCGCCCAATTCTTTGAGCTGCCTGTTGTCGATTGTTTTGAATCACACTGTTTTCATCTGGTGATGTAGGTGGTGGTATCAAGTTGTTCATGACTTTCAGTCGTTGTGTTCGTGCTCGTTGACTTTTTCTCCAAGCTCGACGTGTTTTGTTTTGTTCTCGGAGCGTCATATCCTTAACTGATTTCACTACACCTCTTTCTTTCTTCTTAAGATAACGTTCGTGCTCTTCACGAGTATATTCGGCATATTTTCCGGCATCTTCTTTAAGTCAAAGCCTCCAATTGTCCACCCTATCCTAATATAAACTAGCCATTCAGTAAAATAAGGTATATATTTCTCTTCAACAATATATAATCTTTACATTATTGCTGCACATGTCGTGTTTTAATACTGAAAATACACAACTGGTTAATTTTATCACGTTTGTAATATGCGTCAGTTTTATGGTTATCTGCCCATGATTGTTATAAACATATTTCTTATTTACGTTATTTGAATAACACAATTATTATTTATTATAAAACAATGCTTAATTTATGAAATAATTTTCGATTTGTTGTTGTTTATCGGCCAATAAAACAACGATTTGGAACTCCAATGAGCAGGAATTAAACCACAAAGGCGTTAGCCACGCATCAGAACGACAAAGAGTTGTTTATTGGCCGATAAACAAAGATAAATCGAAAATTATTTCGATTCTAACATGATTTGACAAATATTGTTGGAACTGTAATGAGACCAACATTTTACTATGCTCCGCTCTGAATCGGTATCATGCCTAATTACCATAATTTCGTGGGTTACCATAATTTCGTGGCCGTTTGAAACTAATTGAATTTTCGCTCTTGCATCCGAAAACATTGTCCGAATTAATATAATCGTTAAGTGAATTGTATATTTTTGCAGTATCTGAAAAGTAAATCCTATTAAATGTCAACTAGTAAGTGACTTGGACATTTAAATGACCAAGGTATGACATACAATACACAAATAATTCACTACCCTATAACTATTATGCAATTAAATTCATTAAATTTCGTTCTAAAAATCCTATATTTAGAACAGTTTTCCAAGGATAATTGGACATGTCTGCTTATCTCCCTTGTGTGTATTTCTCACTTGAATTTTGCTATTTTCGGTAAAAAAAATACAAACAATGCCCCTTCCATAAATTTGACTGACATTTTCATACTGTAAACTTTTAGTTAGCATTCCTACCCACGAATCGCTGCGTGCAATTTTATCATTTATGTAATATTTATGAACAATAAATAACACAATAGAAATATTTATAGATTCATGAAGCCTTAAGTTAAACCTGCACAACGAAAATTGAACAAGTGTGTAGATTTCGTCATGCCCATATTGTTACCTTTTTATATTTATGAACAATAACTAACACAATAGACATATTTATAGATTCATGAAGCCTTAAGTTAAACCTGCACAACGAAAATTGAACAAGTCTGTAGATTTCGTCATGCCCATATTGTTACCTTTTAAAAAAATATGATAAGGACTGTGTATTTTTAATGATAAAATTTTCAAAACACTAGTTTTTACCAAGACTTCCGTTCTTTTGTCAGCACATGCTCTAGCTTAAACTATGTGAAAGTAAATTGCTGATGTAAACACTCTTTCCCAACCAAAGTAGGCCACCCAATCAGAACCCACGAAATTATGAGAAGCTTCCAGACGATACAGATCAGCAGGGTCAGGTACAATAACATAACATAAACATGAAATAGCAACAAAAATCGGTATTTTAATTACTTTGTTTGCAAAGAGCACATTGCAGATTGTGTTTTATCCAACTCAGTGGTGAGATAACAGAATGTATTAACGCGCATGCGCCAAAATCGTAAATAAGACCCATGAAATTAGGGCGACACGGCATACCTTGTTTATTTTGTTCTTTCTATAGAAAAATTAGCGTGTCATGTTATAGTTGTCATTTCTACTCATTTCCGTAACACTACTATCATTACCATACAGTCTTACATGTTACTGAAATGATTGTTACGGTAATGATTTATTTTTACCCCGTTGGAGGCCTCTGTATGCTTGACTGACCACACATTGAAATGCATGTTCGAGGCATACATATGAGCAACTGTTTAGATGCCAAATCAATTGTTTGTTCATAATTTGTGTGCACACAGATGTAATACGGTAATGATACACATGTAATACGGTAATGATGCATCCTAAATGTACGCAGAAATAGCTGAGTTACCATTAATTTTTTTCTGTAAATAAACGTTGTTCTGTTCTGGAAAATGGCTTCCAAAATATGCGCGCTTCCAAATTTTCTGTGACGTCAACACATGACATCATTCAAGGGAGGCTAATCCATAAATCGTAGGTTTAGTCATTTTGTTACGGAAATGATATTTTGGGGACAGTAGTTTGAACATTAAATGGAGAAAAAGTTTTGAAATGTCAGAAAAAGGGGACATTTCTCTTAAACTTGAAACTATTTCTGTATTTTTTCTGGTAGTTTTAATTGTCATAGAAAAAAAAAAAAAATATATATATATATATCGTATTTTTTTATTTTTTTTTTACAATGGGGACATGGGATATTTTTTGCTCTATGGATAGTACGTAGCAGCAATGTATTAATTAACTTTTATTTTATGTTTCAGTTACATACACAAACATTGATTACATAATTAAGTTAACGTCAAATGAAAGGTAACTTGCTCCGCAATTTTTAGAGATGATACATATAAGGGACACGTAGGTGTCAGAAAAAAATAGAATGATAGTTCTATAATTGTTACACAGGTACTTGTTGTATACTGTAAGATGTACATTGTGCAAGTCATTAATAAAACACCAGACTCCGCGAAACCTCTAAATCAGCTGTCAGACACAATAGTTTGTTAAGTATACACCACATGCTGAAAACATTATTTACACTGTTAAAAATGGATTACTATTTAGTTAATTGACATTACATTCTGACAACAGCTTATTGTTGAAATAATAATTCCTTTAATTATAAAACACAATAATAACTAACATTAAATATGTATAAGGTGTGTGATAAATTTTGTCAGACATGTTCATTTTTGTCAGACATGGCTTGCTGTCTGACAGGTTTCGAGTTGTCGTAAACACACGTTCTGTTCTGACATCACACTTTCGGGGCGTTCAGCAGTAGCGTTCTGTTCTGACATAAAACTTTCGGGGCGTTTAGCAGTAAGTTGTGGGTCACTGGCGACAGAACACTAGCAACGAAGAGAAACGAATGTGAGTTTTATTTTGTAGGATAATATATACAAAACAAGAAAAAATCTCAAATTTAAGACTGCGCGAATGAGTTATTTACTAAGAATACGTTTGTTCGTTATGCGTGTGCTCGTTATATGCTTTTCTTCGTTTTAATGTGTTCGTTATGCGTTACTTTGTTTTGCGTTTATTCGTTATACATTTTTTCGTTATGCGTGTGTTCGTTATATGAGTTTCGTCGTTTTAATGTGTTCGTCATGCGTTTGCTTGTTATGCGCTTCTCCGTTATACATGTGTTCATTATGCGTGTGTTCGTTATACGTGTGTTCGTTATGCGTTTCTTCGTTATACATTAGTTCGTTATGCGTGGGTTCGTTATGTGTTTGTTTGTTAAACATTTGTTCGTTATGCGTGTGTTCGTTATGCGTTTCTTCGGTAACTGTTTAGATGCCAAATCAATTGTTCGTTCATAATTTGTGTGCACACAAATGTAATACGGTAAGGATACACATGTAATACGGTAATGATTCATCCTAAATGTACCCAGAAAATAGCTGACTTACCTTTAATTTTTTTCTGTAAATAAATGTTGTTTATTCGTTATACATATGTTCGTTATGCGTGTGTTCGTTATATGTGTTTCGTCGTTTTAATGTGTTCGTCATGCGTTTGCTTGTTATGCGCTTCTCCGTTATACATGTGTTCATTATGCGTGTGTTCCTTATACGTGTGTTCGTTATGCGTTTCTTCGTTATACATTAGTTCGTTATGCGTGGGTTCGTTATGTGTTTGTTTGTTAAACATTTGTTCATTATGCGTGTGTTCGTTATGCGTTTCTTCGTTACACATTTGTTCGTTATACATGTGTTCGTTATGCTTTGGCCTGTTATGCCTTTTTTCGTAATACATGTGTTCGTTATGTGTTTCATCATTATGCGTTTGTTTGTTATGCGTTTATCCATAACGCATTTTTGTTTTATGCGTTATATGTTTTAAATGCCATCCCCATACAGTGTAAAATATATTCGTCTTCCGCATCTCGCATGTTTCCTTTTTAACCACCAAATGATCTTTTTAGGGGAGTGTTTTACTTGCTTTCATATCCGTATGAGGCTGTCACATGGTTTAACGTTTAACCGTATAGGGATGGACTTGTTCAGTGCTTGACGAATTGATAATTTTCCACAGACTGATATCACAGACTGATGTCATTGTTATGCACTAAAGTACTATATAAAGGGACCTGTCTGCAGACAGCCGATTGACAATTATTCAAATTTTTTGTCACAGATTCCAAAAATAAAAGAATAGTGTATACATATAAAGTAGCGAAATAACACTACATACATCGAAATATACGGAAAATACCGTTTCGTTAATGAGTAATCATCAGTTAAATTTGATATAATTATATTTAGCCTTTGTAACGCTAAACGTTGGAATAAGTCTTTCTGTTGTTTTCGTTAAAATTGTTGACAACACGTGGAACTCTTATATGAAGTAAAAAAAATACGGTACTGAATATAGAAATCGGAATTGCCGAGTGGTTAAGGCATTAACCTTTGGGTCTGGTGGTCTGATGTTCGAAACCCGGTGGCAGCAACTTTTGTCTTTTCTTTTTTTAATCATTTTCTTGTTATTATACTTGAGCTTTTCGTTCCGATGCTTAAATCTATCAAGTTAAGGCATTTAATGGTATACTTCAAAAATGCAAAAACATGTGAACAAGTCCCTTTAAATGATGCAAATATCCACAAACTCGCACACAATAGCATAATAACACTGGACAACAAACGTTTTCAAAATTATCACATTTATTTATATTATTACACATGAATTTTGTTATAACATCTTTAACAATGCAATAATATTATCACACATTCCTTAAAACATAAATAGCCATGCATTGCTTAAGAACTGAATTGAATATGTACAAACTTCTTTATAAAACGATGACATCAACGACATAAACGACGCATGAAATGAAATCAGTATCATAAAATTGTGTCATATGTGTTTGTCCGTCTCTACGACAGAGGAAACAACCGACACAGGATGAGCGGCTTCAAAAAAGCAGCAATTTCAAAGTAAAATGTAAGACACATATTATATTGCTAGTTTTTCTTCAAACTAAATCAAACAGCGAGATATGCAACATCGTATATAGCATAATATTATTTCCTAACCTTAAAACATTGAAAAAAAATAACTATACCAATACATTCATGACGCGATTGTAACACTATAGACACATTTTAAGGAAGTGTCTTCTAAACATAAAGCCACTGTAGGCGGAAAGCGTCGTCCCAGATTAGCACAGCACAGGCTAATCTGGGACGACACTTTACGCACCTGCATTTTACCCGATTTTACAACGACACGCTACATTTATATATTTTAATTAACTGCAATAAGACGTTGTCTTTAAACATACATGTAAGGCTAATATGGCTTAACAAAATCAACAATAATTAAAATAATTAATACAATTGTATTCTGTTTCCAAGTTAGTAAAAAACAATAATTAATATAATTAATTCATTTGCATTCTGTTTCCAAGTTAGTAAAACAATTTTTTTTCCAAGACAACATTGCCTTAACTTATCTGCGTTCGTAAACCTCATTACCCTGTTTATCAACACATAAATACCCTTTGCATTTGTTTCATATATTCCATCTTTTCTAAAAGGTAAACCTTATTAAATTTGATAGCATTTTTTTTGCATTTGAAATGTACACCTTAACAGAAAAATGTAACGTTATAAAACCAAACAGAAATAAACTATTCATGCCAAAAAATATAATTGTTGGTTTCCGCTTACCTCTCCAAATAAACCTAGGCGGGTGGGGATCAAAATAAATTGTTTGTTCTTTAACTTTTTTTCTTCGCGGCACATTCACAATACAGTTTAGGTATATGTAAAATATTAAAAAGCCGCGAAAAGCTGCATAGACCGAACGTCAGAAAAAAAAAAAAAATCGATAGGCAAACAAACTTTTAGGGTCGGATTTTTTTTACGCATAACCAAACCGCCCAGTTGCGATTAGAAAAGTTTAAATGTCTTGCACCGCTGGATTACAAAAGCTATATAAAATCATATTGTGCAATTTTGCCATAAGAAACAAGATCTGAATAATATTGACTGTTACAGAGGCGTCATGACTTTCTGTAATTTACGTCGCATTAAAAAGTATAAATAAATTAATTACTCGAAGTTAAAAAGTAGTTCCTGTGGTACAGATTTCAGAATACCGCTTCTAAATCATATTGGCTACTCGATCGTTAACAGACCTTTTTTATTTCCACATTAAAAAAGGAGTTGCGCTTTACTGCCAATGTTACGAAAAATGCGATGTTTTATTTGCAAATAAAAGGTAACATTTTTGCCCAGGTATATGAAGCATACAGTTGTTGCACTGTCAAAACTCGTAAGATAAATGTTTGGATGGTTTACTTACACGTGTCCGCGTTAACACAGAACGTGCATATTCAGTTATAATAAATATACAAAAATGGCTGACATCACTAATAGACTTTACCCTATTATGCGATACATTAACCAGAACAAAGTATAATATTGGAAGCATCATTATATTATGCCTTGTCAAAAAAACAAAACAAAAAAACAACAACAAAGGTTATCAATGGTGAGTATTGGTTTCTATATACGGTTTAACGTCAGCAGACAAACGCATAAAATGTGCAACTGAAAAGTCTAAATGTGCGATATACATACACTGTACACAAATTACAAGTGAACGTTTCGAGGGTTGTCCGGAAATTTCGGAGACTCGTGTTGTAAAATGAAATATAATAACCTTAAAACAATTTTTCTTTGTATACCTGATTAAACATGTATAGCCAACAATATTGTGTGCATTTTTTATAATATTTAAACGGTAGATTGTCTTGAGTAACACAGTTTTAGCAACACAAATTCTGAAGTACGTACCTTGAGTAACACAGTTTTAGCAACACAAAGTCTGAAGTACGTACATTGAGTAACACAGTTTTAGCAACACAAATTCTGAAGTACGTACCACTTCAAATTGTTCTCAGTTATGACAGTACTCAGTAGTGGAATGTTTTAATTATGTTATATTTAGCTGTGTTTGCCTTTCGTGCATCTTAGATATATTTGAGGCGTGTCGTGGAAAAACCGGGCTAAATGCATGTGCGTAAAGTGTCGTCCGGGATCAGCCTGTGCAGGCTGATCCGGAACAGCACTTTCCGCTTTTATGGTATTTTCTGTTTCAGGAAACACTCTTCTAAACATAAATCCACTTTTTGCGGAAAGTGGGTTACAGGCTAATCCGGGACGACACTTTACGCACATGCATTAAGCCCGGTTTTCCTACGACATGCACCATTTCATAAACTAAACAAATCTAATTGTATTCAATTATGTAGTTTCTATACATTTCTTAAACCGAAACAAATAGTATTAAAGCATTCTACGAACATTCCGAACAACCGTCTTACATAGAGCTACCCGTTCAAACGATTGACGTCTTTAAGTTGTTCACTTCATTATATTTTGTAATAATCTCTTTCTTTCTTATTGCGATAGAAACAAAAATACAGTAAACAATTAATTTTTAAAGACGTCATAACTTAACATAAGATTGTGTTTTCAAACTTAAATTGAAAATATAATAAGTAAGACCGTCCGAAAGTCGGTTTATCCGGATTTTATATATCATAAAACAAAACATGGTCTTTTTTGAAATTGTGGTGAATTATATATTGTATATCAGTATCTTAATAGTTTTGAAAGATCGTATGTAATTTATGAAATCTGCTTTTAACGATAACTAAATGAATGTAGATAAACACGTATGTTAAGAAAAATATTGCAATGTAAAGCTGTACGTTTGAACGAGTAGCCATTTTAAATAAGTACATTGATGTGAAGCTCAAAAATATCACAGTCTATTTGTCAATTAACAAATGAGGCGCGTCCTGGGAAAACCGGTCTTAATGCATGTGCGTAAAGTGTCGTCCCGGATTAGCCTGTGCAGTCCGCACAGGCTAATCCAGGACGACACTTTCCGCTTTTATGGCATTTTCTGTTTCAAGGAAGTCACTTCTAACCATAAATTCACTTTAGGCGGAAAGTGCCGTCCCGGATTAGCCTGTGCGGACTGCACAGGCTAATCCGGGACGACACTTTACGCACATGCATTAAGGCCGGTTTTCCCACAACGCGCCTCAAATATTTCTTGAATGAACATAGGACACCACTAATACAAAATCACTCTACGTTATAAAGAACTGCTGGTCGTACAAAAATCTGTCTCTAAAAGTCAAGGACTTCTAAAAAGGTCATTGGTTTACTCTAGAAATTATTTCGATTAATTAATACTACTCTTTGTACACCAAAACGTAGATATATTATGCAAAGTTGTACGAGTACAGAGATGTAGCGGTGGCTTAGTGAATATGGTGTCCGCCTAGAGATCGGGAGGTCCCGGGTTTGATCCCCACTTCGGGAGCGTACTCAATATCTCCTCCAGACACCAATTACTGGTTCTATCCATTGAACGGACTCGAACGTGTCTCAATAAGCATTAGGCTTTCGATGCGATCGAGCTAAAATGAATAGGTTCAAACTAATAGTTGTACATTAATTCTTAAATGTCTACTGCAAAATCAAAGGCTTTGCCTGCGTCTTGTTACTGCATACCAAGTTAAAATAGTTCGTCCTTGAAAGTTTATGTCAGTATTGGCACACTTGAAATCCGTTATTAAATTATCCGCGTACTCTGTTTTTACGGATTAATTTTGTAACAAACGTCTGTTTTATGTAATTTTTATACACATTTTGGAGTGATTTACGTTCTAGCCCGGTATCCAATATCCTAAACAAAAACATTAGAAATAATTAATTCCGTTTTTGTGTGCATTGTGTGCCACACAAGGTCAGAACGGCTTTGACCTAGACGTTGTGTCAACATAGTAAATGTTGCTATATTCAAGGGAAACATATTCTAACATATAACGCGCAGAGTTTTCTAAAGACAAAGGAAAAAATTCACCGCTGTTTAACTACCAATAAACAACCCGAAAAAATAGTTCCGAAACTGTAAAATATACTTCGCATTGTAATTGCAAAAAATATTGTCAAGTTATGTTAGAATCGAACTAATTTTCGTATTATCGTTGTTTATCGGCTAATAAACAGCGATTTGTCGTTGTAAAGCAGTATATACTAAACGCTCTCGTGTTTAATTCATACGCATCAGAACTCAAAATCGTTGTTTATTGGCCGATAAACAACTCTAAATCGAAAATTATTTCTTAATAAGCAGTGCGTGTTGTTGTATCATTTAATTCCTTGAAGCTAGGAGCCGTATTCTAGAAACATCTTAAATAGAAACTTATCCTTATCCTTAAAATCATCATTTTTCTTTAGCATTGTATTCCGTTTAAATCGCTTCTACTAAGTGTGTATTAATTATCAATTTATTATTAACTTTTGTTTTACTCAACTGTTCAGGTTTATATGCTGCTTGAAAAGATATTGCTGTACAAAATTTTGAACTTAAGTGAAAACATTTATGAAAAACTTAAGATGTTTCTGAAAAACGGCCCCAGAAGAAGCTATCCGCCATCTTTGCACACAAGCTTATGACGCCTTCTGGCTTTCAAAGAACGATTTGTAGAAATAACATATTCTTAACTTAAGTTGAAAATCAGTAAAAAATCGCATCTGTGTTTGAAAAAGTATGCTTCGGAATAATTTCGTGACAACTACTAAATAGTGACACAGTAAAAATTATATTGCAATTTCTTTGTTAAAACCTTTAAACAATGTAATTCCTTGCAGAAAATCCAATTACATGTATACAAAATTTAAGATTATTCTAAATTTTCAACTATAAATTCTTGATAAATACAAGCCCATGCAACTGTCTAAAAATTCACATTGTTTTAATATTTTCTGCACAATTTCATAAGTTTCTTACGTCGTTCAATCTGGTCATTGTCTTTGAAAAGTATCTATTACTAAAAAGTTAAAGTAACACTAACAAATAATAATATTATCTTATAAAGCAAAAATGAGGCGCGTCGTTGGAAAACCGGACGTAATGCATGTGCGTAAAGTGTCGTCCTGGAATAGCCTGTACAGTCCATACAGGCTAATCCGGGACGGCACTTTCCGCTTTTGTGGTATCTTTTGTTTCAAGGAAGTCTCTTCTAAACATTAAAATACTGTAGGCGGAAAGTGCCGTCCTGGATTAGCCCGTGCGGACTGCACAGGCTAATCCGGGACGACAAGTTACGCACATGCATTAAGACCGGTTTTCTCACGACGCGCCACAAATGTATTATTTTTGCTATTACACAATCGACGTCCGGGGGTAAAAGAAAGAGCACTGCACCAATTTGAAAGGGATATATCGTAAAACAAAAAAGATCCTGACACAGTGACAAGTTCTTGTCCATAAGGTCTTGAAGAATAGAACCGAAATCACAGTTAACAGCTAACGTAATGCCTAGTGAAACAAACCCATTTGTTTTAAAGAGATTGCTATACGATTACGAATTCCTTCCTATACATGCGTCACCAGAACGTAACCTACGAATCGATGAAACTAACATAGAGACTTTCTGGACAACGTGCTCTGTAAGATCTTTAGTACAGACTTGAGTAAATTAGCATATTTGTAAACTAACAAAATCCCTACAAATCCAAATCATTTATGTGTTGTGAAGTTAAATTTAAACGTATATGACTTTAAACTTAAAGTGTGTATGTACAATCTTTCATGTCAATTATTTTCAAATAAGCAGATAAAAGTGACAATAAAACTTGAAAAACAAACACAAAAACATAAAAATATGCACAAACGAAAACTATTTGGTGATTATAATCTAGCTTATTGTGGATTTAAAAGGTATGGTTGTTCTTAACTTTTATTCCATTTTAAAAAGAAGTATAATTATGTTTATTAACTTTATTTGGTTAATTGTATTTATGTCACTATATCTTTTGTAAGATCGTACATACACGTTTTAAAGAAATGTTTCTTGATTGCAAATGTTCTGAACATAATCGCTGGGCACAAAAGTTAGATTACGATTAGCTTTTTAAGTAGAGCTACGATGTGTTTTGAACGGAATAAACACTGGTTGTGTTTTCATAAGTATTTACTGCAATTCAGAAAATTAGCAAGCAAAGACGACAACTGCAAGAGTTTCATATTGCAGGGACGTTATGTTAAAAGGTGGCTTAAAAAGCGGAACATAATTTAATCTAAGAGACTAACGTGGAGTAACGAGTACCTTGATTTACGATTGAAACTATTAGAATGTTAATTAATGTATATAGCATGTACATGTATTTCATTTCATTTCATATTTGTTGCATTGATGACTGTTCAGGAGTAAAATAAAAAATAAATGTCTAGAACGTGTTTACAGCAAACTTAACCAGGAGGAGGAAGTATTTTCATTTCATATCAATATATTAATTGAAGGCTAACAGCTTTTTATAAGCTTTACTGCTGAATAAATGTTGTTGTTTTTTTTTGTACAAGTAGTGATCTGCAAAAAATAAATTATTCCTCTGTAATTCATAGGCGTCCTATATTCATTCACAAAACTTTAAATCATGTAACAAAACATTTAATTTTACAAAACACGACACAACACGCACTGACAGTGAATGTATTACAGAGACATAACAGGAAATAAAGTATTCTTTTCTAAGAAAACCTTATGTATTTGTTGTTAATGCAATTTCATTTTAGCTGTTATTCCTGAACAGTATAATACCATTTATGCAGTGCGGACTATAGAGATATCTGCAGTGCGGACTATAGAGATATCTGCAGTGCGGACTATAGAGATATCTGCAGTGCGGACTATAGAGATATCTGCAGTGCGGACTATAGAGATATCTGCAGTGCGGACTATAGAGATATCTGCAGTGCGGACTATAGAGATATCTGCAGTGCGGACTATAGAGATATCTGCAGTGCGGACTATAGAGATATCTGCAGTGCGGACTATGGAGATATCTGCAGTGCGGACTGTAGAGATATCTGCAGTGCGGACTATAGAAATATCTGCAGTGCGGACTGTAGAGATATCTGCAGTGCGGACTGTAGAGATATCTGCAGTGCGGACTGTAGAGATATCTGCAGTGCGGACTATAGAAATATCTGCAGTGCGGACTATAGAGATATCTGCAGTGCGGACTATAGAGATATCTGCAGTGCGGACTATAGAGATATCTGCAGTGCGGACTATAGAGATATCTGCAGTGCGGACTATAGAGATATCTGCAATAAATGTAAGATAAAAAAATGCAATATTTTTTACCAGCTATATTTTACAAACTCAAGACTCTTCATAAGTTTTAGATGTCATTAAAATACAAATAAATAAATAAAATATTGTATATTATGCATGCATATGCAAAATACATTCTAGAGGATTAAGTTAATTTTTCAGAAACTAAAATCAATGCTTAACATTTTGCACCGTGCAGCCGTATTGCGGTGAAATTAAACAAAAAAAAATATTGACCTGTCAATAACAAAATGACTCTGGTATAAAATTAATCCATTATATTCATTCACGTGTTGTTATAACGAAATAATATCATTTTATATTAAAATACTATTCACCAAGATGATAAACTTGCAACAAAATAATTAAGATGTTACTTAAACATATCATGTTATTGGACAAATATTTTGGCAACAAAATTAGAATGTATTTCATAGATATTCAAACACATTAGTAATACCTATTTAAAAAATCTTATATTGTATACCAAGAAATTATCAATTAAAACAGCTGATTATGTAATAAATGATTAAAAATAATTTTATCATGTCTTATCGACGCCAGCGATTTTTTCACAACGATGGCAAGAATATTAAATATGGCGATCCTAAATAAAAACCATTGAAAGTGTAACAATGCGAACATATATTGGACATATATAACAAAACAGTTTGGCATATAAATACACGCATGAAACATATACATTTACTACGAATAAATTTAGATATATATATTTAACAAATGACACATGATTTTGAACTTGGAACCTTTACATTTGAACATCGTTAAAGTATAAATAAAAACAAAAAAAATAACAAAACAAAAACGGTATATATTAATAACTCTGCATCAAGAAAATAGCATTTTGGAACACTTGACTCGTCTTCAGATTTTTTCCGGAGATTGCCGAGAAGTTACGACAGACAAGGGACACAACTCCGTCTAGTCAATCGCACTTCAGGGGAGCAAATTCAACACTGAACCCGCACATTTATTAAAATCGTCGTTGTGCTATATTTTCTGCACTATGTCGACTCGAAACCTTCTCCGAATTCGGGTTTAATGCACTTTGTCTAAATAATGTCACATAATCAGCAGATGATTATAATTGTTTCACAAAAACGCTTTGCAAAAACATCTTACCATTACAGCTTATCTACAAACAACATACCGTCAATAAGTACCATCTCACAGAGACGCTAGTGCAGACATTTCTTAACTTTCATCATACCTTAAAAACTACTATTGTCACACCATGGATGTTCGAGTATTCCTCAAATTTTCGTATCTCCCATTTTGTTATTACCGTTGCCTATTTGCACAACCGTATGCCCGTGGCTGTTATAGCGCACGATGGAGTCCCTCGGGGGTTTCAGACTGTCCCTGTCCCGGTCCCGGTGGTAGATGTGATCCGGTCCGTACTGCTCCACGTAGCTCACGCTGCGAAGCCGGACGTTAATTCCCCGACAACGGAAACACAGGATTTCTCTGAACGGAGTCCGAAATTCCCTGTTAAATCTCGCATAAATAAGAGGATTCATAAAAGAGTTACCGTAGCCTAACCACGTAAGGCAAGATATAAGCTGAATAGGAATTGTGTTTTCACCAACAAATGGACGAATTACAGCAACAATAAAAAATGGAAGCCAGCACAACGTAAATCCTCCCATGATTATTCCCAGAGTTTTTGTGGCTTTTCTGTCACGATTATGAGAGGAACTACTTTTTGTAGTGTGCCGCGTAATTAAGGATTTTAAAGTAAATCGTCTTTTCACAGGTTTTGACGGTGGTAGCATTTCTGACGTGACGTCATCGTGCTCGCCGTAACCGTTACGTACTAAGTTACCATTGGCCATATTTAAATGATCACTTTGCCCGCTGCTTCGCGAGGACTTTGCCGACAGGTTTATTGTCTCGTTTCCACGATCTAAACTTCCCAGCTTGGATTGTTTCTCCTTTTTCATAATTCTGGAGGACACCAGCCAAATCCTAAAGTATATCACTATCATCACTATCAACGGCATATAGAAGGCTCCGAACGTTGCATAGATCTGGTACCCGATCTCCTGGCTGATGAAACAGACGAACGCCGGTCTCTCGCTTTTCCAGCCAAAAAATGGCGGGATTGAGATTAGCACTGAGAGCGACCATACCGCGGCGATCATGACAGCCATCCGCGTAGGTGTCCGTTTGATGGCGTACTGGAACGGTCGAGTGATTACAAAATACCTATCTATACTTATCATGCACAGGTTGAGGATAGACGCGGTGCACATAATGACGTCAGCGGAAGTGAAGAAGTCACAGAACGCGTCATTGAAAGTCCAGTAACCGCGGAGTTCCGTTACCGCCGCGAACGGCATCACCAAGGCCGCCACTAGGAGGTCCGAGACGGCTAAAGACACTATTAACAGATTGGATGGCGACTGAAGACGCTTCACTATGGCGACTGCTATACATACTAAAGAATTACCCACGATAGTCCCGATGATTAAAATTCCAAGTAAAAAGGCAATGATAATTTGCTGCCATAGTTCGTACGGGTTTGGTGGAGGAAGGTCTGACGTTACGTTACTGACGTCAGTTACGTTCGTTAACGTCCGAACCGTCGTATTGACGGTGATGTATTCAGAACTATTGCTCACGTTGGCTGCTGATAATCCTCTGTGAATTTCCACAACATCTATATTTCCGGAAGAATCCATATCTTCTCTATTAATCCCCTAAATTACTATTTCCCAGCATTAACGTCAATAAGTTTTTCACAAAAAAAGATAACAATAATCCGCATAAGTCAATAAGTTTCGAATTCCCAAGTCAAACGCATTCTCATACAGTGTACATTTCACTTTCTTCGTCTATTAAAATACCACATTTTCAACTCAATCCCAAACCGGGGAATCATATATTTTAATGTGTAAATTTTCGTACTGCGGGATGATGTTCTCTCAATGAAATGTTAAATAAACCTTATTCAGGGTTAGACGTCTTTCATCGCTTGATGTCCCAAACGCAAAGGCAATAGGATGAGGTTATAATTATTCTAAGCTTGCCTCTCAGTCTGCATAGCGTTCACTTCCAAACTTCTGAATCAAAAATACATCCTTTATTGAATATAGACGTAAAACACATTCAGTCTATACAAAGATATTGCATCGGCGATTAACTTTCAATAAATTCCATTCTATAACATTCGGAATATTTTAGGTCCAAATATTACTTCGATAATTAGAGCAATGCTGAAATACCTTTCCCATTACCGATGTCATTTAAATCACACACTTGGATTGCACAAATATTTATCAAATTTATAATATTTTATACCATTAACCTATACCCGGATGCAAACAAATGTATCCATATTCGCAATTCTTAACGGAATGTCGAACACACACATCAGGCTACGTGATATGTTTCATTTTTCGAAATAAATAAATTCGTAGTTTCGAATTTCACTTCATAAATCCATTCACCGCACCGTCGCCGAGCCTTTGTTTTTGACTAAGACGATATTCGCTTTCTATATTTCACGACACAATAGTCCAACATACTAACCTCACCTTTTAATGACTTCGATTGAGTACGCTCGTAAGCCTCGTTAATTATGCATTACTTGATCCTCTTAACAGCCACTTGTTAGGTAGTTAAAATCCATCCAGTTTGGCAATTTTAGCTCGCGTTCATGTTTTCATTTTTGTCTGCAATGCATCGCTTTAGAACTATTTATGGTGTTCTTTCCACAATACGCTTCCAAAAACCAATATCCAATTGTAAAGTCGGTTTGTTTAGCACAGGACATGCCAGATATCACTCGTTGGCTAGTTAGACCACCAGTTGTACTCCTGTTCTTCGCTACATGTTCAGTGAAAACCTCTTCCTTTAACCGGTATTTTATTTGGCTTTATTATTGTGCAATGGCGTGCACATTAAGGTTTAGAGCGGTTTATTTCAAATCAATCTTAGCGGTATTTCCTTTAGCATTCGCATTGCGATTGTATTTTTCACTTTCCACTTGTATCCAATTAGTATTATTGAAACATTCTTATTATACTTGACTAAACGTAATTTATTGTGGTACTGTGTATTCAATAAATGTAACTTTTTCTTTATGTATCGGATCGTGTACCGTAGACATTCAGTCTACTAGCAGCTCGTAATTCATGGTCAGTAATCAAAATATCCACTAGCGATTATTTTCGTTTAATAACACACGCCGCAATAACATTAGGTTAAATGCAATTTTGGCAAACCTTTTTCCCGCTAAAAATCACCAATAATCCTGCAATCAGCGAGTAATTCCGATGAGATACGAATTTAAATGTACGAATAGGGGCTCCGGCGAAAAAATCTCGCTTTTGGTCCTGGCGATTCGTTATGCAAAATTCCCCGTTTGTCGAAGTATGGAAAACTAATTTCACTGGCGTTAACTTCTTGTACAGAGTGTATATTTAGATACTATCATTAGTTCTGCCAAAATTTTCCTCAGAAATCACAAAGTTACTTAGCGCTGCCAGATTTCACGTTCCAAACTGGTGCTGATTTATTGTACAGACGTTCTTGGCTTTGGAAAATACACGTCCTTCGCGTCTTTTCCGCTATGCCTCTTTTTGAAAGTCAGTTTACTGGGCTCGCTGTTTCGCGCATGCGCGACGCACGTGAGCGCCACTCGTCACCTACGTATCGGACGGCGTCATACCGGCATCCATGATTTCCTGAAAAGATAAAACGGGTTTGAAAATGAATATAATCGACGTACAGCAACTTATAGACGAAATGCGTGAACGACAGATGCGTGTTTAAAGATTTAACAGATCAAACTCTTTGATAACTTTCCAAATTATGTTGGCCTTTTTTCTCCTACAAAACGACCATTGCAATTTTTAGTGGTTCTGTTGAGTTATTGGTTTCAATTTATTTACGTCTTACACAAAACAGAAGTGTATTTCAAACGGTGTCTTTATTGAATATACTTTATATATAGTAACGGTGTTTCACATCAATTTTCATTAAGCGAAAGTGAAGCCTGTGTTATTCACGAAAGACTTTCTTGCCAGGTTTAACAACTTTTTCTTAAGAAGGTAAAGTTTCATTTACCACTTAAATATTGAAGATCATTAGGTCGTTTAATAATACATGTATGTATATGCCAAAGCGTGTTTTACACTGATGTACTGCGAGAACAACTCGGGTAGAAATATGGAACATCCTTACAGTGCAATCTAAAACAGAACATAACAACAACACATTGGCATCTAGGAACTAAACGAAATAATGCATGGCATCCACGTGTTATGTATTTCTGTAATGTACGGTGTTCCGCTTTGGCAATCTCTTTTTCGTGTTATTAATTTGTAAATATGCAAACTAACACAGTGAAACTCGACGAGAAATCATGCAAGTCACGAATGGACTAAGTGAGGGAAAGAAATAACGATAGTATGATAGTATATAGAAACTTGTCTTAAAAATACGTCTATATTGGATCGTGTTTAAACATGTTTTGCGTCGTGTTCACACGTCGTAAGATCGTTCTTTCGTAATGCGTCTTGGCGCCACATAAAATCCCTAACCAAAGTAGGATGATATCATACAAAGATGCGTGAAAATAAAATCACGAGTGTTAAACGTCGGAAAATAACTAAACACATAAAGAAACTAAACTCGAATAGCATTGGTTTCGTTTTTTTCTCTTTGGTGTTTTCGCGTTTTCGTATTGTCGCTCGTTTGTAAATTGAATATCGCTATGTAGGACCATATTTTTCACAAATCATATTGTTCACATCTGTTAAAAATAGGATCTCATTGCTCACAGTTGTGAAAATTGAGATCTAATTCTTCACACTCCACAGTCTTATTGTTCACATTTTCTGTAAAGTTTGTGATCGCATCCAGTTACTGATATGCAATAAAATCATATTAATCATTTATCCTAACGTATGCCCCGTTTTTAGCCAATTACATTCTTCGCACTTCAAAATATGACCAATGAGATCCTATTCTTCACAGGTGTGGGAAAAATATGTTTTGTGGAAAATGTAATTCTACATCGCTATATTGAACCAACATTTAGCTCAGTCGACAGTGGAAGCAGAGAATGCCAAGCACATGTTTTACATTTGAGGCGCGTCGTGGGAAAACCGGACTTAATGCATGTGCGTAAAGTGTTGTCCCGGATTAGCCTGTGCAGTTCGCACAGGCTAATCCAGGACGGCACTTTCCGTCTACAGTGGATTTATGTTAAGAAGAGACTTCATTAAAACAGAAAATACCATAAAAGCGGAAAGTGCCATCCCGGATTAGCCTGTGCGCGGACTGCACAGGCTAATCTGGGACGACGCTTTACGCTCATGCATTAAGTCCGGTTTTCCAACGACGCGTCTTATTTATCCTTATCACCTGATCTGTTATATACACCAAATATTTTATAAAGTCTAAAATCGTCGTCGATCTGAGATACAATTTGGAAACAATCGTTAATTTCAGTCATGTTGACAGTACTAATGAAATCTTTCTTTTTGTATTGGTCCCATGTATGAATTTTTCTCGCTAACAGGTCCATTTTCATTATTAAACATCGGAACACAATTTCGGAATAACAAAGCAGTGAATGCCCAAACAGTACACTATATAAATCCAGAGTAATCAGACAACAATGTGTTATATCATGTTTGCATAGTTGGCTCCACTTTCGTGGCCCAGCACTCGTCATATACCTGTCACGTCCCATAGAACAGTACATCTACATTCCACTTATAAATCTGTAAAGTCCTCCACTGCCGCTACCCGGAACTGTCGTGGAGTGTTTTATGCGCTTGCTAACGATGAAAATAGATTGCAATTACAGTTAATGTCGACACGTCTGTCTGCTAGAGGAGAAAAAACAATCTCTGTTACGCGCGCCTCGTGCGTTGACAGGTCTGGAACTGCCATGACTCCGCAGGGCTCGAAACCACGCCCATAGGATTAACAGTCTGACACGCAAATCAATAGCCTTAATGAGCGTGTACGCCAAGTTGCGACATTTTAACGTTATATAAGGCGTACAAAAGTTATGTTTGTTTCACGTTACTCGACCTACCCTAAAACATGCCCCGACCCCAGAATATTTTATTGAGTTTGTCATTTTTGTGTGTGTTTTATTTACATTTTCCAATAATAAAATGTTTTTGGGATAAATAAAGTGTTTTGTTTGGATAGCATCCACTTCAAAACAATGTTTAAGGATATGACCGGTGTGTTTTGAATATTCATTTAGTTTCTGAATCATTACTCATAAAACCCCGTTTCGGTTCATGGATCAGCATACATAGTTGAAACTTTGGTAAATTACTGCAAATATATTGCTGTTTAAATACAAGTTAATAAATATCGAAATAGGAGGGTGGTAATTATGTTCAGAACCATTCTCTTGAAGTGACCCGGAACTACCAGTGATTCGAAACTCCTTCAATCACTGTGCCTTGTATTGGAACGGTAGCTAACAGTTATTGTTTTTTTCCTGTACAAATGTGTTTCAAATTTGTTGTTTACGTTATATAATAAAGTTAATTAATAAAATTGCCATTAATTAGTTGAATTCGTATTGTATTTGTTATTTGGCTTCAGACAGCCGTATTGGCCTCAGACCGTAGGGCAATACGGCTGTCTTCAGCCCAATAACGAGGCCAATATGAATTCAACTAATAAATAACATTATGTAATTGCTATTTAATTTGAATTGCAATGCTATGAGGTTAAAGTTTATTCACAAGTGCGTGTATTGTGATTAATTCTGGGCTAAGTGTGAGGTTCGGCATTGTTTTAAACCGGTTTAAACCCCAAATGCTTTGCATGGACCGTTCCAAGGCGGTGACCCCAGTTTTAATCATTTTTGATGTTTTGTGTTGTGTTGTATGTATTGTCCTGTATTGTATAGGTAATTGGTCATTTGCCTCAAATAAAGGACCAGCGGATGGTGATAAGGGTTTCTCTCCTGGTGATGTCTCTGGAGTTTCATTATTCCTATATTTGCGCATTTTGATTTATATAAAAATAACCCAACACGTTTCATAAAATATAGGAAAAATGAAACTCCAGAGACATCATCAGGAGAGAAACCCTTATTAACATCCGCTAGTCTTTTATTTGAGGCAGTCCGCACAGGCTAATTCGGGACGGCACTTTCCGCTTTTATGGCATTTTCTGTTTCAATGGAGTCTCTTGTAAACATAAATCCACTGAAGGCGGAAAGTGTCGTCTTGGACTAGCCTGTGTGTCCTGCACATGCTGATCCGGGACGACACTTTAGCACATGCATTAAGCCCGGGTTTCCCACGACACGCATCAGATCTCATTTTTAACAACGTTTTTGTGATACCGAAACACACCGTATCACAGCGATACGTTCTTGTAGCCACTCTAACTAATATGCGACGATACAATTAAAACTACTTTTGCTTATTGTGAAAACAAATTATATGAATATCAATTTAAACCATTTATTCACAGCAGATCGATATTTTTATTGTTTTGCGCTGTTTGAGGTGTCGCCTCGTGAAATCGCACGTAGAATAGTGCATACTCATAAACAAGTCAATCTTCATACAAATTAAGCGTGAGTGCGAAAAACTGTACACATATTTAACTCAAGCTAACATTTGATATATTCTCTCGCTATTATTTGATCCGTTTTAATTAAATCACTTAATGCCACGTGTGTAACGGGGTATTGTAAATCTGGGGATTCGTTTAATTTTTTATGGCATTTTCTGTTTCAAGGGAGTCTCTTTTAAACATAAATCTACTATAGGCGGAGAGTGTCGTCTTGGATTATCCTGTGTGTACTGCACATGCTGATCCGGGACGACACTTTACGCACGTGCATTAAGCCCGGTTTTCCCACGACACGCTTCAATTCTTGAAATTCTGTATAACAATGACTCGGAATTCAAACCGCCGCGATTTAGTGGAAAATAATCGAATATGAACTGCGGCATCAGTCCGCATGACGGATGACTTACTCAACTGCACATGCTATTAGATTCAACGCGTAATACACGTTTTCTTACGAATCGGACAGTTCAGCATTACTTAAAACTAATCACATATAATTATGTGAACAGACTGTGTGTTGATAAACAGTTACATTTTTCACAATATTTTTCTTTCAGATTAAGAACATATTGTTGTTAAATCAATTGTATTATTCTTGGTGTAAAAAGAGTAACATTGTTTTATTCAATTGTTTACTTAGTGCAAAGAAAACCATGTTATGCCCAATGCGGATTTTGGAGGTTTTAACTAAGGAATAAGACGTAAGTTGAGCGTTGGACAAAAACTCATTTTGCGCTAGATGTTTGGGGAAATATCAACGAAGACATGTCTAATTTACATATTGGATACATACACATCTAATTTACAAATTCGATACATAAGCTTTTTCTTCTTGCATAAACTTGTAAGTCGCAAACGGCAACAAAGTGCGAACTCAATTAACCTGTCGTAAAACCTGGCGCAGTTTGAATTAGAAATTAGGAAATCAATACTTGTGTACGGTCTATTGGGTAATTGTATTTATACATTTACCATTTATGGAATTAAGTTTGTTATAAGATTAACTAAGTCAAATATTGGGCATTTAGAGATATTAAAATCCTTCTTATGTGGCTAAAGAAATATGCTGGCAATGGACCGTAATGTGAACATGATTTTCAGTACGACGAAAATGTATTTGAGGCGTGTCGTGGGAACCCCTGGCTTAATGCATGTGCGCAAAGTGTCGTCCCGGATTAGGTGTGCGGACTGCATGGGATCTGTGCGGACTGCACAGGCTAATCCCGGACGACACTTTACGCACATGCATTAAGCCCGGTTTTCCCATGACACGCCTCATTTTTGCCCCCCCCCCCCCGCATCATGCTGTCCCTCTGGGTTGGCCAACATTGGAAAGCGTAATTTCTTTGAAATTTAATAATATATTTGCATATATTTAATGAAGAGACCATTTTAACAACCTTAATTAAAAGCATATGTTTGTTTGTTTCGATTTTTCGCCGTGTTTAAAAGTACGCCGTGTTTACAAATCACACTTTTCCTGGGCAAGCTTAAAATAAAAACATTGGATTTACTTTTTAAATTTGTAAATGTCAAACAATTGGTCCGGCTCCCCACCCTGCTCCTTTTGAGCAGCAACATGTACCTTTAAGATCCCATAGCTTTCTATAATACATACACGTGTTTAATGTAAAGGTAACTGTCAGTACAAAAATGCAACTGTATTAAAGGGACATGTTCGCAGATTGACGATTTGACAATTTCCAAAATGTTTGTCGCAGATTCCAAAAATAAAGAAAATTGTTATACAGCAGCGAAATAGCACTACTGAAATATTAGAAATAACGTTTCTTTGATGAGTATTCATCAGTTGAAATGGATAAAATTATAAAGAGTAATTTTATAATAATAACAATAATAATAATAATAATGATAATAAAAAAATAATTATAATAATGATAATAAACATTATCATCTTTATGATAATCATCATCATTATTATTATTATTATTATTGTTATCGTGCTGCTCATCGATTTCATACTCTAATTATCAAGCTAAGTGAAGGCAAATTCTATTTGAAATTCTATTTGAAATCAAACAAAAAAGAACATAACGACAGTGTAAATAAATGTGATGAAAAGTAAGCTACAAGCATATATGAATACATATTTGTTATGTTATGCAAATTAAGTAAATAAACAAAACAAAATCATAAGAACACTGAGTTAATTTTATTATTTCACATGCCTCTTTGCTAATTTAACACATTTATCATCATAAATGTTATTAAACGTTCATAGGATATTTGCAGTTATATTTGTATTTAAATTAATGATTGGTAAAACATAAAATTAACCTACTGGTGCAATCATTTGACTGGTAATACATTAAATAAACCTACTGGTGTAACCATTTGAAACACTATAGAAATAACATTAGCAATAAATATTAAAGCGTATTCAGGACAAAAGAAAAAAAGGTCATCGACGAGTCTCTTTTTTTTTTACTAAAGATCAAGATATTTTCAATTAAATGTAAATGATCTTTATGGTTACCATTTCGATTCACGAATCGCATTGATAAAATCTAAATCAAGGAATAATTTATAGGACTAATTGATACCCATTCATGTAAACCTATTTTTTACTGGAAGAAATTAACTCGATATGCCACATTTAAAGACACTGTAACACTTAACAACTGTTTGCCTCAATTATATATCATTAAAATGACACGCACTTTCAAATGTCGCCTGTGATAATATTTTATCTGAGTTATTTGTGTCAAACGTAGTGGAAACACTCATTTGAAAAAAGAAAAACATCCAATAAATTATCCAAAAACGAAGCATGATAATTATAACAAATAACCATACAACTTTTGTTTTTATAATAAATATCTACAAAGATGTAATTGAATAACATAGTAACAGGTCTGTGGACTATATTGCATTTGTCTTTGAGCAAAGTAATTCTCTGAATCCGTATTTCAGAAACATCATAAGTTCATCTTAAACTATTTTTACTTAAGCTCTAATTATGTAATGTAATATATTTAAACAACATATAAATTATATGAGGGACGTTGTGAGAAAACCGGTCTTAATGAGTGTGCGTAGTGTCGTCCCGGATTAGCCGGTGCAGTCCGCACAGGCTAATCCGGGACGGCACTTTCCGCGTTTATGGTATTTTCTGTTTCAAGGAAATCTCTTCTAACCAGATATCCACTTTAGGCGGAAAGTGCCGTCCTGGATTGACCTGTGCGGCCTGCAGAGGCTGATCCGGGACAACACTTTACGCACATACATTAAGCCCGGTTTTCCCACGACGCGCCTCATATACATTTCCGAATCCCTTCACAGTTCAGTAAACAACAGTTAACAGAAAATTGATAATTAAAACGCACTTAGCAAATTGCTATTTGAATATGAAATAAAATGTTAATGAAAAATTATGATTTTAAAGTGAAGATAAGATTTGACTTAAGATCGTTCTGGGATACAGGCCCCGTTTATAAAATACATACGTGGAATATGCCCATCCGCAAAAAAAGATATTAACGAACAGATATTTAAACTCTATGTGTTGATGACCATGTACTTTGTACAAGTAGTAATAAAATGTCTGTCAAAATGAAAATATAAGTGTTATACATATTAATTATTAATGTAGGTTAGTGTAAGAATTCTGCAAGAAACACCATAGAAACAATATTGACAAGAAAGTAAAGAAAATATATACACTCACGCGGTTAAAAATGTATTCCTGTATGTCAGTATTACAATCCTTACACAGAAGTAAAGCCTCGGTCACAACCGGGTTGCGTCGACCTTACGTCGAGCTTGCGTCGAGATTTTTTGTCAAAAACGTGCGTCGGACCAAAGGCGCCCGTGCGTGTTTATCTTGATCGCTAGGTCGCGGCAACAACCGCAACCGCTTAAGTTGATGCGTCGGCATTGCGTCCAACACCCATCGTGCGGGCACCGTAAAGGTCACCGTGCGAACATCGTGCGATCAACCTACGGGCACTCTACGTTTTTTGCTTCGATATTGCCTGTCGCTAGCACGCAAGGTGCACTTGCGGACGTCGCACGACTTCCTTGCATAGTACTTACGGCGATAAACGCAACGGCGACGCAAGAAAGAAACTGACAACTCACGCTCGCGGTAAGACACGGGCGATTATCGCACGGTGACCGCAAGGCGCTATGTGCTTCGTATAAATAACCGCGATTATTTGCATGCTTTTAACACATGTTCCATGTTATCTCTTTATTTCGCGTGTGTTACAATCATACTGCTACTTAAAAAAATAATTATTTTTTAAAAATAATTTTGAAAATTCAACCATAGCATCTTCTGATATACATGTCAAATTAAAAGTCATTAATGGCACCAATTCATGCAGGACATTTATGAAAAAATATTGATGTTCGTGTTTTTGCCACAATACCACTGCTGTCTTGGCGCGACCGTGCGTACGACTTGCGGTGATGGTGCGATAACTATGCGTTGGTCGTGCCTCGACATAACAAGTAATTCACGGTCACACAGTTACCGTCGCCGTAGGACAGACGCACGTCAATCGCACAATTCGCAGAGACTAAAACTGCTAAAACTGCGGACTGCTAAAACTGAAAACGCGCGACAAACGTGCGGCGAACGCACGTCGCTCGTAAGTTGGACGCACGATGCCCGTACGAATTTCACAAGTTCTTACGAAACGCATGCGTTTGTGTTGCGAACTCAAAATCGTGCGTTTGGTCTGCGGTCTGCGGTCGCCGCAGTGGGTTGTGACCGAGGCTTAAAATATCTAAATAATATCTCGTATAGTGTCCGGCCATCGGGTAAGTTCTTATTTGTTAAAATTAATTGACGTACCTAATTTTCGGTAATACTTATGCAATACTTAATCTACCAATTAGACGCATATTTCACTATAATAACGTAATAACTACGAGAATTACGACGTATTACTTATTGGTTGAACGGTTATGTAGTTAAACAATGTATTCCACACATCAGAAAACCGAAATTAAACCAGATTTAGAAAAAAAAATGGCGCACAGACTTGATGAAAGTGATTTCGGACAAGAATTGTGCACTGTGACGTCGCGCAAGCTAACCCGGTACATATCGCACGTAACGTATTTGTGACTATCATGAAAGGCCCATCTCTCCAAGAAAAAAAAGAGTTTGTTTTTGAAAAAAAACAACCTATGTCTCCCCCACGCACCGCAATAACTCCGCTAATCTGCCATGACATTCCGAAGATATGCACAACCACACTTGGTACTGAAGTTTTGTCAAATTCCAGCCAGTGGTTACGGAAAAGCACATACAAGGTCTGTTATGTCAACAACTTGAAAGGGCCATAACTCCGCGAAAATTCTGCCGACGACGATATGCAAAACTAGAATTGGTACTGATAAATCCTGTTAAGTTTGGTCAAAATTAAAGGTACAGTTTCACAGAGATTTTTTTTCTTAAACTGACTTTTTCCTGTTCTATAACACATTTATTGATTATATTTCAATGTTTAAAAGGACATTGGTTATTAAAATTTATTTTTTAAATGTACTACCTAGTAGACATACCCTAGTATTAACACAAAAAGGCTTAATAACTCAAAATGAATATGTTGTTGTTTTTTTAAATATCCAAAACGGTATAACTGACAAAATGTTGCTATAAATAGCAACGCTTACATGTACCAACAGAAGGTAACAGCAAAAAAGGGGAACATTATACTATATTGGTCAAAATGAGCTTCAAAGTACAAATACCAATATCAGATGGACAACACTGTGTCATTGTGTGTGAATGTAAAGTGTGTTACAAAAACTGAAATTTAGTTTTTATTAACCGAATACCCGGTACAATAGTTGCAAATAATGTTTACAATTTTTTAGTTTGTATACTGCGCATTCTCAAAGGTTGCATAGGTACGCCACTGTATGTAATATACCATAATTATGTATGGTCAGAAATAAAACACATGTTCCTTCAAATCTAAATACATTACGATTGAAATATGTGGCGGCACGCACATATACATTTGTACAAGAACGTTCAACTCGAAAATGCCTCGACTTTATATTTTAATAAGTTCTTATGTGTTAATTACCTGCATAATCGTATTAAGAGAGTTGCTATTTTTAGCATGTATTTGGCAAAGATATACATGCATGTTTTGTAATAAACGTATGCTTAATAATTGCATTACATTACAGGTCTATATCCGTATAAGCGACCAATACCCTGACTGAAGTTCAAACGCGGCGAACATTCATTAGGTTTAGAATGTTACACGTCAATAATACATGGTCTGTCAATGCACTGAGCTAAGGACAGACTTTCTTAGTGTTAGACTTTTGGAGGGAGCCAACGGTCTTATTAGAGGGTAATTTCCAAAACAGGTAAAGCGAAAAACTACTGCTTTTCTTTGCAGGCTACGAGTCAGTAACTCGAAACCTGAAAGGGTCCTTCTTCAAAACAACAAAATTAACGCCTGCTTTCTCACATTTTACTTTTTTAAGATAATGTATGTCATGGGTTATTACTATGTGTATATCATGTGATATGCTACAATTACAGTTTCTAAAAATGTCAATCTATTAAAAATGTTACGGCAAGCTAAGGACACCCCTATTTTCGCTATTGACTTGTAACCGAAATATTCACCTGGGTGTCCTGGAATAAGACCACTAAATTAATGCGCTACATCTGTTATTTTTGACTCGTTGAAAGTGTTATTTCTTTTTACCGATTCTTATTCTGAATATTTTGACAACAAATTACTGTAATGTATTCAGTTTAAATTGTAGTATGGACAATCGACAGCACGAATCGTATGACCTACTTTGACTAGGCTGCGAATCACTAACAATCGATGCTCCTAACTACCACACTTCATTGTTTATTCTACATGGCTCGTTGAATATTGACTTGTTAATGCAGCAGTCCAGAAATATGTAAATAAACTAAAACTTTGCAGAAATTGTTTCTAATGGACATCATATCGATGAAAATAAAAAACGGCATTGAAATCGGTAAAATAATAACGTTTTGGTAACTTGTTATCGTACAGTTATTTGTATGCGATAGCTGGTGATGCCTTTGGAGTAAATCATCATGTACATTAGTGTATATTCCGTTCGTACCGATTTCGAACATAAACATTATAAAATGCATTTCTTAACAAGACACAGTTTCCAGACGGATAAACAACGTGCATTAGAACTACTGCCAAATTAAGATGTATTAAATAATATTCTATGAACTGCAGCTTTAAATTGCATGTATATAAAACCGTTTGCATTATATAATTAGATTGAACAAAATTTGTTCGTTACTTACACATTGATTTTTTATTTTGATGTCGTATACTATTGAATAAGAAGCCATATTGTCAAGTTAAATGTGGGAAAATTAACATCATTCAAACAAATGTTTCCTTTTTAGCAAACATGCACTCATAATTCACCTGCTTTTTGTTTCTTTGTCGCTAACAGTCTTTCTACGCTGTTAGCGTTTTAATTAGTTTCTATTATAGTTTTGATACCGCCAGTTTTAGGAAGGAAAAACTCATAAATTCATATTTTTATGATTATTTTCATATAGAAGGTCGGCAGGGAGGGGGGGGATTGCTCTACCCTTCTGTATCGAAACAAGCGGGAATACTGTTGTTGTGTCGCAACGAGCATGTCATATCTGCTTGTGACACGGCCCGGGCCTTGGAAGTATGGTAATGGAGGGATTTTCTTATGCTTATCGTAATGAATATTCATAACGAATTACGGTCGGACTGCCGGACCAGATACAACACAGTTTTAGTTTTGGCTGAGCTATTACAATATTAGACAACATATGAGTTATATAAGACCGCAACAAAAGTTGGTTAGAATATTGTAAGACGACACGTTACATTTTGCAGTAACTGGTGCTGAGTTATTATTAATAAGTACGGTAGACGACAGTCGTGTGTTCTAAGTTAGGTGGCACTTATTCAGCCCAAACTTTGAATTGGCAGGTTCGAAATTTCTGAAAAATAGGGATACAATGAAACTGAGCGGCTTTTTGACTATTTTAGAAGTTGTTAGTATCATATTTGAATGCTGCAGTTTTGCATTGCATTCTTTAAAGCAAATTCAAAAAATATGCCCTTTATAAAGTCAATGCATGTGTCGAGCCGTATGTGCACATAACATTCATACATGGGGATTCCTGGTAAACCTGATAGAGCCCCCTTACGATCTTTTCTCTCTATATACGAGTGCCACTGTCGATATGAGGCGCGTCATGGGAAAAATGGGCTTAATGCATGTACGTAAAGTATCGTCCCTGGCGGACTGCACAGGCTGATCCGGGACGACACTTTCCGCTTTTGTGGTATTTTCTGTTTCAAGGAAGTCTCTTCTAAACATAAATCCGCTGTATGCGGTAAGTGTCGTCCTGGATTAGCCTGTGCGGACTGCATAGGCTGATCCGGGATGACACTTTCCGCTTTTATAGCATTTTCTGTTTCAAGGAAGTCTCTTCTAAACATAAATCCACTGTAGGCGGTAAGTGCCGGCCTGGATTAGCCTGTACGGACTGCATAGGCTGATCCGAGACGGCACTTTCCGCTTTTTTGGTATTTTCTGTTTAAAGGAAGTCTCTTCAAAACATAAATCCACTGTAGACGGTTTGTGCCGGCTTGGATTAGCTTGTGCGGACTGCACAGGCTGATCCGGGACTACACTTTACGCACATGCATTAAGCCTGGTTTTCCCATGACACGCCTCATATATATTGTTAGACGTTTTCATTTCGTTTTCTAATAAAGAAGTTCATCTAAATTTTGCTTATTTAATTGTTTTCTTGTTATAAAAAACTGCGAATCCGTAAAAATGTGAATTTTATTTTTGGGACAAGCACGAATTTACCAATAATTAAAAAATAATATTACAAAAATTGTAAATCTGTGCTAAAATGACAAATCGAACATGTATATAAACAGGACTGGTTAGAACCAGTACATTTTTATCAACATATCGGTTATTGAACCGCAACTTGGATAATGCATAATTAATTCTCATAAGGGAATTAACCATAACGGCAGAAACAAGTACAAACACAAGGCATAATTAAATCATCATTGTTCGCGAGCGATTTCTTTTGTCCAAATGGAACTCCTGCAAACTATAATCCGTTAAAAATTCAAAAGCATGTTGCAAAAACAAGTTCAGGGATTTACCGTGTCATAGCCAATAGCTGTCTAGATCACGTTTTGTGGATTAATGCCGGCATTGTTTACAGTTAATCTCTTCAAAGGGACATCATTATCGGGAATAACATCCAGACGTAAACAATAAAAGTCAACAATTGCTATCGCCGTGCAACCATCCAACACATAGACGTTTTCTGCATTACACTGTAAACATACACGTATTCAATAGTGCAAACTATAGACGGTTATTGCGTAAGAAATTTCCAGCTTCATGTTTTGTTTTTGACTTTTACCTTCGTACTGTATAGTATGAGCTCAATAAAGGCGTCATTTCCTAGCAAATATTGCAAGCTGTAGAAGGTTATAGCGTAACAAAGTACGGCTTAATGTTCTTGTTTTTTTACCTTCATATAGTAGAGGCTCAATATAGGCGTCATTCAATAGCAAATATTGCAAGCTGTAGAAGGTTATAGCGTAACAAAGTACGGCTTAATGTTCTTGTTTTTTTACCTTCATATAGTGGGGGCTCAATATAGGCGTCATTCAATAGCAAATATTGCAAGTTGTATAAGGTTATTGCGTAACAAAGTAAGGCTTAATGTTTTGTTTTTGTTTTTTTACCTTCATATAGTAGGGACTTAATATAGGCGTCATTCCCTAGCAAATATTGCAAGTTGTAGAAGGTTATTGAGTAAGAAAAGAACGGTTTCAATTTTTTTGTTTTTGTTTTTTTACCATCATATAGTAGGGACTTAATAAAGGCGCTATTCCCTTGTAAATATTGCAAGTTTTAAACGGTTTTTGCGTAAGAAAAGAACGTCTTCCTGTTTTACCGTTACATAACAGGGGCCGAATATGGGTCTTATCCCCTAGCAAACTTAAAAAAAAACCTCAACAACATGCATTTTCCTTTAACGTTGTATTTACACCTGAATTTTCATGGAACAATCTGATTTGTTGCCATATTTTTCTACCTACCTACCCAGCCTCTAAAACAACTTATATATGCGTTAGGTATGAAACATGCCCCAAATATCATTTCAAGATCATGCTTTCTTTGTGACGAGTACTGCCTTAAAGTAAAACATTGGTAACAAATGACGTTGTAGATGATACGAATTATAGACAAGTCTTCAACCGTCTATAATTGAGGCAAGGTATGTCGTGGGAAAACCGCACAGGCTGATCCGGGACGACACTTTTCGCTTTTATGGTAATGCCTGTTTCAATGAAGTCTCTTCTAAACATAAATCCACTGTTGACGGAAAGTGCCGTCCGGGATCAGCCTGTGCGGACTGCACAGGCTGATCCGGGAGGACACTTTACGCACATGCATTAAGCCCGGTTTTCCAACGACAAGCCTCAATTATTTAAAAGTGTGTGTTGGCATACTTCTCCATAAAATAACCAGATAGCCTCCGTTATATTTTGACTAAAATTAAAGAAAAGTTAACTTTGTATGAAAATATACACAGCTTTTATCAAACAGTTTTGTACACTACACTTACGGTCACCATATTTAAATGGAAATTTTCACGTTAGTGCCTTCAGCTACATACGAAAACTATTTAAAGATCGTACAATTTTTCACGAAATGCTTAAGATTTATTGAAAGTTGGCAGTTTTCAAGAAAAAAAAAAAAATCAACAATAACTACATGTATATTGCCGGTATAGTTTCTTTTACATTTTTGCGAGAGGCATAACACTATTTTCGCAAATTTGACTTTTTTTAATTACAAAATAATATTTTCACGAAAATTCAGATTATCTTGCGCCGAATTATGCCACGTTAAAAGTGTTTTATTTTTTCAAATCATGTCAGTCGTATATTGCAAGTTATACTTATTCTGTCCCGCGTAATATCTCAGAAGATTCACTATTTACGACGGCAATTCATTATTCATTCCGTCGGCATGGCCAAGTAAATTATTCATAGAAGTAAATCTTTGTTGTCCGCCCGAAAAAACAACAACATCGCAGTACGTATTTCATTTCACCCTACGTTAATTATACGTAACAGTCGGGTATCGTTCGACTACTTGGTTTTGTCGGTCGAGAAATTAGCTTGTACTTTATCTCATATAGGCAGTTATAATTTCAACATAGTAAAGGGGAAACATCTGGGGTCAAAAAGGTACAGGATGCTGCTCAAAAGGGACAGGGTGGAAAACCGTCAGCAGTTCTTTGACATTTTTTTAATAAACTGGTCAATCCAAGATTTAATGCTTTTCATTAAGAATTTAAAACAAAGTACGAGTTTTCCTAGAGTTCTTTCCCATTGCAAAAATAGTTTGAATTTCCAACGATATTGAACATTCCGCCATTGACCAGCCCAAAAGTGGCAGCAGAGGGGAAAGGGAGGGGGGAACAAAATGGACCAGGTTGCGGCACTCGGTTGTTTCGCTCTAGGTGTTTCCTAAAGTATTCACGGGCACAATGCGGTATATGGAAAGCACTTATTATTCAGTTATGATTTCCGTTTGTTTTCACACACAAAAAAGAAATAACAAAAAATAAACGGTTGGCGACCGTTCCGGGTTCTTCCTGTAGTATTCACAGAAAGGTTTAAACAGTTTAAAATTCTCGTCGCTTTTCGGCGACTTTTTATGATCGTACACGTGTCGAAAATATGTCGAAGGAATCTCGCGCACTCTCAAACACACTCGAACACATTCCGTAGACATGTCTTCCTTTGTCGTAGCGTTTCTCCGTATACTATCATTGTACGACATAACACGCGTTTGCCTCGAGTTTGGGAGACTTGCCTACGATATCTGCTCTTCCGTTTGTCGTAAAATGTCGTCAGAAACTCGTGCTCATGTCCTCACAAGCCGTAAGAACTCGTCCACACTCGTACATTCTCGAAGACAAGTCTTCGATTGTCAAAAATATATCGAACGCATATCTCCGCTGAACTCGTGATAAAATGTGATTATCGTACTTGTGTCGTCTCAATGTCGTGTCAAGGTTGAAGAGAACTCGAACAAATGTCGTCTTGAAACAATTCCGCGACCAACTCGTCCACTTTACAGCGAGTTATAATTCTCCAGGACTCGTACAAAACTCGAAGCTCAAATTCGTCACAGTGTGACAGGGCCTTAACATAGAAACTTTTTCACAAAACCAGGATTTGTGAAAGACCACACGTGCGCCGCTTATGCGGGATCGAGCTCAATTCTCATAATCGCTTGCTTGAAAACGTTTTAAATAGTACTTTCATCAAAGTGGCATGTCTTTGAAAATCGTCATAACTTTACGAAAGAAACGTACGATAATAACAGTATATAATTGTCACTAGAAAGACTGAAAATAAAGTCAAAATTACATAAATATATATCTTAAATATATTTGTTATAATTATATGCAGAATGAAATTGAACTTCAAAACCGTCGGATCGCCTTTTTAAAAATATTTGTTTACATTTCGCGTATATTTAATGTTAGACTTGCTTGACTTTATATATGTATAGATTATTTTGATCTTGCATAAACGATACTATATTGTTAATACTATTTGCTTATTGTTACAAATTTATTTTGAATTTCGTTCTCTTTTGAGGGGTAACTCGTACTTAATTTGTCGAGGTTTTCCTGCTACGAAACCCCATCACGTGTGAACAAGGGTGCGCCTATTTACGCAGCTAATTTGCTCTTTGGTTTAAATGTGACTGCAGCAATTCTATGATTGCTTTTGAAGCGTATACTTTATTGCGTCTAGATCTATTAACTTAGTTTAACTTAACTACATAGGAACGCCATTACGGATCAGTATTACCATTATTGCAAAGATGTTCTGGTCCCACAGTCATCAACACGATCATCATGATCATCATCATCAAACTATCTGCATCCTCGTATCGCTTTTAACTTAGTTTAATTAATACGAACATAATAAGAGACTGTGATCAGGTTTGCACATATTTACCATATTCACAATCATCAACACGATCAACACACTCACGATCATTACCGTCGCCGTCATCGTCATCATCATCATCAACAACATCAACAACAACATCATCGAAGGTATTAAATAGTTCCATAGTCATCGTTAGCACCGACCCAGTAAACACAACCATAAAACATCACCTAAAGTACATTATCGTATAGATCTTACACATACTTACATTACTGTTAATTCCCAACCCATTGAGCACCGCACTTTACTATTTTCCAACCGCTGGGTGGAGGATAACGTTCACAGTAAGATAGCGTTGTTACCGATCTCGTGGTAATTATTAAGCATACACCACGTGACAGTATTCCGCAATACCACACAGGAAAATTGGTAACAGGAAAAACAATGTCTTCGCTAGGCACAACAACCCGAAGACGAATGTAGCCTGTTGTTTTGTTCCTATACTGCTAATGAAATTAGCAGATGTTCACACGTATTGTTTCGAGTATTTTTTTCGAAGAGTTTTCTTGTAGTGTATCTTACTGTTGTTGGGTAAGTGACCCAGTTTGATAATTATTGGGCGCCATGAAGGATACCAGTACAACGGTCTATAATCATGTCGGTGTCAAAGATTGTATACCGGTACATTGGGTCTATAAACATATCGGTGTAAAAGCATTAATTATGCCTAGTTCTGTATTGTAAGTATGCGTTATACCACTGTTTTCGTCATTGCACCCGTGATAATGTATTTATTAGCGGTAGTTCACGGCCTGTACCCGGATCAACCTAACGCAGTGCAGCGACCCTAATGCAGTGCCAATATGGCGGATGGAAAGCCGGGGCTCCTTTGTTTTATGCATATTTTTCTTATGTACAGGTATGTGTTCGTTGTAATATCCGTCGCCATTGATCAAATAAGTATTAAATTCAACATACCTAATGTTACATCTAGCAATTATTGGGTTGTGAGATGGAATGCTTAGGAACAAGGCCAAACATCCAATTAAAATATTTAAAAAAAATCTTAAAAAATACTTAGATGATTCAAATTGCTATATTCTTTTGCTGTTTGGAAGCAAACCCCGTTTACACTGTGTTGTTATCCCATCGGATATGGACACAATACTCGTTCGAATGTGCAGACTGCGAGAAAATGGATAAGAACCTAATTTCTAGTTGATAATAACTGAACGCAATGTATACTAGGAACGGATAAAAAGCAAACCAACGTATAAAACCTGACGAATAAACACCTAACCGACTAATATTCTATATTTTTGAATGAATATACATGTATGCTGAACGACTATAATGGACCTCTATATATTTCTATTTTCATTCCAATCGTATAGTATAATTTGCTCGTACACCAGTGACAATTGTTAACGTGTGTTTACATATAAAACTTAATCATGAAAACCTTTATTGAAAATCGCGAGCTTTTGCTGGACGAATATAAAGTTGGAAGTGTGGGTATCGCTCGAAATTATATCCTTGATAGAGTGCCAAACGATTTGCAAAGACAGAAAAAATATAATATTTTTAAAGACGATGTAGTATATATAGTTCAAAATAAAGAAAGTTGAACACCCTTAAAAATATAAAAGCATAGAACGCATTCATAGCGACCCTCTTGTGAATATATTTGAACGTCCAAAGTTTAAGTCTGTATAATACATTTTTTTAATGTAATACATCTTCTGATAGTTTAGAGGAAATGATTGAACAAGCACATTCAAAACACTAAAAGAAATTATTTCATACATACAGGACAAACAGATATCTTATTGTTTAGTTTGTTAGGTAATTATCCTTTTAATGTTCGCACTTATCCATCACAGTTTCCTACATCAGTCAGGAATTATCCGCAAGCACATAACCACTTCACAATAAAGACAGTGTTTTAGCTGTAAACATCGACTTTAAACTTTGATATGATTACACATTGTCGTAGAGATGTTCGTTTAACTAATATAGTTTTCAAGTAAGGTACTAATGCATTTTAAGATATTTTAACTGGTCGGAAACATAAAAATGTTCTTTATGGGGACTTTTTCAGGTACAGTTTAATGACTTTAAGCATCATAAGAGTGATTGTCAACCAAAATATTAAGTACACAAACCACTGGACACTATAACTATTAAAAGATTTAAATTTATACTTAACACAAATATAACAACATGATAAAAACATGAAAAATAATAGCACATTAAGTCTCTGTGTCCGCCATTTTGGCACAGCGTTAGGGTCGCTGCACTGCGTTAGGATTATTCGGGTACAGGCCGTGTAGTTAGTACCATCATCCCAAAACGTATATTAGATACCATATTTTGAAAGGACTCTTAAAGGGACTTATTCACAGATTTTCATATGTTTTACTATTATTATAACATGTCTTAACTATAAATCAAAATGCTGACAGAGTAGAAAGACTGTTGACGACAAAAGAAACCAAAACATGTGAATAATGAGTGCATTTTCCTAAAATCTAACATTTGTTTGAATGATTTCGATTTCCCACCTTTAAACTTGATAATATGGCTTCTTCTTCAACTGTATACGACATCATAATACAAATTAATTTGTAAGTAACGAACACATACATTTGAAGCTAATTATCTAATGCAAACGGAACTATAAGCGTGAAAGTTAGGAACATCGATTGTTAGTGATTCGTAGCCTACCGAGACAAAAGTAGGTCATATGATGCGTGTTTTTGATACCACAGTTAAAAATTAATACATTTCAGTATTTTGTCCAGAATAAGAATCGGTAACATGAAATAATACTTTGGCAACGAGTAAAAATAGCCGATGAAGCGCATTAATTTGGTGGTATTATTCCGCGACAGCCAGGTGAATATTTCGGATACATACACGTAAAAAGCGAAAATAGGGGTGTCATTAGATTCATGTAACATGTGTAATAAATTGACTTTAAATTTAAATGTGTCACGTTTTCAAACAAAAACATTGCAGTTGTTGAGGGAAAACCCTTCGTACATTGCATCATTAAACTTTTACCGGTACATTCATGTCCTTTTTTTCTAGATAATCCATGAACATTGCTAAATACACTGCAGTATGCCAACATTGGCACAGATTGCAACCCTTAAACCTCGTGTCCTGGTAATGAATGTTTACAATGTGATACAAGTAATGTTTGTATTCCCTGCTATGTAATAACATTCGGTTCATAGTCATCATACAAGGCGCGTAGCCTTTATCACAACTTAAACAGAACTGCAACGATTCTTTCGATGCATCGATAAATCAATTGTAAATAACCGGAATCGATCGTCGATGCTAAATCAACCAATTACGATTTAATACTCTTTTATATATTCATAGACGATTTGTCATAAAACTGCAAATAAAATTATGAGGCGTATCGTGGGAAAACCGGACTTGCGAAAGAATGAAAGTGCGTAAAGTGTCGTCCAGGATGAGCCTGTGCAATCGGCACAGGCTAATCCAGGACGGCACTTTCCGCTTTTATGGTATTTTCTGTTTCAAGGAAGTCTCTTCTAAACAGGAATCCATTGTAGGCGAAAAGACTGCACAGGCTGATCCGGGACGACTCTTTAAGCACATGCATTAAGCCCGGTTTTCTCACGACACGCCTCTTATGATGCTTGTGTAGATTAATCATGTAATTTTATCATGACATCATGGTGTTATATGGAACACGTTGTGAAACATTATCACCAGATTTTTTCATTGTTCTATTTATATTGATATACACATATGTTGACATTTACCAATACAATGACGGTGATAATAACAAATAAAAATCTTCTCTATTTTGCAATCCATGACTCATTTATACGCAAAGACAATAAAACATGAATCGAATATTCAAATATTCGACTAGAAGATGTTTGAAATTGAAATCGAATCGAATCGAGTCATGGCTAAATCGTTGCCGCTCTAAACTTAAAGGCCTAGTTTAATCCTTCTTTATTTGACTCCTCCCCCTCCAATCTGGGATATTGTACCCCTATGTATTGGCACCCTGCTGTGGTCACAGTGTGGCGACCCTTATCAGCTGATATCAATACACTGCTCCAGAGGAAACGGTGCACGCAGCCATTGCTCAGTCAGCTGTGAGAAAAGATTGCAAATTATGATAAGAAATTTTATGCTGGACCAATACACAGAGTGCAATACCCCATGGAGAGGCCAAACATTCCTGTAAATAGGGCCTTTACGACTCTCTGTGAATACATGGAATACTGGAACTTTATGTTATAGCTATTATATAAATTAGCACAAGTCAATAAAAAGTTTCCAGTCACGCTGTTGTGAAAAAGAAACGCATATCCATTTTTTCGTAAGTGTACTTAAATTCGGTCCAGTGAAGAAATAAGATTACTTTATTACGTTGCAAAGTACCCAAAGATGCACAAATACCACCCGCCCAATAGTCCTGCTACCTCGCTTAAGGCCCTGTCACACTGTGGCGAATTAAAGCTACGACTTCTGGCGTGTTGTAAATCGCCACAACTCCCCTGGTGTCGTTTAGATCTTGTACACATGTCGTTCTTCGTCGATAAATTTAAACCGTTCAAAATTCTCGCCGCGTTTCGGCGACTTTTTAATCTCGTACATGTGTCGAAGACATGTCGAAGGAATCTCGCGCACTCTTAAACACAATCGAACACGTTCAGTAGACATGTTTTCCCTTGTCGTGGCGTTTCTCCGTATATAAAGTCGTACGAACTCGTCCACACTCGTACATTTTCGAAGACAAGTCTTCGATTGTCGAAAAGATATCGTACGCATATCTCGGCAGAACTCGTGATAATATGTGATTATCGTACTTGTGTCGTGTCAATGTCGTGTCAAGGTTGAAGAAAACTCGAACAAATGTCGTCTTGAAACAATTCCGCGACCAACTCGTCCACTTTTCGGCGTGTTTTAACTCGCCAGATCTCGCACAGAACTCGAAGCTCAAATTAGCCACAGTGTGACAGGGCCTTTACACATTGCTAAAATTACTTTTTGTGTAGTGACAGTAATACAGTTACTTCTATACATCATCAGTAAAATTCTTGAAATTTACTTGCCATATTTCTTTGAATAAACATTTTTCTTATAAAATCATAGCTCGATTTATCACAGGTTTGAGATGACGGTGTCTGGTTCAAAAAGATTAGAAATCCTGATCGATTACTGAATGATGTCTCCGGACAGAGTGACCGTATATACTTTATTCTTGTGTGCTACGCCAGAATCAAGTGTGCGAGATGTATGCTACATGCTACAGTCTGCATCGAACATACGATATTAATCGTATATTGGCCTATTTACTGGCTTAGAGACAGTTGAAAAATGTGTGATATCATCAGCGTCCTTATTATTTACATTTTCGACAATATCATTGCCATCATCATCATCATCATCATCATCATGATCAACATCATTATTATCATCATCATCATCATCATCATCATCAACAACAACATCATCATACGCAGCAGCAGTAGAAACAGCAACAGCAAGAACAGCAGGAGCAGCAGCAAAGTAGCAGCATAAGAAGTAGTAGAAGATGAAGAAGAATATTTTATGATCACCATTTTTGCCACAACCGCCGAATGCTCACAGATAAAATCTGTAGTTACTTAGTTACATTGTTGCATTAAATGTTTCAAATATCAATTTATATTAACTACAAATAACATTATATTTTTCTATATCTTCAATTACATCATTAAACATTTAGTGCCCTCATTATCCTCACTGACATAACCCTGGTAAGATTCGTTAACTACCTGTATATACGGAGCGTAACGCTACATCCTCGAATCCCAAGTCATTATAAATTCATTAACACTCAATTGCGGTGCTTTCTTTTGATTTGATGATCTTAAGAAAAGATAAATAGAAGCTTCTCAGAAAATCTGTGTAATTTTTCATTTCTCCGTAATTACTTCCCAGAATAAATGGAAATGGGATATTTTGAGTAAACTACCGAACAATATTTCAGCACAATTATAAAGCGGGGCTTTGCCTCTAAGAAGTCATTTGTTTCCCATAAATAACAATTGCTTAATGAACGGTAGATCTGATGCTGGGATATCGTCAAGACTAGCATCAACGCTTGTCAGCGAAATTACATTTCCAGACTTCAACCGTGTCAAAAAGTTCTTTATACTGAATCAATGAAATTTACGTAGAATTTGTCCAGGTTCTAGGGTCTACGAACTTTGGATCTGCATGGGTTTTGAAGGAGGGTAACTTTGCACTGGTGTTATATTATTAATAATAATTTTCAATGTATCTAATACATTGTCTAATGCACGACGGTTTTGATTTTTTTGCATATAATATATGGCATATTATTCTGGCTTATTTTGCTGATTTGCTGAAAAAAACAACAACAACAATAACACATTAAAACAAACAAACAAACAAAAACAACACAGCCATGTACGTATTGTTTGTTGTTTTGTCATGACAACGCACCCCTTGTTCCTCACGCCCTCCCTTTCTTTTACAACCTTTACTTGTGTTATCGTGATATACACCTCCCCCCAATTGTCACATTATATGACCTAAAACTGTTGACGAATTTTGTAAGTAATGTGTTTATTAATGTGAAATATGCATAAACATTGTACATAATCGCGTCACACAGGTTCATGAACCAATAGCACCAGACCCATTGGTTCTAGTTCTTATAAATAATTTAGTACCTACATACTTCTTTGATAATGTAAAACAAGCACGTATACATTATAAAACGATGTTGTATAAGATATTGTTATTGTAGTAAACGGCAAAATGTACATACTAAATGAATAAATGTATTCATTTACAATGTTATGTATGTCTGTATCACTTAGCACACTATTTCTACAGCCTGTGCTGTGTACAAATTGAGCCGTGGAAATGAATGAAGCAAAACACGGACGTGGTTTAAATAGAAGGAACAGAACTATGACTGCCTTCTGGTGTCATGATGCAATTTATTATATTTTTTAATTACGACTTCTGAACTCGTAATACCGACTTCTTATCGTACTTAAGAAGTGCCTATCTCGTGCTTACGACATATCTGTCTCGTACTTACGACTTATCTATCTGGTAATTAGGACTTATCCATCTCGTTTACGACTTATCTGTCTCGTGCTTACGACTTTTCTATCTCGTAATAAGAATAAGATGTTTCATTATTAGGGCAAACTAACTCGTAATTACAACACAATACAAAATTTCATCCTGACATCATAACGCTTCCATATACTTCCATATAGTTCCATATAGTTCCCATATATCACCCACAAAGTAGTAAACTGTTGCTATTTTAAGAAAATAAACTAAAAGCATTCATTAGTTTATTGTAAGTTAATAACCTTTGATGCAATTCATATTCAGTTTAAAATTACTATAACTAAATATTTACATAATACGTATGCCTCATAATCAGAAGTATTTGAATAACAGTAGATTGTCAAAGTAAATGATGTTTTTTTTTAAACTTAAATAATTTAAATGAAATAATATGAGGCGTGTCCGCACAGGTTAATCCAGGACGGCACTTTCCGCTTGTATGGTATTTTCTGTTTAAATGAAGTCTCTTCTAAACATAAATTCACTTTAGGCGGAAAGTGTCGTCCCGGATTAGCCTGTGCGGACTGCACAGGCTGATCCGGGACGACACTTCACGCACATGCGGTATTATTCACAATACACACTGTACTGTGTAATATCGGCTTATAAGAGAGGTATAAACCACTTGATCAAACTGCATTGTTTCTTTAACTGTCTAATATACTATTAGTATTATATTGTATTTGATTTCAATCGCAAAACGTCAACCATCTAACTTTCAAATAATTGGCCAAATATTAACAAAAGGATAAGGTAATGATATCTAGTTTATACTGCTTCTTCTGAAGTCACATTGCCAAATCACCAAAATTGACATTTTTGTCTCTCTGACTCATTCAAAGCACACACAAAATGTAAAACAGTGTCCTTTCAACACCGTAATAAATTAGACTCGTTTCGGTCCACAAGCTCCAAATAGTTCAAGTCTATAAATAGCACAAAATGTCTATTTTAGGACGGATTGAGTACTCGTTAGATAAAAAGATTATGGTATTCCATGATCAACCGCGAGTGAATGCTTTATATCTCTTAAATCAAGCAACAGCGTCCAATTTCGGCTTGGTCGATTCAAGTTTACAACTATTGGTCTATGGGCCTAATTTACAGTACTTAAATACAAAAGGCCATCGACAATAGTACACCGACTTTCAAAGTTTAAAGCGGCTCAGGAAAAAAATTGACAACGATTTATTAACATTTCGAATGTAGAACCTAATTAGCCAGACGACATATTTATCGACAGACTGTGCAGGAATTACTGACTAATAAATCATATATATCACGTTAGTCAAATGAAAATTATTTTCTCACACTATTCTATAAAAGCTTTGCAGTGAATAATTAATACTTAATGAAAATATCATATCTATATGAATAATCAATATACAAACAACCAACTAAATAATTAACTAACCAAACAACCAACCAACCAACCATTCAACCATCCAACCAACCAATCAACCCACCACCCATCCAACCCACCAACCATCCAACCAACCAATCAACCAACCATTCAACCAACCAACCAACCATCCAACTCACCAATCGCCCCACCAACCAACCAACCAACCAAACATTCAACCATCCAACCAATTAATCAATTAACCAATCAATCAAGCAACCAACCCACCAACCATTTAACCATCCAACCGACCATATTATTTAAAGCGGGAAACATAAATAAAAACTCGCAATAGTACACGACACACTTGTTTCTCCTTATCTTAAACTGAACATAATTCAAAATACATAACAATAAAGACGTTATACATTAAGTTTGAATATATTATTACTATTTTGCATGTTTTTGTATTGTATTATAGCCTAAGCAGCTTGAAGCATACCCGTGTCTTCAGTTAAATGCTTCATACCAAACATAAGATATACTGCTAGATTTCCAACATCTAGATGCTGTATTTACATTCTTTGATTGATGAATGAGTATAGCGTCAGAAGATCTTGTGTGTTTGTTTGAGGATGCACATTTTGGGAGGCTGCAATCAGCGCTCTATGAGGATTCGGCGACGACAGACGTGTTCCAAGTCTCGACCGAACCAACTGTTAAAACGTAACGAGGCTTGTCGTGGGAAAACCGGGCTTAATGCATGTGCGTAAAGTGTCCTCCCGGATTAGCCTGTGCAGTCCGCAGTTTTCCCACGACACGCCTCGTATGAGGTTTCTCCGGCAGACATACAGCGAAATTTGAGCGTTGTAGGATCACATTTTTCACAAATCATATTTTTCACAAACCTGTAAAGAATAGGATCTCATTTGTCACATTTTAAGGGTGAAGAATGTGATTGGGCAAAAACGGGGTCACATATGACTTCATTGCATATTAAAAACTGGAAGCGATCACAAACTTCACAGAAAAGGTGAAGAATAAGACTGTCATGTGTGAAGAATAAGATCTCATGTTTCATATCTGTTTTAAATAAAAATATAATTTCCTAGGTGAAGTTGGACTTCTTTTTCATCACTTACAATGCTATTTTTCACAAATGTGAAAAATATTATTTGTGAAACATATGGTCCTACAGAGCTCTAGCCAGTTTATATATACGCAGAGAAGGAAATTTAAAGGCTCGACACTAACTGTTAGATCTACTTGTTCATTAGGACAAGTTACTGCAGGACAAGTTACTGAAGGACAAGTTACTGTAGGACAAGTTACTGTAGGACAACTTACTGTAGTCAAGTTACTGTAGGACAAGTTACTATAGTCAAGTTACTGTAGGACAAGTTACTGTAGGACAAGTTACTGTAGTCAAGTTACTGAAGGACAAGTTACTGTAGAACAAGTTACTGTAGGACAAGTTACTGTAGTCAAGTTACTGTATGACAAGTTACTGTAGGACAAGTTACTGTAGTCAAGTTACTGAAGGACAAGTTACTGTAGGACAAGTTACTGTAGGACAAGTTACTGTAGTCAAGTTACTGTAGGACAAGTTATTGTAGGACAAGTTACTGTAGGACAAGTTACTGTAGAACAAGTTACTGTAGGACAAGTTACTGTAAATCTGACTTGTCCTAAGCTTATCATAACTTGTCTTGACCAAAATAATACACAGTTTCAATTTGAAGTAAGATGTATGTTCTTTGATGGAGCATAGTACATATTGTTCGTATCAATACTTAAATCATGATCATGTAACATCGCGTTCAAATACATGTTCTAATGTATAAGTCTTAGTGGATAGAGTGGTAAGCGTGGCAGAATGTTGATACCAGGGCTCATTAGTTCGAGTCATGTGGAGGCAAATCTTTAATTTTTTTTTCTTGATACAATATTTGTTGTTGGTTATTCCAGACACTTTAGTTTAAGCAGCTAATGCATTTAATGACATTTTTCAAAAATACGTAAACCTGTGAATAAGTCCCTTTAATAAATAAGCGTTTTTATTGCAACATTAAAATACGATTTTTTTAGGAAAAATGTCACGTGGGATCCTACTGAGCACTGACGGAGCGAAATATTACAGTATCAATCAACCTGACTAAAAGTGCACGATCTTTCTCGTGCGTAGCCTATTTAGGAGCGGATTTTAATCGGTATATTTTCAAAGAAAATGCGAGGGTAATCGCTTTCTAAAGATGCATCAATATTTAAAATCACGATCGTAGCTGGCTTTTAAAATATACAGGCGACTTTTAATAAAAGCTGAGTTGATCTATGGTTACAAACAACTATTGTAAGCTAAGCTCCGATTTAAATATGAATAAATAAGCCAGGGTATTGACTTTGTAAAGTGTAAATTTTGCAAAATGAACACAATAGAAAATTAATATCATTTCTTGTTAGTCTGTCCAATATATACACACCTCAGAAAAAAAAATCTTAAGACAACATTTTTTGCCGGAGGCCAACAATTTCAAAGTTTAAAATATTAAAGGGCCTATGTCAACGAAAACTTGGCTTCCTATTGCACTATAAATTATATTATTTGATAAAAATGCGCTTTGCTAAGACATGTGCATTAAATAAACACAAATAATATAATACACAATAAGATATTTGATAAAAACAAATTAGAAAATAAGCCTGAAAAAATTAAAACCCCAAGCGGGTATAAAACTCACGACTTAGGAGTCATACAAAGAAATGACAGTCGACAGCGCTTTAACCAACTGCGCTATAATGCTTGGTAAGGAGTCGTTTGTAAACTATGGTTGTACAAAATGCTAACATTTCCGACGTCAAAATGTAAGCATAAAACGGGCCAAACAAACACAACACATATCATAAATTGATTTTTATTTCAGAATGCGTACACTCTTTTCCCATTACATATACCCTGTTGTAACCGTTATTATATGACAGTATTAATATCTAAATTTCAGATTTTTTAAGAAATTGCCCCGTTGAGGCCCTTTTCGATGACATAGTCCCTTTAATGTTCAACGAAATAAACCATGAAATAATAAATGTAGCGAAATTCATTTATGAAGTAGTTAATTTAAGACGCTAATTTGATACGTAATTAATACTCCATTTACCAGTATAATTTTAAGTATCTCATTCATAAACTACGGAACTACTGATTTTTTTTTCACGCAAACATGTTTGATTTTCAATCATTATATACTTCATCCTATTAATATTTAATTAATTCATGAACAATGATGTTTGTTTTTTACCAATTACAGATTTTTTTCTCTTCACTTTTTTGTCAATGAAAATATAATTGTTACAGATAGAAAATGTGACGAATTTAAAACTTAAATGTTAAGCACAGTAGTATTATATATGGAAATGTTAAGTCTACTATTCATAAAAATGTTTAAGCTACTTCTTTTGCATTTGTTAATATGTAATTCGAACCAGTTAAGTAAGGAAACTGTTAATAACAATGTATTGATTATAGGTCTAAAACAAGTGCAATTCCATTCAACGTGGAGTCCTTAGTTTAAGCTATTTTAATATGTAAAATTACTATAAAACAACAATAAGTAAAATGTATTGCATGAAATGTACAAACATCTAACACGTAATTAGATTTATCCACAAGTAAATAAATGCATTTACCGGTATTATTCGTATTATGATATTAAAGTCTTACAACCTATAACTGATTCATATATTAATATTAACTAAGGTATAAAAGAACTAAATCAGTTATATTCTATCACATCATATGATTATTTTTCCCCAAACACTATTAAAATTGCAAAACTGATTACAGTATTTTAGTTCAAATAATTACATTTTAAAACCGAAAAACCTTTCATAGTAAACCATAATTCATTAAGTACAATATGTGTTATTTTTTGTCGTTATTGGACGAATTTATTTTCCCCCAAATTAAGTTAAATTGTGTTTAACCATTCTATTATTTACGTTAGTTTTTGTCGTTATTAGTTGAATTTAGTCTCTCCAAATTTAATTTAAATTGTGTTTAACCATTGTATTATACATCTGTACGTTTCACTACTGCCATTACTTGTAAATATTTATATTTATTCATATTATGTAGGCTATGAGCTTGTATAAGTTTTATTGCTGAATAAATAGTGTTGTTGTTGTTGTTTTTGATGTTATCATTAAGCTATTAAGTATCAACACAAATAAAAACATTTCCCCTCACCTCCACCCCCTTATTTAAATTGCAATTGAGCGTTTTTATATATTTTCTTGTTTGGAAAAATGTATAGACACGTAGTGCTGACGGAATCTACTCCATTGAAAATGAAGTATATGGTCTAAATTAAAACCATTTTGACATGTTCAACAGAGACGGTTCTCGTGAAAATATACATTTCTATGATCACTCGTGAATTAAAATTGATATTCTACCAAAACCAACAAATATCCTCTATTAAGGCTACTCATATTTTCACATTGTGTCTTCAATCAAGTAGGCCTGTTTGTTTAATTGCGATGGTTAATCACTTTTGCTACTTCTTCAAAATATGTAATATCTTCTAATGTTATTAATATTTTGCCAAAAGACACATGAAAGTAAAACATCTCCGTAAATTCCACCGAAATAATGGCATCAACACTACAATTAATGTTGATGATTTTACTGATTGAAAATGTTTTTTAGTCTATGCTGGCAAGTAGTTTGACTGCAAAAAAAAGGCTACAAATTAACATTACTTCCATTTGTTTGTTACATTGCGTCATGAAGAACGACATGCCACGAGATTGTATGGCTCTTTTGATAGTAAAATCAGTAACCAGGAGCATCCAACAATGTGTGCAATTTGCAATTGCCGTTGGTTCTTGTGGCTTGCGTGATTTCGTATCAAGGTCCGCCTCTCGTGTGATACGTCATCACACAAGCCACTCGACTAATACATACTCTTGGAACAATTGACTAGCGTAATATTCCGTATATACTGACTCAAAAAGCAACAACTGCAGTTACTGTTACCCTTTTACTTATGAGTCTTCGCGTTACACACTTAAAATGATAATGTTTTACATTTAACCCACTTCATTTCGAAAATAAAAAATAAAGAACTGTAGGTAATAACTTTTCTGAACAGAATAAGCATGAAGCTTACGTTATATTTTGATGCCAAACATATGTTAAATTGACTGCAAATACTCACAAAAATACCTTAGCAAAAGTTTCAAGTTTCTTTTTTGAGTCACATATTATATAATTATATGATTGATATAACTTCAGTTTCCTATAAAGAAGACCATTTTTACCTCCACCAAGGCGGTTATGTTGTTGTTTATCCGTCTGTCTGTCTGTCTGTCTGTCTGTCTGTATGTCTGTTAGGAAACAGTTTAATGAAATGATTTTCATGAAATTTTCTAGTAGGGTTGGAACAAAATGGGTAAAGGATTATCATTTGGTCTGTGATCCGGATCAAGGAAGTTAGACATATTATTGGGAATCAGGGCAAAGGAGGAAACCAATCAATCAGAAAATTCAATTGTTAATCTTGGCGGAGGTTTGCACTCTACGGGTGCTTTCTAGTATTTGCATGTTTGAGTTGATTTTAGAGAAACATACACTCATAAATTGTGACCGTTTGTGGAGTCACGTTATGAACAGCAGGTTAAATGAAATACTGGCTTTTGGAACATGCAAGACAATAAAACTGCTATTCGTTATCGCATTGAAGGCACTGACTAGGTGATACATGTTCAATTATACATTTACAGTTTAATGTTGAGATAAACAAATACATAAGATAATGCATTATGAGATAAAAACTTATACATATTTCATATACCTACAATAAAGAGTTTGAAGTTCAGATTAGTGTTAAAAACGTATTAAGGCAGACAATAAGATATCCGTGTAATTGTTGAGTCCAAAGTTGGCCACTTTTACTGTTTCTTTGGCTTAAATGAATATACATCTAATCAAACTTGGAATATTGGTTATAATTATTGTATACATGCAAATTATGTAGAAGTGGAATACAAGTACTTTTCATTAGAACCTTAAAGCAAGATTATGGAACGCCGGCACTGTCTTATGTCTTACATTTTTATTATATTATGATCTTTCTTTATTACGTTATGTGGATACAGCTTTATATGATGTGGACATTTCTTTATATACTGTGGATCTTTCCCTATATGATGTGGACATTTCGTTATATGATGTGGATATTACTTTATATGATGCGAATACTTCTTGATATGATGTGGATACTTCTTTATATGATGTGGACATTTCTTTAGATGATGTAGATATCGTATGATGTTGATATTTCTTTATATGATGCGGACATGTCTTTATACCATGTGGATATTTCTTTATACCATGTGGATATTTCTTTATATGATATGGATATTTCTTTAAATGGTTAGGACATTTCTTTATATGCTGTGGATACTTCTTTATATGCTGTGGACATTTCTTTATATGCCGTGGACATTTCTTTATATGCTGTGAACATTTCTTTATATAATGTGGATACTTCTTTATATGTTGTGTATATTTCTTTATAAGATGTGGATACTTCTTTATATGCTGTTGATATTTCTATATACGCTGTGGACATTTCTTCATGTGCTGTGGACATTTCTTTATATGATGTGGATACTTCTTTATATGACGTGGATACTTCTTTATATGACGTGGACATTTCCTTATATGTTGTGGACATTTCTTTATATGCTATCGACATTTCTTTATATGCTGTAGACATTTCTTTATATGATGTGGACATTTCCTTATATCATGTGGATACTTCTTTATATAATGTGGATATTTCTTTATATGCTGTGGATACTTCTTTATATGCTGTGGACATTTCTTTATTTGATGTGACATTTCTTTATATGCTGTGGACATTTCTTTATATGCTGTGGATATTTCTTTATATGATGTGCATATTTCTTTATATGATGTGAACATTTCTATATATGATGTGGACGTTTCTTTATATGATGTCGATATATCAGTGATTTTTTTTTTTGGAATTTTTACAACAACCTGTGCCTTTGAACTAGGGCAATTTAAGCAAGACCAACCTCAAAATGGGGAAAATAGTAAAACATTTTATACATGGTAACAGTCATTTTTTAAGCTATGCTTTTTGCATCTGAATTTGTGTGCGAGTTATTCACGGTAGTACCATTACTGTTTATCGATGTCTTGAACACTGATTTTTGGTATATTTGCAAACTAATATTTTGTGTAAATAAGCAATATATTAGCTGTCAATTTTTTAATGACCAACCCAGCTTGAAGGTTTTTTTTTCTTATTTTGGGGGAATTTTTTTTGTCATTTTAGGGGAAAAAATGAAGTTTACTGACAAGGGGAAACTGCCTTTGTTCTGCAGTAAAAATAGCAAAAAAAAAATCACTGTATATCTTTATATGATTTGGAAATTTCTTTATATGATGTGGATACTTCTTACCGTGAGTTATTCGACAAAAAAGTATCAAAGAATATTGATTCTAACACGATCTTAGTGTGTATTTTAAAGATATTGAATGATAACTATATTTTTCTATACTCTGCCCATTTGTTAAAAAGTACAATCACACACACGTTTCAGTGACGTCAGTGAATAATAACAAACAATATGACGTTAACTTGATTAATTAAAATTGAGCAAACGGCATCCGATTCATTGATAAAAGTAATGTGACTGAAACCCTCAATTAAAAGCATTTAAAGGACACAAAATTGATTTACCAAATTATTGTTAAATTAGAAATGTTTCTAAACAACACGGATGCGCCCCCCCTCCCCCCCCCCCCCCCCACACACACACCCATGCAGCTCTTTCTACATGATAAAGCTTGACGATATGCATACCAATTATTTGCAAAACGAAAGCGGTCCTTTTATATTGTAATTTCTATTAAATGCTTTCTGTCATTCTGAGAAGGTTGAGGTACCATCTCATAATACTTATCACTTTTCAAAGTTTTGCAAGGTAATTAAATCCTTCAATGCCGGTCTAAATTATGCTCTGGATATGCTCAATAGTTTTCATTCTTATATTTGACCTTTGAGTGTGACCTTGACCTTGGATCTAGTTATTGCATGTGACACACATTCTTATAATACTTATCACTTTTGGCAAGTTCTTTGAAAATCGTTCAATGCCAGACACATTTATGCTCTGGATATACTCAAAAGGCATTCATTTATATATTTAACCTTTGAGTGTGACCTTGACCTTGGACTGAGGGACCTGGTTATTGTGCGTGTAACACCCTCCCATAAAATTAACTCTTTTGCCAAGTAATTTAAAAATCATTCAATGCTGGAAAAAAAATAGGCTTAGGCCCCGACCTAAGAACATTTTATTGGGGTTGTAAGATATTTTTTGTTTGTTTTATTTATGTTTTTTAATAATTAAATGTTTTTTTGGTTGAATAAGTGTTTAGTTCTGATAGAATCAACTTTAAAACAATGTTTAAGGATATTACAGATATGTTTTGAATATTAATTCAGTTTTAGAATCTTCAAGTTGACCATTTACTAAATAAAAATAAAATAAAAAATAAATCCCTACCTACCTTACCTAATCTTTTTGGTCATATAACGATTAAACCAGAAACAAACATATTTTGTACGCCTTACAGCCGTTAAAATGTGGATGGAAATTATTCATGTGTTATTTCTTTGTACATAAGAATACGCAGAATTCAAGCGCGAAAAATATTACATTCATCCTGTTTAGCCTTCAATATTACGACCCACAATGGCCCGTAGTTAAGTACTTCCCGTCTAGACGCTTGCACAAATCCGGTGTCGAGGCAGAATAGCACCCCCCACTCAAAGACCCCATCATCATAATAAAGAATGCACATCATATAAAGAAATGTGCACATCATATAAAGACATATGCACATAATATAAAGAAATGTGCACATCATATAAAGAAATGTGCACATCATATAAAGAAATACCCACATCATGTAAAGAAATGTCCACATCATATAAAGAAGTAACCACGGCATATAAAAAATGTCCACATCATATAAAGAAAATTCCACAGCATATAAAGAAATATCCACATCATATAAAGAAAATTCCACAGCATATAAAGAAATATCACATCATATAAAGAAATATCCACATCATATAAAGAAAAAACCACAGCATATAAAGAAGTATCCACATTATATAAAGAAACATCCACATCACATAAAGAAGTATTCACATCATATAAAGACATATCCACATCATATAAAGAAGTACCCACATCATATAAAGAAAAACCCACATCATATAAAGAAGTATCCACATCATATAAAGACATATCCACATCATATAAAGAAACATCCACAGCATATAAAGGAATATCCACATCATATAAAAACATAACTACATCATATAAAGAAATATCCACATCATATGTAGAAAGATCCACATTATATAAATAAATATTCACATGATACAAAGAAATGTCCATATCATATAAAGTTGTATCCACATAACATAATAAAGAAAGATCATAATATAATAAAAATGTAAAACATAAGACTGTGCCGGCGTTCCATACAAGATCTATAAAATGTTATCTGGTTCAAAATTGTGTTAGTTTAGTTTAAACCTATTTATTTTAGCTCGATTGCATCGAAAGCCGAAGGCTTATAGAGACACTCTCGAGTCTGTTTCCTGGGTAGAACCAGTACTTGGTGTCTTTTGGGGAGATCTTGAGAACGCTCCCAGTAAGGTACGAACCCGGGACCTCCCGATCGCTAGGCGGACACTAACATGTGTTAGTTTGCAATCTATACCCATCTTATATACGTAAGCGAAATAAATAATACATCATGTCGATGGTTGAACGTGAATCTGTTGTATCTCATATATAGAAATGTTAAGAATATACAACAGTTCCACACTCAGACCTCGGTGTACAAAAAGCCACGTTGATGGCGATATTGCGTTCGTAACGTCAGAGGCCGTGGTCGGCCCCTGAATGTCTTGAGAGGCAATCTTGAATATTAATATCGGAACTGTATCATTCATTCCGACGAACGAAAGCCTTCGTGGCCCAGACATGCATATTTCTCATATTTGTCTTTTCAATATGACTTATCTTCCTAGATGTATGCATTGCTGCATTTGCATTCTATGATTGATGTACGATATGGCATCAGAGAGGCGATTTATTCGTTTAGTTACGTAAGTGATATTATGTGTATGCAAAATATATGTTTTTTCGGTATAAGCGATCATTATGGCGGTCACCTACCAACGGCGTTGCTAGGTCTCACGTGACCCATTTATATCACAGACCTATATCAAGGTTATGCACCGTGACTCATAAATATACTAATTAAAGGTACAGTTTCACAGTATTTGGTTTTGATAAAAAACTTTCTAAAGCTAACTTTCTTCCTGATCAATGATAAATTTGCTATTCATATTTCAAGGTTTGAAGAACACACTGCTTGTGCAAAGTTAGACTTTTGACGAATATCTATTATTGTTTGAGAAAAGAAATGCTACCTGGTAGACATACTGGTGAATTACCTAAATCCGGACAGTACTTAAATCCGGACACCTGAAAACAAATGTGTTTGTACGATCAAGACCCATAATTCTATGGTATCAGTTGATGCACGCACCTGTCTCATCAACGTATGTCAAGTTTCAACAGAATCAATTGAGTCAGTATTCATTAACTTACTATTGTTTTTTCTTCCTTTCAAATGTTAACATTTGCACGCGGGGGACTGAAATCAAAACAGAAGATCCGCTAAATAAAGCTGTACAGAGGAATTTTTTTAAAGTAAACACCAGAACAATGTTAACAAAAAAGAAAACACGATTACTGACGAACAAGTTGTAGTTGAATGCTTATTGTTATTCTTTTTGTTTTTAATAAAACATTTTTTTTTTTTAAAGTGTCCGGATTTAAGTACTCTCCAGCTGTATTTTGATACGTGGTACAGGCCTTTTTTAAACACATCACACTGTTACTTTAAGATAGCAATTCCCTCTAAGATTTTGACCAAAGCTTAAGATTAAACCTAACTTATTATATTTAACTTTTTATTTTCGTTTGATGCTATTATCCTGAGAAATCGTCCAAAAACCAGCCAAAGTGTCCGGATTTAGGTACTGCACCAGTACCCGGGTACTTATTTTACTTATAAGGAGGAATGGCACAATACATAAATAATAAATAATAACAGCAAAACAGATATATTCTACATATTCCTGTTTTTAGACAAATGTTTTTCTAATCAAAAACTGTGAAATCGTCCATTATAAAAATCATAATAAAATGCGAAATGTGCATGACAGTTGGCAAGTACAATTTAAAGATTGCATGTATTATTTTCGCGTACATTAAGTCAAAATAATACATACTATGTCAAAATAATATATACTATGTCAAAATAATACATAGATATAATTGAGGTATGGTGACAATCGCATTAATTATCAACAACATATAAACACGTTAAAAGGCGACCCTACTTATGCAAGTAAGTTAAACCTGTGCGTGTAATTAGTACACATTGTTTTACTATTATATACACATATTTAACTTATATACATTTGTAATTCATTTGTAATTGTATGATTGCAACTTTCAAATAATATTAATTCCAGCTATATTTGAGTGGTATGCATTCAAGTTTGGTTTTTTTTCTTTAGATACATCGTTTCTCTGAACGTTCAGAGAACTAAGTAAAGGGAAGTAACAACTGAATAACGCTGCTAGATAGGAAGCTTTTGAGTAACAAGAAGAAAACACATATGACTTTCTGTGGCCCATTTTTTCGCCAGACGGTGTAACGATTAAGTGATAAATCATGTTATTATTTTTATTGATACCGAAGGAATCAAATGTTTCCAAGGCTCGATAAAACTGTGCTGGACATTCAACTCTATGTCAGAATGACAGAATTTCAATCAAGTCATCACAGTCAATTATTATTGTGACGGAAATCCGGAAATAAATGTATTGTAGGATCCTTCTGTATAAGATAACTAGATCTAGATGATTTTCATGAAAGTTATACAAAGGACTCGGGTCGTTAAGGGCTGATTTTGGCCCATAAAATTGACGATTTTTTAATTTCATTTACAAGCAAAACCAATCATGCCTGTAGTTAGATCATGACATGCGCTTGACGTTGACATGGTTATCGAACCACCGCGCGGCCGTATGACGTCACGCGGAACGTTCAAACAGCGTGCGTTTCTTCGAAAATAACGATTTCTGTCCATTTTAGCACTTTTGTTGTAAAATTTAACCATCAGCGCATGTAAGAACCACAACCATTTTTCAAACAGAGATGTACGTACTTTTAAGCAGTCTTTTTGTTGTGTTAATATGTTTGTGTTACTCGCATGCGCTGTTGGTTAAAAATAAACTTTTGTAAATTTCGACATTCGGGGAAATTGGTTGTTAACTGAGATTCTTTTATACGCATTCAACCGTTTCGTTCAATTCGTTTCCCGTATGTTATTACTACTAAATCAAACAATTAAGAACATTGCTAGTAGATAAATCTACAGTTTTTAGCATTATCGGCTTATATTTTCTGCAAATATATAGTATTACCTTATTTGATATATCAATAATCCAGCATGCAGATCCACTTATGTTCGATTTGAACATAGTCATAACACACTATACTAGTTTGACACCCTTTCCAATTATGTGATTTTCCTAGCTCCAAATAGTTCAAATACGGTATTTACCAGCACATTCCATTTTCCATGAGACATGATGTTGCTCGAAACACAACGTATTTAAACTAGGACACAATTTACATGTATACTGTACAGTAGTCATTATACTCCATAATTTTCTCCTTTGGATTTATAATACTCTCATGCTTACACTTTCGTCGAAAACATTTTATATCATAATTTCTAATACATTGAATCGTGTTTTTTTTTTCAAGATTGAAGATTCTTAACAGATCTACGAAGAATCTACGTCAGAGGTTATTTTCCAAAAATTGTGACGATTCTATTACGTCACAGAGCTAACGTATGATTACTGTAAGGGCGTAGCGCGAATAATTCAGTATCGGAAAGGACCCCCTTCCCCCACATCATTGATGATGGGGGCATAAAAATATTTATACAAGCTTTATGATGTTGAAATTTACATTTACAATTCATCAAATTAATCTTAAAGTAACACCCACCCACACGTTTTAAATGTGTTTTGTCACTTTGTTATGCTTACTCAAATATGTAATATTCATGTTTAGTGTTTGTCCCAATCAGAAGTCTAAGAAGTTGATATTGTACGAATAAAAAATACACTTTCTTTATGAATATTTGGTCTGGTAATCCAACAGTTTCTCCCAGAACTTCAATCATACTATTCTGATTTGTTCTTGATATATAGGTTGATAAATAACGCCGTCGCAAACAATGCCGCCGCCAACGACGCCAAAAGTAACACCTATATGTCGGCTTTTCAGGCCACACAAAATTCAAGAAAACCAAACATTAACTAGGAAGGATGGTCAAATTCTTGATATGTGGAAAATAGTGTTTATTCGCATAAATCGGCTACGGAGCAATGAATAACAAACATAATATATGTTGTCAGATCATGTTTGAATGGAAAAAATTGTTGATTTACCGTTATCTGTAAATGACAACCTTATTTGTTCTGATGCGCGTTTTTAAACCATTCACGTGTTATAATCCTTACGCATTGTTACTCAAAATCGTTGTTTATTTAAATATAATCCAATCAAAATCGGCATTTATTTCTTAGGTAAAGATATATAATTGTCTTGTGTATTGTAGCTCCGCATCACCGGAACCGTTATTTAAAAGTAGGCAAGTTTACACTGTGTGAAACCATAAACATTTTACCAGTGATGAATCTGTTTTGTACCTTAATGTAAAACAAATTCCAAAGTAGACATTCATAGGCCAACAGCGACCTCTGAGACGCAAAAGATCAGCACAGTCCATTTGATAGGGTCTCAATGAAATAGACCGATCCGGGTTTTGCCACGAATAATTGAAACTCCTCCCCAGCTAGTGTTAAAGGATTAATTTCCATTCATCGAGAATTACAAACAATACCACGTGCTCATTTGAATATCACAAACATAAGGCACGTGCTCTTTTGTATGAAATAGTTTAACCGCTAAACACGTGATTTCCAAGCGCGATGATCGGATAATATCGCAAATAAATTGAATATGATTGACATCTGTGGAAGCGTCTATTGATATTTTTAGTGTCAGTTTAATTTGTCATTCATTTCAAATATAGTAGTCATATTGATAAACAGACAACTACGAGTATAAGCAAAAGAATGGTCAAGTGGTACCGGATATATGCTAAATATTTTGAAGACGACAAACCGGGTTCGAATCGGGTCTAAAACATGTTCGTTAAATGTGTTTTTTTAATTGCAATTTCTGAAGTGATATTTGCTGTTTTATATATATATATATCTACTGTGTGGAAATATACATAAACTGGGGAAAAAACGATTCACCAGCAGGACTCGAGCTAATGAATCAAATGGTTAAAAACAGACCGCGCCTCCATTTTACCGCCCGAGCCATTTATTCATATAGATAGTGTAACTATACAAACATTCACTTTACCCGTGTGAGTTGTCATTTCATTGCATTTACCACCCGTTAATGTGTTTTACCTTTTTCGGGAAAAACATTAATCGAGAACATGGTCAAGTTTCAATGCGCAATAATATTCTATACTTATCCTATGTTGACCAAGACGCTTTCTGATATAAAGAACGTGGTGCACGTGATAAACATACACGAAGCGTTGTTCCGTCTTTACCACGAAGTAAGTAAAGATTGGATACCAGAATATGTTCCGTCCAGCATATAATGGGCGCTTCCACAAATGTCTATCATATTTAAATTAATCTTAAATTTTATCCAGTCATTGCAATTGGTTATCACGTGTTTAGCAATTAAACTATTTCGCACAAAAGAGCACGTGGTAAATGTTTGCGATATTCATATAAACATGTAGTTGTGTTTGTAATATTAAATGGATGGAAATTAATGCTTTAACAATAGCTGGTAAGGGATTTAAACTATTAATGCATGACAAAACCTGGATAGGTATATATGCGGGTCGTGTACTCTAATACCACGAATGCGGTAATGAAACTTGCTGACAAGCTTTCATGAAGTTTAACATAATTGCAGCATATTTTCTTCGATTGTTCATTTAACAGTCTAAAGGGCGATTATGACAATCAGTGAGCAGTTTTGCGTAAAACAATTCCCGGACAGAATAGACATATCGTTCTTAATCGGAAATAATTTTTTCTGCCTATCATAAAATGTTGAATTTTCACACGCACATCTGTTCACGTGTTTTACCATCATTAAATTGGGATTTTTATACAAAAGTAAAGATATAACAGTTCTCTGCGCTACACATTTAAAAAAAAAAATAATCGCGGTCAAAACACCGACGCTTTTCATGCGGATGACATATTGTTGTGCATGTCAGCATAATTTTCGGGCGTTTTTCTAGCAGATGGATTGACATGAAAAACATTGCATCTTCACTGTCAATATATTATGTGAACACGTCACTTAAACATCATAATACAGATAAAGGCGTTTCAGATTTCGAATTTATAATACGTGTTGTCATACCTGATGTTAATTACAAGCAAATATATATATAAAATAGCTTCGTTGTGAAATAAATATGAATAGTTTTAATATACTGATAGTAATCTAATATATACTTATATATACTAAAATGTTGAATTATCTTTGTTTACTCGTATTTAATACAGTGCAGTGCAATGCAGTGCAAGTAGACATGGGTTTGAGAAGAACACTGTGTACTTTAAAAATTATTACCGGACTAATTCAGTTGAAAAAACTTCAAAAACCAAATTAACAGTTTAATCTAACTGAAAAAATCAAACTATCAAAAATAAGACGCCTTTATCTCAAAGCCGACCCACTCGCTACGCCCGCTTCTAAGTATGATACTGCGTCATGTGTTGTTATTTTTTTGAATGTGACGTACGCATTTTAAAACTTCCGTACGTACGAGTTCAAATAACATTTTATTAAATATGATATCCTTGCCTGTTTTAGAATGATCCGAGTTGTAAAAAAAAACCCACAACCATTTGATTTTAATTTCTAAAATGCGGGACTGTCGGAAAGGGCTTGTTCGTACCATGTACTATTGCAAATTGACTGTTCAACATGCGACAACACAAAATCGTTATTTTTACATGCAATACATTTTTATAATATGTCTCTCTAAACATGAGTTGAATTTGTTGGGCGTGTGTATGTGATTAGTCGAGTAGTACGCTTCAACGAGACGCCAAAAAATACACCACGGCGTCAACTTTAAAAGTAACGTCAAATTATGTCAGAACGCTTATACAGTGGTCGTGTTTGACGTTATAGCGTAAACATATGTGTAGTTGTAAGAGTTTTAAATATTAGACCCTAAAAATTGAAAAAATGACCTATTCAATGATATAAATTTCCTTAATTTTCAAAATGATGCCAAAATCGGTCCTTAACGACTTTTTGAAGATTTTGTGAAAATAACTGGCTATTATAGTGCCATACTTCTGCATAAGATAACCAGATATTTTTCGTGAAAATTTTACTTATTTTCAAGAAAAGTTGACAACTATTCATGAAAATATGTAAGAAGTTTTCATGAAAACTGTCTGTATCCAGTGATTTTCATAGGCACAGTATCACAATTTGGGGTTGGAAAAATATTTCAATCAAATGGAATGTTGAAATTTATTCTGTCTTTTGTGTAAAAAATACTAGGGCGTGTCTACCAGTTAACAAATTTTTCTCGAAAAATAACAGATATTCGTCAAACGTTTAACTTGGCGCAAGCAATGCGCTTTCCAAATCTTAAAATATTTTCAATAAATGTATTATAGAACAGGAAAAAGTCAGTTTTAGAAAATTATTTCTCACAGATAAAAACTGTGAAACTGTCCCTTTAAAGAAATTTTTATTATTGCGAAATAGGTCAGACTGCCAGCGTTGTCTGATGTTTGCTTTTATTATTGCGAAATAGGTCAGACTGCCAGTGTTGTCTGATGTTTGCGCTTTATTATTGCGAAATAGGCCAGACTGCCAGCGTAGTCCGATGTTTGCGCTTTATTATTGCGAAATAGGTCAGACTGCCAGCGTTGTCTGATGTTTGCTTTTATTATTGCGAAATAGGTCAGACTGCCAGCGTTGTCTGATGTTTGCGCTTTATTATTGCGAAATAGGTCAGACTGCCAGCGTTGTCTAATGTTTGCGCTTTTTGAGTGCTTCTAGTTCGATTTGTTAATACATTTAGCTGAAATATACACTGGTGCGACTAGGTCTCAACATAGCTATTGCAGTTTTAAAATGTAGATAAATTTCATTCACAATTATACTGCCTACAAAATATGCGATCTGCCAGTTAGGTGCTTTGCCAGTCTTCTTTAGTATTGATTTTAGTTCTGAATCGCCGCCTCAAGACATTGATGCAATTTGTACGGCGTTATAAAACAATTATGTCATTTGTCATTGACGTCATTCTATAATGATAATTATCGTTTTGACATAGAAGTCTCTTCAACTGGCACATAATGTGGAATTATCTGGTGCATTTCAAGTCTGACATAACTTTCTTTAAAAATCGTCCGCGACAGCGATATCACAGGAAAATGCTGATTCACACTTAACATTGAGTGTTTAAAAATATATTCACACTATTCGCTAAGTTTGTTTAGTTTTATTTGCACTAGAGACGTACAAATTTTCTTGCAAGGCCTTGCAAGAACAACATTTAAAGTTGAATATTATATAAATATTGCATTCTTTAAGGCGATAGTGCATTTTGTCAACCCGAGGGAATAATGTTGCCCAATTTTATTATACCGAAACAAATGTCTACCGAAATGACGTTATTCTAAAGCAGTTGTCTACCGCCACGACGTCATAAAAGCAGGTGATATTGCTATATGATAATTCCAATTATTGAGTGTCTCGTTTTTATATGAAAAAGACGGAAGACAGAAGGTTGAGGTATAATAAAGCCAATTATTAAAGCATGTTTTCATGTGATATAATCAAATACTCATGGCGCATATATCTTGAAATATGTTATATATTAAATAATGTACGAGTTGTAGTTGATCAGATTGTAGATTACGAGTGTACCAAAAAGGGTACAAGTTGACTAGGGTACTAGTTGACCAGGGCATGCGTTGACTAGGGTACACATTGATCATGTTATGAGTTGGCCAGAAAAGCGTTCAATTTGACCAGGCTACAAGTTGGCTAGGGTACGAGTTGACTAGTTACAATACACCCCACATGCTTAAAGAGAAAATAATTTTAATTGTTAATATCTAAAGAGCCGAATTCGGCCACTTTAACCGTTTGGGTGGCATTCAACAGCAGAAACAGATGAATAGCATGGGAGTTATTCATTTATGATAATTGTCCGATCAAGAGTACTATAATTATGTTGCGATACAAAAGTGAAAATCAAATGCGCACCAACTACTAACGGTATTACCAATTATCGGGTTTTCAAATGCGCAGCTTGTTTTCACGCCGTTGTCTGTAGGTGAGCTTAATTCACTTAACGAAAACACTTTCATGAGCTAAGTTATAGCCCAGGCTGATACTTTCCTAACCTTGTTACTTCAAAACCTTCACAATTGTGCTTAAAACAATAACGATATGCAAGTAAATACTCACGGCGGTGTGAAGCCAGATTCCAGGGGGTCTTTTTCTCCGGGAGATTACATCTGAAACATGGACGATAACAGGGTCTAGACAAATCACGAGTGACAGATCATGCTTTTAACGAAACTATATACCGGTGGGAGTTTGAGAACGAGTTCCTATTATATAATACCATGTATTGTTTAGAAGATGAACATACGCCATGCAACAAAACATTGTGTTTACACTGTGGTAGTTGAAAATAAGTTCAAAAACTTGAAATGATACAGTTTAACATCTATCATGTAAACCTTATTATAGAAAATCAGTAAATACAAGGTCAGGTTAAAATTGACATTGTAGCACAGGCTAATCAAGGACAGCACTTTCCACTTTTATGGTATTTCTGTTTCATGCAAGTCTCTTGTAAACATTAATCCACTGTAAGCGGAAAGTGCCGTCCTGGATTAGCCAGTACGGACTGCACATGCTAATCCGGGACGACACTTTACGCTTATGCATTAAGCTCGGCTTTCCCAGGACACGCCTCATATATTCAGTGTTTTACATTTGGTCATCAGTTTTATTGCAGAATTCTTTGCCAAAGAGGTCTCCAATTTGATCGCCAAGATAATGTCAGTATCTGGCAAGGATGCCTCTGTGAAGCCGCCACGAAACCTTCATTTCCTCATCGGCGTGAACATGTACAGATTAAACCATAAAAATGACACGAACTGGGCATGTTATTTTACGATTTGATTGCAATTTGTGAATCATCGAAAGTCACAGAGATCGTGCAAATTGGTTTGCATTCCCTCGTCATAAGTTTCATCAAAACGCTTATAGCGTAAAAAAACAGTTGGCGAGAAAAGCAAAAGAAACTGAAATCTATGGAAATAAAGTGCAAAACGTTTCTAACAGAAGAAGCACATTTGCTTGAATGAAATTAAATTTCTGCAATGCCATTTTTACACAAGACAAATCGAAATACTTTTTGTTAGATTCCCTACTTTCAACGCCTTGGTGGATATACAGGTTTGTATGCAAAGTACTTAATACCAACGCAATTCTATGCATAACAGTCAACGTGTCGACTAATTCTCAACGGACTGAAAAGGCCGATGGAACGTATACATTTGGGGGTAACGATTGTTAGTGCTTCGTAGCCTGCAAACTAAAAAGTAGATCACGCGATTCGAAAGCGCCTACTAAAGACAACAGTCTACAATTGTTTAGTCAATCTATAGGTACTGGAACACCTATTCTTAGAGTTTGAATCATAAATACGACTTAAGAGCAGCATTTGCGCCATATGTGTGTGGATGTGATGAAATGAATGTTAAGATTTGCAGATTTAAGTGTGTTTTTTTGAAGAGTTTCGACTGTACAGCCAATAAAAATGAAGGGTACTCTAACATACTATCGCGTAACTATGATATAACACGCTTATTCAAGTACATTGCAATAGTTCACTGCAACATTTAAGGCTGTTAGGAAAGTGCTCTGTGGTTTTTCTCACTATATTTATGTCTCGTTACGTGTAAATAAAAAAAAGAAATATTATATGCAACGACATAGCTATCTTGTCCTAACACAGAAAGATTCCAGCGGCTGACATCATCACGCGTTTTGTTAGAAAAGAGAGTGAACTTGAACTGCTAGTTCTGTATCCAGAATTAAAAAAGGCACTTTGGATTGAACCGGGAATTCACAAATTCAAAAGTCTCTTGACGGAGCTTCCAAGTGGCGACCGGTTGTTATACTTTACAAGATTGTGTCAAGTGCAGTTGCTATATAAGGAATGTACGTTATTTTCTTTGCAAATAGTCAGGCGAATACCAGTATTTTTAGCAAAAACGTCATTTAGCGCCTAACGTTTGTTTCAAAATTAATATGTTGGGCCAAAAGAAACACAGAGGGTTATTGTTAATGCCAATTTAAAAAAGCATATATCGATACATGAAATAAGTACTTAATTTAATCATCTTCAATAATATCCACAGACGAAGGCATACTGGACCGATCATAATATAGAAAGATCCAGAGCATAACAGCGGGGTGCTGCACCTTGCTGCTCATTGCCCCACCCCTCCCCCTGTTTATCCACAGACGAAGGCATACTGGACCGATCATAATATAGAAAGATCCAGAGCATAACAGCGGGGTGCTCATTGCCCCACCCCTCCCTCTGTTGCCCCTCTGGGCTGGTCAACACATCCGTGTTGATTTTGAAATTGAATATATTTTTGGAAAATAATAATCCATTAAAAATGAATATTATAATGTTTAAAACCCTTAATTAAAAGCACTACATTGATAACAACATATGATTTCCCAAATTAGGAAATATTTGATAATTCACTCGATTGTTTCATTGTAAGCAGCACCCTGTACCTTTATTGATTCTAGATATGTCTCTACCAATAGTACGGTTAAATGGTGTTATTTTAATCTTACAACATAACTGTATTTCGAAGTCCAAACTTTATGTTTTAAATGCAAAAAAGAACGCCAGAATCTACTAGTATGTCAAATAATTACGAGACACTTGGGTTTTGTTTTTATTCATTAGTGAGTTCACGGGAGTAAATTAAATTAATAAACTTGCTTGTGTGGTATCAACAGCAACGATAACACAATTACCCGTCTCGAAGAAAATGCATTAGTTATAGGGTGAAATCAATAACTGCCACATAACTTGTGTGGGGATTGGTCATGAATTTATTTTTACGGCCATTCTCCCCCTACCTCTGATTCAAGTAGGGCATTTGTCAGTTACTGGCATAAGTATGTGCACTTAGTACTGGTAAACCAGCTTACCCAGGAGAAGTGTGAGTAGGCCGTTATATGAATGAAGTACTGTTGAATACGGGGAAAATCCAAACAAAACAAACAAACAAAGAAATCAATAACTGGAGTGGACTTTACACTAGAAACAGGGTAATAATACTTAGGACTAATGTTTTGTTTGATTGCATAAACATAATTACACATATTTACATTGATGTTGTTTGGAATGCTTTTTCTGATCGACCGGTACTTATAACGATCACCACCGCTTAAAAGATGGAACAATTTCGTTAGGTTATGAAATTAAAACATTTGTAGACATTTGTGTACACTTATCAATGTACACAATCAACGTACACAATCAACGTACACAATCAACGTACACAATCAAAATAGACATAAAAGTACAAGGATATATATTTAAAATTACAAATACATAGTTAATGTACTTGTGTTTATTTTGTCCTATTTGTCAGATTTTCGTCTTTAAAAAAAAATGTCATGAAATGCCTTAACGTAAAAACTGAAGCATCTGGAATAAAAAAACTATTATCTGTCAAAAAGAGCATAAAACAAACGAAAAAAAGTGTGCCAGAAATGTCATTTCGCTCTCTGATGTATTATACATGTTTTCCATTTTTGAAAAAACAACAACAACAGAAAATTGTCAATTTACCAATGCTACCAACAAAAATTGAGGCGTGTCGCGGGAAACCCGGATTTAATGCATCTGCGTAAAGGGTCGTCACGGATCAGCTTGTGCAGCCACATGACACGCTTCAAACATATTTGAAATGACGATAAACTTCGATCTAAGACTCTTCACCGGAAGTGTTTTTGCATATCTCGGTAATAGATTAATTCATTGGCTATCACATATGTAGCAACAAACATAACGTCCTGAGCATCCTCATATATAATTTAATTAATGTATTCCCCTTTGATGCTGGGTCTGTTATCGTGTAAACACGAGATTTTAGGTAAAAGAGTATGTTCGTTGGTCGGCGAGACTAACTTAGCTATGCATGTCTTAATTACAGACATCAAACGGTACTTGGGTTCGACTAAAGTTCAGGTCGACACCCTATAAATCGAACGCGTGCATTTAGCTGTTTTAGTTCTTAGAATACCGATTGCAACACGGTGATTTATTTAAAAATGGTGACATCGGTCGCATGAGAAAAAGCATTTTACCACAGCGTGACACATCTGATATGACGTCATCACAAGGTATGTTTTAGATCCGAAGAGCATAAGACACTTGTACAGTATGTTACAAGCATGTAGAAAACGGTAATTAAATAGTGTGGCATAGAGAGTTAAAACACAGTAGCAACAAAGTCCCAAATGATTTTTCCACGAACATAAACAATACCGACTATCAGAAGGAACTCAAAATGCATAAGGAAATCCTAATGGTCAAATATATACTTCTGGTCCACAAAAACCCGTTTTTAGTTAAAGCTCACTGGCCAGTCTGGCAGCTGCCGTTTGGAATTATATTGTAGAAATAATGACTGACGCAAATGCTGTAATGTTTTAGTTTCTACATCTGTGCGAGCACATACGGTTTCATATCACCATTGAACATAAACAATGTTACTGTTCACATGAATTTGTAAAAACAAAACTGCCATAATTAAAGCATCTGCATAATTAAACCTAAATATTATATCAAGAAAAGCATAGAGAAAAGAAGTAGTGTCTCCGACGGCGCTTGAACATAATGACCTCATACGTTAACGCGTAGATGTACTTAAACGCTATGTATGTGATAAACTGTTTTCAAAAATATCGACATAAATCGTTACTAACACGTGAACACATTTTTCTTGAGTTTTGTTAAACTTTTTTTTAAAGACACAGTTCGGTCAAAAACATTGACAATGATATAAAATCTGACGAATATGGATTTCACGGAAAGCAGTTGTCGCTAAAAAGTTAACGGTCGGGGGTGGGGAGTTCGCTAGGCATCGAAACATGTGGTATTATATCTTAAAATATGCAAATTATACGTGCGCGTGACACCATAAATAACTGTTTAAAAATAAATTAATTATTCTTGGCCGTAACGCAATTACTAAAAGTGCATAAGCAAGGCAATATACGAACACAATTTCTATAGGTATATTCATAGAGTAACAATTGGCCATATACTTATTAGTTTTATATGGATATTAAAACTTACTGCTGCTACAACTGCTTTTTATTACATATTGTCGCATATAATTAATAATTACGTAAATGCCTTCCTACCGTTTAAAGTGCATGATATATTCAAAGATTGGCCAATTAATAATTTTCTAAACTATTATCATAGATTTTGAAAGTAAAAGAATAGTACACATACAAGCGAAATAAAACTTCCGGCACAAATATACTAACAATAATGTGTTAAAAACATTTAAAAACAACATCTTTACTAATAGCACATTTTACAGAAAAAGTTCAACTAAAATATAGATAAATAGATAAAAGATAATTTAGGCGTGTCGTGGGAAAACCGGACTTAATGCATGTGCAGTCCGCACAGGCTAATCCGGGACGGCACTGTTCGCCTACAGTGGATTTATGTTTAGAAGAGACCTCCTTGAAACAGAAAATACCATAAAAGCGGAAAGTGCCGTCCTGGATTAGCCTGTGCGGACTGCACAGGCTAATCCGGGACGACACTTTACGCACATGCATTAAGTCCGGTTTTCTCACGACGCGCTATATTATATTTATCTGGGAATTTTACTTTTTTCATGGCGTCCTAAAAGGGACTATGTCAACGAAAAATTGGTTTACCTATTGCACTATAAATTATAAGATAGAAATGCGGTATACTAAGACATGTACATTAAATAAAAATAAAGAATATAATACATAATGAGATTTTTGATGTTAACAAGGCGAATAAAAAGTCTGAAAATATTCAGCACCCGCTCGGGTATCGAACGCACGAATTAGGAACCATACGACAAAATGACAATATACAGCACTTTGATCAACTGCGGTATCATTCGTGGTAAGAAGTGGTGTGTAAACTATGGCTATACAAAATACTCACAATTCTGGGGTCAAAATGTAAATAGAAAAAGGGCCAAACAAACACGACCCATATTATAATTTTTTTTTTTTTTATCTCACAATGCGTACACTAGCTCTTCCAATCATATATTCCCTGTTAAAACCGTTATTATATATAAGTATGAATATCTAAATTTCAGATTTGTTTTAGAAATTGCCCCTTTGAGGCCCTTTTCGATGACATAGTCACTTTAAACAACCGTCGTACAAACGTACTTTTAACTAAAACATTTAGCCGTCGTGTAGTCAAAGACTCGTTTGTGTTTTTATTGCAATGAACTTTCCTAAATCATGATTTAACAACGTGATTTATTCGTCGAGATATTAAGTTGCCACAGTTATGCAATATGGTAGTCTTCCGCTGTCAAAACACCATGAAAATGTGGACTATTTTCTGTAATAAATCATACTTAATTAATGTGAAGAAAATCCGAGCGTTATGCGGCGAAATACGAGATCCTTACGTAAGAAGTGGAGATTTTATTTTAACCACCGATCAGTGTCTGATCTGTAATTCCACTCGGTTAGCCCATTCTTCTTAATTAACAACTAATTTCCAGAATGCCTAACTCCAGTAGAGGCATTAAGCTAGCGATAATATATCAGGACTTACCGTTGCTTTCAGATACGTTTCGATATAAACAACGCGGCAAACAAGTCACTTTCATATAAGTAAATTTGGTCGAACGGTAGTCCTGTCGTACACAAATGAATGTACAGCGGCCTGAAGTCACTATTCCGGAACATTTTTGAATGTTTCCACAAGAACATAGGAGGAGTCATTTCCTTTGTAATTAGAACGGTTACAAACCTTAAAGTGACGTCGTTCCGAAAGCCTTAAAGGGACGTAGGCCTGTCGAAGACAGGTCGTTATAAACATGTACAAACATAAATTTCATTTAAAGTGAATAAATATATAAGCATTGTTAAATACAATGGTCTTGTTGTTATAAAGGGTTGACTTATGTAAATTATATCGCCCACCATTGATAAACGTTGCATAGCGTAGGAAAATTTGGACTGAAGTGCGCGATTTTGAAGGCGTGAGTTCGATTCCTACTGGAATCGTCTATCGTCTAAAAAGTCGTTGTATGCATTTTTTCTTAATGATTCCAGCACACGATATTGTTGCTACTAGAAAAAGTATAAGAAAGTATAAGAAAAGTTAGGAAATTATATTGTTTTTGTCTATACCGTCGATATGTCCCTTAAAATTTCAAGTCACAAATTTCAAATGTAGCTTTATTAATGAAATGTACTAGTAACCGTCGTACGAAAAAAGTAAAAAAAACACGACATTGCTTTATTAAAATGCAGTTTACTTTTAACCACTTAAACATATCAATAATTAAATCGACAATATTTTGCCAAAAAAAAACAAACAAGAACAACAACATTACCGCTAAACCATCCTAACACAAAAAGCAACTTACCGCTAAACCATCCAAACACCAAAAGCAAGTTACGAGTTTCTATTTTTTGAAACTTTAGAGTACATGTATCGCCTTGCACAATTCATGGAAACATTAGTAATTGAAATGTTATGTTGTTTTCACTCGATATTTTTTGTTGTTTATGAATATGTCTAAAAAGTTCGACGCAGATTACATCCGAGAATACGCAATACCTTATAATTACAATCATAAATGCGTCTCGCGCGATGCTCAGATTACGTTTATCATTAATTTTCCAAAGCGCTAAGTTTATATTTAGCAGACATTGATTGAAGATTATGCGGAATGAAACGGGTTGTATTTAATCTCCAGACAGATTTCGCCTTAGTAAAATGATTGTGGGAGGTACTGGCGGAAACATGAATAGTCCATCAAAGCGGTGCGAATGGGCTTGTTAATCGTGAACAGACAATATACAAAGCAAATTATACGCATGGTTAAGCGATTATGTGTTAATTTGTGTTTAAATGATTCAAACAGAGAATTGTTAAACAATCAAATCTCAATCAAACATGCAATAGAATACGACTAAGAAAAAAAATACCAAGAAAAAACAAACATAATGTGCCATCAAACTGTCTCTAAGGACCCATATCTACAAAGCTCTGTAGGATCATATTTTTCACAAATCATATTTTTCACACACCTGTGAAGAACAAGATCTCATTTGTCACATTTTTAAGTGTGAAAAAATGTGATTGACCAAAAACGAGGTATGCGTCAGGACCACACAAAAACTTCACAGAGAATAAGACTGTGATGGGTAAATAATAAGATCTCAATTTTTACACCTGTGAAGAATGAGATCCTATTTTTCACAGATGTGAATAATATAATTTGTGAAAAATATGGTCCTACAAAGCTCCTAAATAAAAATTTCACTGCATTTCTTAAAACCATGAAATTCATAAAATCTGAGGTTGGTTCATTTGAAGATTATTTTGTCTTAAATGTTTTAGTCAGATAAAGAATCAACAGATGTTTCTTATTTTACATTGGTTTGAATGTAAAAGCTTGATTTTCACAAGCAAACTGTTATTTGATTTTTTTCCACTTATATATGACTTAAGTTAAGATTGATTTTTTTCCTAGTACAAATGACTTAAGTTAAGATTTTCTTTAGGAAGTTTGTGGGTATGGGCCCTGGAGCCTTATTTCATAAATCGTTTCTTAATATATTTTAACTTCAATATTTGAAATGTAATATTTCTTAAAGCATACATTCGTGAATCCTTTACAGTTAAAATAACAAATGTAAAAATATATATACTTGTTTGGTAAGAAAAAAAACTGCGAACTATGTAAAGACACGTGGAAAATAGTGTTTTAAAGATTTTTTTTAAAGAAAACAAAGATTTTGATGTATAGGATAAGATTTTACTAAAGATGCTCCTGAAGATTAGAAAATAGTTCCAACTGGATTTGCCCCTAGGGAGACAAGCGTGGTTGGCATCTAGCGATTAAAACGTATTATTAAAGCTGCTACTTCACAGATGATAAGACATATAACTGGGATGACAAACGTTGTTTGCAACGTTAAAATTACGATAGTCATCAAATGCAGTCAATTAAGCATAAATTAAAACAGTATAATAACATTAACAATAATTACAACTAAAAGCGGACTTTACAGCTATTTTGGGAAAACCCTTCTAAAATTAGATTACCACTTTTCGGTGTGCGATATTAAAGAAGCGATGTTCCTTCTGCGGCGCGTAGTTATAGTAATTTCGGGCAGTTTATAAACATGCCTGATGCGAGTCAAATAGTTGTCTAAACAAGCGATTATATAAAATATTAAAATGATTTTATTTATTTCCGTTCAATGTTACATTTCTATTGAACATATTACTTGATATATATTGGAAACAAGCGTTATCAATATATTGAAAACTGTAAGTGACGAATGCCCCCGAAGATGTGTTTTGAGGAAAGAGTTATAGTCCTTGTACTTCCTCTCAAAGGCCTTTATGATATGAAGTATCAATTGAATCTCTTCAATATTTTATACTCTGCACAAGAAAATTACACTATGTAGTTCTGCAAGAATAATAAGCCATAGGCAATACGTCCGTAGATATTGAAGAAAGAGTTATGGTCCCTGTACTCTACACATCCTCTCAAAGCCCTCTATCATTATATGAAGTATCATTCTAATCCCTTCAATACCTTTCGAGTTATGCTCCGTACAAGAAAATTACACTATGTAGTTATGCTCTGCACAAGAAAATGAGCAATAACTCCAAAAATATTGAAGAAAGAGTTATGGTCCTTGTAATCTGCATTGCCTCTTAACGTCTTCTATCATTATATCATTTGATGCGATAACTATATGCCACCGAAGCTCCCTTTCGTGCATGAAAAGGCATGCAAACTGAGTTTACTTCTGACATCATTAAAGCGATAAACTCTGACTACTTGTGAGGGACTGAACACGGGTCCGCGGCGGGGGAGGCGGATACACTAATCGTGTCGCTTAAGTCTCTCCGCGCTCTTTGCTCTACTTTGTCGTCTCGGACAAAAGTGTCGTAAACAACGGGACTCCGAAAGTGAAATCGATTGGCTGTTATAAATAGTTGAAAAGCATCTCTTTTTTGCTGTCCGGCTAGCGCACACTCGCTTCTCACCTAGGCTGCCCAGTTTCGATTCCCATCCGACGCATGTGAGTTTGGTCGGTGTTCACCATATCGGACAGGTTAGGTTTCCTCCGGGTACTCCGGACTCCCCCAACCACTCAGCACAAGACCACATCAAAATTAAAATATACTGAAGTAATTGAATTAAAAAATACATTGCAGATTTAAATCAAAATTCGTCCCAATTTTCAATGTGTATCTAAAAGTAAATTCGGCAGGGGTGCTGGTACGCACCCCGGGTCCACACATAATGCAGTTTGGGCGCGGAAGGACCTCATAACTTCGAAATACACACATGCACTCGAGACGCTTTTAAAATCGGGTTAAAATCGGGTTCTAATGATTAATCCAGTGTGGTTTGAACTTTTGTTAATGTGTCAACAATGTTATTCCATTTCTTGTTTTAGAATTATTATATTGTTTTACTAGATTTGAAACAATTTTTGTTCATTTTCCCAATCTGTGACGTAGCAGATTTAATTTAAACAAACACAAGTACCGACAAAGCCGTGCCCAGAAACTACGTGTTTATATTTTTTTTTTTTGTTTCGATGTGATATGAAAGACATATAATTGAGGCATGCCGTGGGAAAACCAGGCTTGATGCATGTGCGTAGTGTCGTCCCGGATCAGCCTGTGCAGTCCGCACAGGCTAATTCGGGACGGCACTTTCCGCCTGCAGTGGATTTATGTATAGAAGAGACTTTTTTGAAATAGAAAATACCATAAAAGCGGAAAATTCCGTCACGGATCAGCCTGTGCAGACTGCACAAGCTGATCCGAGACGACACTTTACGCACATGCATTAAGCCAGGTTTTCCCACGACATGCCTCATATATGATTGAATCTAAATTGCTCATCCCCATTTAATATTTATTTGCGATTTTTTAAAACTTTTTTCAAGCAAATTCGATCTTTGTGATCATATTCAAAAAATCATGTAGATCATCTGTGTATCTCGTCAAAAACCTTAAATCTAGTTCATTTACAAATTTATCACGAATGTTCGACAGCATTATTTGCGATTTATCTGATATAGACGTTATAAGAAAACAAAAAATCAAAATGTGAAAGCTGAAAGAATATCGTATTTAATATACATGCACATTTATAACTCATAAACACATCGATCAAGGAATTAGACCTTCGAATAAAATGTTTTGGCTGTAATTTTTCTAAACAAATTGTAAACCATTGACATTTTCTGATTGCTTTTTTCGAATTACTAGTTACTATGGAATTTTGATTGTTGCAATTGTTTTAATCTGACATGACAATTTCTCTGGTGATCATAATGGTTTCAGCTGCTCTACAGGCATTAAGTCACGTAATGAAAGTGCATCCATCGGTTCTACCGATATTCTTGTTTATATGAGGCGTGTCGTGGGAAAACCGGGCTTAATGCATGTGCGTAAAGTGTCGTCCTGGATTAGCTTGTGCAGTCCGCACAGGCTAATCCGGGACGGCATTTTCCGCCTACAGTGGATTTATGTTTAGAAAAGACTTCCTTGAAACAGAAGTACCATAAAGCGGAAAGTGCCGACACGAATTAGCCTGTGCGGACTGCACAGGCTAATCCGGGACGACACTTTACACACATACATTAAGGCCGGTTTTCCCACGACACGCCTCATATAAACAAGAATATCGGTAGAACCGATGGATGCACCCCGATGCCACTTTGACCTAAAGGTGTGACCTTGTACTTTGACCTATGGACCGGGTTCATGCGCGCAACATGCTGTCTCATTGAGAAAAAACATTAATGCCAAGTTGTTTTACAATCCCTCAATCCATGGCCAAGTTTTTTAATCCGGACACGCAAAAAGACCATTTATAATAAAAGGGCAATAATTCTCTGAAAAATCATCAGACCGGAACGATCTGAAAATATGCATTAGTCCTCGTGTTAGGGATGCTGCACATAACGTTCCCCTGAATTCGAGTCATTAGCTCCTGAGATCTCGCGCGGAAAAGAAATTATCCTATTCCAAAGTCATATGTATAATAAAAAGGACAACACATGCGTGAACAATCATAAGACCGGAACAACCTGACAATAGGCGCATGTTCTCTTCGCAGGGATGCTGTATATAAAGTTTCATTTAATTCAAATATAATTTATCCTAGGTTTCTAAAGATCTCGCGTGGAAACGAACATTTCGCGTTAAAATGTATTTTTTTAAATTAAAGGAGAATAACACCCTAAAACCCTCGGACCGAACGACTTGACACTATGAGTATGTCACAAGGGTAGGGATGTTGCATATAAAGTTTTATTGAGTTCGAGTGATTAGTTCCTGAGATCTAGCACGGAAACAAAATACTGATCGGACGGAAGAACAGAATGACGGACGGACAGACGGTGGGATATGCAGTATGATGAATACACTCGTTGGTAAGCGCATTTGACACCCGGACAAACTGAATGGCAGTTGAATCAGAATTTGGACGGACGGACAAAGCAGCGACTATATGCTCCACCCTTTGCAAATTAGGAGTTATAACCTTTTGTAGAACACTATATTTAAGTGCACCACTGCACAACATTATATATCGTAATATGCAAATCACATGTGCACTGAACATCCTAAGTATACCTGTTTTAACTGTTTAAAAATAAATTAAGTATTTATGGCCATAAAATTATTATTGAAAGTGCATTTTTAAGAAAGTTTATAATGGTTCAGAGAAACACTTTGCGATATCGTTTCAACATGCTTTTACAATTTAGTTATATTAAGATATTAAAACCTAAACCATTATTATTTAAAGCGTGACTTTAAAATTTTATCCGAAAACCATAATGTAAAACCATCCATTTAATGATTCAGTTAAAATTTTACAACCACCACAACCACCACCAACACTACTACTACAACAACTACAACCACTACTACTATCACTACTACTACGACTACTAATACTTCTACTACTGCTGCTGCTGCTGTTGCTGCCGCTGTTGCTGCTGCTGCTGCTGCTACTACTACTACTACTACTACTACTACTACTACTACTATTACTACCACCACTACCACTACCAATGCCACAAAAAACAACAACAACAACAACAACTACTACTACTACTACCACCACCACCACCACCACCACTGCAACTACCACTACCACTACTACTCACATTACCACTACCACTACTACTACTACTACTACATGTACTACTACTACTACCACTACTACTACTACTACAACAACAACTACTACTACTACTACTACTACTACTACTACTACAGCTACTACTACCACTACCACCACCACCACTACTACTACTAGTACTACTACTACTACTACTACTACTACTACTACTACTACTACTACTACTACTACTACTACTACTACTACTACTACTACTACTACTACTACTACTACTATAATAATAATAAAAACCATATGGCTTGCAATCATTTCTGTACATTTTGTGTGGATTTAAAAATAAGATTTAGGACGCAACTGTGGGTTTTATACGGACACACGGAAGGTAAATTACACTTAACTAAAATAAGCACTCCGCAAATAACTCATTTTATGCCTGTAAGGATTTAGCTTCAAACGCCACACATTTCTTAAATAACTTGATATCGTGTTAAACATATTATCTTCTGCAGTATCATAGTCAAACTACTGACGCTGGTATAAGGCAGGTGTGTGCAACATATCTAACAGTACCATCTGCAATGCGGTCCCGACATAATACAGCATAATAATATTACGAATACTGTTGCATGGACATTGAGAAGTGTGTTGCAAAATCCTGAATATTGAATTAGTTGAAGGGTATATTCTTGTAGCCAGTTTATCCTAACATATAACAACAACGGAGTATTCATGCTGTGTCAAAGGTTGGTGTAGTATTATACTACACCAACCTTTGACATTGCGTTTTCTTTTTTGCATTGCACATTGCACATTTGTTCTAGCCTTTCCTTTAGTTCAGATTGTGCAAGCTTGGTACCAAATTTAAAAATGATGTCATGGTTTTACGAAATATACTAATTTTGTACTCCAGGACGCGTATTCACAAAGCTCGTAAGGGAAATCTTAATTTAAGTTGTACTTAAGTGAAATATTAAGATTAAATTTTCTATGTGAAATCCGATGATTTATGTTTAAATAACGGTAAAATACTAAGCATCTAAACAATATTTATAGTTTAAAGCATGTTATTGTAAACATATATTATGTATGCATGAAACAGCCACAGCGTTCTGAAATTTTATGAATTTAAGAACTGTACTTAAGTTTTCCCTAAGGAGCTTTTTATATATGGGCCCAGTTACACGGACAGAGGGTGAAAGTTGTGTTTTTAGCAAGCGTCATATCTGGGGCCGTATTCCAGAATGATTTTCAGTAAAATGTTATCCTCAACCTCAAAATCCCATTTTATTCCATGTATTAAAGTCATACGACTTAGTGTTTATTAAGCGTAAACTTATTGTTAACTATTGTGCACTGAACTGTTCAGGGATTCACAAATCTATATGTATCATTAAATACTAAACAAAATTGACACTTAAATGAAAATATTTTAAGATAAAGTTAGGATGTTTCTGGAAACGGCCCCTGATCACATAGAAAATCGAAACGCTGACAGCGTAGAAAGACTGTTAGCGAGACAGAAATCTACTTAAATAAATTGGTTTAATCTGGTATATGACCGAAGATGGAGATCCATTCCAGTGTCTTTTGCAAATTAAAACTTATATCGCGCGCGTCTAAAATTTTCAATCAATGCTATTTATCTACGACATACGCATCATTATTTTGTTTTGTAATTCGTGGGAGGCAAATATTTTTGGTGCAAACTATTTAAAAAGCAAATAGAGTTATATGCATACAGGTCAATCTACAACGGGTAAAAATAGTCGATGAACCTTATAAGTTCGAATCAATCTTCAGTGCTTTTTATCAAAAGCGCTATGCTCGGTTAATACAGATTTAATTAAAAATGAGTTAAAATAGTAAAATACATTCACAACTCTCTTTACAAGTACAATGATTTTCCACAAATGTTATATGCAATAGTAATCGCGTGTAAGTTTACGTAACTAATTTGAACAAAACGACAGCTGCATCAAACAGGTCACCGACACGTTAACGCAATGATGAGAACTAATAAAAGCGTCGGAGCCGATCGTTTTTATTGCAGTTTATTGCAGATTTACAACTCTATAAGTTGCAGTCGGACAGGAATGTGGAAATGAAATAAACGTAAGTGATTTGAAACAATTCGTTTTCAATTTCTCAAGAGGTTCTTTAAATCACTGACGTTTTCTCATTGCATTAAATTATTGAACGCACTCGAGATCCGGGTTACACGCATCCATAAACACTATTAAAATATTTTACCGGTTCTATTGCAATACCTTTAATAATAGCTATTAACAAAAAGGGACAACAACTGATACTCTTTCGTTATTTACATCACACATTGCTTACTGCAAATACTGTTAACTGTTTTTTCGAAGTGTCTAAATTTCGCGCATTCTTAAAATCGCGTATTGTTACAGCATGTGTAAATTTGTTTCAAATAGTCCTGATATATTTCATCATGGGATATTTACATTGTCGTTGAATACTTGAAACTAACCAACAAATTCGTTCGTACATATATATATGCAAGCATATTAATTGCAACGGCGATGGTTTTTTCTAAATTTTTTGTTTGTTTGTTGGTTTGGATTTTTCGCCGTATTCAACAGTATTTCAGTAATATAACGGCGGTCAGTTAACCTAATAACACTTTTCCTGGGTAAGCTGGTTTACCAGTACATAGTGCACATACTTATGTCAGTAACTGACAACTGCCCCACTTGAATCAGAGGTAGAGGGAGAATGGCCGTAGAAATAATTTCATGACCAATCCCCACATAAGTTATGTGGCCGGGCTGGAAATCGAACCCTCGATCCTCGGATTTGTAGTCCTGCGCTCTACCAACTTTTACTTTTTACTTAAAGCCGCAGTCCAAAGAATATTATTGAATACATCATAAATTGGCATTAGTTCTAACGAAGGTAAATGACGTTTATTCGACTGAAAACTGTTTCTTTTTTTTTTTAATTTTTTTTACAAAAGGCAGTTTATAATGTCAATGTTCGAAAACGCTTGGTACGAACGGAATATGCACTAATGTACATGCCGATCTACTCCAGAGGCATAACCAGCTATCAAATACAGATAACTATACTAGAAAAAGTTACAAAAATGTTATTATTTTACAGATTTCAATGCGTTTTTCTTGTATTTTGATCGGTAAGATGTCTATTCGAAACTATTTCTGCAGTTTTATTTTTATTAACATATTTCTCGACTGCTGCTTTAAACTACATGATAAATGATTGAAGCCTAAATTACGTTTTCCCACTTAGCGAAACATAATGATACCATTATATTTTCATAGAAAACATAAAATAGCGGTTACATTTACATACGATGTCCTGTATATTTTAACAAATGTAACCGCGCTTTATTGAACGTAAATATATAGTACAAAAACAAAAAACATTCGCTACAGTTCGAGTAATGTACAAGAGACATTATCACAGCATCATATGACTTTTTTTCTCAGTTTATTATCACCAGACCGTGCGAATAGAAAAAGTGCGAAATTTATGTAAAGGAGTAATTGTGTTCGCATTTTCGTTAATGCAAGTAAAAAAGCAAAATAAACCTTAGTAGAATTTTGAGATTCATGGATTTGACCTATTGATCATAACACACATTTCAGAATGATGTGTTTACGCATAAATAGATTGACGTTGCTCATTGTGATCTACTTGGCACTGGTGTTGCCATGATAATGATAACTATTTTGATGATTATTTTACTGACTACAGCAACAATAAGAAACGACAAGACCATCAACAACAGCAGTAATAACTGCTACTACTGCAACAACAACAACAACAAAATAGCAACAACAACAGTTACTACTACTACTACTACTACTACTACTACTACTACTACTACTACTACTACTACTAGAATTACTACTACCACTACTACTACACCACTACTACCAGTTACGCTGCATATACTCAAAGAGAGAGGGCACGAGTGGCATGTGTCGAGAAAACACCATTTTGATACATTTCATAAATCCTTTCCACCTTTCATCGCATTTTCTCGCATATGAAATACCAACTAAGCGCATGATCCGAATTAACTCCCACTAGTCTTCAAGGCCGCTATAAATTATTCAAAGATGATTTAATCAACGCACCACACTTCTTTACTTATCAGCTATCGTCGCTCGCCACCCTATCAACCAGGAATATCTGGAAACGCGTGAAACAAAAAAGTGAAATCTCACATTGTGTAATTTATACACTTTCTGGAAGTCTATAAATATTTAATATGGAAACAAAAATCGCGAATTAGATTTATAGTCTATTAATAGCATTAATAGCATGAATAAATACAGAACCTGTGGAAGAAGTACAAAAGGTCGTGGAAAGTCATTTACGACTCTACAAAACCACTTGCTGAAAACTGTGATTGTAACTCAGTTTAAAACCAGAACCAACAATCGTCCCGTTATACAACAGAGCTCGGGGGCTTCGTGCATAAAATCATACAAGTTAAAGGTCAAACAGTATCCCTTTTTTCTGGGAATGAAGAAAATGTGGAATAACGTTTATAACAGATAATATTAAAATTAACAATTATCTAGTTGACATCTTTTAACAAATATTTTCCAAATAATGTTTTCTACATTTTGTTCCTGCATGAGAGAATAGATGATAATAAACCACACTGTACTTCAATATAGTTTGGCACTGCTTTTTTGAAGATAAAATAAAACCATGATTTGAAACATTTCCCGGGTGCATTACCCCAAAGTAGAGCGAAGTATGTTTTATGTCTGTTTACAACAAATAAGTGAACAATTCCGGATTATGTGCAACTAAAATGTGTCATTATTTATGAACACGCAAAATATATCATTTCCAAATCTAAATTTAATTGTGAATTCAAGATCTGAAACAAAATATTCTAAATTCACAAGTAAACTGGATTTATGTACAAATAAACATAACATATATTTTTATAACATATCTACGGTGGCATAGATGTGACACGTGCATGTTTTTATTTATGTCGTTACCACGACATATTATGTCGTGGGAACGAGATCTTATCTCGTGGGAACGAGATCTTATCTCGTGGGAACGACATAATTATGTCGTGGTAACGACATATTAAGTCGTGGGAACGAGATAATTAACTCGTGGTAACGACATATTAAGTCGTGGGAACGAGATCTTTTCTCGTGGGAACGACATAAACAAGTCGTGGGAACGACATATTAAGTCGTGGGAACGAGATAATTAACTCGTGGTAACGACATAATTAACCAATCAGAATACACGTTGTTTAAAAACATGTTTCAAAATGGCTGATACAAGAGACGCTAACATTAATATCGTATTTCAATGCTGGATTAAGATATAAAGAAATTGTTTTTTTTCTGCGAGAGCAAGATGGAATTAGATTGGTTCATTTAGTCGTTCCCTCGACAAAATATCTCGTTCCCACGACATAATTATGTCGTTCCCACGAGATAAGACCTCGTTCCCACGAGATAAGATCTCGTTCCCACGACTTAAAATGTCGTTCCCACGACATAATTATGTACTTCCCACGAGATAAGACCTCGTTCCCACGAGATAAGATCTCGTTCCCACGACTTAAAATGTCGTTCCCACGACATAATTATGTCCTTCCCACGAGATAAGATCTCGTTCCCACGAGATAAGATCTCGTTCCCACGACTTAATATGTCGTGGGAACGACATAATTATGTCATTCCCACGAGATACGATCTCGTTCCCACGAGATAAGAACTCGTTCCCACGACTTAATATGTCGTGGGAACGACATAAATAAAAATATGCACATGTCACATCTATGCCAGCGTACATATCAGTTACAATAATCTATTCAAATCCACGCGAACAAGGAAAATAGCGACAACGATCGTTTCGTTTTCCAAAAATAAACTTGAAACATTCAGGTTCATCTCTATATTAGGGGGTATCTTTTGATGAAAGGATCGCTATTGACAGATCAAAAGATGACGCCTACCTGTTAAATGAGTCGAGAAATTGAAAACAAGTAACCGGCTGTCACTGAGTCAACCACAACCCGTTACTGAACTAGTCTAGGATGTTAAAGGGTGTGCGTGTGTATTTTGAAGTTTATAAGTTCCTTCTGCGACGTAGCTGCAATATGTTTGGACCCCTGCCTACCAGTAAACTATTTTAAGAGAAACATCGAAAGTTGTAACGAATTTTGAATCATAATCACAATTTGCAGCTATTCAATTTTGTTACTGAAATGTCTTTTTATGTTTGGTGTGGTTTTGTTTATGTCGGGGGAAACCGCAGTAACCGGTGGAAACCGCACCTCTCCGGTATGGTGACCACAAAAGTAACTCACGTGCACCAGGACCTGGAAATGAACACCAATCGTCGAGGTAAGGAGCGAGTGTGCAAACCTGGAACTGAACCCCGATCGTCGAGGTGAGGAGCGAGTGTGCAAACCAGTACTCCCTAGACGGACAGTGAAGTAAGCAAAGTAAATTATTTATTTCCGTGACGTGTATTGACAAGTGATGACAATAGATACACCCGACCCGATGGGTCTATAAGTCACCTGACAGTATATACATAATGCAGCAAAGTGTGAAAAAGTCGGAGAGTAACACAAATATAAATAAGCACAAAAAGAATGAAGTTACAGTATCTTATAATGTTTCGGAACAATCTTGATGTAAATAAAATGTAATTAGGCGCAAATAATATCGTATGAAGATCACAATCATAAACCTGTTTGTATTTGCTTTTATGCTCCGATGGGTGTGAGAGAAAAGCGTGCATATTGTATACTAGACTGGTATTTATAATGAATGGTAGTAGGACATGAAGAAAAATCTGATACAAAATAATTTTTTTCTGAAAGTGCATTGTTTTAAGATGTTGCTACAAAAGTTGCAACATTATTCCACGTGTATTAATATTTTACATTTGTCATACATTTCTTTCCAAAGCATGATCTTTGAAACACAAATTCTATTGTTGACTAAGTTTTAAGTTTTAAAGTTAGTTAAGAATAAATATAATATAAATATAAGCACAGGTTCACAAGTGATAATCACCAACTGCACAGGAAACACAAATTTTCCTTTTTACGATTGAAAAGAGAGAGTACTTTATGTTGTACCACAAATGGCAATCTTTAGACATGCATAGGAAAACGTTCCATAGAGATTTATAGGAGAGTGTCAAGAGCTTATGGGTATTTTGTTGTGTTCCACGGCTGACAACTTAACTTAACTAATATAATGAGAAAGCATGCAACTTATGTGCACTTAAAAAGGGACTGCCTGATTTTTATAGATGTAATTCCTGTCTCTTTCGTTACTCACTAATAAAAACCGTTATATATAACAGAAATAAATCTCAACATCGACCAAAAATATATATATTATCGAAAATGCAATTTTTTTTTCTGTCGATACAGAACCGTTTATCCTACAGCAAAGGCTACATTCGGTTTGGAATGAGTAACTAAATAAGTCATCGATCTGGCTCGTCTAGACGCTGTGTATACACGTATACATGTATATAATCGATCTGGCTCGTCTAGACGCTGTGCATACACGTATACATGTATATAATCGATCTGGCTCGTCTAGACGCTGTGTATACACGTATACATGTATGTAATCGATCTGGCTCGTCTAGACGCTGTGTATACACGTATACATGTATGTAATCGATCTGGCTCGTCTAGACGCTGTGTATACACGTATACATGTATATAATCGATCTGGCTCGTCTAGACGCTGTGTATACATGTATATAATCGATCTGGCTCGTCTAGACGCTGTGTATACATGTATATAATAGTTCGCTGCGCAGCAAAGTATTATTTTAGTTCTAATTTTTTCTCTAAGTACCCATTTCTGGACATAGGGTATTCTCAACATTTATTGTTAGGTTACTCTCAACATTTATTATTATATTATTTAAAAAATATCATGACATCATTAGAATCAATGAATTGTTTTATATTATAATTTTCGTACAAAATCGTACAGTCCATCTTTAAAGACTGCTCCACAAAAAGCTTCAACAAAACAGGACAATCTCTTAGTATTTAAGATTTCGTTCAACCAGCTGATGACAACAGTTATGATGATAATGATTTTTCATGATGATGTTCATCAAGGGGATGATAAAGCAAACGATGCTTTTGAGTATGTTTCAACATGGGCGACAATGGGGACTAAGACGACCACGACGACGACGACTATGACGACGACGAAGATAGAAGATAAGAAGAACAAGAAAAAGAAGAACAATAAGAAGAAAAAGAAGAAGATGATGATGATGACAATGATTGTTATGATTACAGTCATTTCGCTGCTGATGATGAGGAGGAAGAGGAAGATGAATACGATGACTGTGATGACGATGGTGATGATGATACAAACGATGTTGCTGATTTAAAATACATACAGTAATAAATATATATTCGCTCAATATTGCATAGCATGTTATTGTTTGCAACAGTACCACATAAATTCCTTTAACAGACTTTAGACTTAAGCTGCATAAGCGGATTTACAGCAGATTTATGTCTTTCATTTGAAATTAAATCGAAAATGTTTTCCATCACGGTTTTTTATGGAGCGCTATTCACACCGTGAAGAGAAGGCCATGCATAATATTGTCATACGTGAAACCATATCCATCAAAACATCGTTAACATTGCTTAACGCATCAACGTTTTGGGTCTGGACGTATGCGGTGTTTTGGTGATTGTATTGAACATATTCACTCGCACGTGCATCGCGGTTATTGCCTTTTCACCGACATAACTTTTCACCGACATAAGTGGATGATGAAAGCGTCAACATCTTAACATCCCAAACCATGGTCCCTTCTAAATTAATCTGCCTATACAGTTTAAAGGGACTATGTCAACGAAAAGGGCCTTAAGGGGGCAATTTCTTGATAAAATATGAAATTAAGACATTAATACTGGCACAATAATAACCGCTAAAATATAATGTATATATAAAAAAAAAGGTTTTCGCATTCTGAAATATAAAAATCAATTAATAATATGGGTCGGGTTTGTGTGGCCCTTTTTATGTTTAAATTTTGACGTCAAAATTGTGAGTAGTATTTTGTATAACCGTAGTTTACACGAGTTTCCTGACAAAGTAGAATAGCGCAGATGGTTAAAGCGCTGTCTACTGTCGTTTCTTCGAATGGCTCCCAAGTCATGAGTTCGATACCCACTTGGGGTTTTAATGCTCTCAAACTTGTTTGCTAAGGCATAAAAAAGTTGTTGGTTTCCGGTTACCCGACCCCTCCCCTCTCTATTTTTCCGCCGACCCTAAAACTTGTTTTGCCTATCAGTTATTTTTTTTTCTAATTTTCGGGGAAAAAAAAACAGTTTTCGCGTATATTATAAGTTTCTGGTCAGAAATCTCTTTTTCTATAACCTTATTCGTGGTTCAGGTACAGTTTCTTTGTTGGGAGGCGTTTAAACATTTTACATGCAGTCCAATATACGTAAACTGTGTGGTGAAGAAAAAAAAAGTTACAGAAAAAAAGTTATATTTTACCTCCCCTCCAACATTTTTTAAGATGTACGCGGAAACCAACCATTTATTTTTTTGCCTAATTTGTTTTTATCAAATATCTTATTGTGTATTATATAGTGCATTATTTATGTAATGCAAATGTCTTAGTATAACTCATTTTTATTATAAATTTATAGTGCAATATGAAGCCTTTTCTTTTCGTTCACACAGTCCCTTTAAATCGACATATGCATTGTTAGGATCACATTTTTCACAAATCATATTTTTCACACACCTGTGAAGAATAGGATCTCATTTGTCACATTTTTAAGTGTGAAGAATGTGATTGGCCTAAAACGGGGTATGCGTGAGGATCACAGAAGAATATGATTTCATTGCAAAAAAACTGGATGCGATCACAAACTTTACACAAAATGTGAAGAATAAGATTGTGATTAGTGAACAATAAGATCTCAATTTTCATACCTGTGAAGAATGAGATCCTATTTTTCATCGACTTGAAAAAATATGATTTGGGAAAAATATGGTCCTTCATATGCATTGCCCTTGTATAGTAGTATGCTTAATTGAACATCTACGGTTTAGGTACTGCATAGACAAACGAACAAAAGGGCATCAGCTATAAAAAGTAACTTAAAAACATCAACAAATAGTAACTTTCTACATACATGTATGATCGGGTAGTAGCTTCGGGCACATATTTATGTATATATTCGATACTAGCAACCAGCAAGGACAAATTTATGTCAGAATATATGCACTTGAATACTTCAAAAATTGGCTTCTATACAAATATCTTTGATAATAATTATCAAAGAATCGTTATATGAAAGTAAGTTTATGACGTGGCATATAAAATATTCTAACACGATACTCGCTAATTTTTCTATAGAAAAACAACACAATTATCGTTGTTTAACTACCCAATAAACAACGCAAAAAGTAGTCCTGATTATGAGCGGAACATAATAAAATGTATTTCGCAGAACAAATGCAAATATATTTGTCAAATCATGTTAGAGTCGAAATAATGTTCACATAATCGTTGTTTATCGGCCAATAAACAACTCTTTGTCGTTCATATGCGTGGCTATTATAAACCACTCGGGCTAACGCCCTTAATTCCTATGCATCAGAACTCCAAATCGTTGTTTATGATGAACAACGATAAATCGAACATGATTACTTAAAAATCTCAACGTTTCATGGTTTAACACTTTTGTTCTCAATGTTCACTGAGTTCACATAATTTGAACCCGTTAACTACTGTTCTAAACGGTGCAACGTAAGGTCACATTCCACTAGTTAAAACTTTTGTTTCAGCCGTCGGTCAGACGTGAACTCGAGGTTTCCTTTAGAAGAACGCTGAAGCAAACAATCTGTCGCATTCCCATCGTAGTTAGGTTTTTGTTTAGTTGCTGCTTGAAAAGAAATTACGATTTCATGCGCAATTACCCAACCTTTGAGCGTTTTTTCCACAAGGAGCTTACATTCAAGCTCAGGTGGTGAGGAAATGAATAGCTTCGTTCGTTTATAGCGTTTTTTCCACAAGGAGCTTACATTCAAGCTCAGGTGGTGAGGAAATGAATAGCTTCGTTCGTTTATAGCGTTTTTTCCACAAGGAGCTTACATTCAAGCTCAGGTGGTGAGGAAATGAATAGCTTCGTTCGTTTATAAATGTTAATCTCATGAATTATATTTATTAGCCATTTATTACAAATTAATATTGTGTTTGTTTTCGGGGATTTTGTTTGCCGAGGAAATGATGAACTTTGCCCAAATAACCCACGCAACGCCTTAAATGATTTATGGCTATTCATTGACGCAAACAGAGTCCCTTATTCAGGCAACACGTATTTTGAGAAACAACTTTTCTCATGACAGAAAAATGAAGAAAAAAACCTAAAGATTTTATAACGAAAGAAATAAAATCAAGTGTTACATACAACAAATGTTTTCCTAGTGGAATCAAAATAAACATTGCCCAATGCTTTGGTTATATTTTGTGAAACAAATGTTCAAATATATGTACTAGTAATTGATTTCTTAATCTCGCTGGGACGCAATGGTGTTCAACTCTTGTAAAATAAAGACACTAACCAAAATATTTCGCAAGTGTGTCTACTTGAAATAAAAAAATGAAAAATAAAATAAAAAATACAACAATATCTCGCAAATCTGTTAAACTTGGAAAAAGATCTAGCTGGATATCAAAATAGGTCATGCATCGATTTGATATCCCAGTGACGTAATGCGACACGAAAACATTTAGTTTTGTTCTTAGAAGCAGTAATAAAATGTAATGAGTTTATTTACCGGCTCTTGCGTTAGGAGAAGTCCTGACGTCATTACTGTTTTAAACATTCGATTCAAAAACGGTCGCATCTCTTTAAATTATCCTTTACATGTATGCATGTATGATTAAATATATAAGGCGTAAAAAAATATTTGTTTCAGGTTACATGCCCAAAAATATTAGGGTAGTTAGCTAGGGATTTTTTTTTATTTGGTAAATGGTCAACTTTAAAATTAAAAAATAACTAAATGAATATTCAAAACATATCGGTAATATTTTAGAACATTGTTTTGAAGTGGATGCTATCAAAACAAAACACTTATTTATCCAAAAACAAACATTAAATTATTGGAAAAAGGTAAATAAAACAAAAACATACCTGACAAACTTAATACAATTTTCTAGGATCATGGCAATTTTTTAGGTAGGTCGGGTAAGCTGAAAGAAACACATTTTTGTGTACGTCCAATTACCTCCGCCAACGAGGTTATATGTTTTGTGGCCGATGGTGTTTATCTGCTGTCTGTCTGTCTGTCTGTAACTTATCGCAATACGTTGTGAACGCATTTACATGAATTGTTCAGGGATGTTTTGAAATGGGGCGCCGTTGTTCAGGGATGTTATGAAATGGGGCGCCGTTGTTCAGGGATGTTTTGAAATGGGGCGCCGTTGTTCAGGGATGTTTTGAAATGGGGCGCCGTTGTTCAGGGATGTTTTGAAATGGGGCGCCGTTGTTCAGGGATGTTTGAAATGGGGCGCCGTTGTTCAGGGATGTTTTGAAATGGGGCCCCGTTGTTCAGGGATGTTTTGAAATGGGGCGCCGTTGTTCAGGGATGTTTTGAAATGGGGCCCCGTTGTTCAGGGATGTTTTGAAATGGTGCGCCGTTATTCAGGGATGTTTTGAAATGGGGCGCCGTTGTTCAGGGATGTTTTGAAATGGGGCGCCGTTGTTCAGGGATGTTTTGAATGGGGCGCCGTTGTTCAGGGATGTTTTGAAATGGGGCGCCGTTGTCAAAATGCTTAAATTTCGGTAGTGATCCGGGTAACCGTCTGAATCCAGGAATACTTGACGGTTAGAATATAGGGCAAGGGAGGTCACCTATCACTAGTAACTTGAATTGTAAAACAGTTACCTATCTTGGCGGAGGACTTCGGTCCCCGGGTGGTTTCTAAATAATTTTATAATTCGTTTTAATAATCACTTAAACTATCATTTAAGACGTAAGTCGTTTAAAGAAATATCATTGAGAAACAATCTGAAATCATTGAGTGACCTTGTAGCTGAAAAGATACATTTTGAACCCATATATATTAATAAAGGTGATATGTGGCGCGTCGTGAGAAAACCGGTATTAATGAGTGTGCGTAAAGTGTCGTCCCGGATCAGCCTGTGCAGTCCGCACAGGCTGATCCAGGACGGCACTTTCCGCCTAAAGTGGATTTATGGTTAGAAGAGACTTCCTTGAAACAGAAAATACCATAAAAGCGGAAAGTGCCGTCCCGGATTAGCCTTTGCGGACGGCACAGGCTAATCCGGGACGATACTTTACGCACATACATTAAGTCCGGTTTTTCCACGACGCCCCTCATATCAAAACAGGAGCAGGCTATCTCTAATAAGATCAATGGTAATTAAAGGCTGGTAATGAGTCAAGTCTCCATGTTCAGGTATACGTACAGTACCGGACAGTATCAGTCCACAATTGTAATCCGATCGTAAATTGATAACAATTGTTCTTGCTCACATACCGCAATAAAACTTTGGGTTGTTTGTTAAATCTGTAGATCTGCTCAAACAATTTGTTGACCGCATAGAAAAAACGAAGCCTATTGACTCACGTGTCCATATACAGTTATAGGAAACAGCATTTAATATGCATTAATTCTGTTTATCTACAAACTATTGTCAAGCAACATTGCTCAGTGTATAATCATAATATACTCACCCGTTTTTTTTTCAAATAAAAGTTATCAGCAAACAGTGCACAACATGTATTGATCAGACTCGCGTATAAGCTGAGAGAAAAAAAACATTACGCATGCTGTCCGATTATCCGAATGTAAACTTAATAAATTGTTCAATAAACTTACCGTTTCAAAAGGCTTAATCCACATTTAAGCACATAAATGTAATCCGCAATGTAAACAACGTCCGATCACACAAGATCGCCGCCTCACAATTTAGAAACAAGCTGCAACTTGCAGGTACTATACTCAGCTGCAGCGGCTCCCGTCACCAATGAATTTAAATCTTTAACACCCTCCAGACAGGGCTTTTTAGCCTGTAATTAACTTCCGGATATACCGGGATCTCACATTATACAGCGGCGGTGTTATTTTTTCACGCAATAAATATCACTTTACAAGCGGGATTAAATCGAACACTAACACTTCCTTCGATAATCCATGACCGTTGAAATAAACCCAGAAACTATGTTTTCCTTCCGAATACTGTATAATCCACAATATATCACCCACAAGTTCACAGCCCAACTTACTTGTCCTTGTCGAACACGTCTAAAATGCACACCGTTAAATACGTAATCCATATGTTTAAAAACATGACGTATAGCGTCACATTCGCTTGGGGTTTATTTTTATAATATTTTATCAACAAAAAATACACCATTTAATCGATCTAATGTTGTTTCACTATTAACAATATAAGTTTACATTATATAAATAAATTCAAACTATTTAGTACACAGCGTTTACCCAATCTCATCGGACCACTGTATATCCGTAAGAGCGCGAACTTTCCTTCTAGCTACTGTTGTGGCTTATTCACACATCCATGTTAATGTATCATTATTCAATTTTGTCCCGATGTATTTAACATAAATGTTATCTTCGATTTACTGTAGTGCGATTGTAGATTTTTGAAATATTTCGATCATGCGTAAAGGATAAAGCTGATATCCAATGCTGATGTGTGCTTACCATATGTTTGACATATGCGTAATATCACGCGTATTAAGAAATGTTGCGTTGTCGACACCTCACTATGATCATCTTGAACTGGTCACGTGGTCTCTTCCAGTATCCACCTGAAATAAGAATGGACACTCTAAGTGCATGCCGATATTTCATTGCCCATTCACAATTTTATGCTCCATACACTAATACACTAATAATCGTACGTCTAATCGCTTATTTGTTTGATACTGCATACAATTATATCTTTTATTAATTGTCCTATTGCACACATTCATAAATTCCTAACTTAGGAGGAAATAAAGAATCTATCTAATCCTAAGCAGTATTCTTCAGGAATTTTAATAACACCTTAACACATGAAGAAAGTCGATCTACGTTTTGCTAAACCCTTTAAAAACAAAAATACACGGTGCGTAACAGTTATCGAATTCTCTGATCTTCTATCCGGTAATTTATCCGAATTCCTGTAAAACGACCACTATGCAAGGTGTGTCCTTTCACCGACTAACACCAACATCAAGTTGTCTCATTTTACCCAACTAACCCCAACAGCCACCAACACGGCATCAATGAGCTATTCAGCCACTTGGCTATCTAAGTGTTTTACCAACGCTCAATCAATCCTTGTTCGGATGCTATTCTTATCTCTTTCACCCATTATTAACCATAGCTTTGATTTAACTTGACGATGAGAACACAGCGGTTTTCTCGTTTTCTTTTCTCAGATTATACGATCTTTAACGAGTGAACAAAATAGTTAACAAACAAAGTAAAACTGATGTGTATAACAGTGATAAGCAAACGTTCGGAGTTTTTCATTATTGTCCACATGAATGATTTTAAAGGGACTTATTCACAGTGTCTTGTACATTCATGTACACTTTTATGTACCGTTTTTGTATGAACAGATAGTCATACAAATGCTATAACTTCAACAAAATTAAAGACTCTGTACTAACACAGCAAATAATTGTTTGTCCAGAAAAGCACAAACAAACTAATGATTTTTTGGTGTATAATTGATAATACAATTGAAACTATATATACAAAGTGTTTCATCAATATGTGCATACAATGCATTTAAATGTTTTCACTGCAAGCACAATTTACTACTATAGTACGAACGGGGACTTTATATCATGCAGTCATAGACATCCACCTTATGGCTTTTACAGGACGAATATTACGTGGTACATTATTACGTTTTAAACGCTAATTTTGTAAGAAAATAATTAATTAATTAATTAAATCATGTGAGTATTTCGAGCATATTAAAGTGCACTGTTAATTGTTTAATTACTAGTTTATACCATTCTTGTATGAACATACGTGCACTTATCAACGTGTACTTTTCACAGTTATCATCATTTCACTTTATACCATATCACGTAGCCAGATGACAGTTCACTGTATACGTACATATACATTTACATCCTACAAGCATATTCTCAACCTGCTACAGTGCCACATTCATACATCTTAAGTTATGACTTGACGTTGGAGCGTTTAAAAAACAACAACTGGCATCCGACTTAAACCGGTACACTATTGGGTACATGTAATGCAGTTCACTTAATTTACATACTAGGACAATTGTTATATACAGCAGAGAATATGAACGGTCAGGACATGCAGGTTGGCCCATTCTAATTGTGAGATATGGCTAATGACTACTATGAATACCCGTCAGACAGACACACCAAAGATTAGTGATTTCGAGCGATAAGTTATTGACCCCGAAACAAAAACACCAACAGGACTAACACCATCAGTACGTCGCTAGCTACCTTCTTACATAAACATAAACACCACTACCGTCACTAAGTTTGTATGTTAAGCGCACGATTTACCATAGTATTTATTCTGTTTGCGGCAATAAGAACACGAAAATCCATAATACAAATAGTTCATTGTGGACAAATGCCTTTGAAGTTTTAACGTGTGTTCAACCGTGCGTACAATGTCACGCTGTGAGTTCGGGTGTGAAGGAATTATGCGGGCGTTAAACTTTTCTAAATCTTAATCAACAATCTCCGTCCCGTCGCGTGGGAATAAGCAGCACGACGGGAATCTGCAAAACATAAACACAATCCACTGTTAAAAGTCTCGACACCAGATATGGGTATGTTTTCATTGCGCAGAGATAAGTAATCTAACAGCATACGTAATCATGGTATAACAGATATAGCGTTTTTCCTCCAAAATCGCGGTCTGGGTTTGTCCAATTTGTGAAATGTGAGCGCGATAAAATAATCAAATTGTGAAATGTTAAAAGCGGGAAAACAGTTAAAAACACATGTCAATTAAACTAATTAATGTAGAAATTTACCATGTTTAGGTATGAAAATTTGTTACAACACAAAGCATCACACTAGACTCTACTTTTGTTTAGAGAGCTCAGCGCTCATCACTTAAATGCTGCATACTTTACTTATCATGAACTTGCTACCAGACTGATTAGTGAATTTACTTTAAAACAGTTAAAATATTTGTTAGGAGAATTATTTGTTTAACAAAAATTCTATTCACAAATATATACTGCGTCACAAAAATATTACAGTCAACATTTGATATTGCAAACGCACGAGTCAATGCGTTTAATGTCGATTTTTATTATTTATCGGTAGATCTTTATTCGCTAGCTTTATATGAAGAATTTTATAAATAGAATTTATAAATAACTTTATTTTCTCCACGAAGTGCTGAACATAAATATATGATACTGAACAACAACGTAGTTATTTACATGTAATACGGATAAATTTAATATATATCTCCTCAATATATGTATTTTTCAAAGACAGATATACAGGTTACAAAGAGAGTGCACTACATACCTCACAAAGTAGTAAACAGAATAAGCATTAATTTTCATTTTTATTAAAGTTTACCAACACTCTGGAACCGACCACACTGCTGAAACGTGCATTTAATTAAGTTTTAATTTCCAATGTCAATTCTTGCATTCGCAAGAGAAAAAACAAGCACACGATGTGAAACGGTTAATGTAGACAATAGTTTGACACACTATAGACGGTTATATGAATACAATATCATTTCAACTAAATATTACCCTGGTGGTAAACTTTACGTACGGTTGTTTTGTATAAGCACTTAAATACGCGTTACACATGAGTATACGTGAAGGTGATTTTCCGCGTCTATGGCTGATGTATAGCAATCCTAACTCCAGTTTAAGTCAGCTATAATTGTTATATCACTATTATCAATACCTCCAACATTAAACACCCACTACGATACTTCAAACGAGTTAACACCAGTTGCGATCATACATTATAATTATTTGAGCTGTAACGGCAAATATGTGCCGACTAAATGTTTTTATTATAAAAAACAATTACTTCTCATAAATTACCATCTACTCGTATAATCGTTAAAACTTCCATGTAGGTAAACTGCGTCAATTAAATTGAGTGAAAACATATCTTGTTTAGCGTTATGTACAATTACTATAGCTCTCCACACCACCAATAAATGAGTCAATTCATGACTCGGTATTCTGTTTCTGTATAGGGGAAGTTAAATTAACGCTAATTACTTTAAAAAAGGCAGTTTAATGGTAAAATATTCATTAATGGCAACAATCAATCTGACTGAAGTATTGGTAAGACAAATTAAATTTAACGCTCATTAGTTTAATAAACAATTTAATGATAATATATTCATTTATGGGAACAATCCATCTGACTATATTGCACGCTCTTCCTCATGCAAAGCGTATTTTGAGGTATGGTTTTATACAGATTGGGAAACAATTACTGTGCAGTGTAAGTTTTGTTTAGGAAATTTAAAATAGATTGATGTATGGACATGCATTTAAATTTTCGTTTCAGTTCAATGCTATGCGTGTTGTAGTAAAGGTCTACAGATGTAATTTCCATGCCTTGTAAATGTGCAAAACCAAAACACACACCATACCCAAACACATAATATGTAACAAAGAACAACGTACTTTTTTCCAACGATCTCAATAAGTATGTAAATGTGAAACGTAGAGGCAAATCCGAATGACACAGTTATAACAAATAAATGGCCATGCATAGACAATAAATCGTTTGCGAAGTGGGTAATTAAAATGTAATAAAGTAAACACTTACGGACAAAAACATTCATTTAATGATAAAATATAATGATAATGTATTATGAACAAAGGATTAGCGGTCTCGTTGTCATACACTTAATATTTCATAAACCGTCGCTCCCGCCAAACATATAGTCATTGTTAATGTGGTTCTGTTTCATTTAGAAATTATAGAGCGAAAGCAAAAATTTTTGACCTTGAATTGTGAACTTGACTTTTGACAGACACGCATGGGACATGTACGCTTTACATCGTCTAGTAATGGGGACTAACAATCTGAAGCGATATTTAAATCCTTCCATACATTTAGCCGTTATGAAGCGATTATGAACATAAATGCCCGTTGACCTTGAATTGTGACTCTGACCTTTGAAAGACAAGCATGGGTGATATACGCGATATATCATGTGGTCACGAGGAATAGTAATCTTAAGAAATAGTAGAATCCTTCCACAAGCAGGCATTTACAAGTTATGGAGTGGAAACGAAAATCATTGATCTTTGACATTGATTTGTGGCCCGAACCTTTGACATACACGCATGGTAATTTGGAATAAATAATCTAAAGTATTATATATAAATGCTTTGATTATACAGTTTCTTTCACTTTGTTATCTAATGCTATTTTTAAACTAACACTACTACACGCATAACTGTGTTAAAAGCATAGAATGGGAAACAATAGAATTATGAGAACTTTTTAATTACATGTAGCGATACAAGCTGGCATTGATATTTGAATGATTTGGACGGCTACAACAGTATCCTAGATTTATTAAGAACTGTTTCTAAGCGTTAGTTCACCATTTAAATGCGTTCTGACATCTTGCACATTGCACTTTAAATATATAGTCAGAAGACATATAATTCAGCTATTCGGCAAATGAAACATGCCATTTTCAAAGAGAGATCCGCCTTATGCTTACAACGACTGCTTCTCATTGTGTTGATTAATAAACGTAGGCCAATAATTAATATCGTTGTGGCCTATTTTTATAATACCTCGTGACACAGTTTCATGTATCATGGACTTACGTGCCCTGATTTATAAAGGTCCGTAGATGTATCTCATGTACCACACTTTCACGTCAAGGTTATACGATAAGGATAACAATTAATGGTTCACAATAACTTATGGGTGTCAAATATCTTAATATTTACCAAATATATTTTCGTTGGCTATAGATTGGGTGCTTAGATATATATACGTGTACTAATAAAATTACATACAATGAACTATACATGCTTAGCAGCATTTTTAACGCAATATAATTAATGTATATAAAAACCATTTACTTCGTAAACTGTTCTCATGCGTTTTTAATGTTATTTTAATGTTAACTACATAGACATATTTTCTGTTACTTTATTACGAAGAAATACAAGTTTTTTAAAAAGGTGTATTGGTCTAAAACATTCCTATGGTCATATTTATACAGTAACCGTTTAATAAATAAGAATGTGATGATACATATACGATCGTGCAGTGCAAAACTATGGGCATACTAAGTACAATATAAATATTTCAAATACTTTTGCACGAGGCCATCGATATGCACTTGTTTACCCTGACTGAAACACAATCAGATAATAACAGATAATCTTAAAGTGGCATATTTAGCATAAATATAGACCATCGATTGTTTCCTATTTTTCACGGATATATCTTTCAAGTTGTCACAATATAATGATAAAATTGTTAAGAAAAAAAAAATACAACTACAAAAACAATTTTTATGTATACACGATTCAAGTAGGATTCGAACTCGCATCTACAAAATCGCACACCTCTATGAAATTTCCATGCGCCATACAACGTTTGTAAATGGCGCGCGTGCGCGTAAAGGCCCATCATGTATATTTCATTCTTATCGATTTTACTACATCTACTAATTATCCCTGGCCCGCGAAAATGCCACCGATGACGACTGTTTCTTTTATAATAAAATAATATGTGTTTGTCAACGATTTATAAAAAGAAAGCCATTTTATTTAACAATGTTTCAAGAATAATTCAAAGTAATTACTTTATTTTCGCAAATGTTATTGTCAGTCTACAGTCGATATGCCTCTTTAACGTCAACGGTCCTTCAATGTTCTTACTGAACGTTACGTAAGCAAAGTATGTATTGACGGAGGGGCGTTTAAACCAGCTAACGTCAGAGGCGTTACAACTGCGTCTATATTGAGCAGCAGCAACAATCACATGCACCAATTTGAAAGTAAAAATACTTAATACTATAAAATAGGGTGGATTCTACTTTAAACATACAACGACCTTTATAAGAGTCTTTGCATGTTAAGAGCAGACGAAACTTGTATAAAACTGTTCTACTTTATTCTTCACCTAGTCCTTATCTAACGAGATAGCGTTAAAACTTCAAATGATCTGCACGCTACGATTGTAACATATATCTGTAAATATTACACCGGTCTTGATGCTAAAGATATTTGAACATTGAAACTAAAATACATTTTAAGTCAGCAAAAAAGCAACATATAAGTTCTTCATACAAAAGAGCAATAGGCAAAATGCTTTTATAGTTTGAATATGGCTGAAATTTAGGTTGTAGTAAAGCACTACTGATTTAAATTGAGAAGGAAAATACAAGTGACACGTTATTCTGATTAATATTATTCTGACTAAAGTCTACTTTTGTCTGCCCATGTGACGCACCTAAGGATATTCCTTCAGCGTTCTTCTTTAACGAGTTCAGTGCAATGAATTGATTTTACGCATTAATCATGCACGTTTGAGTTTTGACCGCGATATTACGAATTGTTAGAGAATAACGTTAGGCACAATTAGACATTAATCCATGACTGCAATAGTCCTTTTATCAAATGGAACATGAGGATATGCATATCGCCTGCTATTTAAGACTGTTGGCGAGAAAATAAAATAAAAACAAATGAATTATGAGAGTAATTTTTTATCATAAGGAACATTTATTGAAGAAAGTCACCTTTCTGTTATATCATTTCTACAAAAAAAATAATGAAACTCATAACTATACACTCTACTTAAAATAAATTGGAATAAGCTGGAATTTGACCTAATTGAAGATGGAGATCAAGACCGCTGTTTTTTTTTTGCAAATTAACACTAATATAGCGCGTGTCGATTTCAATACTATTTGTCTTCGACATTCTCTTCATTATTTTTTTGGCAATTCGTGTTAGGCAAATATTTTTGTGCAATCTATTTAAAAAGCAATCAGAGTTATGTGCATACAAGTAATCTACAACGGGTAAAAATAGTCGATGAACCGTAAAGTTCGAATAAATATTCAGTACTTTTTATCACAAGCGCTATGTTCGGTAAATACCAATTTAAATAAAAATAAGTTCGATCAGTAAAATACATTCAAAACTGTTTTTAAAAGTATAATGCTTTTCCATACTTCTTATGCATACGTCAAAAAGAACAGCAATCGTGAGGTTACGATTGCTCCGCTATATGCACTGACTCAATACATAGTTGTTAACTTTATGCAATATGTTATACGCAGTTAACCAGTCAACAGCACAAACAGATACGCTATCATACCTATATGAATATACATAACATTAATTCACTTGTAGATGTGGACTAAAAGGATTATTAGATGACATGGACTAAAAGGATTATTATTATTGTTTATTAGTGTTTAAAGTCGGATCTATGTCTTGTCATCTATTCATAGAAGGTAGCATCGATATCAGAAAGCCTCACTGCTCAGGGAGCGAAGCGCAGTAATTTATCGATTTACTGACTCGTAGCCTGCAAAGTAAAGAAGTAGTTCCCTCAAGATCGATTTTCTGAAAACACCTACTACATCCTGTTGGCTTGCGCCAACAGTCCAATAATTATAATTACCCCGCAATTAGATGCAAAGTTGATTTTTAATCGATTATTTCAACAATTCAATCACGTAGGTAAACGTTATCACATTTTGAGAATGCTGTATGTAGTTAATGATAAATAGCACTTTATAACGTGAACATAAGTACAAATATCACCAATGAGTCCTTTATTTCTTTTATTTATTGCTTTATCTAAAATCAATTCATCCATCCATGAAGCCATTTACCTGTTAATCCATCTATCCATGCAGCCATCCATCCAGTCATCCGAAACCCACCCACACTTCCAATGCTGTGAAACGTTTAATGATGACAGTCGTTTGAAACAATAAAGAGGGTTATATGAATACAATCGCACATCAAATAACTGTTACTCTGGTGGCAAACTTTATGTACCGTTTTTTTAATGAACATTTTCCACATTATCATTACAGGAGATGATTTTCAGCGTCTAAGAATGATTTATAGCAATACTCAATTCCTTTAAGTCAGCTATAATTGTTATGTCACTATTATCGATACCTCCACCATTGGACACCCACTACGATTTAAAAGGTCAATACTTAAAAGGAGCTAACACCTGTTGCGATCATACATTATATATGAGCTGTAACGGCAAATCTATGATGTTAAAATGTTTGTATTATAAAAGATCAAAGATCATAAATTACCACTTACACGTACACTCTTTAAAACTTCCATGTAGGTTAACTAAATTGATTAATGTGCGTGGAAACATAATTCTATAGTTTAACCTTATGAAGCTCTCTCCTCACAAGGATTGGTCAATTTATCACCATGTATTTTTGGTAAGGTAAACTAAAAATAACTCCCAATACTTTACAAAAAAATAAATATATTAATGAAACATATTTGCATTTATGGGAACATTTAGTTTCAATTGCACGATCCTATTAATATGATTAATACGTTACGTATTTTATAATATGATTCTAACAATACTGGGGAACAATAACTGTGCGTTATCGTTTTGTTTAGGAAATTTAAAATAGATTGGTGCATGTACATGTATTTTGATTTTGTTTCCATCCAATGCATTAACCCCAGTTTAAATTAATTTGTGGTTTTTAATGTTTGTGTTTGTATTCAAACTGGTGATTGACGAGACGTTTCGTTAGCAATTGGTCTTTCGAACATTATACGCAAGATGCTTGTTGTCGAAAACGTTTCTTGGCTTTTGATGTAGTTTCAATGACTTGTATGTTTGAAAAGCCAACGTATAAAAACATAATAAATAAAATAGAGCAACTTACTATTTTATAACGATTTCAATATATGTGTTAACTTGACACGTAAAGGCAAAACCGTATAACTAGGAAAAACAAATGGACGATCATAAGTGGTCAGTAAATCGTTAACGAAGTGGGTAATTGAAATGTAATAAAGTAAACACTCAGGGACAGTAACATTTACTTAATGATTAAATATTATGATTATAGAATATGAACAAAGAACGTTCAGTGTCGTTGTCCTTCTTTTTATTAATTATATGCCGGTGTCCATGTCAAAAAATAGTCTTTATTATCGTTGATCTGTTTCTGAAATAACATTAACATCCTCGCATTTAGAACTTATGGAGCGTAAACAATGGTCCTTGACCATTGACCTTGAATTGTGACATTAACCTTTGATAGACGCGCATTGATGATGTACGCAACACATAACCTTATCATGCGGTATAATAATCTAAAGAAATATTAAAATCATTCCTGCATTTAGAAGTTATGGAAAGGAAGCAAAAGTCCTTGCACTAAGCCATCGACATGAACATGTATTTACCATAACTGCGAACGTAATCAGATACTACTGTCGCGCGAGTACACCGTGGTTTTTGAAGAAAACGTATTTGTAATAGATCTAGTATAAACGTCAACGGGTCTTCGTTATTACTATCTTATTGTAACGCAACGTAACGTAGGCAAACTATGCATCGAAAACCGGCGTTTACACCAGCTAACGTCACAGGCTTAAGCAAAACAGGAATTTACTTTGACCAAAGTAAAATAGTTTATACCATGCAATAACCGTGCATTTTAAGTACAGATTTTTTAAAATTTAAATAAAAAATACGCACATTATAGTAATCCATAAATCCACAACCACTTTAACATAGGGTTGATTTTACATCAAACATACAATTAGTCTTATTAAAATTTAAAGCAATAAACAGCAAATGTATTTGCATGTAAGAACCGATGAAAACTATAAAACTGTTCTATTTTATTCCTCACCTATCCCTAATCTTACGAGATAGCGTTACAACTTCAACATTGTGCACGCTACGAATGTAACGTATATCTGTAAATATCATACCGGCTTTGAGCATGAGCCAACTATGCATAATGCATATCGCATGCTACTTAATATTGATAACCCTGGGGTTAGATGCAAAAATAATATTTAATCGATTACCTCAACAATGCATATTGACATTATCATGTGCATGAATTTCAACGTTATCACATTTAGCGATTGATTTATATGATATAACTATATTAGGAGATCATAAGCGTATGACATGTATTATATTGAGGAATAAGTGATTTTAACACATTGCTTTATTTAAAAAAATCCGTCCGTCCGTCCGTCCGTCCGTCCGTCCGTCCGTCCGTCCGTCCGTCCGTCCGTCCGTCCGTCCGTCCGTCCGTCCGTCCGTCCGTCCGTCCGTCCGTCCGTCCGTCCGTCCGTCCATCCATCCATCCATCCATCCATCCATCCATCCATCCATCCATCCATCCATCCATCCATCCATCCATCCATCCATCCATCCATCCATCCATCCATCCATCCATCCATCCATCCATCCATCCATCCATCCATCCATCCATCCATCCATCCATCCATCCATCCATCCATCCATCCATCCATCCATCCATCCATCCATCCATCCATCCATCCATCCATCCATCCATCTTCTTCGTCTTTTTATCCATTCATCTATCCATCCATCAATCCAGCCGGCCATCCAATTGTCCAAACAGCCATCTAGCCCTCCAGCTATCCATGCAAAATCCCATCCAGGTAAACGTGATCACATTTTGCGAATGGTGTATGTATTTTTGTTAAGGTAGATTACAATTAAAGCCGGTTACGTTACAAAAATAAATATATTAATGATACATATATGCATTTCTGGGAACAATCAAAACCTAAATTGCAAGAGGTCCATGAAGTTGGTTAGGTAATGGGTATTGGGTATTGGGAATTCAATATCGAGCCAGGGTCGAATACCCAGCTGGGTATTGGGTATTCGAACTTTAGCGAATAACGAGCCAGAATCGAATACCCGGCTGGGTATTGGGTATTCGAACTATTGCGAATATCGAGCCAGGGTCGAATACCCAGCTGGGTATTGGGTATTCGAACTATTGCGAATATCGAGCTGGGTATTCGATTCTGGCTCGTTATTCGCTAAAGTTCGAATACCCAATACCCAGCTGGGTATTCGACCCTGGCTCGATATTCGCAATAGTTCGAATACCCAATACCCAGCTGGGTATTCGATTCTGGCTCGTTATTCGCTAAAGTTCGAATACCCAATACCCAGCTGGGTATTCGAAACTGGCTCGATATTCGCAATAGTTCGAATACCCAATACCCAGCTGGGTATTCGATTCTGGCTCGTTATTCGCTAAAGTTCGAATACCCAATATCCAGCTTGGTATTCGACCCTGGCTCGATATTCGCAATAGTTCGAATACCCAATACCCAGCTGGGTATTCGATTCTGGCTCGTTATTCGCTAAAGTTCGAATACCCAATACCCAGCTGGGTATTCGACCCTGGCTCGATATTCGCAATAGTTCGAATACCCAATACCCAGCTGGGTATTCGACCCTGGCTCGATATTCGCAATAGTTCGAATACCCAATACCCAGCTGGGTATTCGATTCTGGCTCGTTATTCGCTAAAGTTCGAATACCCAATACCCAGCTGGGTATTCGACCCTGGCTCGATATTCGCAATAGTTCGAATACCCAATACCCAGCTGGGTATTCGATTCTGGCTCGTTATTCGCTAAAGTTCGAATACCCAATACCCAGCTGGGTATTCGACCCTGGCTCGATATTCGCAATAGTTCGAATACCCAATACCCAGCTGGGTATTCGATTCTGGCTCGTTATTCGCTAAAGTTCGAATACCCAATATCCAGCTTGGTATTCGACCCTGGCTCGATATTCGCAATAGTTCGAATACCCAATACCCAGCTGGGTATTCGATTCTGGCTCGTTATTCGCTAAAGTTCGAATACCCAATACCCAGCTGGGTATTCGACCCTGGCTCGATATTCGCAATATTTTGATTACCCAATACCCAGCTGGGTATTCGACCCTGGCTCGATATTCGCAATAGTTCGAATACCCAATACCCAGCTGGGTATTCGATTCTGGCTCGTTATTCGCTAAAGTTCGAATACCCAATACCCAGCTGGGTATTCGACCCTGGCTCGATATTCGCAATAGTTCGATTACCCAATACCCAGCTGGGTATTCGATTCTGGCTCGTTATTCGCTAAAGTTCGAATACCCAATACCCAGCTGGGTATTCGACCCTGGCTCGATATTCGCAATAGTTCGATTACCCAATACCCAGCTGGGTATTCGATTCTGGCTCGTTATTCGCTAAAGTTCGAATACCCAATACCCAGCTGGGTATTCGACCCTGGCTCGATATTCGCAATATTTTGATTACCCAATACCCAGCTGGGTATTCGACCTTGGCTCGATATTCGCAATAGTTCGAATACCCAATACCCAGCTGGGTATTCGATTCTGGCTCGTTATTCGCTAAAGTTCGAATACCCAATACCCAGCTGGGTATTCGACCCTGGCTCGATATTCGCAATAGTTCGAATACCCAATACCCAGCTGGGTATTCGATTCTGGCTCGTTATTCGCTAAAGTTCGATTACCCAATACCCAGCTGGGTATTCGACCCTGGCTCGATATTCGCAATAGTTCGATTACCCAATACCCAGCCGGGTATTCGATTCCGGCTCGTTATTCGCTAAAGTTCGAATACCCAATACCCAGCTGGGTATTCGACCCTGGCTCGATATTGAATTCCCAATACCCAATACCCATTACCTAGTCAACTTCATGGACCTAATTGCAAGATCCTAAAAATAAGTAGCGTATTTTAGAATATGATTTTAAACATATTGGGGAACAATAACTGTGCGGTATAAATTTTGTGTAGGAAATTTAAAATAGATTGGTGCATGCGCATGCATTTTGTTTTTGTTTCCATCCAAGGCATTGGCCCCAGTTTAAATTAACTTGTTGTTGTTTAATGTTTGTGTTTGTATTCGAACTGATGACCGACGGTTCGCGTTGAATTGCGTGAGCAGTTGGTCTCTCGAACACTATACGCAAGAATATGCCTGTTGTACGAGGGCTGTTCACAATGTTCGTGGACAATGCTGAAATTAATATTTTTGTAATACAAGTGTACACCGAATTACACCATTACAAAGAACATATCATTTTCTACATATCATAACCAACCTTTACAAAATATATAGAACACGCACAGCTTTACAGCTTATTTGCAATATACACTGTCAAACATACAGGGCAGATTGACGTCACAATGACGTCAAAATGGAACATTTATTCACATATCGGTAAATTAATTTTCCTTAGTTTTAGTAAGTTTAGTGGTGGGCACACTCATGTTTTGTTAATGTTATTTCATATAAAGCTATGGCAGCTATTACAGCCATATGGAGAGATCCATAATGTTGTGAAATGAGTGTCACTGCAAATTTATTTTACACATTTCATGATTTTACAAATGTTACATGTGTTATGTTAAACATTATAAAAGCCAGTAAAATCAGAAGTTATCGTGGTGTCAGTAACTTTTTTTGCAGGATAGTTGTTCCTCTGATCAGTGATTATACATTTTTTTTTACTGTGCCTGTAATTCCAGAAGCTACACAATGTTTAACATTCACCTTCTTCGTCCTTGAAGTCATTTCCATGCTTTTCGTTGTGCATGCTCTGTACCACGCTTTTCACAAAATAACAGCATACTGCAACATCATCAAACAGCCGACTACTTTTACTACTACTCCTACTACTACTACTTCTGCTACTACTACTAGTACTTCTACTAAAAAAGTACAACTTACTATTTTATAACGATTTCAATATATGTGTTAACTTGACGCGTAAAGGCAAAACCGTAAAACTCGGAGAAAAAAAAAACAAATGGACGATCATAAGTGGACAGTAAATCGTTAACGAAGTGGGTAATTAAAATTTAATAAAGTAAACACTTACGGACAGTACCATTGACCTAATGATAAATATTATGATTATATAATATGAACAAAGAACGTACATTGTCGTTGTCCTTCATTTAATAAATAAATTACCGGTGTCACCTTGTCAGAAAATAGTCTTTGTTATCGTTGTTCTGTTCCTAAGTTATATTAACATCCTTGCATTTAGAACTTATGGAGCGAAAACAAAGGTCATTGACTGTGAGGTACACAAAACATAATCTGATCATAGGGCATAATAATCTTAAGAAATATTAAAATCATTCCAGGATTTTAAAAGTTATGGAGCGGAAACGAAAGTCCTTGACATCTGACCTTGAATTGTGACCTTGACCTTTTAAAGACAAGCATGAATAATATACGCGACACATCATGTCGTCACGGGGAATAACAAGTGTCAAAGATTTATTGCGTTAATAATCCAGTTATTTTACATTGTTATTATATGCTATTTGCTATTTTTTAACTAGCAATACAAAGACATGATTGTGACAAAAACATAGGATGGCAAACAATATAATAAAATAGGATGCATGAGTACATTATAGCAATACAAGCTGGAAATGGTATATTTACTGATTTCGTACCCCAGATTGTTAAGTAGAAGGTCCCCAAACTAAATAGACTACTCGTAAGTGTATAATAATGTAATGAAATGTGATAATGTAACACTCCTATTCATAACCAAACAGCATATGCATGTACATTTAAATAAGTACATTTTAAATTTCAAAGTGTTCGCCATTCAAATGCTTTCAGAAATATTGCACTTTAAAATAGAGTGAGGCGTATAATTCAGCTATTCGGCAATTGAAACATGCGAATTTCAAAGAGAGATCCGCCTTATGCTTAAAATAACTGCTTCTCATTGTGCTCATTAATGTACGTTCGCCAAGTATTATCGTTGTGACCTATTTTCATCATACCTCGTACAGTGACACAGTTTCATGTATCATGGACTGATATATTGTTTGTGCTATCAGTCGCCCTTACGTGCCCTGATTTACAAATGTCTGTAGATATACTCATTTACCACACTTACATGCGTAAAGGTTATACAATAAAGATAACAATTAATGGTCCACAGTATCTCTAAATTTATACCACGTAGATATTTAGTTTTTTATTCGTTGGGCTATAGTTTGAGTTCTTACACGTTCATATTTATGCAATAGTCAAACAATTATGTCTACAGGCTAAGCTGCTTTTGTTAACGCAATATAATAAAATTTTATGTACCTTAAATCCATTTACTTCGTGAATTGTTTAAATGCTGTATAAGATATTAAAATCTTAATTACGGAAACATATTTTCGTTTATTTTACTAGTCTAAATGAAGAAAAATACTTTCCAAAAAGGGTAAAAGGGGTATAAATTCCTACGTTTATATTTATACAGTACACGTTTAATTAAGAAGATTTTGAGTATACGTATATGATCGTTCAGAACGTATACGATTGTTCAGTGCAAACCTATGATATCGTATATGTACTAAAAACATACTTAAAATAGCTTTTCATTGAGCCATCGATATGAACTTGTGTTTACCATAACTATGTACGCAATCAAATAATATTTTTAGCGCGGGTACACTGTGGTTTTACAAACAAACGTGGTTGTATTAGAATTAACGTCAACGGTTCTTCGATATTACGGTCTTATTGTAACGCAACGTAATGTAGGCACCGACAAACGCGTTTACACCAGGTAACGTCAGAGCCTTTACAACGTGAGCCTGTATTGAGCAACACAGAATTTTACTTTGATCAAAGTAAACTAGTTAAGTTAGCACGCACTAACCTTGCATTGTAAGAAACATTTTCATTAATTTACATAGAAAATGCTCCCATTATAATAATTAAACAATCCATTACCACTTTAACATAGGGTTGATCGTGCTTCAAACATACAATAACTCTTATAAGACTTATAAGCAATAAGCATCAAATTTCTTTGCATGTTAAGCGCAGATGAAAACTATAAAACAGTCCTACTTTATTCTTCGCCTATCCCTAATCTTACGAGATAGCGTTACAACTATAACATTGTGCACGCTACGAATGTAACGAATATATGTAAATATCACACCGGCCTTGATGCTAAAGATATTAGATCACAGGAACTAAACTAGGGTTTCCATCAGCAAATAATAACACATATAAAACATTAAACAATGCAAGCGATTCGCTTTGAAAATCTTTTAAGAGTAATCGACATACAAAACAAACCACACACGTTTGCTTTAAATTTAGAAAGATTCTACGTGACAATTCTATTCAGGGATTAATTTCTGACTCCAGTTTGATACATTTTCCTCACAATTACCACACACTTCTGTATTAAAATCAACGTAGTACATTAATGAGGTAAGTGTAGTAAATGCCTTAAACATGCACGTTGAAGTTTCGAATGCGATAGTGTGACTTGATAGAGAATGACATTAGAGACGATTAGACAATAATCCATACGGCAAATCTGCAATTGTTCTTTTATCAATGAAACATGAACCAACTATGCATAATGCATATCGCCTGCTACGTAATATTAATAACCCTGTGGTTAGATGCAAAAATAATATTTAATCGATTGCTTTAACAATGCATATTAACATTATCACGTGCATGAATTTCAACGTTGTCACATTTTGCGATTCATATATAGGATATAAGTATATTAGGGGATAATTAGTGTATGATATGTGTGTTATTGAGCTCTTAATCAGTTTAACAAATTGCTTAAAAAAATTCCATCCGTCCATCCCTCCCTCCCTCCCTCCCTCCCTCCCTCCCTCCCTCCCTCCCTCCCTCCCTCCCTCCCTCCCTCCCTCCCTCCATCCCTCCCTCCATCCATCCATCCATCAATCCATCCATACATCCGTCTTTTTATCCATTCATCTATCCATCCATCAATCCATCCAGCCATCCAACCTTCCAACCAGCCATCTAGCCCTCCAGCTATCCATGCAAAATCCCATCCACCCATCCACCCATTTATCAAATTCCTCCCACCCAGTCATACGCCCAAACCCACATAAAATCCACCCAGTCATAAACTAAACCCTCATAAACACACTAAACCCACCCAGTCATGCACCCTAATCCTAACTCACCCAACCCCCACCCAGTCATACACCCAAACACGCATACACACACAATAAAACCACCCAGCCATGACAGATATCATAGAGCTAGAAACACAACTACTCTCACGCATCCCCATGTCGAGATGAATATAATAATCTGAAGTTCAATGAACGCAATACGGCACTTCTGTGGAAATCGTGATTGGGACAATTTCGCTGAATGTCAATATTAATTGATGCATATCACTGGCGTATTTAGCGCCTGTCTAAATGAGATTTTAGAGGAAAGGAAAACTACCATATATTTCACGAATAAGTAGAAATAAAATCATAAAATAAATATAAACAGAAAACGTATTCAGATTAAGAATTTTTTATTCCTCATTTGTACGAGCTACAGACAAATTGGCAAGACTGCATTTTAAACAAATGATAGTGATTATATAGATTCAATAGAAAAAGCCACTTTTGTTTCTGAGACATTGAACTATTTAATTTGAAAAAAGTGACACTGTTCACATAATATGTTAATTTCCGATATTTGAACTTTCGCAAAACCAAAGTGTGCTTTTCTCTGGTTATACGGAATCAATGAAAGTTTCCACAAAATCATCTAAGTTCAAGTTACTTGAGTAGATCTAATTAATCCAATCATGGTGCCTAATTATCACGTGATTAACTGTTAACCTAGTTAACTGTGCATACGATGCTTATGATGCATTTGGGAACAATGCATTAAAACAGATTCTGTAACAGAATAGGGGGAACTTAGTGCAAAACGTAAAGAATGCTTTATTCAATATAATAAATTAATTTCAATACCTGTATATTTATTGCATACAATATGCTTATAATAAAAATAACCAATACATAGTGATGGAAGACATTGGAATTAAGACACAAGATCAAAAATGTCTTGCTGTTACAAAAAGCTTGGCATATTTGTGAATAGTAAACATTTTATAAATATAGTTATTTTTAAGTTTATTTTCATAATATATAAAGTGAAATATATCAATAAGATATTTGTTTTATGCAACATATAACATATTGGCGAATTTATATAACGATGTCCATGTAAAGTAATATTTGTATATACATCATGTATTTTGCCCTCAACTCTAAATATTATAGGAAGTTCAACAAAAATGATATGCGTTTTCATTCATTTTTTACAGTTCATTCACAGTCTTTCTTGCCTCTGCATTTTTAAAAGCTACATCGTTCGATAAGTAGTTCATGTGTTGACCTGGACTTGGATAGGGCACAGTCAATGTCAATGTACACACAATTGTGACACTTCGTTTTCACCTTTGCAGGCAAACTTATCCTAGATCTAGTGGTAAAGCACTGGCGGGTAAAGGGCCCGCTAAACAAAATTCGCTTTCGAACAATAATTTAAACCGAGGTGTAGTTTACTATGTGATCTATTCAAATATAAACGAAGTGAAACTCCAGCTAGGTCACTACAGCACTAAAGAACTAAGGGTCGCCTCAGGGTCGTCTCCTGTATCGTGCACTATTTTTCAAACCCAACTAACAATCATCTTCTGATGACCATATGGGAGATACTCCCGGTGCAATTGACACATATTCACCACACACACACTTGTAGGTATTACCGAATCAATCACAAGCAGCTACTTTATTAAGATTGATGACTCCTTTAAAGACCTCATAAAGCTTTTAATTGTATTTCTAATGAATTTCTAAATGAATTTCTATTTTTAACCTGAGCAAAGTGCACATCATTTACATAATCATATGGAACGTATTTTGTACGATATTCCTAATAACGTTTTTGGAACATTTCAGCAAAATGAACGTTTTTCATATAAACCTGTTGCCAAACGTCAAACATCAAAACGGCATAACATGAAAAGCATAAAAACATCTGTCAAACAATCGTCAAATAATAAGTAGCGCTGCTGTCATCCAAAAACTAAGCTTAAGCCTCATAGATGCGTTTTGATTCGTTTTGTACAGTACAGTACATAATTATGTTCTATTTGGCTCACTAAACATTGTACATGTACACAGTATATAACGTATTACCCGCGATTATTTTACGACTTAAATCAATAGGATATAATTAAGCAAGAATATAATTTGTGAAATGACAAACATGTGTATCATCATTGTACAGTATCTCATCAGTTATAAATATAATAAAACGTACATTCTTTGATTAGTGAACAATTGTAGAATAGACAAATAAACATGGTGAGGCCGTAGAGTCATTTTAAGATACGTTGTTATCTTGCAAACGGAAAAAATCGTATGTACATATTAATCGAGTAGCATGCTAAGAGTTGTTTGGCTCATCCCTAGAGATCAAATAATTAGTTGTCTTACATCTCACATATTAATACCTAAATCATAATGGAACATGTGCGGTAATAAAAAAACCCGTAAATTATCATTAATTAATCCATATTGTTTTCTTAACTATGTACTTTTATTGGAGCATCACCTAACAAAAATCATTTCAAATAAATCGTGTGATATGAAGGCGTTATAACGTATAGAAAAAACATACAGAGGGTTCAAAATACTTATGGAAACAATTTATAAATGGCACAACTGCTTGGCGATAATTCATGAGATGTTTCTGCACATTAAACTGATTAAAGACATGTTTATTTCCAAAGGTTACAGGCCGTTACTGCTTTCCAAAACCATGAAAGAATTCCAGATAAACCTGTGGAAAATATTGACATAAATCCATATCGCAAATAAACATTTCGGTTAACGAAATGATGATACCTTTCGGTTGAAGCAGTTAATGGATAATTTCATTTCTGAAATAGACATCTATTCATTATGCTTATAATAATTGATGCTGGGTTATGCACCAACATATGAAGTCTTGGTGAAAATTAAATAAAAAAAAAGAACTATTGATATTCAACAAAAATGCTCAAATCAGTGTCAACACATATGTAACTAGAGACGCTTATTATTATAACGCATCGAAAAATAAAGCCAAACGTTGCCAGTGATACTTATAGAGGCGTGTTCTAACAAGTGGACACAACAGCGACGGAATTTTCTCGTGTGGAGATGAATACAATAATCTGGAGTTCAATTAACGCAAAAACGGCACTTATGCCGAACTCGTGATTGGGAAAATGTCGCTAAGTGTCTATGCATATCACCGCCGTATTTAGCGCCTGTCTCAATGTGAATTTAGTGAAACATATGGATAACATACGATTAATTTCTCGAATAAGACATACAAGAAAGAAGAAGATCTTACGCAATTGTATGAATAACAATAGCAAGTCAATCATAGTGAAAATATTTCACTAAATTATCTTATCACTTTAAAATTACTTGGTATCTGTTATTACCAAATAAACTGTTAACCTTGTTTACACAAAACAGGGCACTTGGTAAGGTAAAAAATGCAAACAGTGGCAAGGGTAGAGTTTAGGTTATAGGTGGCAAAACATAGAGGGATACCTTATTTACCTTACAGGTAATATCAAATCAATCACAGGCAACTGTTTTTATCATGTTTGATGACTCCGTTGTGGCCATCATATAGCATTTAAATAGATTTCTGGATAATTTCTATTTTGAACATGTGGTTAGTGCTTATCTTTTACATAATATATGGAACGTATTTTGAATAAGTATTCAATAAGGATTTTCTTTACCTTTTAGCGACAATAATATTATCCATACGACAATGTTGCCACACGTCAAACATGAAACAAAGCATGAATGATATATAAACCTTGACAACAATTGTAAAATAATTGTCACATAATAGGAGTTAACACTGCCATTCATTGACTAAACATCTACTTCATAGGCGCCTTTTGAACACAAAGGTATTTAATTCATTTAACATTATGCATTTATATAATTTTACTTTCGTACCCCGGTTATTTTAAGACTTCAATCAACAGGAAACAATTAAGCAAAATAATTTGTTTTAAATTAAACGTGTGTATCAGCATTGTATGGTACCGCTTTATTTATGATATTAAAAACAATGGAACAATATTTCAATATAATACTACTTACGTTCTTGGATAAGTGACCAATTGTACAAAAGGCAGACCAATAAACATTGTGAAACGTTATAGTTATTGTAAGGTACAATCATTTACATTGTTAGTTCGCAAACGGAATTATTTGTATGAATTGACTAGCATACTAATAATTTATTTGTCCATAACTAGAGATAAAATAAATGGTTTTCTAACATCTCACATATTTAGACCTATTATGGAACCTATGCAACATACTGTGGTAATAAAAACATAACATTTTAATTATTAATCACTTAACATGTTTCTGAACTCTGGATTGATACTCAACGAATAAACGGAGCCTAATGGCATTGTTCAAGATCACAATAACAGTTTTTCTCTTGACTTGTATGCCTTTGTTTCCACCTTTATTTCCTGCAAGTATTCCACCTCAGAATAAATTTTCCACGTGCCAGCGAATCATCTCAGAGCACTAGTGTGCTGTGAGGGCGTTGTGATGTATAGAAAAAAAACACAGAGAGTATAAATAACTCTAACAACTGCTGGGGGATAATTCTTAAGAGTTTTTTAGCACATCGGCATTAAACTGATTTAAACCATGTTTATTTTCAAAGGTTACACAGGCGTTACAGCTTTCCAAAAACTCGATTGAGTTTAAGATTTACCTGTGAGAAACATTTTCATAAATCACATATAACAAATAAACAGTTCTACATTAAATGTCTATACGTTTGTGTTGAAGCATGTAATTAATAATTTCATTTCTTAAATAGGTATATATTTATTTTGTTTTAAAATTGATCCTGGATTCTGCACCAAAGTATTTATGTCTTGTGGTGAGAATTAAACCTCGACCCCAGTTATACTGCACACTAATGAAGGTTCTATATATTTAATTGGCTTAAATAATGATGATTTATAAGTTAACATTTCTAAATTAAATTTTAACGTTAACATGAAAACATCAACATTTTTAAATTTAATTGAAAATAAAAAGTTACTTTCTTTTCATAATATCATCATAGGTTAATCTCTTTCGTGCTAGCGAGAATTCACAAACTTGTTTCGAGTGTATACAAATGAAAATCCGCGACTGTGTTATAGAGGTATGAATCACTTTATTGTACAAAAACGATCACAATATTATTTATAAGAATTATGAATCATTCATCAATTCCAATGTGGTAAGAAATATTTAACTAAACTGTTTATGACGTAAATGATTAAAACATCGGGACAGTCACATATACCTATATACCTGTACATATTTATGAACGATTACCAACGTACATTTGAACGACTGTGTAAACTCCCAAGGCTAATTTACGAAATCGGTAAATATTCGCGGTAGACATAAATTCGCGCAATGGCGGGAGCGCAAAAAGCGCGAAAATTAGACCTCCGCGAAAATTAGTGATTCCACTGTAGTCAATCCTGAATATTTAGGGCTAGTAAGTGCTAACAAGGGCACAATAAAAATAACATTTAATTAGAAGCACACTGATATTTTCTTCAGAGAGATATCTTATAAGACTTCGGTTGTGAAAAGGCTGATATGTTATGTGTTAAAACAGCAATTTGCGATGTTTATGGAATACGTCAGTAGTTAAAATGCTGACATGTTATGTGTTAAAACAGCAGTTTGCGATGTTTATGGTTAAGCTGTACGGCAGGTCAAGTTTTAATGTCAGAACCTGAACGTTCATCAATGCCTAGGTTATCTGAAGTTACAAGATTGCCTAGAAGTGTTCTTTTGTCAGGTTTAGGAACTCATTTTTAAACATTTCATTGAACGACGTTTACTTCTAATAGAAGTTTCTCTCCTGCTAATACAGATGATTTTTTATTATTTAAAAAATATATTGTTGATTGATAGCTGTATATAGTTTAAAGAACGTGCAATTTGCAAGGTTTGATTTGTTTGCTTTCAAAGTACAGTCAATTGGTTGTGTTGACTTGTGTCATTGTAAATAATACTATAAATTTTGAAAGTAGAAATTTTGCTCTTATATTTATTCACGCGCATTCCTCAAAATATGTACTTTAACAACTTTAACAACACACACATGCATGAAACGAAACAACATCAAAGCATTATCAAACATAATTCATTAGACACACAGAAATATATTATTCCAGAACAGTATAAACTAGGACTTAAATAACACTTAAAAGGCTAATATGTTATGTGTTATTACAGAAATACATTATGTGTATGGCCATACTCTGGCAGCTCAAGTTTCAATGGTATCACCTGAACTGAACATTCATCCAGGTTATCTGCATTTACAATATTACCTGGAATTATTCTGGTATAGAAACTCATTTCGAACTACATGCGCTTCTAATAAGAGTTTCTCTCCTGTGGATGCAACAGAGGTCTCATATTGTTTAAGAAATAATTTTTGATTTATCATTGTTTATCGGCCAATAAAAAACGATTTGGAGTTCTGATGCGTAGGATTTAAATCACGAGGGCGTTAGCCCGTGTTGTTTAATAGCCACGCACCAGAACGACAATGCGAAATTTATTTCGATTCTAACATAATTTGACATATATTTTTGCAACTGTAATTTGAAATGCTTTTTACTATGCTTCGCCAAGAGTCTGAACTTCTTTTTGCGTTGTTTATGGGTAGTTTAACAACGATTATTGTGTTCTTTGTCTATAGAAAAATTAGTATCATGTTAGAATTATATTTATAGCTGGGCAGAGTTTAAACAACGAGCAACTTTTTCGGACCTTTTTATTTGTTTTCTTACAGAGTACAATTAATTGGTTTAATTGAATTGTATCATTGTTATTATTAAACTTTTCAAAACATTTGTTCTAAAATTCTCAAAAGCGTACTTTCATAAAGAAAACAGAAGAAACAAAACAACCTCAAAGCATCATGAAACATACGCATATTGCAATTGTCTTCTGAAGGAACCACATCCACCGTACAAAATACACTGTCAGATTACCATTGTATTCATACACTACATAAAAAACGTTTAATCGGAATTTAAGCGATGTGATATAAAATACAATGTTTAAGAATGACAGCTGAACATACTATATATCTTGCGAAATACTGGCGCCTACTGATAACATTATCCGATTTTTGTACAAGATTATTTTCATGTATACATATATTACAAGATAATATCAACTAATGTTGAATGTTAAGAAGTAAAGTTGTGGTTCATTCGATGCAATAATATCGCATATATCTTTCCGTAAGTAAACCAATTGTTTAACAACAGCTACTCTGTATTTCAACTTGGACGTTGATTCATAGGTTAAGTGTAATGAATTGCTTGTGTGTGTCTGATTGTTTTATTTAAATCTATCTTGTATACAATCATGTTTTAGAAAAAATCATTCGTTCCATGTAAAAGAAATAGACTTTAAGTTAGTGATTAAGGTTTCGCGTGTTTAAACATTACACAAATAAAAAAGCAAGACATCGATCAAGAAGGTACATGCGAATTAATCAACTATGTTTTTCGTATAATACAAATAAGATAATGAATATTTGCAAAAAATGCAATAATTCAAAACTGCGTATCTAGGGAATACGTATTACTTTTGCCAATATGTGGTAAATATCCGAGATTGATCGCTTAGTAAACGCAGTTCAATTAAGCAATCACCGGTAACTAGGAAGAAACTAGAAAAATCGAAATTCAACCCATTGCCTGTTGCTACCTGTGCATATTATCCATGGGGTAGCATATTAAATTGCCAAGATATAGCATCCACAGGCTATTAACCTTGCATTTCTGTCTGACTTGAATAAGTAACGGAATATTATACTAACAATCTTAAACGAGTTATTGAGCGGCAGAAACATAACTTATTAGATACATATGCATTTCGGTTTATTATTATTATTATTATTATTATTATTATGATTATCATTATTATTATTATTTAAGGCTTCAACATTTTCTTCAGAACCATACTGTGTCTTTTAAAGTAATAATGGTCGAATATAGGAATCTGTTTAAAACACATCACCAATATAAATGAAGTTTGTTTCATATGCTCTACAGTTCCAATGCAATTATAAGTTGGCAACCGCCCTAGTGCTTATCAGGTTAACTACACCAATGCCACAATTAGGTGAAAACTTGTCATGAAAGTTGATTAGAGGAGACAAACAATATTTTGATAGCCTGCTTACATAACAAAAACAGCAACAATTTAAAATAGACAACTCAGAAAGATCAACGTCACTAAAATATTTACATCCAATGCATTTTGGCTATATTGTATTTTATTTGATTACCGTAAGCAAACGGCACATTTTACCTTAAGCCATCATTACGAATTCAATTCAACGCTTTATCGAGTAAGTTTTATTGAATAAAGATGCCCCAAATATTGGATAAAAATGGAAATTTAAATATGTAAAATAATCAAGAAAATCGGTTACATCGCATTTAATGTAAATATGGGTTGCATTTTGCGCAAAGTGGCCAAATAAAAGCGCTGCACAAATTAACTTACAAATTCAAAACCACTGTTTCCTCATGTTATGCCCTCATTTGAACCTTTCGCTACCACACAAACCCAGACACATGGTCTGAGTTATGAATGTCATAAAATGCGGTTTTCCTCTCGGAAATATGAAGCTTAATTGCCTAATTAGCCAAATATAGTTTTATGTAAACGTTTGTTGGACAATTTAAGACATCTGTCCTTTTTTATTTTAAGTTTTACCTCGTATTGCTATAATTGCGATAATTAACGTTAGAAGTTTTCTTGTGTAATGATAATAATATAATCTCTCTTTAGTTTTTATGCCCCCACTTTAGAGGGGTGGGGGGCATATAGATTTGCCCTTGTGCGTCCGTTCGTCCTTCCGTCCGTCCGACCGTCCTTCCGTCGGATTTTTGTGTCGCGCGTAACTCAAAAAGTATAACTGCTAGAGTGATGAAACTGTATAAGCATATTTATCTGAATCGGGGCTTGTGCACTTGGGTATTTTGGTGACTTTTGTTCCGAAATAAGCGGAGGCCCTTTTTTAGAAAATAAAGACATCTTTTGACTTGTGTCGTGCGTAACTCAAAAAGTATTACTGCTGGAGTGATTTTTTTTTATAAACATGTTAACCAGCATGTGAACTTGTGCACCGGGGTATTTTTGTGCAGTGTTTGCCGACATCAGCGGAGTTATGGCCCCTTTTTAGCAAAAAATGCAATTTTTAGACTTGTGTCGCGTGTAACTCAAAAAGTATTATTGCTAGAGTGATGGAACTTTATAAACATATTAATCAGTATGTGAACTTGCGCACCTGGGTGTTTTGGTGAATTTTTTTCTGACATCAGCGGAGTTATGGCCCTTCATTTTAGCAAAAAGACATTCATTTTTGTCACGCATAACTAAAAAATTATTACTGCTACAGTGATGAAACTTTATATACATATTAATCAGCAGGTGAACTTGTGTCCCTGGGGGTATTTTGGTGCAGTTTTTTCCTCCATCAGTGGAGTTATGACCATTTTTGTTTTCCAAAAAATGACATTTTTGGATTTGTGTCGCGTATAACTCGAAAAGTATAACTGCTAAACTGATGAAAGTTTACAAACATATCTATCAGCATGTGAACTTGTGCACCTGGGTATCTTGGTGCATTTTTTCCTACACCAGCAGAGTTTTTGTGACAACCAACGGAATGTGGGGGCATCCGCCTACGGACACATGTCTAGTGTGTCTCAAAATATGCAGAATCGGAAAGTTCAGTGAGTGTCGAGGTTTTATACATTATATACATTATTTTACGGTATAGTTTATGCCATAAGTATACATGTAAACATATTTTCAGATATTTAAAACAGAAATTGACCAACACCCTCTTGAGGTCCGTCTCGTAGATAAAATAATCAACTATAATAGAACATATGCTACATGCCGTGGTAATTAACTAAATATAACTTATTATTAATTAATCACTTAGCATTCTTGTTAACTCCTAACAATTATTACTTGAGCCTTACCAAACGAACAAACGGAACATAATGTCGTTGTTGGGGAACAAAATAACATTCTCTCTCTTGATATGAATGCGTTTTTTTCGCCATTTTCCACTGCAAGTATTCTACTTTAGAATTTTTTTCCACGTGCCCGCAAAGCATTGCAAAGAAGTCTTGCGATACAAAGGCGCAGGGATACACTAAGTATACATAACTCTTGGCAATATTTTATTGATTGCACAACTGCTCGGCTATTATGAATGATAGCTTTTTTGCACATCTTAAAGACACCTGTTTTAACACCACCGGACACAAGGGCAACGGAATTGTCTGGTGTCTAGATGAATGCAATAATCTGGAGTTTAATGAACGCAAAACGGCACTTATGTGGAAATGGTGATAGGGACAATTTCGCTAAGTGTCAATACTAATGGATATATTGCACTGCCGTATTTAGCGACTGTCCAAGTGAGATTTAAGTGGGACGGAAAACTAATATTAATTTCACGAATACGTAGAGAAAAGAAATAAAAAAGATAAGTGATTTCTTTTTCGCAATTGTATGAATTACAGTCAAATGTCAATCATATTCAAATTATGTGACTTATCCTTTGGAATAATTTTACTTGATTATCACACGATTATATGTTACCCTAGTGTTTCACTGTAATGCTTATGATGCACTTGGTAATGCAAACAATGGAAACAAATGCAAAGGTGTAGCTTATATCATTAGCAGCGAAACATAACACATTCTTAACATGTCCAGGTAATGTTTAATCTCTCACATACAACTGTTTTTCCGTGAACGATTACTACTATAAGGACCGCATCACGCTTTTAAACGTATTTCTTGAGAATGTATATTTTATACATGTGTTATTCGCTTACATTATCAGGCGTAGTTTTTTTCTAATTAATTTAATAACGTTTTTTGTAACATTTCAACACAATGAATGTTATCTATATGAACCTATTGCCAAACGTCGAACATCAAAAAGGCAGAACATAAAAATTGTTAACCTGGAAAACAACTGTGAAACAATCGTCAAATAATAAGTAGTATCGCTGTCATTTAATGACTAAGGTCAAGCCTTATAGGTGCGTTTTTATTGTTTTTGTACAGTAAAGTACATATGTACTATTAGGCTCATCAGCATTGAATAGTATTGCTTTACATATGTTAAGTAACAACGATGCATAAATATGTCACCAGTGATTAATATAATCATACGCACCTCCGTAGACAGAAAATAAATATTGTGAAGCCGTACGAGTATATAATAATTTAAAAGTCATGTATACATATGCACTGGGTATCATACTAATAGTGTAGTTGTTTATAACGACAGATTAAATGGGGTTTCTCACATGCAAATACCAAAACAATAATAGAACGGACGCTACATGCCGTGGTCATTAACACTTTATAATTGATGTATCACTTGACATTTTTGTTAACTCTTTACTGTTGTCTCACTTTACGAATAAACGCAGCCTAAAGGCATTATTGAAGAACACAATAACAGTTTCTCTCTTGACTTTTATTCGTTTGTTTCCACCTTCATTTCCTGCAAATATTCCGCTTCAGAATATATTTCCACGTACCCGTAACTTGTTGCAAAGAAATAGTGTGACTTTAGGGCGTTGCGATGTATTAAAGCATGCTCTGGGAACACTTAATAAATGGCACAAATGCTAGACGATAATTCTCGAGATGTTTTGCTCGATATTAAATTGATTTAAACATGTTCATTTCCAAAGGTTACACAGACAGCAAATACATGTTAGGATTTCAGGTTTACATGTGGAAAATATCTACATTTACCCATATAACGAACTAACACTCTGTTAATGAAACGCTTATACTTTTCAGCTGCAGCAATTTATGGATAAACTCACTCCTGAAATAGATATCATTATGTTTTAATAACTGCTGCTGGATTCTGATCCAAAGTATTCGAGTTTTGAAATTTAAACCCCACAAAACACAAACTAAGTTTTATTACATTCGCATAAAAGTTCATATTATTTAATTAACTTAAATAAAATGTTGAATACAATTAAATTAGCTAATTATAATTTCAACGTAAACATATTGTATTTACTTTATTATGAATATAGTATCAACACTTAATTCATTAAAAAACTAATTCCTTTCTTTTCACATTTTCGTCTCTCTAGTTACTCTATTAGGATGTTACGCGTTTTTCACAAACCTTTCTTCAGAGTGTTTAAGAAGAAAACAGTAGTTCAATATATAGAGCTAGCTATTCGTAACAAGGAAACAATACAAATAAAAATACATTAGAAACACACTTATATATTCTTCATAGCGATATATGATAAGTCTTTAGCAGTGGAAAGGTTGATATGTTATGTGTTATAACATCAATGTGCGATATATATGGCTAATCTCTATGGTAGCCAAAGTGTTGATGATATTAAATGAACGCTCATCAATGTCTATGTTATCTGAATTTACAACATTTTCTGGAAGTAGGTTTTTTTTCTGGTTTATGAACATATTTTCAAACAATGCGTAGAATTTCGAGCACTTCTAATAAGAGTTTGTATCCTTCTGATGCAGCTTAACTTTCATAGTGTTTGTATTTATAAATGGACAAAGTTTAAACAACGTGGAACTTGCCGGGTAGTTAATTTGATTTGTTTCCTTTCCGGGTATGTTCAATAGGTTTCATTATAGTGTGACATTGATAATAGCAAACTAACTTTTCAAAACGTTTATTCTAAAAAGCATTCAAGCACATTCTTAAATATGTACTTTAACAAAGAAAACATGCAAGAAACGAAAGAACATCAAAGCATCATCACACATAATCACTTATGGCACTTTTCTGAAGAAGGAAACAGATCCACCAACCCTACAGACACCGTTAGATAACTACTGAAGTCATACACTACACATAAAACGTTTAATCGCAAGTTTCAAAAACCTATATGAAATACAGTACATGAAATTGATTAAAATATGTGCTAGAAAATATTGACAACATCTGGTAACATGCAATCCTAAACGGGTATGAATTCTTACAGTAGAAACATAACTTGATGTTAGAGAGACATGCATAATAATAATAATAATAATAATAATAATAATAATAATAATAATAATAATAATAAAAGTAATAATAATAATAATAATTATTATTATTTATCTATTTAAAACACATTCTCAAGGAAGCGAATGTTTTTATCCATATGCTCTTGAGTTCCAATTTATGCAGTGATTAGTTGGCAACAGCCTGAGTGCTTATCAAATTATCTACACCAAAGCTACAATTAGGTGAAAACTCGTCAGCAAAGTTGATTACAGGAGAAAAAGAAATACAAAATGTATTTTCCTTGTCTCCCCACAAAACCAACAAAAGTAATACAACAGATAAGTCCAGAAAACTGAAAGTCATTTACATATTTACAAACGATGGATTTGTTTATATTGCTTTTCAATAGTTACCGAGCGCAAACAACCTATCTGAGTCTAGAAATTAAACCAATCCTCTTTACAAATAAAATTCAACGCTTTTATGCGCAATTTATGAACATCGTATTCATAATGTTGTTTATCATTTAATGATTTCAGATTAGTTGATATTACATTGTCACAAAAATGGAACACGCAAATGCGGCCATATTGATTCCATCAGTACATTTCGTTATTCAATAAAGACGCCCCAATATTAAAAAAAACTCAATGGAAACTTAAATAGCAATATTGGTTTTATCGCATTATTTGTAAATATGGTTGACATTTTGCGCAGAGTGGCCAAATTAAAGCGCTGCACAAAGTAACGTATACAATTTAAAGGAAAAACCACAGGCTTCTCATCTTATGTCATAATTTGAACCTTTCCCTGCCACATAAACCCAGAAACGTGTCTTGAGAAATAAATGTCTCAATAATGCGGTTTTCTGCGCGTAAATAGACAGCTTAATTGCCTAATTAGCCAAATATGGTTTAATGTTAACGTGCGTTAGACGATTTCAGACATCTGTCCATGTGAAGTTGTAACTCTAATTGCTGTAATTGTGATAACTAACGCTTTAACATTTTTTTTGGACACACATTCTCAAAGAAGCAAATGTTTCTTTCCCATATGCTCTTGAGTTCCAATTTACTCAGAGATCAGTTGGCAACAACCTTAGTGCTTATCAAATTATCTACACCAAAGCCACAATTAGGTGAACACTCGTCAGCAAAATTGATTACAGGAGAAAAAGAAATACAGAATGTATTTTGCTTGTCTGCCCACAAAACCAACAAAAACAATACAACTGATAAGCCCAGAAAACTGAACGTCACCACACAATGCATTTTCTACATTGTAATTCCATTCCCGTAAGCGAACAACATATTTTAAACTAATCGACATTACCAATTGCGTTTTACGCTGAAATGTGTGAGTAAAGAAGCATACGTGTTCTGACTAGTCAAATCGTTAGACGATTTAAGGCGTCTGTCCATGTGAAGTTTTAGCCCCAATTGCTGTAAATGTGACAACTAACGTTTTAACGTTTTTTTGTGGACTCATAAATATCAATTCCCTGCATTGTTTTTGTCTCAAGAGATGACAAATGGGAAAGTTAAGTGGGTAAACAATTTTGTTTAGTAGATTACTCGACATTTTAAATCATTAAGCTTTTATTGAACTAGCTACTTAGCTTGAACTTCCGGTCTCATAAAATTGTAACACTCCGAACCCATCCGTTACTAAAGAGACACGTTAGGCGTGTCACCAGATAAAAGAACAGGAAATATAGAAAGGAAACAGGAAGGCAAAGAAGAGTATATGCAAGGGAATGTTCAAAATGTGAAGATAGTTTAGCTTGACTATACATATCTTACCACAACATCTACAAGTTTACTATGTAGATAAACATGTGATAATCTTTAAAAATACTTATAATAAGTATAACAAAATTTATATTCAATATTTTTATTCAATGTATATATTGATATTCAAAATGTTATATTGTAAGATTATCAATTTATTAATATATATCTGCGCTAACAATACGTTAAAAGGTTGCTTAATCCTTGTGTCGCAAACATTTATAGCATTCTTGAACAGAAGTATTTCATATGCATTTATTAACTGAAGGCTAGACGCCTTCTTGCTGAATACATGTTATCGTTATTGTTGTTGTTGTTATGACCTGGCATTGCTAAACATTGCTTAGCATGTGAAACATCACGGGTATAGATTGGTCATAGTTTATAGTTTATACATCTTAACGAGCATTCATTGGACAAGCGTCCATAAATACAGTATCATATTGAGAAAATAGAAAACAACTTCACCAACACTTCAAACGCATCTTACCTTGGAACACTATACCCGCACTGTCAATTGCTAAGCATTTATAAGTAGAAATTAAAGCTCCACAATTTCACTCCATCTACACATAGATATAACATTCTAAACATCCAATAAAGCACGTAAATACAAGAATGCCATACCACGATTACGTTCTGATGATTTTCTTCGCATTGCAATAGCTCTGGTGCCAGCTGCCGTAGCTGCGTTAGATTTCGTAAATAGTATCACCGAGAAAGATCATACCCCTAGATTGCTGATAAGGAATATATGTAAACGTAAATAAGTGGAAAGAAGAAATATTTATCGTGAATATATTTTCATAAGCTTATGAAATATTGATAACGAGAAAAATATTTCTTAGCCGCACGTGTATCAATGTATCTAACCAAATAACATACCAACTATATAGCAACGTAAACAGTGTTTACATATTTTCTACGTTCTCTGAAATTTAAACGAAAAAACTTTTCCTAACAATAATTAGGTAGAACTGTAAAGGAGCGCTGGTTATTAAAATATAGTTCTACATTCAATGAGTTTGTTGTCGCTTCTACTTCTATCATTTCAAAGATATATTTCAAAGTAGATTTTTGAGAGTTCTCGTATTAGGCCTACATAACTAAATTGCACACAAATAATTTACACGTTTTGACAATGCTTCTACGTCTGTATGTACACATATATACTTCAAACTAGATTTCTGAATGTTCTCGTGTTATATAACCACATCGCGCACAAATAATTAGCTCGGTTTGACAAGGCTTCTTCTTCAATACGAATACAGATATACTTCAAACTAGATTTCTGGGTATTTTGTATTACATAATCACATTGCACACAAATAATTTACACGGTTTGACAATGCTTCTACTTCTGTATGTACACAGATATACTTCAAACTAGATTTCTGAATGTTCTCGTGTTATATAACCACATCGCGCACAAATAATTAACTCGGTTTGACAATGCTTCTACTTCTATATGTACACAGATATATTTCAAAATAGATTTCTGAATGATCTCGTATTACATATCCACATCGCGCACAAATAATTTACACGGTTTGACAAGGCTTCTACTTCTATGTGGACACAGATATACTTCAAACTAGATTTCTGAATGTTCTCGTGTTACATAACCACATCGCGCACAAATAATTAACTCTGTTTGACAATGCTTCTACTTCTATATGTACACAGATATACTTCAAACTAGATTTCTGGGTATTCTCGTCTTACATAACCACATCGCGCACACATAATTTACACGGTTTGACAATGCTTCTACTTCTATATGTACACAGATATACTTCAAACTAGATTTCTGAATGTTCTCGTGTTACATAACCACATCGCGCACAAATAATTAACTCTGTTTGACAATGCTTCTACTTCTATATGTACACAGATATACTTCAAACTAGAATTCTGGGTATTCTCGAATTACATAATCACATCGCACCCAAATAATTAACTCGGTTTGACAATGCTTCTACTTCTATATGTACACAGATATACCTCACACTAGATTTCTGGGTATTCTCGTATTACATAACCACATAGCGCACAAATAATTTACTCGGTTTGACAATGCTTCTACTTCTATATGTACACAGATATACTTCAAACTAGATTTCTGAGTATTCTCGTATTACATAACCACATCGCACACAAATAATTAACACGGTTTGACAATGCTTCTACTTCTATATGGACACAGATATACTTCAAACTAGATTTCTGAGTATTCTCGTATTACATAACCACATCGCACACAAATAATTAACACGGTTTGACAATGCTTCTACTTCTATATGTACACAGATATACTTCAAACTAGATTTCTGAGTATTCTCGTATTACATAACCACATCACGCACACCTAATTAACTCGGTTTGACAATGCTTCTACTTCTACATGTACACAGATATACTTAAAACTAGAATTCTGGGTATTCTCGTATTACATAATCACATCGCACACAAATAATTAACTCGGTTTGAAAATGCTTCTACTTCTATATGTACACTAGATTTCTGGGTATTCTCGTATTACATAACCACATCGCGCACAAATAATTAAATCGGTTTGACAATGCTTCTACTTCTATATGTACACATATATACTTCAAACTAGATTTCTGGGTATTCTCGTATTACATAACAACATCGCACACAAATAATTAACTCGGTTTGACAATGCATCTACTTCTATATGTACACAGATATACTTCAAACTAGATTTCTGAATGTTCTCGTCTTACATAACCACATCGCGCACAAATAATTAACTCGGTTTGACAATGCTTCTACTTCTATATGTACACATGTATACTTCAAACTAGATTTCTGGGTATTCTCGTATTACATAACCACATCGCACACAAATAATTAACTCGGTTTGACAATGCTTCTACTTCTATATGTACACAGATATACTTCAAACTAGATTTCTGAATGTTCTCGTCTTACATAACCACATCGCGCACAAATAATTAACACGGTTTGACAATGCTTCTACTTCTATATGTATACAGATATACTTCAAACTAGATTTCTGGGTATTCTCGTCTTACATAACCACATCGCGCACACATAATTTACACGGTTTGACAATGCTTCTACTTCTATATGTACACATATATACTTCAAACTAGATTTCTGAATGTTCTCGTGTTACATAACCACATTTCGCTTAAATAATTAACACGGTTTGACAATGCTTCTACTTCTATATGTACACAGATATACTTTAAACTAGATTTCTGAATGTTCTCGTGTTACATAACCACATCGCGCTTAAATAATTAACACGGTTTAACAATGTTTCTGTGCAGTCAATTTCACATAAAAACGTGGTGGAAGTAGCTCGTATATGCTTTGCATAGTTTTACTTTAAATGATATTTATGAACACATGTTCTGGCATTTATGTTTGTTGACACTTTTAAACTTGGCATTGATTTATTGTATTATTAATTGACCCTTTACTATTCATAATAAGTATCTGTTTGCAGAATGATTCCGTGAAAAATGTTCTTTACTCCGATAGAAATAAAATAGTACATTATTGTACGCATACATGGGTAAATTCTAATGTATCATTATTATTGTCCATAGGAAAAATAAGCAGAGAAATATTAGCGATTGATGCGTTTGTTATTTATTAATTTATTTTAACAATTGAATGTGAAACATCAGACCAAAATAGATTTACCTTTTTTTCATAAGCTAGCTATGTAATATGTGTCGTATTTTATATTATTGTACGTTAAATGGTTCTCTAGTGCATTCGCTCTGAGATTGCATGTGATCTCTGATGTAAGACCAGTGTTGTGATTATATAAATCATTTTAACGAACAAAATGCAAGAAGCAATGTCGTTGGAGTTATGTTATCTGGCACATCACACCCGATATTACGGCTTCTTCCGAAAATTTATGATGATGATCTAGGATATCCACTATATGATGATAGGTCTTGAAATTTTATTTATAACAAGATATATAGCGGATCCCTGTTTTACTCCATTTAATCTTGCCTCAGAAAGTTGCCACTCTGTTGCTCTGGTCAAGGTTGAACCATTGAGGAATTAAACTGTAATTCAAATGAACGATGTATTGTCTTTATTTGCAATTTTGTGTTAAAAAGCAATAGTATGATGTTAATTGATATTTACTTGTATGTGTATTAGTATTCATTCTGGGCCAAGTTTGAAGTTCGGCATGCCTTTAACCAGATTTAACCCTCAATGTTTTGCATTGACCGTTCAAAGTGGCTTGTTTTGTGTTGTTTGTATGTATTGTATTGTTTTGTTTTGTATTGGCAGCTGGTCACTTGCCTTAAATGAAGGACCATTTCATGTACACAAGGGGTTATTTCCTGCTTATGCAGCTTCAGTTTCACATATTTGGAACAATTATCCTAAGCAGATTGAACCCTATATTTGTTCTACCACCGCTGTTGTTTAACACCAACCCCAAAATGTGCTCACATTTCAACTTTATCACAAACAGTTTAACATGCCTTTCTAATGTTCAGTAGGCAAATAACATCTGTCAGTTTACTAATGCAAAACTGGTGTTGCTTTTCGGCAATGTAGCCGAATGCAAGACACTTAGGCATTGGGTTTACCTTCAGTGACGAAGGATATCTTTAGAGAGGAATGTGATGTTATCACCAAATCTTCTTATAGTCCAACAGTTCAGCTATAAAGACATGCATACACTTAACATGAATATGTTTCACGAACCAACGATGCAAACTGACAAAACTTACGATATTATTTATCATTAAATAGTAAACGGTTTTGGACAGAACTTGAACGCAGAGCTCGTTGAGTTGCATATGTTTTATTCATTTAATTAAGATGAATGTTCTCTTCAACAATGCAATTACATTTTCCGTGCTGACACATTATTGTCTTAGCATGAAATATTCATGTTTTGCATTGACCGTTCAAAGGCGGTAACCGCAGTTTTATTCATATTTGTGTTCGTGCTTGTTACCTGTTTTTCGTATTGTGTTGTGAGGTATGGTAGTGGCGAATGGTCACTTGCAGGACATGACGGACCTTATGCTGCTAATACGAATAGTTTCTCTCATGCTGATACACTCCGAGTTTCAAATGATTTATTTTTTAAGCTATTATTTTTCTTATGGCAAACAAGTAGGTGTTTTAATACGTTGGTTGTGCAAGAGGACAGTGCTATGTTTAGCATTATTTTACATTTGGAGCAGTTATACAGGTATGATTAGTAAATTACTTAACTGATCTTCGCGGGGTTCAACGTTAAACGGTAATGTTTAAAGAGAATACACGAAGAGCTGAGTCCATAAATTTCCCTTTTGGCCACATTACATAGTACATGTACATGTATATTTTGTCGATTTATTGCAATATTCTACTCCTGTATAAATAAGTATATATTTTATTGTTTATTGGATTCTTTCTCATATTGCATTTGTTTGCGTTTATTATATAAATAATATGCGTTTATTATATAAATAAGTATGCAAATACATTTGAGTCGTGTCGTGGGAAAACCGGGCTTAATGCATGTTCGTAAAGGGCGACACTTTACGTAAATGCATTAAGCCCGATTTAATAAACAAACGAGGATAATAGGAGCACCATCAATAGTTGTTCCTTTCAGATAAGGCTAACCGGCCTATGAACTTTCGGTTGTTTTGCTTTGCAATTTTATCAAGATAATTCTTCCCACAAACCTGCTTATATTTTTATCACATTTGTTTTAGTGACGTTAATTAATGTCATTAAAAATGAAACAAATGTTTTGTTTCTTACTAATGAACACGCTCAAGGTTTTATGAAGGATTTGGAGCTTGTTATATAGCAAGGGGAATGAAGTGATGGACCGCATTTGGCTTATACATAAAATATAAATACAGCAAAACAAAATAATATTTACCGTGCGTGGAAGACAATTTAGTAAACAGTATCTTATATCCGCGTGTGAATTGAATACGAAGCATGTTAATTAATACATCTTAGATATACTTAATTACCGAAGTATACTTAGATAATAATCACGCGAACCATTGATTGATGAATGATACCATGTGGATGTCCGTTAATAACATCTAATCTAGATTCTCATAATTATTAGTAATCATCTTACCTGTATTATGAAATCAAGTCTCATATAGATTACCATATATATATATATGTATTGCAATATTAGAGTTCAGTCACTTGTAAGTTACGTTTCAGTGTAATACCAGTATTCCTGCTGCAGATGCAAATTAATTGTTATTCACAGTATTCCATATCCTTAATAACCCATATTGTAGTCGATCCAAACAGACCACATACAGTTCAGTTATGATTAGTGATTACTATTATATCGCCGTACTATTTCTGCGCTTTTTCCCGGCTTTTAACTCCATTTCGCGTGGACACAATCCACTCTCGCAATCACAGGCATCAGACACGGAAACAATTTCAAGGAAGAAGGGATAATTTCGCCTTGTCAGATGGTGGCAAACGCCAATAATATACCGACGTTTTCTTGACGGAGCTCCGCGTCGTGGCGGGGATTTGTAGAAGCTTAAAGCAGCTTAAACCCGTTAAACTTGAATTGAAGTTGTATTGCAATGGAATGTCTGTGATATTGCGATAATGTTTGGTATTGATTGCATTTGACATACCAGTTATCTTTTAAATCTGGATAACGACGTGACATTTTGCTATAGTTAAGATAGGAAAGTGCATGAAGATATTAATTGTACATGCTCATGTATACTAGTTCAAAGGTGCATAGTTGTTGACTGACTCTTACCAAATTTCAGCAAAATTCATCAATCTCTTCTGTTCTATGACATATTTAGAGAGCTCGACGTGCACTACAATTGTTTAGTACATGGCTGGAAACACTGCACTGTTGTATAAATTAGTTTTATAACAGTCTTTGCCTTTAAATATGCACCTATTTAAATATTGCGATATATATATATATATATATATATATATATATATATATATATATATATATATATATATATATATATATATATATATATATATATATATATATATATATATATATATATATATATATATATATATATATATATATATATTTATATATATATTTTTTTCACCATTTATATTAAAAGTTTATTATTTCTAACTTCGTGTAGAATATATAAGAAAACCAATTTCGCACTCGTGATATACATATTTATATTGCAAGATACAAAACAAATGAGTGCGAATTTTTGTATAAGTAATTAGTCCGATGTAACAAAAAATATCACCCAATACACCGGATAATATCAGCTGTTTATATGCAAACACACAGCTCTTAGACATCATGAATACACATTTAATAAACTCTTTGACAGGTATACTATTGACACGTATTACACTTCTGGAAAACGCACTGCAACAAATATTTAGAATTAGGTAAAAGTGTTTTGTAAACCACAATTATACTTCTCTCTTATTTTCTACAATTATTAGTAGAAGCAATATACAAAAGCACACATTCTATGATGCAATAAACACGTTTGTTGTTGCAGATTGTATTATGCACAATCGTCGTCGTATTAAATCAGCTACTTAATATCCAAGGCACAGTATGCCATTTCGGTAACATGACGAAATACATTAATTTAAGTATACTTATTAGAGTTACTTGTCAGCATTAACATGTTTTCCAATTAGTCGTTGGAATTATGAACGTTCGAACATATCGTGGATTGTATGAGATACAAAACATATGCTTATCACGCCTCTGTATGTGAAAATTGTGCGCAGAACATTGATGACATTTAATATTCAACTTAATTACATTTATTTCGCACTGCTGATACATTCAATTTCACTTAATAGTGTACATCAATTTTGAAAAAATTAGTACCTTGATTTCATATGTAACAACATGCATGCCTGTTCTGACCTTAACGTAACATATATTTAATTAACGTTCATTTAAATAGTTCCAACAATAGCACGTATTATTGTGAAAACAGTATCCAGATGACATTATTTATTCCCAAAATATTATGTCGCAAAGTTGGAATACAAATTAATGTATGAATACATTACACTTTAGTTAATAATACATCAATTTTAGAACATGACCGTATTGCATGCATGACACCGTATAGACTTAAGAATAAAGTAACAGGGTTCATACAGATAGTCCCTAACACAATTTAGACTTTTCTTAAGCACCTTTCAAGGAAACAAAGAACCAAATTCAAGCACCTTTTCAAGGTGCTTTGTTTGTTTGTTTTGTTTATATTTTTGAAGTATTTTATTTCTATTATTGGTGAATTTCAAACTGTTAAAGTTATGATTGCTTTTGATTTCACAATAACACTTGAATGTTTTCTATTGCTTTGCATAAATAATACAGTGCATTGATATTTTAAATATTTCAAGTACTAAGTGAGATACAGTCTTTTGAAAATGTATTTACATGCTCTATTTTGGTGCCAAAAATGTTCATTTCAGCCATGTCGTGTATTTCTAAAAATATACTTAAACGCTTTGAAGCCAAAAAAGCATTCTTTAAGTTTGTTTAATTGTTTATGGTGTAAATACGCATTTTAAAGCTCCCCCAGTCCCTCAAAAGCACTGATAAAACAACATGTTGAATTTGAATGATCCGTACGAGCCATGGGCAATTACTACGGAATTCCGTTAGTGACATCGCCTATGAATGTGTTGTGAAGCGCGATACTCGATAGAACGATGATGAAAAAGCGAAATCACGATACTACAATAACGAAAACGCGACAACGCGATGATGATAACGCGATGCTACGATAACAGAAACGCAATTGTACGATGACGATAATGCGATATTCTATCGCGTTTTCACCATTGTACTGTCACGTTTTCACCATCGTAATGTCGTAATATCGCGTTTCTGTTAACGCAGTATTATACTGTCGCGTTATCATCATCGTACTGTCGCATTATCATCATCGTAATGTCGTGTTATCACCATCGTACTGTCGCGTTATCATTCCGGAAATAACAACTGTCGTAACACTTACAGCCGTATCACACAATACATATTGACAACGTTCGGCAGCTTGCTTAGACTGTGTTGCCGAATCACCAGATTGCATGTACATCTATCGCATTCATAGAGCAGTTCGGATAATGCCGTTGTCGAAGAGTTACGAGGTGTTTGCGTCCAAAAGTGAAATGGCATGAATGAAACATTACTATCTTATTATTTTGTTTCGTAATCGTTATGAAATTATAACTAAGCCTACTTTCCGTATGGATGTTAAAAATCAGGAAACGTTTTTCAAAGTTATCCGATTTGTTCCTTGTGGAAAAAAAGAAAGTAACATATTTTGGTGTACACATATTAAGCATTCATGTTACCTTACACAGGTTAAAAAACAAACCATAACAAATAATATTATATTCTACTTTTGTTCCACTAACTGCGACAGTTGATTCTCGGTGGCTATGCGCTTTTATTTTATAGCCATCGATAAAGACACGTGTTTCGGTTCTGTCATTAGATTTTTGCCATGAAATGCTTTTAAGAATATAATGACAGGACGAATCATAATTATCTCAATCTATTACGCCTATTATATATCGACGTTTCCAGTTATGTTATACTTAAAATGCATTTAGTAAAGCTTAGCTAAATGTAAGTATTTGAATTGAAAGCTAAGTGTTTTTACGTATTTGTATCGAACAACACCCAAGTCTTTTCCTCATTATTGTTTTATCATAAAGTACCTTTAATTCTAACATGACAAGCGCCGAGATTTCTATAGAAAAAGAACAAAATTCACCTTTGATAAACTACCAATATACATAGTTTCGAGACTGTAAAATATAGCTTGTATTTTTTGAAACATCAGAAAATGTGGCCAGGTCTTGTTAGAATCGAAATAATTTTCGCATTACCGTTGTTTATCGGCCAATCAACAATTCCTTGTCACGTGGCAAGTTAACCACTAGGGCTCCCGCCATCGAGTTGAATTTCTTCGTATATACAAGCCAACGATAAACAACGATAATTTGACAATTATTCTTTAAATATAGAATGACATATAAAATCACATGGGCTTGAGACAATTACAGTAACTTTACAATTAAACATCGTCTACAGCGCCATTTTGACAACAATATTCATTTTTGTGAGTAACAAGTATACCCAAAAGTAAGTATACTATTATTAAGAAAATAAAGTCAAGACATATACAAGTGCATACACTCAGTTCAATAAACATGGCATATGTCGTTTGTTTTGAATTATGGAATGAATAGTTCATTTCAGATATAAATAAACGTCATCCACACATGTAAATATTTTCGGCATTCAAACGATGCATATTAAAAAAATCAATAAGGCGTCATCCGATAAACAGACATTGCAAAGTTTGAATAATGGTTTTTAACAACAAACAGACATACAATGACAAGGCTGAATATTACTTTAAGAAGTGCTTAAAATCCTTGGTAGACTGGTAGACAATGCGAAACCTGTAAGACATATCTATCAGACAATGTGGGTGTCTTTCAAAATTTTAAACACACTTTATGAATATTGTTCTTTGTGCAAAAAATAAAGGATTTATTACTGCAAGAATCTACTCGAGCGACGATCGTTTTTCAGCTACTAGTATACGGCTGCTACGTATTTTTTTTATTACTATTTGTAAAGTGCTTAAGGTTTATAACTTAATTATGTGCATTTCTGTGACATTTAAAAACATAATAATATCTACTGAATACAATTTATGTTTATCTTTCGATAAGCAACAGCTGAACAAAAATTAAACAATCTACTCGAGCGACGATCGTTTTTCAACTACTAGCATATGGCTGCTACGTATACACCCTCTTAGTGTAAACGACTTGTGTGTTGTGTGAATTGTTGACTTGAGCAACATGTTCATATAATAAAAATGTCAATTTTAATAAAGTCATGATTTAAGTTGCATTTAGTACGAACCACAACAACTGTTTTTTTTGTCTCAATTATGTATTTTCCTATTGATGTTTTCTGTTACAAACTGAAAATGTTCCCTAAATGGTGATTACATCCTAGACCAATTGGAAGCTGATTTAAACGTGCTATTTTGTATGCAAATCAGTAACAATGGCGATTCCAAAAGTTAACCATGTGATATATATTTTACTATATCATTTCGATTCATCGGAAGACACAATGCATACCATGCCATTGATTAAGATGAGCCAATTGTCTTGTTCAACAAGAATGCTAGTTTAACTTATGGCTAATGCTAGCTAATACAATACAAATGACGAACACAAAATGCAGAGTACTAGAAATTATGGAAAATCTTGTTACCACGACATCTGAAGTTCTTTCTAAACCAATTTATACCAAACATTACCTCATCATTCATTCGCTAACGAGCATATTGTATTATCAACCGGAGGAAAACACTATAATAAAATCACGACCTACACTGATTAACCGTGGAAATCAGCGATGCGCACGAATTTGGTCGTAATTTTGGTTGTTTTGAATATCATCCTGATAACAAATTACAATGTCTTCACTAACGAAGTACAGGGATCAACTGGCAGCTAGTTTAGTATAATTACATGACATATATATTTAAGCACGGTCTCGTCAACCATATGTATATTTTATACGGCCATTGCCCTAATTCGTTTTAAATTGTTATATTTGTTTTGTTGATCATTATCAAGTTCTTCTTTTACTTCTATTTGATAATAAAATCTTATTGTTGCTCCAATTTATATCTCTTTATAATTATCTCGAAGATATTTGCACACTGAACAATATTCTGTGAACATTTAACCTAAAGTTACTGCTGATGTACCTGTCAACATTTTATTTTAACGTTTGATGTACTAGAATAACTATCCAAAAACGTGTATAACATTGTTTCTTGTAATTATTCATTAGGAAGCGTAAGTGCGTAAAAATAATATGATTTCATAGAACTTTTAGAAAAGCCATAACTGCGCATTTGTACAGCAACAATTGCGTGAAATCGTCCAGTGCAAACCAGAATTTAGAAAGCATAGAGCGAAAGTCATTTCCGACCAACGTTTCGGACCGCCGTTTAAGGTCAATGTTCAGTACTTGATTGATTACCTGCCAGTCAAAGACAGAATACAGTTCTTACAGGACAGATCATTAACCCCAAGCCCCCAAAATACTCTGTTCTCTTATCTTAACTAACATGTCCATTAGTCGTACTAGATCTTGTTCCTCCAAATTCGCGGTGCCTATATTGATATTGGTCTTCATCTAGTTATGTCCGCACACCATGAACTTGATTTAGTTTATTGGCTTCAAATGTCGAACGTACTTAGCATTTATATATCTTGGTTGTCCGTTTCTGATTGTCTGAGTTTAGAATAACAATGATTCTACAAAACATAAAGTAACTGCTGTTGTGATGCAATAACCTTCAAACATTTTACATTAAGGTAAATCCTGATGTATCAGAATAACCTTTTTAAACTTTTTAAATTAAAGTAACTCCTGATTTACTAGAATAACCATCAAACGTTTAAATTAAAGAAACTCCTCATGTACTAGAACAACCTTCCACAAATAGGGAGACGAATTGCCTAAAAACTGAAATTATTTCATAGAATATTGAACGAGCAACGCAACGTTTACTGCAACAATCGCGTGACATCGTCCAGTGCAAACCAGAATTAAGACATCAAAGATCGAAAGTCATTTCCTACCAGCGTATTGGACCATCGTTTAAAGTCAACGTTCAGAATTTGATTGATTACCTCCAGTCAAAGAAGGAAAACAGTTCTTACACAAACGATCTTTAACCCCAAACCCCCAAAATGCTCTGTTATCTTATCTTAACTAACATGTCTATTAACCGTGCTAGATCTTGTTCCACCAATTTCGCGGTGCCTCTATTGATATTTGTCTTCGTCTAGTTATGTCCCACAACCCTTCAAATTGAATTTATTTCCTTGGCTTCAAATGTCAAACTAACTTAGCATTTATATATCTTGGTATCGCCCGTTTCTGATTGTCTGAGTTAAGAATCACAAGGCTTCTACAAAACATAAGTACTTCATATCCACCGGAATGAAGATAATAGAAATAGTAATGTCAATACAAGTTATTTTATCACAATGGACCTTTTTAACGTTTCGCAATTTCACATGCGTAAATTCAACAGACTGAAATATAATTATATTTCAGACGTCGACTAATTGTACAATTAGTATAGTAATGCATGTATTTATGTAAAAATAGTCGTTATTTTAACATCTTAAAGTCTAAAACTGGGTCGGGAAACACTGGCCCAGGTTTGGTTCTGACCATTAATACCAAGTTTTCTTAAAAACTGACAAGGCTCAACGGATAAGTCAAAAGTCTCTTTCAGTTTGGCCAATATTCGTTGGAGGATTATGATTATTGCTAGAAATGGAAATCTGCCGGTATCCAGCCAATTCAATGTTTCAGCTGTCAGACGAACTTGATTGAAATTAACTGGCTTCGTGAGCATATTCCTTGTCATACGTCAGCTGCACATGTTCGATTTGCAAACGCATCCAAATAAATGTCCATTCTGTCGATATTGGGTTCTTATTTTCCAGGTTCACTTTCAGTCAGTTTGTTGTTAAAACAACGTGTTGAAGCGTACATTTTATATCAATAAATTTTCGTATAATACAAAGTAATGCATTCAAACGTAACATCCCCCACATCTTATGTAATAGCATTTATCAGCCATTGTGAGCAAAAGGAAATACGAACGATAGATAGCTGAACAAAGGAAGAAAAAAACTAACACAAATACGAGTATAAGTCAACAAACACAGAAAACAATAACAACAAACAGCATAAATAAGCACGTGAAATCCCTGCAAACACAAATACGATTAAAAAAGTGTTAAAACAATATAATCTCACTTGAGAGCAATATTGTTTTCAAATGTATAATATGTTGTGATAGTGCTTCGTATGCCAATGTGCTAACCGTTAGTTAATCGGTACGGTATATTTGTGTGCAAGTTTATTATCCGAATTTGTTTTGTCATTGGTTAAGCGGATATAATCTACCATACGCTACCATGCAACTTGATATTCTTGTTTAAGGAAATCAAGTATCAGCCTGGATATATTTTATAATGCGTTCAGAAACTAGTTTGGTTGAATTCACATATAAGCTGACTTTATCCCTTCTATTGTTCTTTTCTTCATTTGCCCTGTATTGTTTGCTTACAAATTTTTTCGAATACACATTATTTATCCTCTATAGATAGCAGGATAGCCAAATTGGACCTTTGCAGGCCAACTTTGTCCGTATCGCTAGCCACAACTAGTAATCAGACCAGGATGGGCAAATTAATCTTGTATATCTCCCTTCTATGACAATAAAGCATCGCTGCCAAATGACAAATGCGAATTCCTTTCTTGAAATGTCAAGACTACACGAATGTTAGACTCGCGGTTTTCTCTGTGACTTCTCTGTAATTGGAATAACGAATATCAATTACTGTCTTTGCACAGTTTGCTTCGACGAGAAACGAAAGTACAATAAATCACAACGATACTGTTCACTGTTGGTTGGACCTTGTATGTATTTTGACACTATCAGCAATTGCTATAGATTTGCATTGACCGTTCCAAGGCTGCGACCCCAGTGTGGTTCATATTTGTGTTTGATACGAGCTGTTTGTATTGTGCTGTGTTGAACTGGCAATTAGTCACTTGCCTTTATTAAAGGGACCTTTTCACAGATTGACGAATTGACAATTTTTCAACATTTTGGCACCGATTCCAAACATAAAAGAACAGTGTATACAAGGGACATAGAAATACACTGTAAAAAAACGTTACATTTATGAGTAATCATCATTTGAAATTGATTAAATTATAAAGCGTTTGTAACGCTAAACGATGTAATAATTTGGAGTGTTTCTGTTGTTTTCGTTTAAATTGTTGACATCACGAGGAACTCGTAAACAAAGTAAATAATGCAGGGTAAACGATAGAAGTCGGAATGGCCGAGTGGTTAAGACGATAGCCTTTTAATCCGGAGGTCCCAGGTTCGAACACCGGTGGGGCCAATTTGTTTCCTTTTTTTTCTAAACACTTTTCTTGTTGTATACGTAAGCTTTTTAGTTCCGATGCTTAAATCTGTCAAGTGAAGACATTTAATGGCATACTTCAAACAATGCGAAAATCTGTGAACCAGTCCCCTTTAAGGACCCCTTGTATTGATACTAAGAGTTATCTCCTGCTGACGCAGCAGGAGTTTAGCCTTGTTTATATTTAGTGTAATCGACATACAGAGATGACATCAGATATCTCAGTAAAAACAGTACACAGATGCCTTGAATTTACAATTCACGTTCTGTTGATGTCGATACACGTTCTGTATTTGATAGTAAGCCGTCTTCGAGTAGTTAAATTTCAACCTATTTATTTTAGCTCGATTGTGTCGAAAGCCATATGCTTATGGAGACACTTTCGAGTTCGATTCTTGGGTAGAACCAGTACTTGGTGTCTTTTGAGAAAGAACATTCGAACGCTTACCAAGCGCGGATCAAACTCTCGACCTTTAGCAAGGCGGATACCACATTGATTACACCACTCTTCTTTGGGTAGAAGTATGTGACCGTTTTTTTATGGAATCAAAGTGCTTGTAAATAGCATGTCCTTGTTTAGAACATTCTGTTTTTTACTCCGCTTTATGCAGATGAGACATTCAGTGCAGCGTCGCCTGAATTGATTATTGCTTCCGTAAATTGAAACATTCATATCCGATTTATCTTTGGCTTTTAAACAGAATCTATTCATATCATTTTCGCATCATTAATCAGTTTTGATAAGTTTATTTTCAGAGACATATTGAGAAGAAAATTAGGCAAATGGAATGGTTGATCGATGGAAGGATTTAATTGAATGATTGACGCAGATCAATATGCGAATATGATCTCACGCAATCAATGTGGTTATATATATATATCATCTTTTGAGACAGTTTCACGGATGTTACAAATATTCATCACAGGCATAAAAGACATAATTATCTTTTCTGTGCGGGTATTCATAAATTCTATGAATATTTTAATTAAGTTATTAATGAAGGAAAATAAAAAAAATACAATCCATTCACATTATATACCCCAAAATGTATAAAACATGTATTTGTAAAGCAATTACACGTGTCATTAAACATATATACCTAAAAACGGTTCGCACTCAAATGCACAGCTGAACGGGCAAACAAACACGTACAGACTATTTAGGCCATTGGTTGTTTACTGAGCTGGGTCCATATTCCAGAAACATCTTAAGTGTTTTTTTGAAAATATTTTCACTTAATTTAAAAGTTTCAAAATGTTATATTCTAATAACTGCATATATTTAAAAAAAAAATATGCTTATATAAACGAACAATAATACTATAGGTGATAATTAATAAACACTAAGCACAATGCACTGTACAAAGGAAATAAAACATTAAATAAAATGTGATTTTAAGGTTAAGAATAAGATATTACTTAAGATGTTTCTGGAATACCACCCCTGGTATTTATCAATAAGCCGAGTCGGAAATTAAGAAATATCTTAAAATTCTGAAATTTTAATAAACGAGTTTCAGACAAAGAAAACACATTGTTTGAAATGTTTGATACAGAGGTTGCAACATTATTTCAAGTACTTTACTATTTAGTATATGTTGTCCACACCTTTCAAAGCATAATAGTTCCAACTCAACTTTTAATTTTGACTTATTTTCAACTTAAACTAAGAGTAGCTTAATAAAATTTATAGACTATTCATCATTGGTATGCAGCTTAAACGTCTCGAGCCCCTATTGAACATATGAACTGATATTTGCAATAACATAAGGTTTACGTCCTAACAAAATGTTTATCGTACAGACTGGTGGTGTATGCGTAAAGTGCAGTATTTGTTCAATGCATATCTTGGAAATAAGATATTCTTTAGGATTTCAGTACTGTGACTATTAACTTAATAATAGCATATCATTTTTTGGCGAACAAATGCATTTGCTAATGTATCATTTATGAAATAACGCAGTGTAGGACCGTTAATTCACAATAACACAATGTATTATAAAGGTGTCCGAAAATTATGACCACGTGTATTGTGTCACAAAGTAATTACAATGTTATGTTGCTTCATTTTAAGAATAATTAATACTCAACAAACACTGCAGCTGGTTAAGAATGGGATCAAAATGTAACATAATGATGAATAATGAAGCAACAACAACAATAGACACTACAACTACAAAAGGCACATAACAACAATAGACACTACAACTACAAAAGGCACATAACAACAATAGACACTACAACTATAAAAAGCACATAACAACAATAGACACTACAACTACAAAAGGCACATCGTATTAGACACTAAGTATATGCATAGCGAGCAACAACAACAATAGACACTACAACTACAAAAGGCACATAACAACAATAGACACTACAACTACAAAAGGCACATCGTATTAGACACTAAGTATATGCATAGCGGTTTGTAGTGTGCTCTAAGGATTCTAATGTATTTTGGATTTAGGAACGATTAATAAACGATTTTGTTCGTTTACCTGAAAAATGTTTTCCGCACAACAGCGTATTTTAGTGCCTACTTTACTAAATAAATGATAATGAAGCGTTTTTAACAGTTTATCACTTTGTTGAAACAAGCTCCTCTTTCGTGATGTTTCATGGTTTTGTTTCGTTATGTTGCCCTCATCATTATTCTAAGGGGAGCAACCTGCTCTTAACTTTGAGCAATGTAACCTTTTTCTTTTTTCGTTGAAAGGAAAATCAAGCGTTTATGACACAGCAATGCTAGCGCATGTCAGTTTGCAGACGTTAAAATGTCTAACAGAAAGCTGTTAAATGGCTTACAATAAGCGAAGAATCACTGGTGCCTAACGGTTTCGGAACAATAAAAGTTGCCCCCTCTACATCAAGAAAACAATTTGATTGTTCCGAAATGCCAATGAAATATCTGTGTAATATTAGACACTCAGTATAAAGCATAGCGGTATGTGGTGTGCTGTTCTTTTTAATTATTTGTATGTGTTATGGAAGGTTAGAGAACATTTTATAATTGTTTGTTCTTGACTTGAAAAATGTTTTCTGCACTACAGCGTATACTATTAGACACTAAGTATATAGCATAGCGGTTTGGTGTGCGCTTTTTAATGATTCAAATTTATTTTGCGAGATTAGGGAACGGTTAACAATGGTTTTCTGCGTTTATTTGAAACACATATTTTCTAAATGTGTATTAAATTGAAGAAATTTCAGTGGATTGCGTTATAGCCAATAGTGATTACTAGTTGTATAATTTTTAATTTAATAAAAACTCTATATTAACACGCAGGAAAAGCGAGTAGTAGTTTTTTGATATTGATGTATATCTCAAGAAAAAAAAATCCTTGCCTATTCATTACTTTGTCGACTTGAGTATTTTTTGAATTAATACATTGCCATGGTTCAAATGGACAAATAAAACTCTATCTTAGTATGAGCAAGTTTCTTTGCCAATTACACTCAGCATCACTACTGATCATGTTTTGACAGGTCGCTGAATCACCATCAGTATAATTACATAGCACCTATAGATATATCCAAAGACAGACGATTTGCATACATATTACATATTAGACTGCAGCATAAGCCCGGTATTTCCAACAAATCACTGCCCATAACAAGTGGTATCAGTTTCGCAATTTTCCTGGTTTAGGAACATTCAGCGAGGAAACAGGAACACTATGATAAAGTGGAATTAGACAATCCGGGCGTTTGGATCCACACCGGCGAAGACTGATGTACTATTTAATTTTGTGGCGCCGATCGTATCTGATTTCAAAATCATCTTGCTATAGCAAACACTTGATTACGGGACTGCCGAAATTCGATTAATAAGCAAGACCAACCAATATGACATAGTTGAATTCATGTAACCTGTAATCATTTTTGAGAAAAGGCATCCTTTAAGAAATAAATTCAATTGTGCATCGTTGTTTATCTCCCGATTAACAACAGCAACGGAAAAAATATTCTAACATGATCTGAAAACAAAAACACTTTTCTACAGTAGCAATGAACACTAGACCTCCATTTTATCCTGAACGGCCTATCGTTCCGCAAAAACGTTCGAACATAGAAAATGCAATTCAAAATAATTATCATTTTACTTCACTTATACATATTGAACAAATGACGTCACTGTCGGAATTATTATTTTGCGTAGATTTTGGAGTGTTAACAACGGCAATTTTGTTCTTTGTCTAAAGAGCAATTTCCTTGTGTCATGCAACATTAACGAGGTAGTATTCGTGGGTCGGAATAAAACATTCTAAGTGCAGGGCCCTTTTTGTCTCTGTGAACACTGACAATAGCGTGGTGTTGCGTGACATACCGTCAGTGTTACATTTCCGACAAAGTTACGTCCACGAAATGTTAAAGTTCATTCGAGGATAGACTGGTTTTGTATTGGACATAACTTTGTCACAGGTATCAGACAGGATCGCCAGACAGACCAACGGAATATCCGCCAAGACGGAGACATCTAAAGCAAGTGTATGACATTATTCCACTTGTCTCAAGCACAGCTTTTACTTGGCAATAACTGGACAGTATTAAACCTCACGTTGCACGTTGCAATGTTGTTTAGATGAGATTATTTCAGTACATTTAATCATCTCCGATATTGATTATAGCTTTCATACATTGAAACTTTCATATCCGATTTATCTCGGCTTGAATAAAACCTATGCATAACACTCCCGCCTCATTAAACAATTTTGATTAGTTTATATTCAGGAAAGATATTAAGCAGAAAAGTAGACGAATGACTTAGTAGGTTAATTGTGCGATGGAATTGAACGATTTAAAATTATCGATCTTGAAACAGTTTTGGAAGAATCGGATTTGGGACAAATTACAGTGTTATCATGTGTCTTGTTGTTTTCATTGTACAGTGTCGACGAGATATTAACTATGTTGGTTAACCTAATAGACCCAAACCTAATAGAAGCATACATGATACGTATCCACTTGTATCGTGTAACAGTTCTAGACTATCGTGCTCTGTTTTGTGTACTTTCCTCTCTGTATGTGTCCATAACAGAAAGCACTGACAACCACACAATAATATAAATACTGCCATGGGGGGCAACAGCACAAAAAAAACAAAAACAGTAGGGATATTATAAAAGCGACATCGAAAGCATACTATGCTCCATTATTCTCACAATGTAGCCTCATTTTTCCTGCTGAAAAGCTCTTTCGTAAATTGATCTAACCTTTTATATGCAACGCTGGACGGGACAGCTGTCATGTCAGTACCGACGTCCAGAATCTGCAAAGTAATATAAATTATATGCAGTGCTTTCAATTTCTATGGTATTTATGGTGGCATACTTATGCATAAAACAATAAGGTACAGTTCATGAATGCAAACACATTTTCACGAATACTCGAAAAACTTTCGCGAAACAATTTGACGTTTTCGAATTTTGTTAGGTGATCAATATTGGTTACATTTTTCCAAAATGTTAATACAAATCGCCCCCCAAAAAAAATTAAGAAAAAAATTTATCCGTTGCGGCAACTGGACAAAAGCTTTTTTTTTTTAAAACTGCGTATATTTTCATGCAAAGTTGAAAACTTTTCTTGAAAATTTGTCAATGTTCACAAAAAGTATATGTTTATCTTACGCAGAAATATGCCACCATAGGTAGTGTATTAGCACTCGGATACTATTTAATGACTTTGTACTCTTAATTACTTTCATGCATCATTTTCCATAAACGAAACCATTAACAACAAGAATGACTATTCTCACAATACAGTATACTTGGTAAGCAAACATTTCAATACAATGCCAACAGGTTAGGTTGACTGTGTGTTTTAATACAATAAATAATATAAATAAAAAGGAGTTGGCACTATCTTACCTTTAAGTTCATTAGAAGCGCATGTGCAACAAAACCAAATGTAATGCAACTGTCTTGTTTTCAATGTGCATTTGCATTGATGTTTTTATAAAATAATAACAAAAATATTATACCGAGCATATAAACCTGATGTTCGGCGTTTGTCTGCCTCTTGAAACACAAGAAAACGTGAAACATACATCAGCACACACGAACGCTATTCAGTCGTTTTGTTTATAAGAGAAAAACCTGTGGGTTTCCATGCAAACTGCTTATCATTCAGAGGTATATGTGGTGTGTATTTTTGGGCCAGGTATTAGGTTCGAGCGGCCGTAACCGATTTAAACCCCAAATCCTTTGTATTGACCGTTTGAAGGCGGTGAATCTAGTTGTATTCATATTTGTGTTTTGTATTTGTTACGTGATTTTTTTTGCTGTGTTGTATTGGCAATTTGTCACTTGCCTTAAATAAACGACATTGTGTTGTTAATGTGTCATTCTAACATGATTTTTCTATAGACATAGAACAAAATAATGTTATAATATAAATAATTTTCGCATTATCGTTGTTTATCGGCAATTAAACAACGGTTTGTCGTTTTGATGCGTGGCTAATAAACCACGTGGTTTAACGCCCTCGTGGTTTAATTCCTACGCATCAGATCTCGAAATCGTTGTTATTGACTTATAAACAACGATAAATCGAACATTATATCTTAAATAAGAATTCTATCCTGCTGATGCAGCTATAATTTTACATTGTTTATATAACTCAGTTTTTGCAACAGATTTGAAGTGGAAACCGGTTTAAATCGTGCCAAAACTCTCACCTTTGAGACTCGATCAACACGAAGACAATGTAGAAAGAAATTAACCTCATAATATTTTAATTCAGATAAATTGGTAATTAAAAGAGCAAATATTTATATTGAGTAACATTGTAATTACGCAATATACAATAAAATTGTCTATGTATTCCTATTTGGTGACGAATTTATCTGGTTGCCTTGACGATACATATTTGCATGTTCCGTATGCCAAAAATCGACTATTAATTATTTTCTAATCTATTGGAATCCTTTAAAGTTTAAAGCTGACAGAAATCTTCCGGAATTATACGATTTTGCTGTTGAAGCAAATCAGATTATGCTGAATTAAATTGACTTTTAAATTGCATTAAATATTTCTGAATTTGTGTCTGAAATCCTGTCATTGTTTGCAAAACTGTGCCTAAGTCGAAAAGCTGCAGCACTCTTGGACTTTTGCATAGTGTAACTTACTAAATCAAACCTTAATTGCTTTTTGTTGCTCTAACAACAGCAATGCCGCATAATAAAATAGCCCCAGCATTGAAATTCCCGAAAAAAATAGGCATACAACTGGGCACTGCATATTGCATTTCATTTCTTTCTTAGCATGTAACTTTCTAAATCTGTCGTCGTTAAATCTAATGAAGAAGGTATTCACGTTCATCGCTTCAGAAAGGAACATGAACGCAAATCCGGTTCTGGTTCAATTAATACGTCAGCGACATATATCTTGTCTAAAAGACACACAATTATTAGATCAGATAATCCGTTGTCTCATTCTGAACACGACATACATAGACACTCACCATATAGTTAACTTAATGAAAAATACTAAGAAGCAATGCTAACCTAGTTGTTTCCCCTCATTGATCAATGGAAATGCGGTACAACTTCTAACATACAGATCGTTATGTAGGTTTACAGATATATAATTTTACATTATCTTTTAAGGAGCTACTTGCATAATCTGTATGCAAAATCTTTTGGATAGATTAGTAGCGAACATGGTATTGTAGGAAGAAGCTGTTTGCATTTCGTGAAATACTATATTACAGTAATAAATATATCACATCTTTGGAAACAAGGTCAGAAACCATTTAGAACCATATTTCACTGATAACATGGGTGCTACAGTGCTGCTTCATTTTTGTCTGTGTATTTTTATTATTCGTTTGTTGTGCAATAAACAAGGACCTATTTTATGTGTTTAATTTTGAGTCTTTTGTGTCTCAGCTGTTATAAAACGGTAACATTGTCCGACTTTTCGTCAAAAATATTTTATGTCGTGATGACGTTTTTTTCTGGCCTTTTGTTGGCGGTAAATAATAAATTTTTAAAAACAATGTATAATATGTTCTGAGACAAACATTAATTCGTGTTTATAATTTTATTTTCCTCAGTATGGATCGCAGACCATTTTTGATTATTTTCAGAGTGTATATGAAAGCGCAACTCGGTATTATATTTTCGTTCAAAAGTTTGTTTGTTTTTAAATGTTTTTCCTTTGTGCACGATCGGCAACCGTTTGGTTTAAGGGATATATTGTGTCTAGCTTACACTGATTTAGAGTTGGACATAGAAAATGACTCAAGTATGCGAATACGTATGCGATAGAAAGGCAGATTGCCATAGTTATAACGGAGGTAATTATCTAATGAATTGTGAAATAATAGCAATTTTGTGTATACTTTTCCATTAATCAACATAAACAGGCTCTACTTTTGTTGCAAGAAAATACGAGTTCTTAGATAATGCATGTCACTGGGGAACATTAACTAATTGATAAAAGACAATTTGTTTTTCTACTTCATAAAGATAAATAGAAAAAATTATACGCTCAATTAAACATGTGACAAACTGTTTTCCAATAACTAGCATACTCCGGAACACATTTATGAACAATAATGACCCCCGGAGGCTACTTGTTTTTAATCAATATACTTGGGAAATGGATATCACAGGAAGAGCAGCGCCGTACATTATTACAGTTTTATCCAAAGAAAAATGCATTAAATTCAGGAACAAACAAGTCAAACGATATCGTATTCCCATCATGTCTAATTTTTTTGCACAGTTTTCTACCGTACAATGTTATATAAATTGTGTACTAAAATGATATATGGTATGCAACGTCAATGTTTATTTTGAGAAAAAAATAAAATAAAAATAACAACAAAAATGTTGACAATCCCTCTGAAACAAAACGTTGAAATTATATTATTATCCGTTAAAAGTATATTGATCGACCAACATACATGTTATAAATATCTTTTTTAGACTGTTTTCATTTTCATAAGCACATTGGATAAATGTAGGTCAAACTACGGACTTGAGCTGAAGCTTATTTTTATCACGGTATCAAAACGAAGCGGTAACCGCTCCGTTTAAATAGCCCTCTCCGTTACAGTACCTGTCCCTCTCCGTATGTAATCAATGGGAAGTACATTTGGGTCACATTCCCGTCGATATATATGTTACCATCGCCAAGTTATGAAATAGTTTGCTTCCACGAAATATCATAATTTAACGGAGAGGGTGCATTTAAGGCTACCTCAAGTGAGAGTTTACAGCTTCGTTTTAATACTTAATTATTGTGTTGCAATCTATATGCAGAGGCGAAATTACGCATTTGTAATAGTACATGATACAAGGGCTTGACAGCAAACGAGAACTGAAAAAAAACACAAGTGAACTTAACTATATTAAGAAGTGCGTATTACCTTTTTCGAGTAAAACTAAATTAACGACAATGTAACACGAAATATTGATAATACGAATAGCAACGTGATGTCGTTCAGTTGGTCTTTGGAATTTCTAGAAAGAAAACATAAAGTACTAGAGGGGCATAAAGCAGATTGGAGGTAATTGTATTGATAACATCAACATCATCGCATATGGATTCCTCTTCCGACACGATCTACTCTCATAGTTTCTTGAGGACAAATCGTTAATTTTAATATATGTATATATATATATATATATATATATATAATGTGTTTGAAGTGGTATTCTGTTTGAAGTGGTTCATAGCTCATTAAAAATAATCATAGCTTCAAACAATAGTTTTTGTGATATTTATAAGTGTGTAATTATCTTCAAACACAACCGTCGTAACAGTATACTGTTATAGCGCGACAAAGCTCTTTTTAAACAAATAACTGTCCATTGCTCATTTGAAACTAGTCTCTACTTAATTGTGCAGGCATAATTAACCTATTGTATTCATTCACCGCGTGTCATCGATTAAAGTATGATAATTAAATCTATTTAAAAAGAATGGAGTTTATGAAGGCGACAGATGCATTTTTTATTCTAATTGTAACTATTTGGAACCAAATAATTGGTACATGCTTATTCAATTGACATTTGTTTTAAAGGCAATTATCGCCTTTTTTTTTAACATATCCAACTATTATACGATATATTTTTCGGTACTCAATAATATTGTCTTCTCTCTTTGAGCTGGATGGAATATAAGACACTAACAAATGACATAAGCCATGCATAATAATTTTTCATCCTCTCCAGAACAAAAAGTAAACGCATACATACTTAACCAATACAGTGCAAACAGTACACCTATTAGTATATTGGACTCAACTTATATTGGATAGAAGCATTATCGAAGATAGAAATGGAGTCTGCAAACTGAAATCGAAGATTCCTGCACTCTTGTGCATTAATATGTCATGCTTTTCAGACAATTAAATCGCATCAAATCGACACAGCAAGAATGCATTTGTTTATCTAATAACGAACAGAAGTACACACGTACAATATTTGAATAACGTCAAAGGTCCAACAGTCATCATTCACCTTTAAAGGAAACTTAAAGGCAGTAAATGCAAAGTATTTAATCATAACATACAATAATAATAATAATAATAATAATAATAATAATAATAACACTTATAATAATAATAATAATTATTATTATTATTATTAGTAGTAGTAGTATTATTAAAATAATAATAGTGATGATGATGACGATGATGATGATGATGATGATGATGATGATAATGATGATAATGTGATACAAATATATATGTGTTTCAATTTTTGTCGCTCTTGCGACAGGAAAATCTGTCGCACAAATCTTATCAGACTGCGTCATTTCAGTACTCTTCTGATTATGAGAAACCTTAATGAAGTTTAGCAATATTGCTTAGGCCAATTGCAACCAATGCAATGCCATTTGTACGTCTATAAAGAATAGTTCAGGTGCTTCCTTTAATTGTAATTTTATATTAGTCTTTGGCGGCAATTTGGCATAACGGTGTGCAGGGATTCATAGAACAGCATCAGCATTGAAAATGCCAAACGCTATGGTGCGATATATGAATAACAAATCGCCTGCCCAATGAACCAAAATACGAGTAAATGATAAACGTTCAAAAAATTAAGTATTATGGTGGAATACATATTATTTGACTGGCCGAAGTATTAAAATAAAACGATCACCATTTATGTATTGTACACGTTTACTGTTTACTGTTTTATGTAATACACGGAACCATTGTTTCAGCTTTCTGTTAACTGCATGTAATTGAATATGGCTGTGGTTAGTAATAGTGTGTAAAAGACATAACCCTTATAAGTATAAACATCATACAGTTATATTTAGTGAAAGCTTGTGATTAATGTTGACAAGAAATAACATTGACAGCATGCAATTGAAGCTGTGACAATATTTCATTTACTCTAGCGTTTCCAAGTATGAATTTATTCAATCATAAAAACATCAAACGTATACAAATATAATTGCTATTGACATCACAGCTGAAACACTGATCGGATGTAAATAAAGCATAATACTAACATTGGGAAACGAGTTATACATGTCCATATGTCATACACAAAACGAGAAGTAGATTTCGTTCTCATTTATAATCACAATGAAGGCATACATATATCGCTGCTGCCAAGCACTTACCTTAATTGGTTTAACCCTTCATTTGTAACGCTGGAATTGGACATATGTCAAGTCGGTGCCTCAATCTGACGTAGATATTTTGTTGAAAACACACTTATTGTGCTTGATGTATACTGAACTAAAAAAAGAAACTTTCGCTTTAAGTGTGAATATGGATTTTTAAACGTTCAAATAGAGTTGAATGAAATATTTTGTTGGTTGTATTAGTTTGTCTTATGAATATACTTGAATTAACTGGCCGATATTGCAAAGTAGAACAATTTAACAATTACTTCATGTATTTATTATGTGTGTACATCTCTGACGTAACCGTGACAATTTGGCATGTACTTTACGAAAGTTTATTTTTTTGGTTCAGTATAGTATTTTCGCATAGAATCTTGGAACTGTTTTAACGGATATTGCAATCATTGTAAGATTGCTTTTAACTTTAAAATAAATTGGTGGGCTATACACAGAGTAATGAACAGAAAAAATAATAATTAATCATTTCACAGTATTTGAGTTTGATTGAATACCAGACATAATTGGCGCAATAAATACAACTTCACTTGAGTTTGTTTACCAAAGTTCATTAAATGCCTCCACAATTAAACTGACAATTTGATCTTGGTTTGCTACGACTTTTTCAGACATGACTTCATAAAATATGAGCGAATGGTAATGAGCATATTTTTGCAATCGAATGTAAAAAACAACAAAATAACAAGCTTCACGAAAATCAAACAGGAGTTCTGAAAAAACACGCGAGGTGGTAATTAGTGTATTTTTGCAACCGAATGTCTAAAACATGAATACCAGGTTCACGACACGATATGGTTTTCAACGCTTACTACTTATCATTCGCTAGACATCACTGTGATAAGTTCTAATCCCGCGTCCTCTGGGGAGATCCAAAAATTAATACTGCCAGTCTGGGGCAGTGATTTGTTGGAAAGTCTGGGCTTACTTCTCATTCTGGCATATAATATGTATGTAAATCACTATGTACGGGGAATCTCCTGGTTGTTTTCCAATATTTACTAGGCTAGTGACACGCTTTTTCAAAGAATTTCTTAGCAGAAATTCTAATTTGGCTCTGGAACCCTATAGAAATTCATATCCTTCCATTATTTGTGCTCGGAATTCCGTCACCCTTTGTAAATTGATTCATTTTCGATAACGTGTAACTTTACTTGCAGTTGAATATTGGCTGGAACAGTTTTAATATTGATTATGATATCGACTATGTTAGAAGATTGGCTCAAGAATGAATGTTAATTGTTCAGATTTTTTTTCAAATATGCCACTAATGTCTGAACTTCAAAAGCTAAATCATCTGAAGTAAATAATTAAGTATTACAAGAAGAAAAGCATGAAATAGAAAAAAGTGCCGCCACTGGGGATCGAACCTACAACCCCATTAACAAAAGTCTGACGCGCAAACCGTTCGGCCAATCTGATTTATTTACATGTCATGGCAATATTTATTTTATGTTAACGATTCACGTGTTTTCAACAATTTGAACGAAAACAACCGAAGTATTGAAATGTGTTCAATTGTTTCGCGTTACAAACGCGTTTTAACTTTATAAATTTCAGGTGTTGATAATTCACCAACGAAATGTATTTTTAATATATTTTTATGTGAGTAGTGCTAATTCGCTCTATTATGTACAGAGTTCTTTGATTTTGGGGAACTGTGACACAAATTTTGGCAATTGAAAATTCGACAATGGTGATGTCCTTTGAATAGTGAAGATACTCTGATATTGGACAAAAAAGAACTATTTTCTGAAAACAAAAACAGCAATTACAAAAGTGGTTGTGGAAAATAATGTATTATTATTTTTTATTAGTTACCCTTTTCTTCTATGCAGAGTGCTTTATTCAAAAATTATTGTATCACTATTAATCATTTATTGGCATACCTTTATAGAAAGATGGCAAGAAGCGTGGTGCATAGTACGTTTTTAAAAAAAGCTGCAGCAAATGAAAAACATTTATATAATCAATATAAATGAAAACCATGTATTGTCATAGTGTGCATTCCTTTTGTAGTTTAATGTCTCTGCTATTTCTTACATTAACCATTTGAAATGTATAGAATCTCTTATAAAGAACGCGTTTTATTACTCGATTATACGACCCTTTAGAATAGCAGTTTCAAAAAAAGATATGAAGTATTGAAAACCGTCTCAAACCATACAGCTACAGAACTAGACATTGCATATTGCTTTGTTATTTCTTCTTGCTCATGTCAAGTTTCCTAGCCTTTTGTGTTGAAATCCAATAAAGGACACATTCGTGTTCAACGCCTGAGAAGGGAACATGCACACTAATTAAGTGAGGCTTCAGTTAAACTCGTCAACGATAATATACCTTGACAGAGTGGCCCGACGTTATTGAATAAAAAATTGATTTGGCTTATTGCACGATCGTTGAACATCTCTTTCAAATGCACTGCGTCTATTAATAAATATCAACAGAAATAAATCTTCAATCTTACACTGTAGCTTGGTACTTAAATGTATTCCATTTCAATATATGTTTATCAGATCTAGTTCAAAAATATATTTACGAAATGTAAACAAAAATGTAACAACACCTTTTTAACATTTATTTACGCTTTGTATGCAATTGCTACACGAGGTTTTCAGTATACAAATTTATATTTACGTATTTTATGACCTTATATACACAACAGCAATACGTCACACTCTGTTTGCTCATTATTATACATTTATGTCGTTACCGTATTGCGTTTTTCAAAAGTATTGCTCCATTTGATCATTTTCATATGAGTATTACAATTCTACAATCATACATTTACAAGTGTTTTTCTGATCTAGCATAGCGATGTTGGTGAAACACAAATCGACACAAATTTTAGACAGCTGTGTTTTGTCTGTGGGTGTTTTCGAAAGAAATACTTATATACATGACAACTGATAAAACACTTGCAATAATGCCGTAGTTTAGTACGTTAACTTAATTAGATATCACAACAAATCTGATAATTAGTGAAAGACATAGAATAACAGTGATATTCCGATTAAAATAAACTTTTCATTAACTAGCATTATGGTAAAATCGATCGTGGAATAATAACGTTCCCCCAGATGTGAATCGCACAACATCATCTTGGGCAACGAATGTAGTGAAAACAATTGCAAATTTATACGGGCAAAGTTGACCGCTTATACGTATCAATTTTTGGATATACCTATGCAACCCATTTTTGTTCTGCCAGACCCGTGACGCCTGTTTTCGCGACCTTCAGTTTTGATTTTGATTTCAGTGAAACAAGGGATCGACACATGCCAATTTTTATGTGTATACATAGGTACGTAAATAAATTACAATTTTCACCTGCTTTGCTCCGTATTATCCTCAATATTTCCACCAAATCGCACTTTTCCCCATGTAAACAAATGACCGGTTCGCCAATAATAATAACACATTCGCCAATAAGTGAGTGGTCACTGAGGTCAGAAAACACTAAATAAAACCCACATATAGCAACATTTTCTGGATCGCTCACCACTTTTTTTGGGTTCTGGTCTCTTTGGAAAAGAAGTTCTCTCTGCTTACCAAATTTAAGAAAAAAAAAGATAAGTTATGGTACATCTAAGAAAACTCATTAGACTTGATTGTTATCACCCATAAGGAACACAGAATGCACTCGCGATTTCGACAAAAGATCATGTCCGTAACGGACCAATACGGTCTGAACGCTACGGTCGCAAAGCACTGTCAAGCTTTTACAAAAATAGAAAATGCAATAAAACTGTTAATATGATCGTTTTTATTTATACAATTTCTTTTTGTTGTTTGTCGTGATGTCTGAGTGGAAATAAGTTATGGATGTTAAGGAAGTAGAAGCTAAAATTCACTGATGGAAAGCAAATTAAAACGGCCTAAAGTTAAAACGGCCCACACTGGTTAAAACTGATCCAATTTGCAGCTGTTTACAGAGTTTTTATTTGAGCACAAATAACACAAAAATATGATGTTTGTTTATTTTAACAAGTGATATGATGCAAAACACAAAAAGAATACAATGATGCTAAATATAAACTGTAGAATAATTATGTTTTAAAAATAAATACATAAATAATCATTATTTATTTATTTGGTTTTTGTTTGTGGTTCTGTTGCTGCTGTTATTTTCTAAATATTTGTGAGCAACAAATGTCCTTTGTTTTTGTGATTGATATATTTAGAAAATAACAGCATCAACAGAGCCAATGCTTATTGTTGTCTTAACAATACTATAGTGGTTGATAAATATAACTGTTTTCATCAGTACATCTGCTTACTTGAATCCTTTATGTCTGAGTCTTTCTACATAATGTTATCTGTCAAAACACTGACACATTTGTGTGTGTGTGTGTGTGTGTGTGGCACACTGCTTGTGTATGGATAAAGTAAATATTTGGCTGAAATAATACCCTGGCACAGAAGAACAAAACTATGCATAAACTGTAAATTCATTATATTGCACAGTACAATATACTTTTAACAGTTACATGTAGTTGCATTTTGCAAGACCATGTCGAATATTGTTATGAATGGTCTGTTCATGAACATTTAGAAAAATGGATTATTGTTCAGTATTGATGATGATGCAAGATTCTTATCCTGTTTGTTGTCTTGTTAAAAAAAGAAGATTTTATTTGTGTTATAAATATTCAGACAGTAACATTTTGTGGAAACATTGAAGATGCTTGCATAACTGAGATGAACTTGCAGGTAGAGACGGCAAACTTCTATTGTTGTCTTTCTTCTATCTTTTTCCTATTTTAACATCTAGGATCATTTCAAATAGCCAAAAAATACATGTAACATTGTCTTTTTATAATTAAGCATTGAAATCCATATCCAGCATCATTTCGACCTTTTTATGTCAATTGAATCCTGTCAACTCCAAATTGGAAAGATAATTCGAATGAAAATAATAACTATATTATGAACATCATAGGCACTTTGTGGTTTTTGTCCTACTTTCCTATGCTCTAGGTACTATAAATAGTTGATAGTATTTTTATACAATCAATTCCTGTGATAAATTTCAGTTAATAAAATACGACTTTAACTTAAATTGATCAGATGATCTGAAAAAAACATGTTAAAATTTATTTTAATATGCTCTCCATCTGAGTATGTAAGTCTTATATGTATGCTTATTAATAAGCGGTGAAACACATTAGTGACAGCTGTCCGGCTAGCGCAGTGGTTGACACCATCGCTTCTCATATCGCGGTGAATCACGATAAAATTCACAGAGATCTATAGTTCCACGTAACAAATAATTTTTAAAAAATAAATTGTAATATCTCAAAATAGGCACAGAGTCGGTTTTGTGTTACAAGTGTAACATTGAACAAAACTATGAAGATTCGTCTTCCAACAGCTGCAAAATAATGGTCGTTAAGTCCAAATTGACACAAACATTAAAATAGAATAAAGCATTTTTTATTTATTTTTATTTTCATATGATGTGTAGTTCAATTAAATTAAATTAAATTAAATTAAATTAAATTCTATGCTATTCTATTCTATTCTATTCTATTCTATTCTATTCTATTCTATTCTATTCTATTCTATTCTATTCTATTCTATTCTATTATATTCCATTCAATTCCCTTCCATTCCATTCTACTGTTGAATTGCCTAAATGTAATATACTCTCGTAAAGCGTTGCATGCCATATTAATTGTACATGACTTTAAGAATAAGCATATTGACATCATTATGCAGATATATGTTACCATTACGCTAGTTATATACTTAAACATTGCAAAACATCTGAGAAAATGATTGTTAATATGATTTTTCTCGATAAAATCGTAAAAAACTAGGTAATCGGAGAAAAAAAGTTCACTGTTAATTATGATGTGACATGTGCCTGCGAATCTGTAGAATCGTTGCCTGCATTACTCGACCTAGATTAAGAACAGTTGTCTGTGTTCAGCAGGTTAATTTATTACAGTAATATTACATGATTGCCATTTTATTTACTAATAACATATAGCACGCTCACGGCCAGACGTCATTAATTGCTAGATAGCTGATATGACATTGGTGCTACTATTACTCAGTTTTAATTGTGATAAATTGTACACAAAACAACACACATAAAGTAAAGAGAATATGTATGAACTAGTAGTAACCATACAACTTGTCATGAAACAAATGGCAGTGCGAGGCAATACTAATTTAACAATTGATATATATTTCTAACAATAACAATATAGTATCAGTCATTGCACTGTCGTCTCTGACCCAAACGACTACTAAATTAAGACAGCACAGCACGTCATAGATAACCGTTTCTATCTTATGTATCATATTAAAGGAACACGTGCTTTCAAACTATTATATAACAATAAATTTCATTTAAACAGTACGAGCAGTTTAAATTCAATGACTGCGGACTGTGGTTTGTAATTGAAAACAGAACCATGTGTTTAATAAAATGCGTTTGCACTTTTGGTATTCTTTTATGCTATTTTATCATACTATGCACACACATTTGACATTTAAAATTAAATTTGTGAATTGTGAATTGTGTGTATGCAAATGGACTAAATGCAAGACGTTCATTAACTTAAGAATAATAATTTATTTCTTCGATAAGGATGAAAAACAGTAACTGCCGTCGACCCTTCTCAAATAATGAAACACAGACGCAATATTGAAAACGAACGACGTCTTAGAAATTGCACAAGAAGAAAGAAATTTCGAAACCTGCATCTGAATTGACATTAATAGAGCATTAGGAAAACCGAGTGTTTTTACGTTTTAATACTAGAAACATAAATTCCATTGATATCTCAATTTCGCAAGCACAAGCAATATTGAATAAGGTCGTAGTTTTGTAAATTTATGAGGATCATTTTGAGTTATTACAATACAAAGGAGTATGTTCCTATTTCTATGTGCAGCTGATTTGATTTTCAAATCCGCATTCTTAATTGTTGTTTTCCATTTATTTTTGTAAGGCGTAAAAAAATATGTTTGTTTCAGGTTACATGCCTAAACAAGAGGGCCACATGGCCCTGGGTCGCTCACCTGAGTTTCATTAGTCGAACAATTTTCCATGTGTTAGATTTTTATATGGATATGGATATACTGATACGGACTGATGGAAATGCGGCCTTAATCATCATGGTTTGAAAAACTTAAGTGACAACAGACATTCAAAATTTTGAAGTACATATTGAAATTGAAGCTTTTTCTTCCATTTAACCTAGTGACCAAATTTTTTACCCCACATGACCCAGATTCAAACTCAGCCGAGATACTATTGCGACAAATGTTCTGACCAAGTTTCATGAAGATTGGGCAAAAAATGTGACTTCTAGAGTGTTAACAAGCTTTTTCTTCAATTTGACATAGTGACATAGTGTTTCACCCTACATGACCCAGATTCGAAATCCGCCGATATATTTTTAAGACAAATGTTCTGACCACGTTTCATGAAGATTGGTCCAAAAGTGTGACTTCTAGAGTGTTAACAAGCTTTTCCTTCAATTTGACCAGTGACATAGTTTTTGCCTCCACATGACCCAGATGACAAATGTTCTGACCAAGTGTCATGAAGATTGTGCAAAAAATGTTACTTCCATAGTGTTAACAAGCTTTTTCTTTAATTTGACCTAGTGACCTAGGTTTTGACCCCACATGACCCAGATTCGAACTTGATCGAGATATCATTGTGACAAATGTTCTGACCAAGTTTCATGAAGATTGGGCACAAAAATGTGAGTTAGAGAGTGTTAACAAGATTTTTCTTCAATTTGATCTAGTGACCTAGTTTTTGACCCCACATGACCCAGATTCGAACTCAGCCGAGATATCATTGGAAAAAATGTGCTGATGAAGACTGGGCAAAAAATGTGAGTTTCGAGTGTTCACAAGCTTCTCATATAGCCATATAAGGACAACTCCCCCCCCCACACCACCGTGGCGGCCATGTTTTTCACAGGACCGAACCATTTTTGGACTCGGCCGAGATATCATCAGAACAAAGGTATTGAGCAAGTTTCATGTTGATTGGGCAAGAAAGGTGACTTCTGGAGTGTTCACAAGCTTTTCCTATAGCCATATAAGGAAAACTGCCCCCCCCCCTGGCGGCCATGTTTTTCAACGGACCGAACCATTTTCGAACTCGGCCGAGATATCATAAGAACAAAGATTTTGAGCAAGTTTCATGTTGATTAGGCAAACAATGTGACTTCAAGAGTGTTCACAAGCTTTTTCAATAGCCGTATATGGAAAACTGCCCCGTCCGCTGGCGACCATGTTTTTCAAAGGAGCGGAACCTTTTCGAACTCGGCCGAGATATCATAATAACAAAGGTTCTGAGCAAATGGCCCAGTTTTGAACTCGGCCGCGATATCATTAGGACAAATGTTCTGACCAAGTTTCATGAAGATTGGCCAATAAATGTGGCCTATAGACTGTTCACAAGGTAAATGTTGACGACGCACGACGGACAAAAGGCGATCACAAAAGCTTACCATGAGCACGGTGTGCACAGGTGAGCTAAAAACATTAGGTTAGGTAGGTCGGGATTTATTTTTTTTTTTTTTTTTTAATTTGGTAAATGGTCAACTTGAAGATTTTAAAACTGAATATATATTCAAAACATATCAGTTATATCCTAAACATTGTTTATAAGTGGTGCTATCAAAACAAAACACTTATTTATCCAAAAACACATGTTATTATTTAAAAAGGTAAATAAAACAAAAATATATCTGACAAACTGTTTTCAAATGTTCTAAGGTCGGAGCATTTTTTTAGGGTAGGTCGTGTCTATTTTGGCATATTCGTTTTTCGTAAAAATTATTTTATGAATACGGAAATATTCTTATAAAGCACATAACACATATATTTTAGCGAATACAACAATTCTAAAATATAAGTAAACAAGACACGCAATGCTTTATACAAAACTGGTATCATGGTTGATAGTAGCATTTTTTCTAGGGTCCGTATGTTAATCTAAAGCAGTTGGCATACTATTTAAACACATGAATGACAAAATAATCAATATTCTTTATTTGAATTAAAATGCGAGCCAGTTTTAGTGTTTAACTCGAAATATTTGCAAGTGAACAATTAGTGGAGTCAAAATTTTACTACATGCGGTATTATTATAAGTATTATCCTGCAAGTCATCCCTGACACGGATACAAGAAGCCTTACTTTGATATAATTATGACGAATTCTTCACTATGTAAAAACAATGATACTTGACTGCAGTCTAACGTGACAGTGACAGATAGTTGTGTGTCGCCGTTTTCGCCAGCGACAAACCTCATTGCTACATTAAATTGGTACTATCACACAGTCTGTAATCACTGGCGCCACCTCTTTTTGGAGATGCATTGGAAAACGAGCCAATTATACTTCCGAGGTCGCCCTAATGACAGGAAGTAGTAGCAACAAGTAAACAGTGATTGAAGGTGATTGAAGGTGAGTTGGTTTTATATGTTATGTGACAATTTGAGACACTAAAAATCGGACAATTGTGTGCGATTCGGAATCAATTTTACATTCCAACAATGTAGAGAAGTATGAAGTCACAACGCATTTCAAAACGTGAATACTTTTATAAGTCGTGACTTCGTGATACTTGAACCAGCTAATTGGTGAAATTGAACGTGTTGTAACTTGCGACATTACCATATTCAAAATGCAACATTTTACGACGAATATCGACCAAATTTATAATGTGTAAGAGGTTTAACGTTATATTATTCATTTATTATGTACGTGATATCCATTAGTGACTACGCCAGTTTGTACCAAAACACCAAATACTGAAATGATTGCCATCGCACACTAGAATTAGATATATTCAACATCCAAACACATGACGGTATTAGTATGTAGAAATTGCGTTTTATCAATGGTACTACATTTTATGTTAGACATTTTTGCAAATGCTCCCAATCAGAATCGTTAATTGATTTGCCAAACAATTGGGAGAGTGGCTGGAGATAGTTTATGCGCTGTGAAAGAGGCATTACCTGGATGAACATTTCGCAGTTTACTAAGGCTGGATTTACATTGTGCACCAAAAGCACGTGGAACTCGGGATGTGTGTACTGATTTGGTAAAGAGGTTGTTTTTTTTGTTGTTTTTTTTTTTGGGGGGGGGGAATTTTAAATTATTAATGTAACAGTGTTTTGTATTATTATAACATATATTCGTTTGAGCAAATCATACCTATTAATATTGCTAACATAATTAAAATTATGACGTTTGGTGCATACAAATGTCCAAGCACTTAAAGACGCTTGTTAAACATAGCATCAAAACTACATGCATTTGCAACAGTACTAGCTGATAATGACATTCATTTCGTTTTCTTTTTTTTTAAAATTGAAACTGCGAACTATACGTTTAATAACACAAGTAAATATACTAAAATCGAAAGAGAAAATTCGTCATTAATGCTTAAATAATAATCTTCAAAGAGATTTTGTAGGTCATAATTTATATTGTATGAAATTTAGTTCTGATTTATTAGTCTTGATACTCTCTTTCTTTGTGGACTTTGATGGTTTGCTCTGAAAACTTAATATTAATGAAGCATGTCGTGGGAAAAACGGGCTTAATGCATGTGCGTAAAGTGTCGTCCCGGATTAGCCTGTGCAGTCCAAACAAGCTAATCCAGGACGCACTTTCTGCATACAGTGGATTTACGTTTAGAAAAGACTTCATTTAAACAAAAAATACCATAACAGCGGAAAGTGTCGTCCCGGATTAGCCAGACTGCACAGGCTAGTCCGGGACGATACTTTAAGCACATACAATACGCCCGGTTTTCCCACGACACGCCTCATTTATGCAATTTAAAACACCGGACTGTGTAAATTTGCTGCATCTATATACTGCGGAAAGCATTTTCCATTTTCTACAACCTAGACAAACATTCGACAAAATAACGGATGCACGTTCAATTGTGCGAGTCGTGCTTTTCGATTTCTATTACTTAACAAGAAAAAGTAAACTCAGTATAGTTTAACAATGCAAGACATACACATTACATTGCAAAATATTGTTTATGTGTTTTGGAGACATAAATGGACAACAACCGGAAGAATTCTCGTCAAAAACACATACACTCTTATGCATTTATCTGTCATTCTTTGCAGACAACTAAATTACATGAAAATGACTCGGGTATAAGCTGTTTAATAAATAGTTTACACAAGTACATTCATACGTATACATTTTATATAACCTCTAAGATCATCCATCATTCACCTTTAACGGAAATTCAAAGGAAGTTTAACTTAATGTGAATTGTGCAAGTTAATAATAATAATAATAATAATAATAATAACACACAGAAAACATAAATGTTTTTCAGTCGCATTGCGTTTGAAAATACATCTGTCGCACAAATCGTATATTGTGGCATTTCATTACACTCCTGATTTAGAGAAACCTTAATGAAGTTTAGCAATTCGCTTTGGCCAATATCTGTTCATGCAAAGTAATTTGTACTTCAACGAATTACTGTTCGCGTGCTTCATTTAATAGTAATAATAAATGAGTCTTCAGCTTCAATTTGGCATAATGTTGTGCATTGACTGATAGAAAAGCATCAGCGTTGATAACGCCAAACGTTATGGTGTGATATATGAATAACAAATCGCCTGCACAATGCACTAAAATAAATAGTATACCCTTAAACTTTGAAAATATTAAGAGTTATGGTTTAATATAAAATAACTATTCTATTGGACAAGGTATTAGATAAATAGAACTTGTTGTGTGTATTGTATACATTTATTGTTTATTGTCTTAATTTATTATATGTGTAACGGATATACTTGATAATGATTGCATGTAGAGAAACCGCAATCACATCATTGGGAAAGAGACTCATGTATTACATATGTTCATATGTCATCCCAAAATCAAGAACTATTTTTCGTTCTTCTCACAATTAAGGCCATGATATATCCCTACTACCAAGCAGTTGCCTACATTGATTTAACCCGTCATTTGTAACAAAGGACTAGGACATATATCAATTCGGTACCACACATTGATGCAGATATTGTGTTAGAAATACTATCATATTGCGTGGCTTAGTAATTCCTCATGGACGCTTGCAACACGTTCAAAAACAATTGCAACCACCTTAAGAGTGTTATTAACTTTGAGCTATATAGTTTGGCTCTATATATTGTTGTTCACAAAGACTATATACCGCACATAAGTGTTTCTAAAAAACACAACTGCACTTGAGTAAGCATAATACCTTTAATGCCTCAAAAAATTAAACTGATGTTTTCCCTGAGTTTGCTTCGACTATTTGAATATAAGATAAAAAAATACAATTCCAGAGACATCAGCAGAAGAGAAACAAGTTTTTACCTTTTAGCAGTCTCATGTCATTAATTTGCGTCAAGTGACCAATTGCCAGTACAACACTGTACAATACGCACAATATCACACAAAAAAACATGCACTGATTATAACTGGTTACCTCCTTGGAACGGTCTTATTCGTAAACGAAACGCAATATGGTAATTAGTATAAAACAATATTGCCAGGTTCACAAAAACATATGAGGCGCGTCGTTGGAAAAGCGGACTTAATGCATGTGCGTAAAGTGGCGGACTGCACAGGCTGATCCGGGACGGCACTTCCGCTTTTATGGTATTTTCTGTTTCAAGGAAGTCTCTTCTAAACATAAATCAACTGAAGGCGGAAAGTGCCGTCCTGGATTAGCCTGTGCGGACTGCACAGGCTAATCCTAGACCACACCTTACGCACATGCATTAAGATCGGGTTTCTCACGACGCGCAACGTACGGTTGTAAGCGTTTACTACTGTGATAAGTTTCATTTCCGTGTCCTCTCGGGAAGATCCATAATTTAATACTGACAGTCAGGGGAAGTGATTTGTTGGAAAATATGGGCTTACTTTTCAGTCTAGCATATAATATGTATGCAAATCATCATGTCCGAGGAATCTCCTGGCTTTTCTGTCAACGTACAACTGGTAGTTTCCAATATTCACTAGGCTAGACGCACACTGTTTCAGAGGATTTCCTAGCAGAAATGGTAATTTGACTATGGAACCGGTTGGTGATAAATATCCTTCTATTATTTGAACTCGGAATTCCGACAGCCTCTGTCAATTGATTCATTTTCAATAACATGTAACTTTACTTCCAATTGAATATTGGCTTTGGCAGTTTGAATATCGATTATGATATGGACTCGTCTAGGCGATTCGCTAATTGACAATGATTAAGGGGCTTGGGACAGAGATTTGTATTTTCATAAAATGCCATTTAACATCTAAACTGAAAAAAACTAAAGCATCTGAACTAAAGAACTGAAGTTTTATAACACGAAAATTATCAAGAAAGAGAAAAAAGGTGCCGCCACCGGGATTCGGGCCCAAGACCTCCTAGTTATATTTACTTTATTTCCGTGGTTCACGTGTTTTAACAATGCCAACGAAAACAACAGAAGTACTATAAAATATTCAATCGTGAACGCTTTTAAATTCCATCCACTTCAGCTGATGATAACACGCCAACAAAACGTAATTTTCCATATATGTCTATGTCAGTAGATCTTATTCACTCCTTCATGTACAGTTTTTTCCAATATGTGACACATCTGTTGGCAATTGTAAAATCGTCAATATGTGAACAAGTTCCTTTAACATTTTGATTTAACATATTAATATATTTACTGAATATACATTTCATAATGGTGATGTGATTTGAATAGTAAGATATTCTAATATTGGAAAAAAACACTATTTGCTGAAAAAGTTTGTGGAAAACAAATGTATTATTAGTGGGTCTATTACACTATGAAGTGTCACACAAAAATGACTATTAATCATTAAATTTTGTTGACATACTTAAAAAAAACTACAAAGAAGGCATAGTACGTTATACAAAAACAAAATGAAATCAAATGCATACTTTATATTATGAATAAATATCAACACATTTTTCAGATGGGCATTCCACTTGTATTTCAATGTCTCTGTGTTTTCTTAAATTATTTATTTGAATAGTTGCATATCATTTCTTATAAAGTACGCGTTCTATTACTAGATTATATGACCCCGTAGAATAGCAGTTTCAAAAATAAAGATATGTCGCAGTACTGCAAACTGCTCCCAACAACACTGCTATAGAACTAGACAATGCATATTGCTTTGTTATTTCTTCTTGCTCATGTCAAGTTCCCTCGCCTTTTGTATTGAAATCCAATAAAGGACACATTCACGTTCAACGCCTGAGAAGGGAACATGCACACTAATTAAATGAGGCTTCAATTAAATTCGTCAACTATAGTATACCTTGACAGAATGACACGATGTTATTGGATAAGTCGATGCTTTGGCTTAGTGCACGATCTTTGACCATATATGGCAAATGCTCTGCGTTCATTCTTATACTATATCTTACTTCAATGCATTTCATTCCAATATATTTTTATTTTAATAAACTCTAACACTGTGTTTGGTGAATATAAGTTTCTCCTAAGCGATTTTATTTACTCATTCAAAAAGAATAAAGAATATCAAGGACAGATTATATGAAAAGGTCATAACACGTATAACCCTATTTTTGTATGTGAAATTATGAATCTTGTCGTGTTGATAGCCTTAAGAAACTGAACACTTTTATAATATATACAATGTTAATGTATACTTTTTAATGTCATTATAAAAATATATAATACAAGTATAATAATAAGAAAAAGATCTCAAATAAACTTTAAAAGTTTAATGACCGATAATATAAAGTTAAATGTCTACAAAGATATAACAGTGATTATGCGAACACGAATTTAAAAAAATGTTTTACAAAATGTAACCAAAGAAAGGGGACAGGTCGACTTTTAAAAGTTTAGTTTAGGTTTTACATACGTTGTCTGCAACATATGCTGATTTCTGCAATAATTACTTCACAATATTTTCATAATACAAATTTAAATATACGTATTTTATGACCTTATATACACATCAGCAAAACGCCACACTATGTTTGCTCATTAATTTACATTATGTCGTAACTTTATTGCTATTTTCAAGGGTATTGCCCCGTTAAATCATTTTTATATGTATCTTTCAATTCTTCAATCGTACAAATTTACGAGAGATTTTCTGATCTAGCATCTCGATGTGATGAAACACAAATCGACACAAAAATAGACAGATGTGTTTTGAATGTGAGTGTTTTCGAAAGAAATACTTTTAAAAATGACAATTGATACAACACCTAAATTTTATAATGCCGCAGTTTTGTACGATGACTTGATTAGATATAACAAAACACCTGATACTTGGTGAAAGACATGTTATAGCAGTGATATTCTGATTAAAATAAACGCTCAATTAACACTTAATTAACTAGTATCTTGGTATAATAAATCTTGGAACAATAACGTTTCCCCAGATGTGAATCACATTACATTATCTTGGTCAACGAATGTCAATGAAAACAAGAGTTTATTTATATGTTACAAAGAAGACCTTATTAATGCTTGATTTGCTACATCGCGTTTAAGCATTACACTGTCGCTTAAATGTACGCGGTTATTAATATTATTAACAGATTATCAAATTAACAATTTCCAAATAATTTGTCAACGATTCGAAAAAGAAAACTATATTATGCATTAAGGAGCGAAATAACAATCCTGATACTGAAATATAAGCGAAATTATGTGTCGTTTAAAATTAGACTGTTAATACACACACAATTATACGAGCCCTTTCACCTAGTGCTTAGTCTGTTAGACTTTTAATCCAGAGAGGCACTGGGTAAGAGCCCCGTCAGAGGCATATTTGAAGCGTGTCGTGGGAAAACCGGACTTAATGCATGTGCGTAAAGTGTCGTCCCGGATCAGCCTGTGCAGTCCGCACAGGCTAATCCAGGACCGCACTTTCCGCTTGTATGGTATTTTCTGTTTCAAGGAAGTCTCTTCTAAACATAAATCCACTGTAGGCGGAAAGTGTCGTCCCGGATTAGCCTGTGCGGACTGCACAGGCTAATCCGGGACGACACTTTCCGCACATGCATTAAGACCGGGTTTCTCACGACGCGCCACATTTGTTCTAATTTTAATGCCTTTTATGACAACGGCTATATATGTGTGTTGGTCCAGATGCTTAGTAATTGAAGTTAAGGCATTTTAAGACATCGGTGAATAGGTCCCTTTAATTATCTTCATGCAATAGTTTGCATGCACTTTTCGAGTTCTTTAAATTATAAAGCTTTTAACCAAATATACCGATTTACATGACATGTTTGAAATCGTTTTCATTTAAGTAATCGTTATTCACAGTATATGCGCATTGACCATTCAGTATCGACTGACACATGCGAAGTTTACATCCAAGTTTTGCAAATGGGCCATATCCAACCATCAGAATAAAAATAAGTGGTTAATAAAAGACAAACCTCGTGCCCCGTTTTTATTATATTATCCGCTCGCATTTGAAATGCAACACTCTGTGTAACCAAACGCAGCAAAGAAATTCTTTATTGAGTGTATTGAGTTTATCGTGATTGACACAATGACTAACCTGCTGGAATCTTTGTTATTGATTCTGCCAATCAATGTCTATATGCCAGTAAATAATTAAACGCAATGGGAAATGCAGCATTCGACCAAATGTTGGTATTAAGATGTTACATCTCACCCCCTTTACCAAAATATACTGTACATAGAGTTTAAATTTGTCTCCAAATGCAGACTGGCATTATATTTATGACAGAAAGAGACTATAACGAAAAGTTATTTTATTATAATCTTGTAGAGATAAACAGTAATAAAGTAATTTCTTTTTCACTAATATCCACTCATGCAATTCCATTTGCGGGTCTACGAAAACTGTATGTATGCTCCATTTAAGAGCAATAATAAATTAGTCCTCTGGGGTGATGTTGCGTGCTTCTAACAATTAAATAAGATGCAAACACCAATGTTGACATGTCAAGCATCGAAGTTTGCTATACCGATAACTACAAAATATTTACTTATATGTTTTAGTCATTGATACAATGTACAGGTTCAATAAACTAATTATTTCCAGGGGTGACATTTCTCATAAATTATGTTAGCTTTCATAGATAATCACTGTTTTGTGCTGCATTCTAAATATCAAAGCACTTTGTTTGTACAACAATTTTATCTTTCAGTCTTTGAAAACCAATTTTCAATCAACATCCACGTTTAAATGTAAATTAATATTTCACCAGTTTGTTAAGTTTAAATTATCAAAAAAATTGTCTAACATTATACACTATTCCTGACATATTTTGTTTTTTCGATTGCGTTACGGGATTTGAATGTTAATTCAACAAAATAAAACACAGTATGAAACATACGAAATGATTCTCATTCAAATTTACAAAACGTCTTGACGCAATGCATCCGTCATTTTCTTCATTAGACAAGACAACACAGTACATGCGTATGATTGTAATTTTTGTCTTGCATGTTTTAAATGATGTGTGTTCAATAAATCTAAAGAATTGCATCGATTGCATTTCAACTCTTGTTTTACCTCAGCATACAATGTATACATCATTCTTTTCAAACAGACATGACGTGTGGGTGCCTAACGAATTATTCATTTGGGAATCAGGTTTGAGAAATACTAACACACGCTTCACAACTTGCGCCATCATCCGATACTTTATAGCTTTTCTGTCAGTAATGGCTCTTTTCTTTGAAGCGTCAGTCACACAATGGTAAAACTAATACGGTTGTTAAATCCACAGCTATAAGATTAAAAGCACTATTGTCACCATCGCAGATACAACCATTTCTACTTGCTCTTGGAACGGTATAACATGTTTAGAAAAATCCCACATTTGACCAGGTTTAAAATGTAAATTTAAATTAACAAACGTAGTAACACTTTAAAAATTGTAGTTCTATGTATTATAGTATAGAGTGGCTAAAATAATCTGTGATTGGATTAACATAAGGCGTAATGCTAGACGGGGTCTTATATGAAACGTGTTAGACTGTATAATAATAGGTTTGGAATTTTAGTATGGGGAATATTTGACTCAAAATAACAGTGTCTTATAAAAATTATATCAAAACATGCACCCGGATGGTTTTGTGTTACTTTGAAGGAAAACTATAAATAGTCGTATTACCACAGCTATAAAATCTAGTTCGTAGAGTCCAAATAAACACGACAATTAAAAACAGACTCATAAATAGCAAGGTGGGTCTGTTATTAAATGTTGACAGGATGTCATCATGTTAATGCACTGAGATTACTAGATATTGTGTTTTTGGAGAAACAAAACAAGTTCTCAAGTCACTGTCTTCTACAATTAGTGGTATAATGTCTTTATAAAGGTAATCGCAAGTAATTATTCCATGTTGACCAACGAGTGGTATTTATTATATTTCATTGTATTGTGCTGCGCTGTATGGAGTACGATTAGGGTCTTTAATATCTAAGACAGCATCATGCTCATAGAAACGAGCATCATGCTCGTAAGATCGAGCATCATGCTCGTTTATTGAGCATGATGCTTAATCTTACAAGCATCATACTCGCTCATAATATCGAGCATGATGCTCAATAAACGAGCATGATGCTCAATGAACGAGCATCATGCTCTTTAGGTCGAGCAGCATGCTCCTTTATATTTAGCATCATGCTCGATCTTATGAGCGAGCATGATGCTCGTAAGATTTAGCATAATGTCATATAAACTTTAGGAGCATGATGCTCGTTCATTGAGCATGATTCTCACTAGGCCGTACGAAGAGGGTCTTTATTGCCTAACCCAGCATGATGCTCCAAAAACTAGCTTCACGCTTGAATTGACGATCATGATGCTCGATCCTACGAGTATGATGCTCGTTCATTGAGCATCATGCTCAATAATACTAGGTCGTACGAAGAGGGTCTTTATAGTCTGAGGTCAACCAATCCATGTCCGATTACTCATGGACAATACAATATGGCGGACTAACGGTATGTCTTACATAAAAACATAGTTTTCTAAATTGTTTGCGTTCGTTTTGCATGTCATTGTAACCAAACATTATATTTCATTTTAGTATATCGCGATCTTTTAGTGATTTTAATCTCGTTATTAATATATCCATTAAAATACTGAATAACCTGTCCATGCATATATTTCGGATATTCGGACGTGTTGTTTACTATTGAATAAAATACACCAGAAATTTAGTAATGCTTATTTATAGATCTTTACATACACTGTTCTATCATTTTTAAATAATTAACAACAAATAATATATTTCGATCTTATGTTAATAAAGACCATCATCCTTATTAAAATAATATGAATTGGTCAAAGAAACTAAAAATAAATAAAAAAATAAATAATGATGAATTTATTGATATTAATAATTTATTTAAACTGTTATATTTTTTCAGTTTGCAGTTTCCACTCCAAGGCATCTGTACAACAGTAAGAAGATAGAAAGAACAGAAATAAAGCCCCCACATGTGTGATAGTGTTCTCCTCCAACTTCACAAGACAAGAAAGTTTATAAACATAAATTTCGCTGTTGTGTGATTACTGTTGTATCTAGTTTATTTATCATGAGATTATTAAATGTTAAATGTAAAAAACAACTTTCTACAATATGAATTTTATATGAATAAGTTATAAAATAAGAATATTAACAGTGTGTAGCAAACAAAGCAATTATGAGGGCATCTTACAAACTTTGCAACATACCCCAAGCATGTGTTGTCATTTTGAAAAGGTGAAAGAAAACGTATTCTATGTTTAAACTGACAATTTAATAACTTTTATCTGTAGCTTTAGAGAACATTGAGCAAATAAATTTAAATATGTTCATTTATGTAGTACTATTTTTGTTTGATGGTGTGCATTGCCTGAGCCTAAACTGCATCAAATTATTTCAGTGAAGATTTTAATGTAGATTTTGTACTTTAGAAATGTGCCCATTATTTGTATACAGTTGAAATAGTTGATTTGCAAATATATATAGATAATACTTTACATGTATACATTTAATGTGAAAGTAAACATGTGCAGTTATTAAAATATATTGTTCGCAATAAATTGACACTTGTATTTCACTGAAGAACATGTATTGCACTTATGTACATTAGCATTGTGTCATTATTAACCAGAAATTTATATGAAGATGTTTTGGATTAGAAAAGACATACAAATATATGTGTGAATTAACTGTGTTATTATTTGTTTGATCTGAAATTATAAATCAAATAAAGGTTTAAACAGTGTAATTAAAATTTGTTATTTATATGTATGCCCAAATAATATCACTTATAAGCTGGCATAAGTCTTATACATAAAATGATTTAGTCAATATTTCCAGTCATATCACTGCAATAAGAATGACATGTACAGTGTTTCAGTTAGAAGTTTCAAGGCATTTTTGTTAATTGTATAAATTAATTGCAATTTCCTTTCTCTGTAAAGCATGCCTACTTTTCCAAAGGTGTATATGATTTGTTGATTAATACTGGTAGTAATGAAACATAACTTAAAAAAACAACAACACTTGTGCAGAATAACTTGTTTTTTAAAATATATAAGAGTCAATTTCAAGATCGTTTGAATTGCAAGTACAGTTGGCCAGCCATGCACACAAAACGAATCTAGCTATTTCTAAATGAATCAGCAACCTGAAAATAAATACAAAAAAAAATAATATACAGTTAAGTTCTACTAGCATCAACTACTTCTAACTAGATCTACATTGTTAATGTATTTCCAAATGTAATAATTCTAAAATGGTGATGCAATACACATTTACTTTTGCTGTAATACTTTTTACTTTAACACAAACTTAATATACAGTAACGTGTTTGGTCTTTTGAGCATTATTATAAATCAAATTAACTACCAAGACGCATTAACTGCTTACATTCAATTAGTTCCTGAACACTTATCCGAATATCCGAAATAAACATCCAGTTAATTTGGGTGAGCTTTTTAACAAAACTACAATTTATACTGCAATGGCAAGCATGCATATAAACAGACAAGACAGAGGTTGAATGAAAGGCGGAACGATATAACAACGACATGTAAAGAAGAACTTAATTTTCAAGCTCGTTTAAAATTGCCTATAAAAAGTAACGTACCTCAGCCAGCTTGATATAACCGGTGTTATCATCGGAGATTTGAGTGATGCCAGACCTTTACCACGAAGTAAGTAAAGATCGGATACCAGAATAAGGGTCTTTATCGCCTAACCCAACATGACGCTCCAAAAACTAGCGTCACGCTCGAATTGACGAGCATGATGCTCGATCTTATGAGCATGATGCTCGGCCAAGATGCTCGTCTATTGAGCATCGTGCTCGTTCATTGAGCATGATGCTCCACCTTACGAGCATGATGCTCGTTTCTATGAGCATGATGCTGTCTAAGATATTAAAGACCCTAATCGTACTCCATAGCGCTGTGCCGTGCTTGTCTATTATATTCTGTTATATTCTACTTTTCTACCGTTCGATAGTCTCTTGTAATGCGTTGCATGCCATTATAATTGTACATAACTTTTAGGACAAACTGATTGATGTCTTTGTGCAGAAATGTGTTTCCGTTACGATAGCTATATACTCGACATTTGCTAAACATATTAGAAGTTAATTATCAATATGTTTTTTCTCGATGAAATCGTATCACACTGGGTATCTAAAGAAACAAAGTTCACCGTTGATTACGATGTGACATGTGCTTGCAAATCTATATAATCATTGTATTAGTATGCATTCCTCGGCCTAGATTAAGAACATCTGTGTTTGTTATGAAGGTTACCATATTGACTTATTACGTTTGTAGCAATATTTCATTATTGCCGTGTTATTTACTGAGAAACATATAGCACGCTCGAGGCGAGACGTCATTAATGACTACATGACAGATGTTACAGTTGTGCCACTGTTACTCAGTTTTAAATGTGCTAAAGTGTTAAAAAAACGACAAACAGAAATTTGGAGTGCACATGTATCAACAAGTACCAACTATACAACTTGTCAGTAAACGAATGTTAATGCAAGGCAATAATGTCACGATATATACACATACTTTACAATAAGGGACTAACATTCTTTCTATCTTTAGCAATCAGAGTTAAGGAAAATGTGCTTCTCAATCTGGTATATAGCACAATAAATTGTAGTAAAACAGTCTGCGCAGTTTAAGATCAATGACTGTATTATTTTAAATACGTGTTCGTTATGAATTTGGAAATATGCCTTGATCCCATTTGTGAATTGTCAATGTTTGTGTATGCAACTTACGTGAATCCAAGACTTGTATTGACTCAAGAGCACGAATTTCTTCAAAAAGGATGAAAAACAATAATAACAATCGACCCTAGTCAAATTAGGCAACACAGACACAAACTTGAAATGGAACGAGATCCTTGGAATTGCACACGAAGAAACAAATATCGAAATTTCCATCTCAATCGACGTTAATAGAGCAATAGGAACACCAACTGTGTGCAGTGTTAATGCTTGAAAAATACATTTACTGTTATAATATAAATCGTGGCTATCGTGAATCGTGAGTCCACCAAGACAATATTCTATCAATGCTTTATGAAAAAGTGTCTAATAATAAAATATTATGGTGCAAATAAGCATTCATCTGTGAATAACATACATGTGTATGTAACATGTGTTATTTAATAAGCACTATACAAACTATTTGAAAACATGAGTGACAAAATCATGATTCTTTATTTGAATTATAATGAGAATAAGTTTTACTAATTAACATGTAATTACTGCAAGTAAAACATTTGGTTGATTCATAAACTTACAGACACTGACACGGATACAAAAAAGCCTTATATAGACATAATTATTCTCTTTGCAAGAACAGCGATACTTGATTGCAGTCTAACGTAATAGTGACATATAGCCGTTTTCGGCAGCGACAAACTTTAGCTCCACATTATATGGCACGAACACGGACCATCTTTCTTCATGTTTTTCATATGTGAAACAAGCTGTTCTTTTATGCAAAATGGCGGAATGAAAATTATATTTATAGCAGTAGTTAACCTGTGCGTGCGTTCAATGAGTATGCGTTGTATCTTGAAATTGTACAATGTATTAAAACGAATAATAAAGTAGTCGCAGTATGTACAGTATTAAGAAAGATTATTTCATTTACGAGTATATTGGTGAAACTGTACACAAGAATGTATACAATCCTGGAGTGACCAGTATATTATTGTTGATCGATCTCTATATACCACTTTGAAGCTGTCATAACAAATACTTGTCCATGGCCTTTCCATGTTATAATTATACTGAGCGACAAAAGATTGGTACACAAATTCAACTGAAACATGTACATTGGTAACGGATCATCCAATGAGCTAGAAGCAATACTGCTGAAGTCATTGTCTATAATTTCATACATATTTAAAGACCGAGACCAATATTCCACAAAATAACAGATGAACGTTTAACTTCGTAAGTCTTGCTTATCAATTTCTAGTCTTTTTAATTTCTAGTCCTTTTCCAGAAAATTTAAACTCTACATACTTGGCCAATCCAATGCAAACAGTTAATTGTTTGCGCGACTTTCAAATTATATTTGATACAAGTTTTATCGGAGACCTAAATGGAGTCTGCAACTAAAATCAGAATCTTTCTCTTCACGAAAAACATGCACTCTGTTGCAATACTGTAACATTCTTGTTGACAATTAAAGCACATCGAATAAGAGGCTGCCATAATGCATGTGTCTATTTAATTAATCACAAAGGTACATATATACAACTACTACTGCTGCTGCTGCTGCTGCTGATACTACTACTACTCCTCCTCCTCCTCCTACTACTACTACTACTACTACTACAACTACTACTACTACTACTACTACTACTACTACTACTACTACTACTACAACTACTACTACTACTACTAATAATAATAATAATTTTATTATTATTATTCGTATTATTATTATCTGTAATACTCTCAAACATGAAAGTGTTTCATCCAAGTCGCCCTTGTAAAAAAAACATGTCTGTCGCACAGGTCTTATCATAAAGCGACATTTGATTAGACTCCTGATTTAGAGAAACCTAAACGAAGTCCAGCAATTTTGCTTTGGTCGATCTCTATGCATGCAATCTCATTTGAAGTATAGTTCACATGCTTAATTTAACACTAATAATAAATTAGTCTTTGGTGACAATTTGGCATAACTTTGGGAATGACAACACAGAAATGCATCAACGTTGAAAATGTCAATCGGCATTGTATGATAAATGAATATAGAGAATACTAGGTGAATTTTAATAATGGTCAGATCATTTACCGAGGCGTAGAAAATCTGGACCACAGGCCTTGTCGAGTAATTTATGGTTTCGTGCCGAGCAAATTTTTTTATATTTAATCAACACTTACCTAATATTATATTTAACCCTTGATTGTATGTCCTTATTTTAAAATAAATCAAGGAAAACACACTAAATGTTACGGAAAAACAGAAAATGACGTCAAAAAAATCACCAATATGATGTCATTACACTGCGCGTGTTTGCTTTTTAATGCAAAGTTTTTGCCACGGGGTGTTTTTTCGTGAATGCCGTGTGACGATGAGATAAAGTAGCTTGCCTGACAAATGAGCTAAGCAATGGTATACGCTAAAGCGTTTTGGTTGAATTTATGAATGACTCTTCGCCTGGTCATTGCGTTAAAACAAATGAAATATGTATGTATTGTACACATTAATAGTTTATTGTATAAGGTAATACACCGAACTTTTGTTTTATTTGCATGTAAAAGAATATGTCCGTGTGATTGTCATTTTGATCGATGTTGACAACCAATGCTATTGAACACACTCAGCTAAAGCTAAGTCAAACTTTCATTTACCGTAGTGTATCCAAGTATTAATTTAAATCATGATAACCAGGTTGACGAAAACATCATGGTTTTCAACGCTAACGACTTTTAATTCGTTGGGCATCGTTGAGATAAGTTTAATCCCGTGTCCTCTGGGGAGATCCATAAATTAGTACTGCCAGTCAGGGGAAGTAATTTGTTGGACAATCTTGGCTTATTTCTCAGTCTAGTACATACTATGTATGCAAATCACCATGTACAGAGAATCTCCTTGCTTTTCTTTCAACGTACAACTGGTTGTTTCCAATATTTGCTAGACTCGAGGAACGTTGTTTCAGAGGATTTCCTAGCAGAAATTCTTATTTGGCACTGGAACCCTATCAAAATAGATATCCTTAAATTTGATCTCGGAATTCCGGCAGCCTCTGTCAACTGATTCATATTTGATAACGTGTTACTTAATTTCAGTGGAATATTGGTTTGAACAGTTTTAATATTGATTATGATATGGAATCTGCCAGAAGTTTCGCCCGTTTTCAATTTAAGAACGATTTTTTATAATGGCGATGTGATTTGAAAAGCAAGGATATCCTGATATTGGAAAAAAAACTTTTTTTCTAAACAAAATGTGGAAAATAATGTATTATTAGTAATAGTACCTCTTGTACTCTATGCAGGGTACTGATCCAAACTGACTATTAATCATTTATTGGCATGCATTTAAACAAAGAAGACATGAATCTTGGTGCATAAAACGTTTTAAAGTAGTACACACATATCAAATATATAATTAATATATTCAATATGTATGAGAAACGTTTTTGTTGGCATTTCACTTGTATTTCAATGTCTCTGATTTTTGGAATATATATTGACAGAAATGGCACGATTTTATTGCGTAAGACAATACTATGGCTTATTGTACAAGCTTTGAACATCTATCGCAAAAACACAACGTCTTTAATAAGTATGAACTTTATGAAGACTACTAGTATCATAATACGTACATGTAAAGTTCTTGTCATTTTATTTCAATCGATTGCTGAATATGATGCTTTTCTTAGCATTATTTATTTTAGATCCAAAAGGATATAAACGTCACATAACATGTTGAGGTCATAAAACGTATAACACAATCCTTATTAGACATGAGTTTTGTCTTGCTGATTCCATAATAAACTGAAATTCTTTAATTATTATTTCAATTGTCACCCTTCCGAGATGTAATAAAATTATAAAATTAAAGTATAACAATAATATGTGGCCTGTTCTGAGATTTTTGGTCAAAATGGGGTCGCAAAATTGAGTTATTCACATTTTCAGATGCCTCAGTATTTCTTAAACACAGACAATGTATTACTTTTGCAATATTCGTACATTTAAGATGAAAACGATGGCGGTATAATTACCCAATAAACAATAAATATGACATTTCACGATTTATTTTCATGTCATTAAGTATAATATATAAGCATTCAATTTATGTTCAATTTCATAAATCAATCATAAACTTGTTTTGTTAAAACAAGTTAATAATACTATAGCATAGTAAAACAACATTCAAATTACAAAACAACATTGGTTACCATGGCAACAGATTGCAAAATTCAAAATGATGACATTCTGGTAATACACAGGAAGGTTTCAGCATTAAATTAAAACAGCTGATACCAAACAGAAAAAATATATAAGGGAAGATGTTTTATGCCTGGTGCATATTATTATAATTATGTACAAGCTAAAACATATAAGTTCCTTTGTTTATTGATTCTTACTTTAATTGAGTTACATTGGGATCAAAGATAAAATATTTTGAAATTTAACAAATTTGAACCCATTTATCAAAATTAAAATATCTTTCTTAAAACTGTACTGAGATTATTCAAATTACTGCAACCATGGCAGCCATACATAACATGACCATATGTAAAAATCATGATATTCTCCGCAAAACCTTGCCAAAATGCTACACTTAATAATTATGAAATGCAATTAACATGTTCAAACAAATAAGTTAATCCATACTGAATGAACAATTCATTTAGAGAATGTAACGCTAAAAGTAACTATTGACATGAAAGTACTTTTCTCAGTTTTCTTCCACTTTCATTAAATCTTCAATTCAAGATATTTACTGCCATCCTACAACCTTTATAATTTCATCAAATGTAGGAATAATTAGTTTAAATTTCACACATGAGTAGTTAGGTAAATGGCAATGACATTAACATGACCTAGATTATAATTAACTTTGATGTTACCAAGGTAACCATTCAAAATGGAAAAAGCAACCATTTGATGTAGTTCTTATTAGACAATGCAATGTGAGATTCTCCATTGCAGAATAGAATAGATAATTATTTAGAATGGAAATGTGTATAGGTATAATGACTTTTACATTTAGATTGCATCCATAAATCTACTGAGCTCTTGAGGCAGTTAAATCTTAGACACATCCGTGTTATAACACAGTGTCACAGCAAAACTGGTCATGCATCTTTATACGATTATGAAAATAACTGTTATTAATCATATTGTTTCGGCTTTGGAACATCTTGTCGTGGCCATGAACTGGCACAGTTGGAGTTGCACAGTGGTCTAATTTCTTTGTGTATATATTACTGGCTTTGAGCAGATATGCCAAGTGACTCCAGTTGGTCCGGCATATTGTCGTGCATTACAACGTCCTTCTTCAAGAGGTTCACAGCCTCCTCAACATCAGATGCACCCTTTCGAACAAAGACCATGCCCGGCTTGTCTGGTTATTCTGAGTTTAGACAGATTCATAAGATCACGCATAATCAATTGTGTAACACAGTTTATAAAAATGGAAACTAGAAATTCACTTTTGTGTATTGATCAATATTAGTTTTCTTCACAATCTAGGCGTAATGTACATAGGGCCGTATCCCAAAATCCATACGGACAATCTTAACTTAAGTTACATTTGAGGGAAATATTCAATATTCAAATTCAATTTTCCTTGTGAAAACAATATTTTATACTTGAAATATGATAAAAACAGAAACATCTGTTGATCCTCTATCAGAGTAAAACCATTTAAGACAAAGTTTACATAAAGTGAACCGGTCACAGAGTTAAGACATTTTATGGTTTTAAGACATTTTCGTTAAGGAGCTTTATGGATATGGGCCCAGGTATTTTAAATGATAAATATTTGCATTCACACATGATTGCCAGTGATTTACTTAATTCTATATATTTCCTCTGATATTTAATGCATAATACATTGTGAAAATTATTTTAAAACATGTGTCAAAAAATATATTTAAACTTGAAGTGGTGGTATGACAGCAGATTTGGGACAGACTTGAATAGGCGTTTCAGGAAGTCCTACCAATTGTAGAACTGACTGGTTGTTCTGGATCCTGTACCAGGTTTGGGATGTTGTGGTCATTGCGGGATGATGTTCTGACGGTCTCCGCAATATCCTCCAATGCATTTACATTGGTGTGTCTCCAATGCACATTCAATTATACAATATAAAAAGATCATTCAGACCCCCAAAACACATACATGTATCTTTAAATTATATTATGTAATTACAGTAGATCCACACATTTGTAATATTGTCAAAATTATAGTGAAAGAAGAGTTCACAGACTATTTCCAATTCTTCATAAGAGATAAGTTCAGACAGGACATTGCTACAACTTGCAGACGATAACTGACTGTCTGTCATATCAAAACTTTACCGATTTACTAAAAATTCTACATTTTATTAAAATGCAAACAAACACATTTCACAGAAAGGTCACGGCCGCCAGTTTTTCACTTTTGATTTCTGTTTGTTCGTTCGTCAGTTTTAGTCAATAATTTGACAATAATTCGGTTATGCTAACATAAAACAATAGTGGTGATTAAAAGAAACCACATACCTTGATCGAAGACATTTAAAATCCAAAGTGCAATTATACGCATCGAGCCAATATCGATATGGAAATGCGTCAGACTTGAGTGTGGCTAGATCTAGTTATTTACGGCAATGGCCTACTGTGGTAAAAGGGGAATATTCAGGTTAAAACGCAATAAAAAGGTCAAAGTCAGCAACTTTATTAGGATAATACATGACATCGCACATGTTAGCTGATAGTTTTATTTCTTTAATAAGATCTTAAAATCTAAAAAATCTTAAAAACAAGAGTTAGTTAAAACTAAATTCAGTGCGAATGTTGAGACGTCATTTCAAACGACGTTTTATCGAAAAGAGGCTTGCCGAATTAGGACCAAAAGTCTCAGAGAACGCCACATATTCACTCTAATTCAAACTATTATAATTGCAAATATAAATTCAAATTTCAACAAACAATACATCTTAGATATAGCAACAGCAATTTGTAAAGAATATATACAGAATAAAACCAACAAAGAAGTGAAATAATTATATAAATTACAATTGATACAAAACTTAAAATAATATTACGCCAAAGTTTAGTTAAATTAGTAACATAAAAAAACGAGTAGGGTATTTAATAAAAGACAAAATGTAACATGGATATTCTGATTAGACTTAACGCACAATTTACATTGTTTTATTACTAGCATCTCTGTATAATAAATTTAGGAACAAAAACGACACCCTACTGAAGAGTAAAATTACATCATCTTGGGCAGCGAATGTAAGTGAAAGAAATTCTTAATTTATAATTACAATGAACACGTCAATAATTCGAGTAATACTACACTGAACTGTTCAACATTATGTATGTATCTTAAATAAATGTGTTTAATTAATATTCAATTTAGGATGAAGCAGGGTGATATGTTATTAACTTTAACTGAAGATGAACGTTTCTGTCATCAATTATCGTCATATATTGTTGGCAAACACAGTCAGCGCAATGCACTTTTTGAGTTTTATTTTCAGATTATTAAGTAACTAGCCAATACACAGATGCACATAGCTAAATGTGTGCTCATTTAGTAACCATTTGGCACAATCTATGTTCATTAACAATTCACTATTGACTGACGCATGCGATGTTCGCATCAACATGTCCAATGGAAATAATACATTTAAAACATTTATAAGTATATAGGCAATGAAAAAGAAACTAAACGTGTTAGCATAGGTTGGCTTTGCAAATGGGCCATACCAAGCCAACAAAATACAAACAATTTATAAAGAAGTGACTTACCTCGACCGATGGCATTCATTCTATTTTCCGAAAACATGAGTATAACAATTCACATTAAACACTATTTATATCCAAAAACATTAAAGAAACTGTAATCTATATTTAGTTAATCGTTCTTGACCCGACCGCTAAATTGGTATATTCGTTCTGCCAATCAATGACTATATGCCTGTAAATAATTAAACGTAATGGGAAATGCAGCATACGACCAGCTGTTGGATTTAAATTTTACAAGACAATCCCAGTTAACCAAGGCATATTGTATGTATATACAGTTTCAATGTGTCTCCTATTAATTCCATATGATAACATATTTATAATTTTAAACGAATCACAGTAGAAAATGGTGTTCAACATTTCAGAGTTAAACATAATGTAGAATAAGATATTTCCATAATATAAGCCAATATATGCTTTGTGTAGCTTTTCAAAAAATAAATACAGTTATACTGAATTTGATTAAATATTAAATGCATTATTTTATAATAAGCTTTCACAAGAAACGGATCAGAAAAATAAACTGTGTATCTGGAAGACTTTATAACTGCAGGAGAAAACGATAAACCTTTTAAATAATTTAAATAATGTATTGGTATTCAATGCTTCCAATTTTGAATAAAATATGTTAAGGAATCTCTTTAACATTGAATAATAATAATAATAATAATAATAATAATAGTAACAAAAAGAATAATTATTATAATTATAATACCAATAATAATAATAATTAATACGACTGCTAGAAGAAGAAAAAGAAGAAGACATACTTGTTCTCGCATGAAAATAATAAAATATTATTACGTAACACGTATTAGTTATTTCATTACAATCTGGTTCAGGGAAACATTATTGAAGTTTTCACTAATATCCACTCATGAAATACAATGTGTAGGTATACGAAGACGATAGTTACGCTCCATTTAAGAGAAATAATAAATAAGTCCTCAAGGGTTATTACGTGTACGGCTTACAATTGAAGCATGTGCAAACACCAATGGTGAAATGCCAAGCATCATAGTTTGATGCATTAATGACAAGACAATATTTACTTGTATGTTATTTTTATTTACCGGGATTATTATGTTTATTTTACATTAGCTAGCATAGATAATCACTGTATTTGTTGAAGTTTAAATATCGAAAAACTGTGTTAATACATCAATCTCAACATTTATTCTTCCAAAGCGAGATTTCAATAAACATGTATGTTTAGATATTAATGCATATTTCACTTGTTTGGATGGATGGTTTTAAATTATCAACTAATTCTCTCCCATTCTACAAACATTTGTAGTTATATTTTGTATTTCGATTACGTATACGACGTTTTGACAGAATAATGTTTCGCAAGTAATATAAACGTAAATATAACAAAAATAGATAAAAATGAGACGCCACATGAAAAACAAGACAACATTAGTTTCCTTCAAAGAAACGCAATTTCTTGATGCAATACATCCAACTGTTGCATCATTAGTCCAACAACTGAACAATTAACACAGTGCATGTGTAGTGTTTTTATTGTTGGCTTGCATGCAATAAATGATTTGTGGACACAACAAGCACAATAATTGCACCAACATATCATACTTCTTTCGCCACATCATTTGCCCTTTAAAGCAATGTTTTCCATTAGACTTTACGTGTGGGTGCTTAACGAACTATTCATTTGGGAACCAGATTTGAGAAAAAGTAACACACGCATCACAGTTTGTACCGTCATTCGAACCATTTTAGCTTTCCTGTCAGTTTATCCTAAGAGACTACAACCAGAAAATGGTAATACTATTGGAGTTGTGAGATCAACAGCTATAAAATTAAAAGCACTATTGTTACTACCACAGGTACAGCAATGCATAATATACTTGTCTACAAATGTGGGAGTTGGAAAATCAACAACTATACAATTAAAATCACTTGTTTTTACCATCACAGAACCAGCAGTATCTAGATTCGCGTCTAAATAATACGTTATAACAGGTTAATTAATACCCCACATTTAGGCAATGTGAATATGTCCACAAACCTAGGAACACTTTTAGTCCTATTTGTATTATAACAGAGTAGTCAAAATAGTCGTTATTTTGTGATAGTGATCACCATGCCGTACTGTTAGACGGATCTAATATCAAACTTTTCATATTGTTAAATTATAGGTTTGGAATGTTAATATTGGGTATAAATGGTATAAAATAGAAAAAATTCACAGGTTTAGTCCAATTCGACACGACACTTCAAAATATAGTTACAAACAGCAAATAACAAGCTGGGTCGGTTATTAAATGTTGAAAGGAATTTATCTCGATAATACAATTAACTTACTAGATGTTTGTTTTTAAATATCCTATAAACAAAGGGGATCCTCACATTTATAGTCTTTTACAGGCAAAGTTATAATGTCGTTGCAAATGCCATAGGAAGTAATGAATCCATGTTGACAAAAGTTCATACATTATATGGTTCAGTTTACTGCAATAAATATACTCGTGTAAAATATCGCTGCAATTTTAATTTCGTATGTCTTTTATAAGCTGGAACCACTTTGCAGATATACCTGTCATTTGCATACTATATTAAAAGTTATTTATCAATATGTTTAATCTCAATTTTATCGTATCACCCTGGGTATCTATAGAAATAAAGTTCCCTGTAATTAATATGTAACAAGTGCCTGCAAATCAGTAGAATAATTTAATTAGACTGCACAGTATTACATCGACCAAGTGGCAAAATCAAGATTCTTTGAACTATAATGATTATCAGTTGTAGGGTATATCTCATATTCTAACACGGCACGCGCCAACCTTCATATAAACAAATACGAATATCAAGTATAGGTTATTCTGCGACAATTATGGTTGGGGCTAATACATTTGAAGCACGCGCTTCCAAGAAACACTTTCCCGACAAATGTGCCAATCCATTTACCCCCAGTGTGATACTATTTAAATATCACACCCTTTTTGCGGGTTGACAATACGTCAAAATACGTTTGTTGGGTTATTCGACAACAAACAATGACGCAAAAGAATTACTTCTTAAATACTTGCACGTACAGCATTTAATTGAGTCAACAATGTTCAATACGTGATAACTGTTATCTTGCAAGACAGTCATGACTGACACGGAAACAAGGAAGCCTTACTTAGACATAATAATGATGAATTCTTCTCTGTGAAAGAAGACTGATACTTGATTGCAGTCTAAAATGACAGTGACAGATAGTTATGTGTTGCTGTGTTTGGCAGCAACAAACCTAAGCTAAACATTATATACAGTATAGGCACGAACAGGCACCATGGTTCGTCATGTAAAACTCAGTCGAAATTAGCTGCTTTTGCATAAAATATTTAATGAAAACAATATTAATAGCAGTATTTTAACTATGCATGCATTCTATTAATATGCATTGTGCCTTGGAATTGTACTATGTACTAAACCAATAATAAAGTCGTCGCGGTATATGTAATATACGTTTATTTAATGTATAATTATATTTAAATAGTATACGTCATAATATTAAGCTATCAACTGTACAGCAGGACATCTTCGATTAGGAAGTGACAATGATTATTATGTACTGATCTCTATATCACAAGAAAAATGTCATAACAAATACTTGTCCCTGCCCAATCCCTGTTATAATTGTACTTAACGATAAAAGACGCATGTTGAGTATCGACTAGGAGTAAAATTTACCCGTAGATCGTTCGTAGCTTGATCATTCACATTAGTGGCCAATGCCGTTCGTTAAGGACTCATTACATGACGTTTTGATTGTACAAGTGTCCGAGCATTTAATGATGCTGGTTAAGCATAGCGTTAAAACGAAACGTATTTGCAACTGTAGCCGATATTAACATTCATTTTGTATTCATTAAAGCAAAAATTGTGTTCTCAATTGTTAAATGAACTGCGAACAATACATTTATTAACAGAAATACATGGAACTGAAATTTTCTGAAACATGATGTTACTAATTAATGCTTAAATGATAATAACCATGACAGAATAGTGTAAGAGATTAGGTAGACGGTGTCATATTTTAAATGATTTAAAAATAACTTCTGATTTATGAGGTTTAAACAATTCTTTTTGTGAACAGTCGTGGTGGGTTAACTCTGAAGACTGCGTATGTATGCAATATACAAAATCGGTTCTTGGCAAAATTTCTGCATAGTTGTTGTTTCATGATAAAATTTTATCCCATCATCACGCATACATTGACGAAATAACACCCCATGGAATAAACTTTGCTTTATTTCAACACTGTGGTGATAAAGCTGTCACGCGCACCGGACTACTTTTTATATGACGTCATTTGCCACGGTTCAGTAACTCGCCATTGTTTACCTTTTGCATCGCATTTGCTTGATAGTAAGTGGTTAAAAATAAACTACATACAAAAGAAAAAATATTGTTCTGCTTTTATTTGTAACAAATCGTGCCAAAATAAATAATAAAACATAAAAAATGTGTTCGCTTATTTGTGTTTGTCTCACACATTTCAATTGTTATACAACAGATCAGCAGCAAAAAAGGTTGTCTGCAACTGTCAAAATATGAAATTTAAGGGAAAAAAAAGAACAAAACACATAAAAAAATAAAATAAAACTAGAGCCAAATTATTATTGAAATCTGCATTTGACCACAATGTCTGATAATGATAGAGTGAATTTTGATGTTATTTGGGATGGTTTGTATTCAAATGACAATATTCGAGATGTTGTTGAAATGAGTTTTTAAGAATTTGAGCAGAAATATGGCATTAATGCACAACTATTTGATGAAGAATTTAAGGATTCAACAGCCCAACAAACAAGTTTTGCTGACCAAACTAGCACTAATCTTACAACAGTACAAAAGGATCCCCAATATCTGAAAGAGCCCATTCCAACTGAATTCAAGAAAATTCAACTTTCTGACGTTTAACAGTACATAAAAAATGAAGAAAACAAAAACACTGCCATAAAAACATTAAATGACACTAAAATATTCAAGAGGTTTCTAGTTTCCAAGGGAGAGACCAGGGAAATGCATCACTTGGAGGTTGATCTCTTGGATGAGCACCTCGCCATGTTCATCCTGTCCCTCCAACGGCACGACGGCAGTGAATATGAGCCGTCTAGTATCCGTGCCATCATAAGTAGCATTGACCCGAAACTGAAACGGCATAAATATCCTTTTAGCATCATGAATGAGAAAGGGCCACAATTTTCTCTGACAAGAGATACCTACAATGCTAAAAAGAAAAACTTTAAAAGCAGGTAAAGCAGGAGTATAAATATTAATAAACAGTTAAAAAATATAATTATCATTAATTAAAATAATGGCATTGCATAAATAAGTATATTACATTTGTAATTTACCAAACAGCATCCATGTAATCGCTACTAATAACCAAAACAGCCATTGTCTACTAAAATTTCTAAATGTCACACTTTCCGAGGAAACTGTTTTCTTAATAATAGCGATCTTTGCAAAATCAAACAATTTTTGGCTACTAATTTGAATTTCTAAGTTCCAACCTAATAATCTTTATGATTTATTGATGGATAAAAAAAACAACAAAAATTAATATTAAACCAGTATTTACAATCATATTTTATTTATTGTATTTTGACAAACGTGTACTATTTAGGTAAAAGGAAACCGTCCGTGTGAGGTGGAAGTACTCACTGACAATGAGATAGATGTCATGTGGCAGACGGGTGTCCTTGGCGCTCACAATCCTACGGCTCTAGTCAACACCTTGTGGCTGACAACGGCTTGCACTTCGGTTTGCGGGGCACCAAGGAACAGTACACTCTAAGGTATAAAGTCGCATTCTGCAATCTGAAAATACATAGTAAAAACACAATTTGTACATTTTAATTGCATGAATGAGTACATACTGCTTAGCTAGAGGTTAAACATTTACGTAAAATTAAATTTTCATATTTATTTTTTTCGGCCCAAAAATATAAGAAGTAGATAATTCCTTCGAGAAAAAAACTTTTAAAATTAAATACAATTTTAAAATGTATCAAGTTATTAAATTATTTAATAAATAAATTTTAACAGATGGGGAGACATCAAACTGAAAATTGTGTCCGATGGGACAGAGATTTTGGAGCTGAATGAACGCCAGACGAAAACAAGAACCGGCGAAAACTTGAGCGATGTGAGGAATGTTACCCCAAAAATGTTTGCCACAAGTGAAGATGACCCCAGAAACCCAGTCGCTATGTACAAAATTTATGCTCAAAAACGCCCTTCAAATATTTGCGACGACAATGACCCATTTTACCTAGCTCCAAACACCGCAATGATCAAACAAGATGCCAGGAGAAAAAGGTACATACAAAAGAATGCTGTCAGTGGTTTATTCGACAAAAAATTGGAATGAATAAATTGAGCAAAATACTTAAAATTATGGCAACTGATTCGGGTCTACCAGCAGACAAACGCCTTACAAATCATTCTACTCGCAAACACCTCGTTCAAAAACTAAGAGAACATAACTTTCCAGCAACAGAAATAATGTCTGTCACTGGCCATAAGAACGTCCTGTCAATTATTAATTACTCAAATGTCAGCGAAGATCAACAAAGAAGTGTTCTAACATACTTGCCTCACACGGTCACAGAACTAAGTCTCTGGAAATCAAAAAGCACACCGAATCAAGCACCGTCACATCTGCATCTACCCTGTCGACTAGCCAGTCAGACCAACACCAGACCGATGTCGATTTTCCATCTGAAGCGCCCCTTCCCCACAATTCAGCTTCGAACAGTCGTTGTCCAGCTCCTTCAAATCTCAGTTCTTCGGCGCAACATTCAACATCCACTAAGTTTCATGTACAATAACTGATCCACAACTATGGACATAACACTGAATGCCATTATTGTCATTAAAAACAAATTAAATCCATCAGAAAGCATTATTTTCTTCTTTACACACTCCGGCGACTCACACGTGTAGACTATCGCCAGCTTTCATTTCTTGAAAATGGACATGTACATGACCTGACCAAAAAATTGTATCTTTACATTGCTATAAATAGAAAGTGATTGTTGTATATTTCTTTATCAATTTGTTTAAGTTTTTGTTGCTTACGGATCGTAAATCGTTACCTAAGAAATAAATAATTATTTGATTATCTTATTGTTTTATTGTAAAACTACTGGCACTACTATTTTTACGCGGACCTTATTACCGCCAAGTTAGTAAACAAAGACAGAATATAAATAACTTTGTGAATTCCTGTTAAAATTCTAATTTTATTAAAAAAGGAATACATATTGAAAAAAAAATGATGGGATAAATAGAATAATAGGTAGGTGTTGAATAAAGAGAAGTTTATCTTGCGAGGCTTAGAAAACCGGAACCGCGAGGCTTGGCCTAGTATTCTATTTATCCCATCATTTTTATTTTCAATATGTGTTCCTTTTTTAATAAAATTAGAAATTTAACTGGAATTCCCAACGTTATTCTCTATATAACAAATACATTACAAGACACAAAAATAGTTATTGTATAGTGGTGCACAAAGTCAAATAAAACATGCACGTTGCTGAAAGACCATCTGGATTTACTAAGGCTGAACTCATTGTCCATAATTCATATACATATTAAAACATCCTAGACAAACATTTGACAAAATAGGTGATGAACGTTCAACTTCGCAATTCTTGCGTTTCAGTTTATATTCCTTTCCCAGAAAAGTAAACTATACATACTTAACCAATGCAATACAAAAGCTATATTAATAATGTGTTTCAAATTATCGTAGCTAGAAGCATAATCAGAGACGTACATGGACTATGACTTCTACTAGTTATTCTTCTTCTTTTACTACTACTTCTACTTTTACCAATAATATGCTACATACATATATGTGTTTTATTCAAGTTGCTTTTGAGGAGATAAAAGTCAGTGGCGCAAGTCTTATCAGATAGCGACATTTCATTACACTCCTGACTTAGTGAAACCTTAATGCAGTCCAGCAATTTCGGTTTGGTCAATCTCCATGCATGCAATCCCATTTGTACGTCTGTAAAGTATATTTCACAGCCTTAATTTAACAGTAATAATGCATTAGTATTTGGTGGCAATTCGGCTTACATTGGACTCATAGAAAAGCATTAACGTTGAACTTATCAACGTTATGGAGTGAAATATGTATAAAAACTCGCCTGACCACATGCACTAAAATAAATTGTCTACGCTTAAGCGTTGAATATATTAAGCGTTATGGTTGAAATTATAAATGACTTTTCACCTGAGTAATGCATTATTTTTTATTTGTGTAATCTCTACATGTAATAGTCTATCACTCAAATGAAGTGAATCCGTTGTGTATCCAAATTTTAATTTATTTAATCATAAATAATCTAATGTTTTAAGGAAATAATTGCAGCTGAAGTACGTGGAAAGATTTATCTTGTATGTAAATAAACCACACTATGACCATTGCTAAATGAGCCTCATGTATTATACATGTCCATATGTAATTCCCGAAACAAGAAGAACATGTCTTACTTCTAACATTGAATGCAAGTAGATATACCTGCTAACAAGCACTTAAATTAATTGTATCCTTCATTTGTAACGCTGGCTTTGGACAGATGTCCAGTCGGTACACAAACTGATGTAGATATCGAGTTGAAAGCTCTCTCATTGTTCGTGGTTTGTAATTTCGCAAAGAATAGTGCAACGGTTTTAACAGATATTTCAATCACCCTAAGACTACTGTTAACTTAACTTAACTTAATAGGTGGGCAATACAAAGTGTACTGCATAACGAAAATAATTATCACATTTCACTGTATTTGAGTTTGATGTATATACCATACGTAAATGGGGTAATAATCACAGATTTAAATGAGTTTGTTTTACCAAAAACATTAAATGTCTGACCTGAGATTGCGTCGAAAATTTCAAAATGAATTCATAAAGAATATGCGAGCTGATAATTTACCGATTTTTGCAATCGAATGTATAAAACCTAAAGACCACTTTCACGAAAGCCAAACATAAATTCGTAAAAGAGGCGCGAGCTAGTTATTAGTATACTTTTGTAAACCGAATGTCTAAGACATGATAACCAGGTTTAGGAAAATAGTATGTAACTGTATAATGGATTTCAAAGGTGATGTCCCATTTAAGCATTTTCAATCATATAATCATCAAATGTAAACGATTTTTTATGATCAATTAAAGCAACTTAAACCGGCATACAATAAGACATACGTGTTTTGCCTGTGTTTGTGTTCGAAAGAAAAAAATATAATTACAATTGATAAAACACCTCAATAGTATAATGCCGCAGTTTAGTATGTTAAATTGATGATATACACCCAAATACCTGATATTTATTGAAAGACAGATTATGACATTATTATTCCTATTAAAATAAACGCTCAGTTGACACTATTCAATAAACTAGAAACTTAGTTTAATACATCTTGGAAAAATAAGGATCATTCAGCGGTGAATCACATTACACCATATTGGACAACGAATGTAACTGAAAAAAAGACGATAATTCATAATTAATAAGAACATGTCATTATTTCTTGTATGACTACATCGCGTTTGTAGATTAAACCAAAATGAAACCTATTTTATGTGGCTTTAACGTACGTGTTGTATTAATATTCAGTTTAGGATGACACTTTATTATGTTTCTAAATAAACTGAAGATGTACTTTTTTGTGTTTGATTAACCTCATACAATAGTTGCATGACCAGTCAACGCAATACAATTTTCGATTTCTTTCAATTATTAAGTAACAAGCCATTACATAGATTCATTTATCTGAATTTGTGCTCATTTAAGTAACCATTATTCACAATCTATTTTCATTAACCAGCCCGTATCGATTGTTAAATGCCATGTGTTCACCCAAATTTAAATTAAAGACAAAATGCATGTTAAAAATTTATATTTATAAATACGTACATTGAAAGCAACATATTTTATCAAGACTGGTGTGAAGTTTTCAGGACAATAATTACGTGTATATAGGCTGCCCTATATATGTTGTTCTTTATGAGTATACGCATAACTGAATTATCTTAAGGTTAAGTAAATTTACCGCATCTCAAGTGAAAATGGAAACAATGTACAGTTCGAGTACACAATAGAAACTTAATTAAATGTTTTAACATTGGCTCACATCAAACAATCAAAAATATATACACAAGCGATAAACAAAGTCCATACCTCGAGCCCTGTATTTCATTATCTATTACGAAAACTTTATTTTACATAAAATAACTGTGTGTATCCAAAACCACTAAAGAAACCTTAATTTATAATTAGTTTATCGTCTTTGACATGATCTCTGACCTGTTTTGGAATCGCGGTTATTGGTTCTGGCAATCAACGTTTATATGCCTGTTAATTAAACGTTATAAAAAGTAGCATTCGACAAAATATTGGTATTCGGTTGTAACATGTCATCCTACTTTACCAAGATATATTGTATGTACAGTTCCAATGTGGCAAGTCTGATACATAACTTATAATAGGAAGATAATACTTTTGTCGCAACTGGAGTTTCGCTTTGTTTATATTTGGCTACATAAATGGAAGCCAATACATCATATTTAAATCTTAATTGCTTTTCAAAAAATGCATAACGTTTTACTTCATTTTATATTTAATACTTTACTTTTACAATTAGGTAACGCACGACACAGGTCAGACAATTAAGCTGCATATCCGGAAGTATTGATAATAGTAATAATAATGAAAAATAATAATAATAATAACAATAATTATAATAATAATAAATAAATAAATAAATAAATAATAATAATAATAATAATAACAATATTTACATATAAATAATAATACAAATAATAATAATAATAATAATAATAATAATAATAATAGTAAAAAGAAGAAGAATAAAGAAGAAATACTTGTACTTGCATGAAAATAATAAGACATTATCTCTTTACCAGAATTACCAATGTCAAAACAATATGGTTCAGGGAAACATTAATGAAGTAACGCAATTGTGTTTCCGCTATTATCCAATCATGCACTGCCATAGTGGGTCAACGAGGGGCGATATTTATGCTCCATTTAAGAGCAATAATAAATTAGTCATCAGGGTAATGTTGCGTACTGCTACAGTTCAACCATGTGCAAACACGTATGGTGAAATGTCAACCATTGAGCTTTTCTATAGGAATAACTACACAATGTTTACCATTATGTTTTTAGTCATTGGTATCTGTTAAATTGTACAGGTGTCATTAAGTAATTATTTCTTGGTCAGATCTCTATAGCTTTTTTTATTATGATGTTTTATTACATTCGCTATGAAGGCAAATCACTGTTTGTGTTAGTTTAAACATATTTTATTTCTTGAACACATATATAAGTGTACAGTAAATATACAGTTACACATGAATCACGAGTTCAGAAAATGGATCAGAACGGAAGATAAAATCTTATATGGTTCTTCTCCATGTGCATGCACGTATGTAACATTACTATTAGTGGCAGTGATGTGTTAGAATATATATACATGTATTGAAATTGATTATTAGACAGAGATATAGGATACTACATGTTGCTGGAAAAAAAAACGCTTAGAGAGTGGGGTGGAGGGAGGATTCGACAGGGAAGAGGTTGGAACATCAGAAAGAGAAGGCATGAGAGAAAAAGGCTCGAGTAAAAAGGAACAGTTTGACATGAAGTAAGTTTTCCGCAGTGACAGAGACCTAGGTTTCAAATCGTTTACTAGATTTAATGTACAAATGAACTGCGTCAAAGATACGGGTGTTTTTATCATAGTCAATGTGTTCATCTCCATATAGAATAGTGTTAAGCGTTGGGAATGTCAGTGGAGATATTGAATTGATAAGAACTTCTCGTTGTTGCCTAAATAAGTTACATTCCAAGAAATAATGGAAAGCTGATTCGACTGCACCACAGGTGCATAGGGGTGATTGAACAATATTGCATATATGAAGATGTTGATTTAATGAGCTGCAATTAGTTCTGAGTCTGGAATGGAGCATTTGTTGTCGTCTTTCACCATAGTAATATAATAAATTAGGTTTAGTATTCTCATTAACGTTAGCAAGCTTCAGTTTAAAGATGCTAAGTGAATCAGCGTTACGTATTTCTAGAGGAAGGTTATTCCATTCCATAATTGTTGAGGGTACAAATGAATTTGAATATGTAGTTGTGCGGGTTGTCACATTTCTAATATTTGCACCATTTCGCAAGGGATAAGGGTTGTTAAATCCGACGGTATCAGGTATTATAGATTTAAGATATGTTGGCGTTAGATTTGTGGTAATTTTATACATGAGAGTGAGTTTATGTTTTTGGCGCCGCATATGTAGTGTTTCCCACCCAACCTCTTTGTATAATTCATTGATCGAGACCAGTTTGGTGCAACCCGATACAATTCGTGCAGCTTCAGTTTGAATTTTTTCTAAATCATCTTTTTCAAATTGACAGCAATTATCAAATACCACATCTGAGTATTCGATAATAGGTCTTATGAACGAGAAGTATATAATTTCCAGACCTTTTCTATCAAGAGTATGTTTAAGACGACGCATTATGTTCAATCGTGTCCATGCTTTGTCTTTAATATATAAAATGTGTTCGTGCCAGGAACAGTCATGAGCTAAATGGACTCCTAAATGTTTATGAACATCGACTTCTGGAATGGGTACGTTTTGCATTGTAAGGGTTGGGTGTATTGGTCTGGTTTGCTTTCTTGATATTATTAAAGATTCTGACTTTGCAGGATTAAAATTTACCAACCATTGTTCAGCCCACGTATTTATTTGATCAATATCGGCTTGCATTATTGATGCTGTCTGTTCAGGAGAATTTACTATCATATAGAGACTTGTATCGTCTGCAAACAAGTTTACGCACGAGCGAATGTTCGTGACAATATCATTTATATAAATTAAAAACTGTTTGTGTTGCATTGCAACTATAAAAGCACTTTTTTTTACAATAATTTCAACTTTTTATTTTCGAAAGCAAGAATTCGATCAACATCTGTTTTTAAATTAAATGCATAATACACAGGTTTGGATGGTTTCTAGACAGAGGGTTAAAAACCAGAAGGTACTAATTGCCATTTAAATCAATAGAAGTAAGTAGCTTCTGGTTTCAACCCTCAAAATTATCAAAGAATTCTCTCACATTATTCAAACATTTCTGGTGATATTTCGTATTTCGAGTAAATATACAAATTACTGACAACATCGTTATGTTTTGCAAGAACATTAAACGTAAATTCACGTAATAGTATATGAACCACAATACACAACTTCTTGATGCAAACATCGAACTGTTGCACCAGTAGTTCAACAATGACACAAGACAACGCAGTGCATGCGTAGGATTGTTATTGTTGTTTTGCATGCATTAAATGATTTGTGATCAAATAATCTCAAGAATTGCATCAAAAATACCATGCTTCTTTCATCACAGAAGCATATGACCTTAACACAATATTTTCCATCAGAGATGACGCGCGGGTGTCTAACGAACTATTCATTTGGGAATCGGTTTGAAAAATACCAACACACGCATAACAACTTGCGCCGTAATCCGAACAATTTATAGCTTTCCTGTCTGTGATGGTCTTCCTAAGAGACTACAACCAGACACTGGTAATAATATCGGAGTTGTAAAATCAACAGCTATAAACTTAAAAGCACTTTTGTTACCCTCACAGGTACAGTAATGTCGAATAGACCTGTGCACAAATGCAAATTGTAATCTAGTGTGTTATGCAATCATTACATTTTAACCTATTTTACATAAAAGAGTACAAATCAGATGTGTATATAATTAAAGAGTATATAGCCATGATTGTGTTCTCAAACAACAAAATGTTAGATGGTGTCTAATATCAAACATTTTAGACAGTATATATTTTGGAATGTTAATATACGGTATATTTGGCATACATCAACAGTGTCGTATACAAATAATGTCATATGTCATATTAAAAAAGAGACCCGATTGGTTTTGCGTCACAAATAGAACATCTAAATGAAAACGTAAATCGTCGTCTTCCATCAGCTAGAAAATAACGTCCGTTAAGTTCAAATTGATGCGGCAATTCATAATAGAATTACAAATATCATGCAAGATAGGTCAGTTATTTAATGTTGACAGGATTGCATCAAGTTAATACATTCAAATTACTAGATGTTTTGTTTTTGGATAAACACAGAAGGTTCTCACAGTCATGGTCTTTGAAAAATAAGTACACAATTAGTAAAGGCCATTGCAAGTATTTGCTGTTTTTATTTGTTGTATTGTTTGTATTGTAATTATTTGGACTTGTCTAGATTTATGTTCCTATGGGCAGTAATTGTGCACCACCTAAAGCAGATTTATTTTTATTCTTTGTATTATATTATGAAAGGAATTGTATGCTTAGTTTGTGTAAAGAAAGGCAATTACATTTAATTCAAAGCTTTAACAAAACTAGCAGCTATATTGATGACGTGCTAACTAATGATAACCCCTTTTTTGAAAAGTATCTCAAAAGGATTTACCCCGAAGGAAATTACAATAAATAAATCGTGTTCTTCGAGAACTGATGCTGCATTTCTAGATATACGATAACTATAAGTAACAATAAAGTGCAAACTAGTCTGTATAACAAATGTTATTATTTCAGTTTTGATATTGTTAAGTTTCTTTCTTAGATGGTAATATTCCTAAGAGTCCTTCGTAAGGCATTTATTTCCCTGTTAGTTCGTTATGCAAGAGCCAGTTCATGAGTAAATGATTTCGTCAAACGTTACTTTTCTGTAAGTAAGAAATTATTAAAACAAGGATTTTTATTTCATGAACTACGCACAACGTTGACTATGTTGTTTTTAAAAAAAACCACCTTAGTTTGGTTTCTAATGTTTCCGTAAAATTGTTATTGGTTAATGAAATTTCTCACCCATCATTTAATAGTGACGTTTCAAAACAGTTGCGAAAGTGTAAATATTCAAAATTGGATTCTAAAAACGACTTATATTAATTTCATGTCATCGTGCCCAGATTAATTGCATCTGTCCATGGTATGAAGGTTGCCGTATTCAATTATTACGTTTGTTGCAATATTATATTGTTGTAATTTTATTAAATGAGAAACATGTAGTACGCTCAAGGCGAGACGTAATTAATTGCAAAAGTCCTTTGAAACATTAATTGAAACTCTGCAAAATTTCAGAAAAATATAAGGATTAAACCTCAATGCATTAAAATCTACAGTTTTGATAATTGGATCATTGAAAAACCCCAAAATTCAGTATTTTACAGAAACAAATTTATTTGGACATCCGATTTGGCAAAAACGTTAGGAATGAACTTTTATAATCAACACAAATTAAACATTGAAAACAATGTAATGCCAAATATTAACGAATTTGAAGCCTGCTTAAAACGATGGCAACACCGAAAACTCACTTAAATGGGAAAGGTTACTGTTATAAAAACATTCGCGTTACCAAAGTTAATATACCCATTTTCTGTTCTCCCAAATCCAACTAAACAACATATAGATGGACTAACAACAACGATGTTTAAATTTATATGGGACTATAAGCCGGACAAATTAAAAAAATAAGGTAAATACAACATGAAAACGGAGGTCTTAAGCTTATAGATGTTAATTATTTTTTGAATGTCATAAAAGCAGGTTGGGTAAAACGATTCCTAGATATAAACAATCACGGCAAATGGAAACTCTTACTTCAGACAAAACTTAAAAATTTCGGTACCAATCTAATATTTGAAAGCAATTTAGACGAATCAATAATACAAAACGTAAATAAAGAAAATATGTTCTTGAAATATATTCTTACTTCTTGGCAAAATATTAAGGATCAATATAATGTTTCACAAAGTAATTCTCCGATACGCAAAAACGTCATATGGAATAACAAGGCTATCAAAATTAATAATAAATCTGTTTTCTTTGCAAACTGGTTTAACAATGGAATAAAAACAATCGAGCAATTGTTCAACTACCAAAAAAATACATACTCTACCTTTGGAGAAATGCAGTATTTGTATAACATTGACGCAAATGAATTTTTAAACTACTATTCACTAGTATCTACGATCCCAAAAGAATATAAATCAATACTACATACACAAGGCATTAAAACGATTACTATGACAGGGAAAACGTTTGGTGACGTTATAGAAAATACTAAACAAGTAAACAAAACACTATATAATATACAGTTAAAAACAGAAACTAAAAATGATAACTGTACTGAAATGAAATGGAAGAACTGTTTGAATTTACAAGAAAACACAGACTGGAGAATGATATATACAATTCCTTTTAAGTCAACAATTGATACATATCTACGTAACTTTGAATATAAGTTCTTATTTAGAGTTGTGCCAACGAATACATTGCTAACAAAATGTGGATTGAAAGCTTGTAGTTTGTGTGATTTTTGCCAAGCAAACCTTGAAACAATGGACCACTTATTTTGGGAATGTAACTATAGCCATGAGTTAAGGACAAAAGTGCAATCCTTTTTAAAACAAGTGAATATTGAAACTAAAATAAACTAAGAAATTGCCTGTTTTGGATTTACCTAAAAAAAATTATACAGCGATCTTCTAAATTTATCATCATTTTAATGAAAGTATTCATATTTAACATGAAAATTAAAAAATGCACTCCAAACTTCAACATTTTTCTTAACTATCTGAAATTAAAAATACAGACCGAAGCAAAAATCGCTCTCATCAAAAACAAATATGAAAAATATGACCAAAAATGGATCCACTTTAATCAATATTTTGTTAACCAATATTACTTAGATTTAACAAAAAAACAAACTATAACGGTGCCCATTCATTGAAAAATAGTATGGTTTCACACATCATAATGTCAACCTTATCTGTATCTTCCAAATTCCTGAAAACAACAAGTAAATAAATTGATATTCTGTAATATGTACATGTAAAATGTTCAAAAAGTTAAGTTTTAACATGTAATTTTTAACACACGGTGTGTATAGTTTGTGTGTGCATGTGTGTGTGTGTGTGTGTGTGAGGTTGCACGTACGGGACACTGAGGACTTCAGTCGGAATCGCACACCAACGAGTGGGGTCTCACTGTCACAGTGAGGACGTCCTCACTTGTCAAAAGTATAAATCGCCTTCATTTTGCATATTTGTGTCTAAAACATAAAACAAAATAACAAAAAGTATATGGTCACAGTTGCCGTCAGACTCGAGTGTGTGTTTTTACCGCAGTGTGTCGAGTTTTAAATTTTGGACATTTTGACGCTTTTGGACGACGCACTCGGTTTTAAGTGCGCATGCGCTGTAATAATAACGTCATCATTGTTTACGTCATCCAGACATTTGGATGTAATTGTAAGCGAGTTTTTGTTGTGGCTTTTAACGTGTATAGGTAAGTAAACATGTAACACTGTTGTTTGTAATGGTACTCAAATATTTATTTAAAATTTATTTACAGTATCGCAGAATTGCTTATGAAATCCTTTTAGAATTCATCGACCATTAGTATCGAATCAACGAATCGTAATGGCAAAATATTTGACAAGCTTTAAATCAATTAATGTACAAATTTAAACTATAACTGACTTGTGTATTATGATAACATGCAATAATATAAATCAACGTATTGATTTAAAGTAAAGTTCTGACCTAGCTGCTTCGACTATTTCAAACATGAATTCGTAAAATAAGCGCAAGCAGGTAATAACTATGTTTTTGTAAACCAAAACAAAACCAAACAAATTCAAAAAAGAAGCGCGATAACCAGGTTCACGAAAACATTATGGTTTTCAACGCCAACTACTTATCATTCTCTGGACATCACTGTGATAAGTTTTAATCCTGCGTCCTCTGGGGAGATCAATAAATTAATACTGCCTGTCATGGGCAGTGATGTTTTGGAAAATCTGGGCTTACTTTCCAGTCTAGCATATAATATGTATGCAAATCATTGTGTCCGAGGAATCTCCTGGCTTTTTTGTCAACGTACAACTGGTTGTTTTCCAATATTCGCTAGGCAAGACGCACACTGTTTCAGAGGATTTCCAAGCAGAAACTCTAATTTTGCTCTGGAACTCTATCGAAATAGATATCCTTATTTGATTCGGAATTCCGGCATTTTTGTCAACTGATCCATTTTCGATAACGTGTTACTTTACTACCAGTTGAATATATGTTGGATTAGTTTTAATATTGGTTATGATATTGACTCTGCTAGAATTTTCGTTTATTGTTTATGCTTGCATTTTAAGAACGCTCCATATATTATTTAATTTATATACATTTCATAATGGTGATGTTATCTGAATAGTAAAGAAATCCTGATATCGGAAAACAGTTTTTTTCTGAGAAAAAAATATTGTTAGAACAATGTATAATTATTTCCTCTATTACTCTATACAGAGTTCTGATCCCAAAAACTGACTGCACTATTAATCATTTATCGGCATTCATTTAAACATAGAAGTCAAGAACCGTGGTGCACAGTTTGTTTTAAAAAGCACACGAATATCAAAAACATACTTTATATCATCCATATGTATAAACAGTTCGTGCATTCCACTTGTATTTCATTGTCTCTGCTTTTTTTAATTAACCTTTTGAAATAAATGGACCGAATATCTTACAAACAACGCGTTCAATTACTTGATTATACATGTACTACTCTGTAGAATGGTAGTTTAACATTATAGACATATATTGTATACTTTATATTGTACAATAAAAAATCCGAGTATTCTATAATTAGTACATCGCGTGTAGTTTAAAGGTAATAGGACAAAAAAAATTAAATCGTCCAAAAACTTACGTTTTCGTCAGAAATAGTCATTAAAAACATTCGGACAGCATAACATCGTAAATATGTGCAATAAATGACATATTAAATGACAGCTAAACACCCCAGAATTACCAACCGCGATCGCAGAGACAAAGAAAACCCTAAACCGGAAGTGACGTCACAGATCCCCACCCCTGTTAGCCAGAAATATGCTATGCGTGTTTCTTCACTACACTTCTCTTATTTTTGTTTATAAGCACGAAATATCTACAATTTATGTTAGAGCATATAATGGGGACATATTTTATGTTCGATCATACACTAGTTAACCTTAATTTAGTGCCCAACATCCGTTAATAACGCCTAAAACAGAATCGGAAAGTGCGATGTTGTCGAGAACTGCAATTCGGACGATCGTCTTGGAAATGGTTTATAATAAAGTTATTTATTATGAAAACGCTAAAGAATAGCAAAAAAAAAACAAAAAAAATCGTTCATGCTTAATCTAATTGTATTTACGGTAATAAATAGTGAAGAATCTTATTAAAGTTGTCAAACGAAATTAAAGCCGTTATCATTATGCAATTTAATCTCTAGTACAATTATGTGTCTCATTATTATTCACTTGTAGATGTTCCTGTCACAACTGTACAGAACAAAACAGGACAGAAGTGCATCATTAATCATGAAGGATTCCATTAAATTAATTAATCCATATGTGATGGACTTGTCAATGTATGAAATCAACCAACACTATGGGCCCATACATTATTAAAGAAACCACCCATGAGTATGAGTATCTTATTATAAATGGACAATGAGAAAGTTTGAACGCAAGACACCTGTATACACGTATTTATTTCACAAAATAACAACAGTCAAAAAGTAACAATGTGGAAAAAATACACAATATGCAAGTACCATAACAGCTTTATTAGTATAAAACTATGCATCTAAAAGACAGTAAACACACAGTGAACTTAAAAAAAAAACAAATACATAAATAAGTTAACAAAAACAGCACTTTTTTCAAAGCTTGTTATTATGATGACTAGATATTAGTATTTCAGCATTATATGATGACTAGATATTAGTATTTCAGCATTATATGATGACTAGATATTAGTATTTCAGCATTATATGATGACTAGATATTAGTATTTCAGCATTATATGCAATCTACAATTTAAATTTCTTAGATTAATGGGATAAAGTGAAAATAACAAAGCAGCACATACTTTAAACCGGTAATTATTTACATACTTTTATCAATACATTGCCTACTGAAAATTGGTATCGAAAACACTGCCGAAGTGGTCTTCTATCATACACAGCTTCTGCCAAGAGAGCACAGTTACAAGCGCTTTCAATATATAAAAATAGCTCGGGAACATTAACCTGACACTTGTAAAAATCTTTCTCATAAATTATGCCCTATAATTCACAAATTAAAATAATGATATCATTCTTATATTTTAGTTGGCTACACTTTTATCGATTTAACTCGATTCTAGTATGAAAAGTTGATATTCATCTTAACAGATTTACGTGTCTGGTTCATGTGTCCAAGCTATACCAATCCATATTCGTAAGTTATTTATTGGAAAATCTGGACCGGTGACCGATAATGGCTGCAGCCTTATTAACTTTTTTTCACTGAAGAAGAGAGTGGTGGAGGGTCCGATAGGCAATCTGTCGCAGCATTTGGTGTCATTTTCTGCACTTCGTTCTCACTCTGTGGTGACTGCCTCGAACTGTTTTTTTAAGACATCACAGGATTCACCGCATATGAGGCATACTGTCAGAAGTGGAAGAAGACAGCTGCCATACACTAGGAATGGTCTGTCGACAGATTCATCACAACTTAAAAAAATCAAATAACTGTTTTATATTCAATAAGAACAAAAAAGATCATCTTAAAATGGTCGACTGAACATGTGTGTGTAAGTCTCCTTTAACGGATGGAGGAGAGGTAGCTGTGACGTCATACGTCATAACAGCGGAAATTCCCGAATGCGTGGCAAAAATAACCGATCGTCAAAATCTTCGTTTTTTTTGCTAATAAATATTTTTTTTCGATAAACTAATCAACGCATTGTTGTTATTTACTATTTAAATGACTTCAATGTGTGAAAACTTGTCCCATTTACTTTAAGCCTATTTTTTTAAGTTGGATTGTGTCGAAAGCCAGAGACTTATTGAGACACTTTCGAGTCCGTTTCCTGGGTAGAACCAGTACTTGGTGCATGTCTAGAAAGATCATTGGAACGTTCCACGTGTAGGGACTGTAGCGTTTAATCATTAAACCAAATATATGCGTCTTAAATGAACGTGTTTTATTAATATGCTGTTAAGATTATATGTTTCAAAATTTAACTGTAAAGGTAATGGTCTGTCTTCAATTATCTTCATGTGGTATTTTGCATGCACAGTCAACGCGCTGTTATGTTCGAGTTATTTCAATTATTAAGAAACACGCCAATACACCGATTCACACATCTTAATTTTTGCTCATTATTCACAATCTATGTGCATTAACAGTTCAGTATAGACTGAACCGTTCGATGTTCACAGCAAATTATCTATTAGTGAAATAATACATTTAAGCTATTTTATATTTCTGAACGGAATTCTTAGTTTGAAGGCAACACATTTTGGCAAGACTGGCCTATAGTTTTCAGGACAATAGTTACGTGAATACAGGCTGCACTCTATAGGCTGTACCATTTTAGTATACGCGTACATGACTTATCTTTAAAAATAACATGAATAAAAAAAAAATATTTTTTTATAACCATTAGTTATGTAAAAATGGGAATGAAGCACACTTTTGGAATAAACACGATAGAAATCAACCTAACATGTTAGTATAGGGTAGTTTTGCAAATTGACCATATAAAACAATCAGAATACAAATAAACAAGTAAAATATCTCGACCTATGCATTTCATTTCATGATCCGAAAACATAAGTATAACATGTTACATTAAAATAACTGTGTGTATCCTAAACGACTAAATAAACTTTAAACTACGGTTAATTAAACGTCATTGACTCGAACGCTAACCTGGTGTGGTGGAATCTGGATAATTGGTTCTGCCAAGCAATGTCCATAAGCCTGTACCTAATTAAACGTAATGGGAAATGAAGATTCGACCAAATGTTGATATTCAATTGTAACATATCAACCCAGTTAACAAACATACAATGCAGCTACAGTTTTCTAAAGCAGCCTGTCACCATATTTATAAGAGAAAGAGTCTATTGCATCAATGGGTGTTCAACCTTTCACTCAAACGAAATTTAATAAGTGTTGTTTTTTTTAACTTTAAAGACATATCGTGTATCACAATATATTAATTAATAAATTGGCTTGTTTGAATTTCTATTGCTCTCTTAAAATGCAAAAGGTTATGCTGAATTAAATAATTATGCATTAATTTTATAATACGTAACACCTACGCAATATATCCCGAAGCATTAATAACACCTATAGCAATAGAGTTATTTTTTGAATAATGTACTGGTAATCACATGGCTCTAACTTTGTATAAACACATGTTAAGGAATCACTTTACAGTGAATACGTACGACACTACTACTACTGCTACTACTACTACTACTATTACTTCTTCTACTACTATTACTACTACTACTACTACTACTACTACTACTACTACTACTACTACTACTACTATTACTACTACTACTATTATTACCACTATTACTACTACTGCTCCTTCTACTACTACTAATTATACTACTACTACTACTACTACTACTACTACTACTACTACTACTACTACTACTACTACTACTACTACTACTACTACTACTACTACTACTACTTCTACTATTACTATTACTACTACTACCGCTACTACTACTACTATTACTACTACTACTACTACTACTACTACTATTACTACCACTACTACTACTACTACTACTACTACTAATAATAATAATAATAATAACATATGATAATAATAATAATACGAAGAAGAAAAAGAAGAAGAAGAAGAAGAAGAAAAAGAAGAAGATAGAGAAGAAGTAATTATTGTATTCGCATGAAAATAATGAGACATTACCGCTTTACGAGAATTAGTATTTTCATTACAATCTGTCTGTGGGACACATTACTGAAGTAATGCAATTTCGTTTCTGCAAAGATTCACTCATGCAATGCCATTTGTAGGTCTACAAAGACGTTATTTATGCTCCATTTAAGAGCATAAAATATATAGGTACTCAGGGGTAATGTTGCGTACTGCTAACAGTTGAACCATGTGCAAACAACAATTGTGAAATATCAACCATCAAACTTTGCTGTAGGAATAACTACACACTATTTACCATTTTGTTTTAAGTTGCTGACATTGAACAAATTGTGCAGGTGTCATAAAGCAATTATTTCATTATCAGATATCTCTATAATTTTGTATTATATGAGGTTTGGTTGCATTAGCTAGTCTATCTAATCAATGTTGTATTGGATTTTACAAATAGAATCACTTCCTTTATACAATAAGTTCAACGTTTAATCTTCGAAAGCCAGAATTCGATCAACATCAATGTTTACATGTAAATGCATATTTCTGCTGTTTGGACGGCTTGTAAAGTATAAAAAAATTCTCTCACATTATGCAACCATTTCTTGTTACAGTCGATAAAATGCAAGTGAGAACCGTTATAAACATGAACGAATCGATACAGGAAAATCAACCGATTTATAAATAAAGACGATTGCAGCCTATTTATAAATAGAAAATCCCGATTTCCCCTATTTGAGTAAATGGTGTAGCCCCTCATTACCAACAAAATTTAAACCAACTATAGATTTCATATTTCGAGTAAATAAAGAAAGAATTGACAACATCATAATATTTCGCAACAAATATGAACCTAAATTCAAAAAAATAGTTTGAATAATGGGATAATATATGAACAACACGACAAGATTAGTTTCATTCAAAGAAACACAACTGATGCAAAACATCTAACTGATGCACCAGCAGTTTAACAATCGAACAGGACAACACAGTGCATGCGAAGGAATGTAATTGTTGACTTTCATGTATTATTTCAATGATTTTTGCTTAAATTATCTATCTAATTAAGACTTGCATCCAAAACACATGCTTCTTATACCACAGCGGCATATGACCTTGAAAAAATGTTTTCCATCAAAGATGACGCGTAGCTGCCTAACGAACTATTATTTGTGAATCAGTTTTGAGAATTACAAAGACACGCATCAAGCTTGTGCCGTCATCCGAACAGTGTACAGCTTTTCGTGATCGTCCCTCCTAAGATGCCCCAATCAAACACCGATAATATTATCGGAGTTGTGAAATCCACAGCTAATAGATAAAATTAAAAGCACCATTGTTACCATCACAGGTACAGCAATGTCTAATAGTCCTCTCCACAAATGTCAATTGCATGCAAACTATTCTAGTATTTTATCCAATTATTGTATTAGTACTGTAATATCAAGTGTTTAACTACTAACGTTACTAAAACTTGCTACTGTAATGCATGGAAACTAAGTATGTAGCAATAGCTGTTAAGGAATTTAATTAAATGTTAGTGACAAGAAACTGTAAACGTATATTGCTTATTTAAAACAACACGTCTTCTCTTACCTCATACAGAATACCCGCTTTTCATTGGTCGTACTGGTCGGGGATTTTTCCATACTATGTCAGTAGCAGTTAATATCCATTTCGTAGAAGCATTCTTTCAAAAGAAACCTAATATGAGTAATAAAATGTTGGTATATTGATTAATGAATGGTACTGGGTAAGATAACTTTGTCACATGGCTTCTTGCTAACCCCGTCCGGTGTGATATTGCTGTCGCCCAATATTAATTTAATAACTTTTTACATGTATTATAAGATACAAGGTGAATTTGCCTCTCCGTATGGGAAAATACGGGGCAGTCAGGAGAATCATATTGGGCGAGACGCTTGCGTATTTTCCGATACGGGGCAGCAATTCACGCTATATCGTTTATATCACAACCTCTTAGTAAGATTTTTAAGATGATAACACAAAATTTAAACTTTATTTTTTATTTTTACTGACCCAATATTTTCTTTAGACTTTAAACTATTATCTGAGTGGAGTTTTAGCCTATTTCTCTCAACTTCTTCATTTGAAGTATCTGCCAATCTTTTTGACAGCGATATTTTGACCAAGAAACAAACGTAAACAAATCAAAGAAGTCCAAGGGAAATTAAATGGCAAGGAAGCTTAGGTCAGACAACAGTAAGTATATATGAACCAAATCTGTACCAGTTACTCCCCTCTTATACGTCCATGTAGTCAATATTGACATCTGCCAACTTATCAAGTTAAAATTAACACAAAATTGCCAAAGAAAACCATTTTAAGCGATAGACGGCCATTTCGATATTTTAACTGACCTTATAATTTCTTGAGATGCACAGTATGGGAAAATACGGGGCAGTCACGTGAATTCTTTTAGCCAATGGAAGTGCTGGAAATGTGTTGGAGGTGTGATATTACACCGTATTTTGTCAGTATGAAGTCATTTAATTAATAATAACATAACAAAATACCCGTTGTTTTAATTACACATGTATGAACCATTTAACATTTTTAGTCGTATTTATATTATTACCGAGTATATAATCCGTGATTGTGTTGACATAAACCGTAATTTTAGATGGTGTATAATATCAAACTTGTAAGACTGTATATATGTTCGGAATTTAAATATTGGGTCTACTTGGTTGTGTCTCATACATTTCAAATTATCCCAAAACAGACACCTTGTCGGTTGTGTGATTCAAGTAGAACATTCAAAGGATACCATAAATCGCTGTTTTCTTACAGCTAGAAAATAACGATCGTGAAGTCCGAATTGACACGACAACTCAAAATACAATAACAAATTGCAATTATTTGTATTTAAGAAATGTTGGCAGGATTGCATCGCCTTAATACATTGAAATTGTTGTGTTGATCGATAAGTACTATATAGGTAATGTGCTGGCTTCCTTTGCAGAATTAATGAATAAACTAGTTATAGATGTAGTTTAACTATGCACGCATTTTATTAATATGCCTTGTACCTTAAAATTGTAATATATACTATTAAAACCAATTTTAAAGTAGTGGCAGTACATGCTATGTGAGATTATTTCATTTACAATTTCTTTGGTGAAATATACACGTCAGTATATTGACCGAAGCAGTAAACTGTACGTCAGGATATAAACAAACAAGAAGTGACAATGATATTATTATTGATTGATATACCACATTGAATCTGTCATAACAAATACTTATCCATGCCATATCCATGTTATAATTATACTGAGCGACAAAAGACGCATGGTGAGTATCGACTAGGACTAAAATACCGAGTCATTCATCTGTAGACCGTTTGTAAGCTTGGACATTAGCATTAGAGGCTAATGTCGCCAGAGTTGCGTGTTTTAGGACACATCACAGGACGTTTGGTGTGTACAAATCTCCAAGAACTTAATGATGCTGATTAAACATAGCATGAAAACGAAAGGCATTTGCAACTGTACTTCATGATAGTGACATTGAACTATACATTAAATAACAAAAGTACTAGGTACTTAATATACTGAATAGGAATATTTCTAATAAATGCTTAAATGATGATAATTCTGACCGAATCATGAAATAAATTTGGTAGGCGTGTGCAATTTTGTACCTTAATTGAAATTTATGTCGGATTTATAACATTGTACTGGGTAAAAAGTCTCAATATGTGAAGTTTTATAACCAAAATATATCAGATATATTAAAGGATAAAGTATCATCAATTGTCAACACAAAGTCGAATAAATCATGCAGGTTTCTAAAAAGTCACTGACGCTCAAAATTTTATCTGAACTGTTCTTGCTGTGTCACTTCACTAATCAGATTTTTGTTTTAAGTAAAAATACCACATACATACAAAACATAGTGGACTATTCGAAACCATAGAAAAGCGTCTTAAATGAATGTAGATGTTCCACATATAAACGCTGAATCTACATAATGTAAGTTGGTATATGACATGGACGGGTCTTCATTAAGATAAACCATATTACATATACTCTTGTAATCCAAACAGTGGCAACAAACAATGACGAACCATAATATAAACAATTATAATGTTCTGATATTTTGCCTTTAATACAGTAACTATTCTAGTAGACACTGCTGTGCTCAGACTATTTAACTTTTTCACTTTTTATTAGAATATGCACACAAATATTTTACTACACCTTTGCTAGCAATACGTTTATCACATGTTATAAAATGGTACTAATAATGATGTTGATCAGACTAACCACATAATCTCTTTCCTGATATTTTTCGAAAAAGAACACATGCTTTTTTTTATATATAAACTTTAAGTAAAGAACGGACAGTATATGAAGTTGGTACTTACTTGTTACTTTAATATCCATAAACATTATGCGATCGTTCATTCGAGTAAAATAGCCGTCTTCCTAACTATACTTCACTCACACTTGTTAAGTGCAAAGAATTAAACCACAATAAACACACGCATGAGAAGAACATTTAACGACCAATCAAACCTTAACTCGGCAATTATCTGTGAGGCTTACAAGACCAATGTCATTTCAACAAATGTGTATTCTGATATATACGGCACGTATAATAGCAAAGACCATATCAGCCTAAAACCTGAAATAATCCTTTGGCAAACGCGGCAGAGTTCCTTGAGTTGTGGACCGATAATTCATCTCCTTTTTGTAGAGTGAATACAATTAATTAAGCACACGGAGCCATTCTTCCTTTTCTACTGCCTTGTATTGATTTTTTATTATACAGAATACTCTCGGTAGCCAGTGCGAATCTAATTTCAACATATCCAGAAATATTTTGATACAGACTGTTTTTGGTAATGTGTGAGCAATGGCGATATATCTTATAGATATCCATTCATTGGTTCCTCGAAAGAGCATGCGTATTAATGTTTAGCACAACACTGTTATATCCTATAATAAATGTCGCCAGCATTTCATAATTCAATTTTTAGATGTTTCAGACGTGCTCTCACCTTTCGTTGTTCATTGTGTTTCTCGGATAATGATTTAATTACTGTGGCTTTTACGGATGATGTTGTACTATATATTCGTGAAAAAAAAAGAAAAGAAAAAGAAAGTTGTTTAAGATACAACTCATCTCCATAATAATGCATCGTATACTGAAAATCTAATATATTAAACGTTATGATGGAATACAATAATTACATTCACTGTATTTCGTATTGTATTGACATAATTTTAGCAGGCTATAAGTTTGTATATTTCATTAATTTTCTTACTGTTACAATAAAGGTTTGGTTACTTCAATGATAAAGCATTGAAACTCTTCTACACACGTGCTTTCTTTATTGCTGTATTGCCTTTAAAGCATTTTTAGCGGCATCGTTTGTTATTGAAGTTAAAGTATTTGTATACAATGCGACAAAACTGAATAATTCTTATCATAAGGTACTTAGTGGGCCAATATCACAATACATTTATATTGACTTACAATAAAGGTATAATTAATGTATAAAAAACCAGAGCTTAGCTTGTTTGCATGTTGACGTCAGAATAATGTAATCATTGTTTTCGCAAAATAGCGGAGTTTGTTAAAGCTCATTAATTGTGTTCTAATGGTGACAAACATAGCTTTTATTGATTTGTTTTATCTCTAAGTTCATAACATACTTTCATATTTTATTTAATGTACACACTGTACTTTTAAAATGCCTTAGATATAATGACAGTTATGTTGGTAAAGGATATTACATGTTTGTAGATATAGTCTAATTAATATTGTTTAATAAAAACTGAACAACAACATCCATTGAATTAGTCCATCCCCATTGTCTTCATGATGAAACAAAAGGCCCACAAGAATTATGATATCCAGCTCTGATATCGAGTTACGTTTCATTTGCAGAAAGCTGTTATAACGCCGTTCTCAATGGATACGAACGCTTGAGGAGTGTTGATAACTGACACAGTGTCTGGCCTTATATATTGACTTGTTACCATATCGGATCTGGTTTTGTTCATAAACAATGTCTGTATTGTGTTTTTGTTTCATCAGAATATTGATCAATAATGCATTCTCATGTTACTTTCAGTTTCAGGTATTGAATTAAAAACAAAATCAATACATGATTTGAAAGCGTGATATTTTATAAGCACGTATTTTTTTATATATAATTTACTAGATCTTTTTTGTTTTAATATATGTCATAAAATAGAACATCTACACAAGTCGAAGAGTGTAATGCATTCACATTGGGAAGCTTCAAACTAAATTGTAACCTGTATCACGTACACAAGATCAGTATGACATGGAATATTTATATCGACTAACTCGCGCACAAAGCAGTGATATATATTTTTGAAAGGTCAAAATGGCTATTCAGTGTTATACGGGTTCCCCAAGAATGCACAAGTGATCGTCTAGTCTGGATCATCAGCGTGCGGACACATCTGATTATTAAATCAAGTGTAGCATTTTAAGTTTCTAACGTAATCTCTGTTTTGTTCAATTCGACCGACATATCAAATATTTGTTGTTTAATCATTTGATATTGATGTGATACGTTTCACCATCTTTGTGGTCGAAAGTCAAATCGATCAAAATCACGTGCATAAGTCTCTATATGTATTTTTTTAAACCACACGAAATACGTTGGTAACACGTTTATTATGTTTTATAGATTTACTTGGAAATGCCCGATTGTTTAAACTGTTCAATATTACTTTCGTTCAATCTGTTGTGATCAATCTCCAATCTCCATGGATATTACGACTAAATATACCAACATAACCAGCAGCAGGGGTCTCATAATATATTACAGACATTCCAAATTCTTTGCCCATTGGGAATTAATTATTGTGCTGCTATGATTGAAAGGTTGACATAAGAAATGAACCGTATTTACATTCTATATTTGAAAGCAAAACCATATTAACATTATATATTTGAAATTTAAACCTGAAATCTAGCATGGTACACTCGTATTTATTTATCATTTAAAGGGGCGTATCGACGGTAGTTCGACAATAACATTTGCAAAAATAAAGTTCATTTACAGAGAATAAATATTTATGCATTGCTAAATACGATGCCCTTGCTTAAAAACCAGGTTACAAATGGATACAATTTTATTAAGTGGTCATCGACCACACGTTCGCGGGCGCTGAACAATAAGTAGTAGTAGTGAAGTTGATATGAATGGAAGTTACATGTAGTACTGTTACGCGCATATGCGCCATTGATATAGGCAGTTTAGCGCAGGAAAGTTTTCCTTGATATGCGCAATTGTGCAGGCATGAGTGCTAATCCTACCGAGACCATGTACCTAAAAAACGATTGTTTGTACCTGTATTTATATTCCAACAACCTATTGTTGTACTCCAAACGTATAGTATAGAGAAATATTAAATTATATTGTTTTAATATAAAATGTTTTTATGCAAAAAACCCTTCCATATACCCCTAGAAAGGATAACGAGCAACAAATATAACTGATACATTTACGAACATACACACGAACATGTTCAAAAGACAGTCTACATTTATAAATACTTCATTCCGTAAAACGCTACCAGGATGAAACATCGATTGACTCAGTGGCAAGCCATATTGTACAGGTATTGGACTTCAAAGAGGCAATCTAATAGGATTTGCGTTTGGCATTGCACGAACGTGCTACAATCATATAAACCATCATTTATTGGACAGGCGTAATGCCAACAAAACAAATCTGTATAATGAGTATAACAGCACGAGTGTTTACTATAAATGTCACCATTTTGTCAGAATCATTAACGACGGTTCAGCTGATGATAAAACGAGCATCGGGTATCGGTTCGTATTTATGTTGGTGCAGCACCGAAATGACTTCAAAAATGAAAGTTTAATCATTGCTACAGTGCTTGTCATAAAATACTTATACGAAGAATCGTTAACTTCCTCGTGCAATGGCGGTTCATCACACATGTTTTGTGAAGTAGTTATATATAATATTTATAAATTTAATATAAATAATAATTATAGGTATATGTCATATATTTGGCATGCGTTTTATGTCATTCGAATCGAAATGCAAAATACTTTATTTATATGTTGTAGTTAATCGTATGGTAAGCATTTTGTTGTTACCGAAATATCCAGTCTGTGTTTGAGTCTGATAACAATATTTATGTATATACAATGCTCTATATCCAGTCTGTGTTTGAGTCTGATAACAATATTTATGTATATACAATGCTCTTCTAATATCTAAATATAATACATTAAAAAAATACATATTACAAAATCAAGATTAAATCATGCATTTTAGCAGTTTGTAATAACCAAGCAAACAACAAACTCTGAAAATGACATTGGAACACGTCTTTAATGTCACACGCACAGATGAGAAGGTCGCTTTCTAATGTTTATTGCCGCAATAAAACGGACATGAAGTCCCAGAGAAACATGGACGGAAATGGGTTTTTTCTTACAAATGGTTTCTGTTGCTCTGTTGTATGTTTCTGTTATAATAACTTGCCCGAGTCATTACGGATGTACAACAATTTCGCTCTACCATTTAATGGGAATATCGTGTATGTCAACTGCTAATTATATTGATCTTCTTATAACCCTAGTAATAACACTATAAATAGTATAATATCACAAGCGTATGACCTTAGGTAGACGATTCAGAAAACGATTTCGAAGCTCTTCAAGAGATTTGCTTAATTTGGAATTAAAGTTAACATAGAACAAACATTACGTCACAACGATTGACATGTGTGAAGCTATTCTGAAATAGTAAAAACGTCTCCCATGTTGACAATTGTGTTTTCGTATGCACTTGCAACATATGGGATAGAGGACATGAATACGTTATGTCAGCTATCTGTAAATTACCGTTATAGTGAATCATTTAGTACCAGTACCATTTCCATGACATTACTATATAAACTATGGTACATGTATTGTTGTACTTTTTGTAGAATCTATCACAATCTACCTTTCTACGTTTCGTTTCTGATACACGTTCTATTTTCATACACAATCAAACCGTGCCACGGGTTGACGGGATTCTAAAGACATACCCAGTCCTATTAAAACTAGTGTACGTCAAACAAGTGTGTGTGACAATTCCGCGTGTTCGATTTCTAAGGACATATCCACTGTACTCAAAAGGCATAAGCAGCCACTTCAATAATAATGTGTATATAAACTTAGTTTAACACGGCATATTATGTCAATTTGAAATTTTACATGAGGGTGCATCAAGAAGTGTGGAATATCGATTTTCCGATAGGAATGAACTTTTTTAAAATCATGAACTATATTAATTAGCCGTCTTAGTAATCATTCAAAACTAAACCAAAGTCATATTTCTTCGCTATTTGTGTAAGACATAATCTATCGATTTGCTCAAGAGACTCCAACACATAACTGACTATTGATGTTTGGGGTAAGAAAACAAGATCGATTTAATCAAGTCAATTCACTCGAATGACATTTCAACCAAATTTGTTCTCAGAATAGGCGACGTACCAAGACATCCATCAAAGAAAGTATTAATGGAAATATTTAGTCGCTATTGCAAGGATGTGGTTAAGGCACGCATCAGGAAAGATCTTACTGCCAATAGTCTATGACATTAATATTGAGATGTACATTAAAATGAAATTAAATGTAGAAAAACACATATATTTGTATTCACCTTTCACAACGAGTTAATAAATAAATGCTGTTTAAACTGTAAAGGCGTACTCGTACAATCATATATATATAAATTTTTTAAACACATATCAATTTTAACAGGTTTTGAATTTGTATGTATATGTCAATACGAATGGATAAAAATGTTTACATGCGTTAATAGCGCATGAAGCAGCCCGTATTTGCCACACGAACACTACACATATTGATAGATTTTGATAGATGAACATATGATACACGATGGTGTAAAAATACTTCTATGTGATTTGAATCGCCCTCAGATGTTGCCAATTATTGTTTTATAATGTAAACTATGTTCTAATTAGTTAATGCATGTTGTGATATATCAATGCTATTCTTAACCGTATTTTGGTTTAAAACAATCTATAAAACACACTTGTTGTGATACAATACACATCATAAGCCTTGTATGTAATTGCAAACGCGGTACTTTATATGAGGTATGAGGACAATAAACAGTGTGGTCATAATGTATACATTTCTTACAATTTTAATAAGTTTAAGTCTGAAAAGTTGAATATTTCTTCAGACACACAACAGTTTCAGCAACAAACATTGGAAAACTCCAAGGGCAAACCTTTATACATCAATCTTCGAGATAAAATACACACAACGCCTTTAGTTCTCGGTATTGAGTTCTTTGTTGAGAAACCGGGCGATGAAAGCAAAGGAAGCAATATATATGTGATTCATTAATACCTCCACCGATCAAGGAATTTCAATACCAGTGATGTCAAGTGTATGCCATTTTAATATGTTTTATGTTAGTTGTTTATCAGCGTCAAAGCATTGCAGTATTTTGATACGACGTTTGCTAGGAATAGCATGTCTGTCTGAATACCCAAGATAGTCATTCTAAGCATGGCATTCTGCATCTGTGAACAAACTGAATCTTGTTAACCAATCTACGACATGAAATACAAAATAGTTTAGTCGAGGGTTACTGTCTTACAATAACATATGGTCATGACAAGTTTACTCGCTCTAAAAATGAAATTTCTTGTAAATGCATTGTTTAATAAAATGGATCAAAACCAAATTGTGCTGAAAACCATTATATGTTCAATTGTATTACTCACTATATTTGTATCTCGAGTACAACAGTTATGTACGTGATTTGTCTAATTGATCATAAGAGGTCTGCAGGGGTGTGGTTGTGGATATCTCTCTGTTAATGTAACGTTGCAATAAAATTGACACTAACCCTTCGAAAAACGCATCAATAAACGACACACGAAGATCATCCTCACCTACGTATCTAGCCGATATATACTTACTTTGACACAATGTTATGCGGGTTTTAAATGAATTTCCACACACAATGCAAACGGATTCCGAGCATCTCTCTCGTGAATTCTCATCTCGAGTATACGTATAGAAATGATAAATTTACCAATAACTCATTTGTCACTACAGAATAATACGGCTGTATTATTACATTCCCTCGAGGTTGTGTATAACACTCATCGGAAATCTAATAATTCTCGTATTATCCTCGCTTGAAATGCTCCGATCTAGCAAACATTTTGGCAAAACACTATAAGTGAATATAAATCCTTTTGATGTATTGTTAAAAAATATAGATAAACGCAATAGCATTCATTTGTGTTTATATGTATACTCCTGGGTCTAGTTGCTCAAAACTTTAACGACCGCTTAAGCTAACGGCCTGTTAACTTTAGATGTAAATAAAACTAATCTTTACAAGCAATTCGCGTATGAAGCATTTAACAATTATTTGAGCATATACATTTATTTAAAATAAATGCAAATTTTAAAATATTAACATTTATTTTACATCAAAATCTTCATCCAAAAGTTTACTGCTGTTAGCTTAATTGGCCGTTAAAGTTTTGAGCAACTGGGCCCATAGCATATACAGAGCAGAGCAAGTTTATATTTCAGTACGGCAAAATCAAATTGTACAATCATACAATGCATATAATTGCATTTTATTGATCTAGGTAACATTTAAACATATAATAATGAAATTGTAATGTAATTGCATATTTTGTTTATTGTTATCTAAACTGAACTGCAATGCTTTGAGATGCATATGTTTATAGAATCTGTATATACTGATAAATGAGGAACAAAATGTCTAAACGGCGACCAGAAATTTGTTCTTTATTCTCTGTTCAAGTTATTAACATGGATTTAATGATCTTTTCAATAGTAAGAAATTCTATGTATGACAGATTCTGTTACATTTGAATGGACAACACAATGAAGTCGGTACTCTATGAACTGTGATTATAGATACATCAGTTTTAGACGTGCATATGTTCTTCAAATGTGTGTAAGCGGCTTGTCTACTAGTGTCATTATTATTACTTTGTTATGTCTTTTCTTTCGCTCCAAAGTATCACATACCGTATATTCCGATCAAATATTACGACAGATCGTGGAATTGTTATCAGTTTTACGAGCATTTGCATCAAACATTGGATGATTATTAAAGATGCAGTTTATTATTAATAAAGTTCTGTCGACTATCATTTTTCATCTACTTCACTCCACAAAAGATCGTTGAATTAAACTGATAGTTAATTTTGGCAATACTGAATACTATTCCAATGTTACGCAAATCAAAATCTCGAGCCAACATGCTTACATGTAACACTAAAACAAGTAAATGTAGTTTATGTTTGCATTATAATGACAAACAACTTAAATAGAGAACACTATTTGTTCTGCCTTCCAGCATCGTTGCTTAAATGATAACGATACAGTAATGGACAAATCGTTCCGTAGTAGGTCATTAGTGGCTGGTTAAAAACGATACTGAAATCAATGCGAGAATTATGTTGTTTCAATGGGTGATTTTTCTGAGTACTGCAACGTGACTGAGTTACTATCAATTTTTAAGTAAATGTTTAATTCTCTCTCACAAACCGGGTGTTTCGAATGTCATAATAAATACTTTTCCAGAACTTTTTAACAAGATAAGTAGAGTCTTTTAGAAATATCAAGCCAGTTGAGCTAAGCGTCTTTAACGGGTTGCGTGATTAAATATCCAAAACGAGTGTTCTATAGCAAAGTGTTAAAGTTTTTATAAAGGTTAACACACAGCGAACAGGCTAGTAGTTAAGTCAAAGCCATTGCCATGAGTGAAACAATACAGGAACAGTTATATAGATTTACATGGTGACCTTTATGTTGTTGTTTACACTTGCAACATGGGGTATGTTTGATATGATACGTTATAGAATTTTCCAGGAATTCGCCGAGATACTGAATCATTTATAAGTACCATCAATGCAAAAATAACTGCGACGACAACAACGTTATCAGCATCGTTGCACACCTTTATTCCGGCATAATTTACCACAATATCACTTATATCGTTTCGTTGCAGATACCATTTGCATACATGACTAAACGATGTTGCGCAATGAAACGACTCTGAAGACATGCACAGTGATAGTAAAACGAATGTAAAATGAAATATTGTGCGACAGTTTTGCTTTGGCTAAATACATATATACACTGCAGTAAATATACGAGCTTATTATCATTCATTGCAAATCGCTTGTAAGACACTGTTTATTGATTTGCTAGCGAAACTACAAAGCCTAGCACAATATACTATTTAAGAAATAATTTTCATTTTAGAGTTGTTTACATGTTAATAAACAACGATTTGGAGTTCTGATGTGTGTGAATTAACGCCCGCGGGGGTTTATATTCGGCATCATTAGCCGTTAAACACCGATACTGCGAACATAATTCCGATTCTAACATGACCTGACAATATTTTATGCAATTACTACATTTTACAGTTTCGGAACTATATTTTGTTCGTTTTTTTATAAATAGTTTAACAACGGTGAATTGTGTTCTTTCTCCATAGAAAACTCTTCGTCATATAAGTATATGTGTCGGGTAAGAAAACAAGATCGATTTAATCAGGTCAATTCACTCAAATGACATCGCAACCGAAATCTTTCTCAGAACAGACTACAAGCCAAGACATCCGTCTCATTAAGTATTAATGTCAATATGTAGTCACTATATTAATATTGTTAATAATGCAAAGTTGTTTGTAAAGTAAAGCGTCACGAAACGATCTTACTTTCAGCAGTCTTTGGAAATATATTGAGATGTAGCAAGATGTAGAAAATAAATGTAGCAAAACACACACCTTGTTATTCACCTTTCACTACGAGTTAATTATTCGAGTCTTCAATGACAAGCACAAATGAGAAGGTCGCCTTTTAATGTTTATTGCCTCAATAAAAAAGACATTATTATCTAGAGAATCATGGACGGAAATTGGTGGTCTTCTTACAAATGGTATCTGTAGCTCTGGTTTATGTTTCCGTTAGAATAGATTGGCCGAATCTTTAGAGATGTACAATGTACGTTCACTTCTCCGCATCGTGAAATTAATTGGAATATCGCGTTCGTCAACTGCTTATTATATTGATCGTGATAAATCCACGATATATAACCTATAAACAGTAGAATAGTAGAATAATATGGGTTATAACCTTAAATGGTTGGAGCATTTGATAACCGATCAATACCTAGATCTTTTTCCTATTTGCCTCAATTTAATTGCAGCTTTGCAATAATATAACACATGAGAGGTTATTAGGTATCCCATGTTGATAATAAAGGTGATATTGTTTTCACCTGGAAAATGTAGGAAATGATGAAGTAACAGAAGCTTTCTGGTATTCCTGTGAATAATATATGGAACCATAATAATAGTACAATTAATAAAGCACAGCTGTAACACGTAACAAAAATGTTGAGCGCATCTTTGCAGCACTTCGTATTTATTTATTTGCTGCATAAGCTAACACAATAATTGTTTTGTTTTTCACAGAAGTACTATTTCCAAAGAAGACTAAACTATGTTACGAATAGGCAAGACTCTAAATACATGTACAGTCAAAGTAAAACGGTCAAAAATGTGCTTGTCCAAAACGATATTTCCACGTACGTTCGTTTTCTACACACATATGTACACATCGTAAACGTAGGTAACAAAATTCCAGTAATTAAACGGGAGTCCTACCTTTTCCCCGCAAATCCAGTGTCAGACATATTGTATCGATTTCCTCGATGAACTGCAAAACCTAGAAAACTATTGATGCATAGGGTAAGAAAACAAGATATATTTAATAAGTAAATTCACTCGAATGACATCGCAACCAAATTTCTCCCCTACGAGCGAAGACATCCGTCACAGAAAGATTAATGGAAATACGCACGTACTATGTGTAATCTATGTTCAAATAAGTTGATGCATGATCGGATCTATATGTCTCTATCTGTACTATTCTAAACCGAATATTTGAAAAACAAGTTCTCTAAAACACACATGCTGGGTATAATGTACACCATACTCTCTTCAAGTAATTACTACTCGTTACCTTTTCGAGAAATAGTTTAGTTTGAACTCAATAAAATGTGTAGTCCTCATGTATACATTTTTACTTTATAAAACTATGCCATACCCATTGACACAATGGTAAATATAGCATATTAAATGTATAATTCACTATTAAACCAGAAGTGCTATACCTGTGATACAAATCATTGATGGCGTTATTTATCTTATTTGACTAAGCATCAATACAAGTCCAATAATATTCTTAAGCTGTATCTTAGTCTAAATCTTCAATATTAGCAAATGGAATTCAAAACCCTTACGTAAAGTGCGTTTTCAATGGCCAGTATTTTAAGCTGAGTGTTACCTTGAGATTGTGAAATTTCTTAGTCGGAGTGCCAGGTCTCTGGATATCTAAGCTAACTGCCTGTTTGAAAACTGAGATCAACCAATAAGTACGAGTACATTGTCAGTATTATCTTCATACACGTTAAATAAGTCGAGTCCCGAAAAAATAAATATTATCGCAAAGCAAGCCACAGTCAGTTTCAGCAACAAACATTGGGCAATTTTGATGGCAAACCTTTAGGAACCAGAAGAATTGTATACATGATATACAAATAATTGATGGATACATAACAAACTGCATTTCCAATGTGTTCAAACAGACATAATGCATTTGCATTACAATTATGACGTCATGTAAATACACATTTTAAATCGCGTCAGCTTAGATTTTAATTGTTTGTTATTTTATGTGCGAGCATTATTTTAGAGTGTTGGAATATTGCTTTAGTGTGTTGGAATATTGCAGATAGAAAATTATTTATCTCTTATTTAACTAAGCATAAATACTGGTCTTGTTTTCTTAGCTAACATAATTGCCAGTTGGATACATAAGCTGAATTAATACGTAAACATGAATTTCCAGTACAATTATATTCGTACAATTTATTAGGTCTAAGTCTAGAAAGTTGAACATTATGACAAAAAGCTACAGTTTATGCAACACAAATATTATAACACAAAGGGCATTGCTTTAGGCATCAATATTTCAGATACAATAAACAAAATGTCTTTATTTCTTGGTATTGAAATCTGTATTTAGGACCCAGGCGACCAACCAAAGTAAGACACTTTACACAAGATTCATTAACAATTCGGATCAAAGAAAGTCGATACTAACTATGTCAATGTTGTGTTATGCTTATCTGTTTAGGTCTTGATCAACGTCAAAGCATTTAGATATTGTATAAGACGCTTGAACGGTAAAACATGTCTGTCTGAAGTCCCAAGACAGTCATTCTAGGCATAGCCTTCAGCATCTGAGAACAAACTGCATCGTGAAAACCTAACTATGTACATCTTTAGATGCAGAATATTGTTGTCGAAGTTACTGTGTTACAAAAAGACATGATAATGACAAGTGTACTCTATCTAAACATCAACTTTTCCGAGAATGCATTTTTTTAATAAAATGCATGAACACCAAATCGTGCAGAAATCTATCATATGTTCGATTGTATTACCCACTTTATTCAGTATCGCGAGTAAAACAACTGTTTTAGTAGCATTTCTAAAGGATGCACCGAGGCGTGCAGGGATATATGTGTGGATATCGCTAATGCAAGTGTTGCCATAAAATTGACATTTACTCGTCTAGAGACGTTAAAACGGCGTCTATAAAAGGCTTAGTTTTGTACAGGTGATTTCTTTAGCACTTGTGTGTGCTTCTGGTACGTGGATTTATCCAAATCGTTATTGTTGTTTGTTTTGTTTGTTCCAGCGTATAATTGAACTATCATGTTTGTCAACTGGTGTTAGCATGGATCTGGACATGACCAAAATGATGTAATAACAGAACGAAACAATAAAACACAAACGTATCATTTAAGCATTTGTACCATTATATTAAATGGGTATGTACGTTAATCCACATATGGCATAACGACGTCGTTCTATACCGCCATGTGTGCTTTTTGGCACTTATCCATGGTATGAAAAAGAAACAACATATACGTATATAATTGAATGATTCACTGCACCTTTGATAATTCATTAAACATTATACAACTGGCTGTATACTAAATGTACTGTTATATACTACAAACACATTAATTCTCGAAAAACTATTATAATTTGAAATACGTATAGTAAAGATTTGAGTATCCTAAAATGTGGTTTTGGATGTATTAACTGTCTTGTTAACAACACACAATAAATAAAGGTCATCGGCAACTATCTAGCCGCTGGATACTTATAATGACAAAATGCTATGCGGGTAATAAATGAAGTTTCATCAGAAAATGTAAACTGATTCCACGCACGTCCCTAGTGAATTATCGTATGCATGATACGTACATAAATGATAATCTTACCTAATAATTCATTTGTCACTACAGAATAATACAACTTTATTGCTACATTCCCTCGAGTGTATATATCACTGATCGGAAATTAACTAATCCTATTCTAATTTATTGGTTAACTAATCCCATTCTAATTTATTGGTTAGCAACACATGACAAGTAAATACCGTGTATCTACGTTTTCATTTGTATACCTAATCGCATTTGCGATAGTATAAATTGAGTGCGATTTAGTAAGGCACTTGCAAATTGAACATGGAATCCTAGTGCACTACTTGCATTTTGTTTACCATGAACATTATGAGTGGGTACACTAAAATAATTAACTGAGAAAACACATATCAGACTATTGCTTACTGCTGATTGTTTATTGAAAATAAAAAAGATCGTTGCGGTTAACAATTCTATATCTTTGTATCCCTCTGTTTAATTTCGCATTAAAGGGACTATGTCATCGAAAAGGCCTTCACGGGGACAGTTTCTTTTAAAATCTGAAATTAAGATAGTAATACCGTCATAACAGTTAAAAAGTGTATATATTATGGTAAAAGAGTGTACACATTCTCAGATAAACAATCAATTCATAATATAGGTTGTGTTTGTTAGGCCCATTTCATGTTTACATTTTGCAGTCAGAACTATGAGTATTGTGTATAACCATAGTTTATACAAGTATCTATACAAAGCAGAATATCGCAGTTGGTTAAAGCGCTGTCTACTGTAATTTCTCCACATGGCTCCTAATCGTTAGTTCGATACCCGCTTGGAGTTTTAATTTGTGTAAAAACCTTCCTCATTTGTTTTATCAAATATATCAGCGTGTATTATATTGTTTATTAATTACTTATTGCACATGTCTTAGTATAGCACATTTCTATCATATAATATCATTTATAGCGCAATAGGAAGCCACATTTTCCTTGACATAGTTCCTTTATGTTTGCCTTTTAACACACGTTTATTATTAGATTTTGACATTTAAACAAGCATCAAATATAAACCTTGGGGATAAGAAGGTCGCCCTTTCAATATTATTGTCTCAATAAAGCAGGCATTAGTCCACAGAGGGTCATGAAAAAGGACAAAATAGTGGAGGTTTCTCTAACGCAAGATTTTCCTCGCGGTGGTTTGTGATTCTGTTCTTGCGGTTATGTTCTCGTATCACAATCTGAGCAAATGCATGCGACAATACTATTGCATGTCAAATGCAATTTATATTAACCGATTACGCATATACATGTACTAACAAAATAAAAACGGTCGAAACTTTAATATGTATAGTAAATTTGAACAGACAACATAACAATGCATGCACTTTAAAAACTGTGATTATAGATACATCACGTTAAAATGTGCATCTGCTATTAAAACGTGCTTAATCGGCCAATCTACAGGTGTCAGGATTATTATATCGGTGTGTCTTATACTTTTTACCGAATTACCACAAACCGTATATTCCGAACAAATATTGCGACAAATCGTGTACTTGTTATCAGTTATACGAACATAGTTCCATCAACATTGGATGATTATTAAAGATGCACATTTTTATTTATAATGTTCTTTCAAATATGATACGTTATCACTCCCCAAAGGATCGTAGAAGTTCAAATGCCGCGCAAATCACAAGTGTGTACCAACATGCTTACAAGCAACTCAAAAACAGGTAGCAAGTCATCACATTGTGCTTATAAAGTGAGATTTAGCATATCCATTCTTTTGGCGGAAAATGCACTAGGGAGTAATATTTATATAGGCCGAGGATATATGTATGCAACGTTTGCATAATAATGACAAACAACTATACAGAGAACAATAACTGTTCTGCCTTCGAGCATCGTTACTTAATTGATAACGATACTGTAATGAACCAACGTTTCCGTAATAGGTCATTAGTGTCTAGTTAAAACCGATTATGATCCCATTGCGAGAATTACGTAGATTCAATGGGTGCTTGTTCTGACTACCGTCACGAGAAAACGATCAATGTTTACGTACATTGTTGATTCCCTCTCACAACTGGAGTGTTGTGATTGCGCAATGTCAAAATACAATGCGTACTTATTTTGACTTTTAATGTACAGTCCTATCTAATTTGTACGTCTAAGTATCATATGATCTAAATGAATTCACTTTTTATCTACAATACACGCGTAAAAATGTGGTTCCGTCACGAGATTTAAAGATTCTTGAATTACATAACAAAACCTTCTCCAGAACATTATAAACAAGATACACGTGTCGAGTATATTAGTTATATCTAGTGAGTTGCGAGTCGTTAATGGACGCTAATTTAATATTGAAATAATAGTGTTTTGAAGATGAAAGGATTTACGCTTTTAAATATATGTATGTACGTATTTGTCTGCACAAAGAAATTTTCTTAATACACGTTTTTAGTGAAGAAGCTGATTCTAAAACATGACAATGAACTCCAAATAAAAAGTTTGGCTGAACACATATATGTCCCTTTTTTGTCAGGTTTTTGTCATCGTTCATTATATATAATATTAAGGAATACGTTCACTGTTACAAACTACGAGACAAACACGAAGGAAATGGGTATTTTCTTACAAATGGTTTTTGACTTTCTGTTGCTCTGGTGTTTGTTTTTTTTCAATACAGTGACTTGATATGTCGCTATAGCGTGTAACGGGAATACCGTGTTCGTCAACTGTTAATTATATTGTTCGTCATATGACCAGCACTTTAACTCTATACATATGAGTATGTCAACGTTGGTAGAGAACTCGGACAACCAATACATATGAGGCTTTTTAAGACTAGTTAGCATTTGTTTCATGTGTAGCAAAGTTAACAAACAACAAACACAGTGAAGTCATGTAGTTTTCCATGTTGACAATTTTTTTTGCACGTGCAACTTGGCTATAATTAATAAGTATACATTATAGAAGCTCATTATAGTTAAGAAATGTATCAGTAAATTTCATGTAAATAAAATATAACTGTGACAGTAGCAACGTTACATGCATATTCTATTACAATATCACGTATTGTTTCGTTTTTGATACACGTCCTATGTACATACACGACTAAATGTTGTGACCTGACACGATTTTGAAGACATGCACAGTGAAAGTAAAACTAGTGTCAGTAAAATAATGTGCGTCCTAAACGACATGACCGTGTGTGTTCGTTTTCTAAGAACATATCTACATTCCAGTAGTTAAACAAGATTCCCACCCTTCTTTTGTATATCCTTCGTAAGACAATGTGTATCGATTTGATCGACGTTTGGGTCAGAAAACAAAATTGATTTAATCAAGTCAATTCACTCGAATGACATCACAACTAAATTTTGTCCCAGAATAGACTACAGGCTCAAACAATCTTCATAGACAGTATTAATGCCAATATACAGTCACTCTATATGGCAAGGTTGATGGAAAGACACGCATCACAAAAAGATCCTACTGTCTACAGTCTATGGTTATATATTGAGATGTACGTTTCGTAAACAAATACATTTAGTAAAACACATACATTCTTTATTCACCTTTCACAACGAGTTAACAATTCGAGTTTTCAATGACAAGCACAAATAAGGAAGTTATGTTTTTAAAGTTTATTGCCGCAATAAAATCGATATGTACCATTAGAGAAACATGGACGGAAATGCGTTGTTCTTACAAACGGTTCCTGTACCTCATTTATATTTTTATTACAATGCATTGCCAGTGCCTTTATAGATGTACGTTGAATCGCTCTAGCGTGTAATTAATTGGAATATCGTGTTCGTCAAGAGATAATTACATTGATCGGGGTAATAGCCGCATAACAAGAATACAATTGGTGTGTGAACTTCTATAAACATAAGTTAATATCATGTCAAATCTGTATCAGCACCAACACATTTAAAAGTTGAAGTCGACATTACGTCTTTGTCTAAAGTCTCAAGAGCAACATTCTCAGCAAACTGTATCTTACAGACCAAGTTATGTACACCATTCACTAAAGAAAATGATAGTCGAACTAAATGTCTTATAATAATACATGACGGATACGTTTACTCTCTATAAGTTTTAACCATCAACATTCGTAAGAGTGCATTTTTAATCAAATGGATGGAAACCGAATCGTGCTGAAATTGCATTACCCACACTGTTTGGTATTGCGAATGTAACTTTGCAAGGATCCAATGAGACGTACAGGGATAAAGATGAGGGGGGGGGGGTCGCACTGTCAATGCAAGCGTTGCAATACAATTGACACAATTACTGCGAGAGACATAGATACGGCGTTAATAAAGGCTGAAATTCTTACGAGTGATATATGTGTCTTTCCGATACATTTGCTTGACTGAATGATTATTGTTGATCGTTTTTGTTGATTCGCATAATTGAAATATCATGTTTGCCAGCAAGTGTTTGCATTTACAAGAATGACGTTGTTATAGAACGCTGAACGTAACCATTATCATTCAGTTATCAGACCAGTTAAAGCAATGCATCTGCAGACGTTTTATTTGCATTTTATTGATCGCGGTCCTATATTTATAAGTTCATGTGACACATCTTTATATTTACATGCATATGCTGTCATTCATACATCAACTCACTTTATTTACTTATATAAAATAAAACCAATTTAAAATAAAATAACATAAACTAAAACAAAACGCATGCGTTATAAAATATAATTTACTGCTGAATACTCGTTTTCAATATTATTTCTTCTATCCTGTCTCGGAAAATTGCTATTATTTTGTTCCAGGACATGTTCGTGTATTGGAATTGTCTAATCATACATTGATTTTCATAATTTCACAATTGTATTGTATAGCAAATATTTAATGATACTTCCATCTGGAACTTCTTAATATAAATATTATGGAGTTACTTTATGCTTTGTATATTTTAACCCAAATTTAAATCAGCATGATTTGTGCATATAAATTATGCAAAATACAAATTCATATATGCGTATGCTACATGTATAAGAAATAATATACAACATGCCCTGCTGATACTCATGTTGACTTAAGTACATTAAATATGACTATGTTTCAGTAATACGTACATGTGTCATAATAGCATACTTCTGCATACTACAATTTCTAAATCGAACGTTAAATTTAAATATACATAAAACAATAATGTAAATTCTGGTTAACAAATTGGCCATATATAATAGTATGCATAATACCGTATTTCATCTGAAAAATATGTTATTGGTCATACTGATATTACGGATTTTATTATTCGTTTAGTTTGCTATTTTGTATATATTAACTGTATTTGTTAAACAAAACCCAATATAATTAGGTCTGTCTAGCCTCCAAATACTTATTGTGACAAACGGTTATGAGGGTAACAAATGAACTTTCGCATACAGATGTAAACGAAATTCACAAACATCCCTAGTGAATTCTCATTTCGAGGGTACGTACAAAATGATAAACTTACCAATACATCATTTGCCACTACATAATAATACAGATTTATTAATGAATTCCCTACAGGGCATGTATATAACACATCTGAAATTAACTAATACTCGTATTTTGACCACATCCCTAGTGAATTCTCATTTCGAGGATAGGTACAAAATGATAAACTTACCAATAAATCATTTGCCACTACAGAATAATACAGCTTTATTAATAAATTCCCTAGAGGGCATGTATATAGCACATCTGAAATTAACTAATCCTCGTATTTTAACCTCAAGAGAAATGCCCCGATCTAGTATAAGGAAACACATTTCAAGCAAATACGAATCATTTTAGTGTATTGGTTCATCACCCAAGATTAAATTGTGTGGTGAAAAACAGAATATATGTACGTTTTTATATGTATAAGCACTACGGGACGTCATAAGTAAGATATACATGTAGAACTGCAAATAGAAGTCGCGCCATCCTACGGGTTTGAACCCACAATGCTTTGTATTGATCATTCCAACAGGATGACACCAGTTTTAATCACACAATTGTTTTGTGTTTGTTTTGTGTTCTTTTGTGTTGCGCTGTGCTGTATGTGAATATTGTCAATCGCCTGAATACAAAAGTAATGTATAATACTAATGTATTGAGGTAAAAGAGGTAAAACAGACCGACCGGACGGCTGCTTATATGCATTTGTACGATCAAACACGATTTTGATCCCATTGCGAGAAGTATATAGTTCCAAATGTTGATTGTTCTTTGTACTGTCATATGATATCAAGGTTTCGATAAATGTCCAATTATACTCATAAAAGGTTTGTTTGCATAGTAAGAATACTAAATGTGGTTGACATTTATGTTCAGGGTAATCTGATGTGTTTCTTTCTAAACATGTCATCAAATCCAGTATTAGTGGTTACTTTTAATAACGAAATTCGTCAAATTTTACGTAAATGTTAACATTTAAAAATATCCAAAGAATTGGTCATAAGACAGTTTCCATTCGTATAACCGTCATTCTCTACAATCCAGTTGGAGGAAACATCGATTGCTGATTAGGCAAATTATATTGTACAAACATTGTATGTCAAGGAGGAGATCCGAGAGGGTTTGCAATGGTCATTAACAGAACTTGACAACATGATAATAACCACGTGTACGAGACTGGCAAAATGCCGATAAAATGAATATCTGTAATGACAATGGATATGATCATTTGCCAGAACATTAGCCACGGAAGTTCAGCTGTTTCTGGCATATAACTGTAACGTTATAAGAACAAAGACTTGTGTTTTTGTTTAATTTTACTGGGACAAAGTTCACGTTGAGCAAAATATTAATTTAGATATTAAAAACACATACAATAATTTGGAGTGAACCATCGATCATCGTGTTTTATTAAGAATATCGTGCAGCTGTCCGAAAGTTAACGAATTTAATTCGCGTCGCCACTATGATTGGTAAAATACATAAAGCTACTATAAACATTTTACTTGTAGGATCAATGTTTTATGTTAAACATTCTACAACTGAATTCTTCCTGTCGTATTGTATACACAGCTTACACATACACAATTGAACTATTGCTAGACTATGAGATGACTGTTCTAATTATTCATGCTAAACGTGGTCGGTATTAACCGTTTGCGTGGCTTTAAGATGGTGAAGCACACGAAGTACATATAACTTTCAAAATGAAAGGCATACTTTGATTGATTTTGTCATACACTAAATTCAGGAAATGAGTATTCGCGCTCCAATGTTGTGCAATTGTTGCGTATGTATTTTCGAATTAGAAAAAAAAACAATTATGCTTAAATGTTGTTATCATATTTCATTCCACATTCCGTAATTGCACCCGATATTTAAAATATATTTAGCTATTCTTGTTTGTAAGGACAATTGATTGTTTAACAGTTGCGTAATTCAGTTTTCAATCACTCAATCATGAACATATACCGCTTGGTATTTTGTTATTGGCAAGATAATACAGATATAAAAATTATTTTCATAAAAAAGGCATTCGAACAGGATTTATAATGATCACTTAACCAACGTGCTTACATGATTCAAATAATAGATAAGAAACAGGCGAAATGCCAACAAAATAAATATCAGTATGCGAGCATGATTGTTGAATATCATGTCAAAGTTTATTAGACTCATTAGCGACAGCTGTTCAACGGGTTTGAACATGTATACGTATGAGTAGAACGAATCGAGAAACGCTTTTAATTTAAGACGATGTGACACATGAAATGAATTCTAAACCGGAATTTATATCAATTATTGTAATAAAATACAAACAGACGAAACGTATCATTGTCCCGCATCATTGCGGAGTTGTCATTACATAAGCATATACGAAAACACATGATTATTTGTCGATACTGTTTTCTAGACAAAATATGTCATTCTCCATGCACCATTATTTGATATATTGTATACATATTTCAAATATTCTTGTTTTTACAGACAGATGATTTTACAGTTGATTAATGCAGTTTTCAATAACTTTCCCAGCGAAATATTTAACTGGGCCGTTTCTTTAACATAAACGCATTTTTCTTGTTATATAGTATTTAAAATAAAATATATATAAGTAATTTTATTTTAATACTAAGAAATGTTTCACACAAAAGTAGATTTGGGATGGACCTGCGTGTCACTTTAAAAAAATCCTTTGTTTAATATAGCATTGTTACACGTCTTCAATGACACACACAGCGATGTCAAATTTGCTTTTATAATGGTTATTGCCGCAATAAAGAAGACATTTACTCCCAGAAAAACAGGGACGGAAATGGGTGTTTTCTTACAAATATTTTCTGTGACTCTGGTGTCTTTTTCCGTTACAAAGACTTGCCTGAGTAGTTACAGATACTCTAGCGTGTAATGGAAATATCGTGTGTCCGTCAACTATCTTTTTTTATTATATACACATGACATTGATTCTTACGCTATAAAAAGTAGAATAACATGATAATGATTATACGGTTATAATGACGTGATTATATGACCATTCGTAGAAGATTTTGAGAACGAATACATACAGAGATCTTTCAGATTAGTTGAAGCAATATGTTTTATTTGGTACTGAATATATCAGAAATTCAGTTACGTCTTCAAGCTCGTGTGAAACTTTTCTGGAGTGGTTATAATTGTTTTCATTTTGATAAATATGTTGCTGTTTGTTCAAATGAAACACTGTATATATATATATGATATAAAGAATATGTAGTCAAAGTTTTATAGAACCTTCATGGAATTCGCTGTGATGGTGATGTATTTTGTCAATACCATAAAATAAACATTACTTAACAACAACATTATTGTATGTAATGTTGCAACACACGGTTCCCCGTAGTACTATTTTCATTCACCAAACCATGGTGCGAATTAACACGACTCTTAAAACATGCATATTCATAGTAATAGTAGTGTACGTCCAAAACGTCTGTGTCCTTATCGACATTTCCGCGTAAGTTCGTTTTCTAAGGACATAAAGTATCTACATTCCAGTAATAAAACATGAGCCGTATCCTTCTTTCGCAAATCTTATTGTTAGCCACCGTGTATCGATTTGCTCGACAAACTACAAAACCCAACCGACTATTGATGTTTCGGGTAAGAAAACAAGATCGATTTAATCAAGTCAATTCACTCGAAAGGCATCGCCACCAAATTCATTCTCAGAACAGGCTACACGCCAAGACATCCATCTCAGAAAGGATTAATGGAAAATATGTAGTCGCTATATTGCGGGGATGTGAAGTCACACTCACGAAATAGTCGTACTGATTCGAGGAATGTATTAAATTAAATATAAAACTGGTTGAGATGTATGTTTCAATGACAATACTATCTAATGACGAAACAACCATGTAAGCACATGTACTTTGCAATCCGAGTTTTAATTTTAAGACGTTACCATATAAGTTATGGTTTGCATATTGCAAGTAACATAAATTTAAATATTCCATTGTCAATATAAACAGACCCGTTATGGTGTTCTTTGTTTTACTTTTTGCATATCTGGCTTCTGTCTAAATATAACGTTGGTGTTAATATGTTTATTTGATGTTCATTATTACGAAGCAGAAAATATTAATCTAACCTAATGGCCATATAAAATGTCAATATTGAAACACATAGCTAATAAATTTTGCAACCAAGCGCAAGACATATGGATTGCGATTCAACAGGTAAACAGATGTTGCAGTAGGGCGTATAAGGAACAGTTTTAATGTGGTTTCATTAGACCTCAGGTGTTACCAATCACATCTCTATAAGGCAGTGTATGTTCTAAATAGTTCTGAGACCTATATATCTATGCGTATACTTATTATATAAATATTTTATAAAACACATGTTGCAGGGGTATAATGAAATGCATTAGTCGTATATTCAAATGACAACTCAATAATAATTACATGTCAACACATTTTTCGAACACAATCAACAGTACTATCATCATCATATATATATAATTTTAATACACACGTATTCCAAAGTTATTTATTCAAGAGAAAAATATTAAGCGTATCTATATAAACCCTTAAAATGACATTATTTCATGACAACATGATTATTAAGTCAATTTAATATCATTTAATCGCCATTTATTTTATATCGGTACACTCACTAATTTATATATTTTTGGTGTAGTAATATTGTGGATAACGAGTTATTTATCTTAGCAACAATGTACATTGTATTGGATATCATAACCAGTTTGACACGTTAGATCAGACAATACGCATTCTTTATCAGTAATAAGTTACTTGATACACACACACTATAAGTCTAAGTCAGTTAAGGAACAGTTTCATATACACGGCTAATGTATCTGCTAACATATACTATTCAACTAAAAATGCAAAGATGTGTTTAATAAGTACAACTTGTTAATAAAATCAAGCTAAAATAAATAGGTTTAAACTATGTACAACTTTTCAATTATCAATAACATAACAGGATTATAAAAAACGAATGCCCATACTATGTTAATGTATATAGAACATACAGTTGGCGTATCTCATTCATTGCTAGCACACGCGTTTTAATATGGCGAATTTAGTGATTAGTTTATTATTAATTATGTAAGTATCAGAGTTATAAAGCATGATTTACAACACACGCATGTCATATATTGCCACACCCTCGATATTTCCATATAGTATCAACGGCGGTTGATACTGTATGAAAATATCGAGGGTTGAAAACAGAAGGTACTGTCATTGAAATCAATAAATACGGAATATTACGCTAGTCAATTGTTCCATGAGTATGTATTAGTCGAGTGGCTTGTGTGATGACGTGGCACACGAGAGGCGGATTCTCGAGTGTGATACGAAATAGCGCAAGCCACGAGACTAATACACACTCTTGGAACAATTGACTAGCGTAATATTCCTTTCATTATATACCACGACAAACTGCAAATGTGCATTTGCCTTATTTTATTTGTTTAAAAACTACAATATTGACTAATCATTGTATGCATAGATTATATTTGTTAACATAACTCTATGATGACGCCGTTAAAAAGTAGTCCGGCTAGTATGGCTATACGGGATCGGGAAAAATAGCGAGTAGCATAATACGCATTTTTTTTCTGTCGACATGTATTTCACCGATTGATACAACATGCATTTTGTTAAGATTTTAAACAGGTATATAATAACAGTTTGTACCTTCTGGGTTTCAACTTTCGAATTATATTAAAGGGCCTATGTGAACGAAAAATTGCAATATAAATGATATAAAATTATAGAAATGTGCTATTATAAGACATGTACATTAAATAAATAATAAAGAATATCATTTATAATGAGATATTTTAAAATAACAAATCAGCAAAAATGTTTGAAAAAAAATAAAACCATCTGCAATATTATGTTTTGTAAGGTAACTGTAAACTATGGTTATACAATATACTCACAAGTCGAACGTCAACATGTAAACATGAAAGGTGCCAAACAAACAAAACCCATATTATAAATGGGATTTTATGCGAAAACTCGTTTCCCATTATATACACCTTATTTTAACAGTTATTATATGCTAACTTTAACATCTTAATTTCAGATTTTTTAAAGAAATTACCCTCTTGAGGCCCTTTTCGTGGACATAGTCCCTTTAATATTGTATTAGATCTTTTTCAACATCAAAACATTTAGGAGTTGAATACGACACAACATGTCCTTAGAGAACAATCTCTGCATAACAACTAGAATCTGAGAAAACAGCACATATTGTACACAAAACAATGTGAACTATTTAATACAAAAAAGGACGTCGGGTTTGTCTTACAAGAACACAGGAGAATAACTGAACATTGATGAAATACAATGATTGGAGACGGAATGTTGCCGACAATTGTGTTAACTTGTATTGCCCTCTCTGTTTTGTATGATGAATACGACAGTGATGTAAGTGACGTTTCACAAGGATCCAATGAGGCGTGTATGGATATGGATGGGTATATCGCCTATTATATATTCAGTGCTGCAATAAAACTGTTACAAACCATGCGAGAAAACATGGGCACGACGTCAATAAAAGGCGGTATTTCTTACAACTCATTTCTATAACAGGAGTGCGTGTTTCCGGTACATTCACTTGGCTCAATCATTAGCCTTGTTTGTTTTGTTAGTACTAGCGTGAAATTGAAATGTCATGTTTGTTAACTGTTGTATGCAATGATCTGCACATGTATTGACCGGACTTAAGTTGTATCAGAACACAACATCTAACAAGAATCGATAAAATAATTTGTATTCGCAGAATAGTTTACACATGTTGTTCTGTAGTCATAGTTTTGTTGTTTATGCTGTCGTCCCATAGATCATACTATAAATGAAAGTATCATATTATGATAATGATACAGTTATAAAATAAAATGAAATATAATGAAATGTATAACACATGTTTGAATTTCTTCCCTCGAGCCTCGAACAGTAGCTATTATGTTGATATTGATAGAGTGATATTATTCAGTCCATGTTGGAATGTTTTTATTACAACTGAATATTCAATGCTGTGAGGTTTATATTTAAATATGCTGGGGCATTAGTGAAGTTCGGCGAGCCCTAAAAACGGTTAAGACCCCTAATAGTTTGCTATGACTTTCCAAGGCAATACACACAGCTTACTCATTTTATATGAATACTATTTGCGCTAGAGTCCACACGATGTCCAGATGCGTAAACTATATCATTAGTATCATTAAAATAAAGGTAATGTAACTCTGGCAACATCAGCAACCAATTCCTTGGTAGCAACACATGGATCTTTATTTAAGGCAATAGACAAACAAACTATACCAAATATTACTCAGATACAAATTGAGCACACCGCCTTGGTACAGTAAATTTATCCCATCTGCATGCTGTCATTGTCGAAATAACACCCCGTGGGATAAACTTAGCTGTTTTCCACACTGTGGAAATATACTTGTCGCGTGCACGGACTACATGTTCACGATACAGTCGCATAGTTTACTTTTGCCGATCGCATTTTCTGGTCGGTCATTCGAAGACAATTTACATACATTGTATTTAACATACGCAAACATGTTTTCCAAAACAATCCGATTAAATTTGCATTCACACATGTGCTTCGATTCAGAGTTTTTGAGAACGAGCAGAAAGGTCATGATCATTTATTGTGTATTGATTTATTTATAGAGCATAAATTGTAAGGATCATTACGCAGTTGTGTCTTTGTTAGCTTTAAAGGTCCTTTGCATTGTGAAAGTTCCTATTCCATTATCTTTTGTACTAATAACACAAACGTATACAATAAAACGTTTTAACAGCCTAAGTTTTGTTTATTGTATTTCTAGAATCTTGGGACTACTTCTTTATTACAATTCGTACATTATGTATTCGATACTATTAAAATCAGTTGTACTACCAGTTTATGAACTCCACAATTTGTTATACATTTGTTTTTATAAAGTTTTAAAGCAAACATGATGGGATAAATATAATACTAGGATTAGTGTTGAATATAGGTTCTAAGCCTCGGAAGATAAACTTCTCTATATTCAACACTGACCTAGTATTCTCTATGTGCTCCACGGGTCAGTCACTTTGACGATTCACCCTTTATTTCGTTTATCAGCTGGACAAATACACTATTGTACACCAAGCCATTTTTTCAAGATGCACTTATTTTCATCAATACACAATACACTTAGGTCATTGGCACCGATCATGCCCCTAGATACATATAGTGACACAAGTTTATGCGGTTAATAAATGAAGTTCCTTACACAATGTTACCGTAATTCACATTATTCTCTAATACTTTATCGTATTCACGGTAAGTACATACATAATAAACTTACCAATAATTCATTTGACACTACAGAATAAAACGACTTTATTAAAACATTCCCTAAAGAGTATGCGTATCTAACATCGGAAATTAAGTAATCCTCGTTTTTATAGACGCCCTATATCAAACATTTCGTATACGTTGAAGCGAATATGAACCATTTAAATTTTTTAACAAAACATGAACAATACAATATAATTTATATGGTGTTTGTTTGATTATATACCTGATCGCACTGAAGTATCAAATGTATGCACTCGCACTCTCCATGCATGATGTTGCTTTGATTAGAGAATACGAATGAATAATTAAGTTGTGTATTCACTGCATATTTTCCCTTTATTGTTAATCATATAGTAATATCAGGTTGTATTTTGTAAATTTGCCGTATATTGATAAATACGGGATCAGCTTCGTAAACGGCGATTGACGTTTTAATTATGTTTGCGTACTGTGTCCGCTTTGTGTTGTGTACCAACTTTAATCCCATAGCTCAGTTGGTAGAGCGCTGGACTGTCAATCCGGGGATCGTGATTTCGAACCCCAGCTCGGCCACATAACTTGTGTGGGGATTGGTCGTGAAATTATTTCTACGGCCATTATCCCCCTACCTCTGATTCTAGTAGGGCAGTTGTCAGTTACTGGCATAGGTATGTGCACTTAGTACCTGTAAAGCGCTAAGATCGGCTTAGCTTGCCCAGGAAAAGAGTGAGTAGGTTAACTGACCGCAGTGATATGACTGAAATACTGTTCAAAACGGTGAAAAATCCAAACAAACAAACAAACAAAAAACTTTAATCCCATCAACACGCCGACATTGGCGTGGAATACTATACGCTGTATTTCCACACCGACGGATATAGCAATCACACGCAGTATAAGACTTCATTTTGTTGATTTTATGACGTCATTTTTATTTAACATATTACTGAGTGTTTTTTTTCTTTCGTTTATTTTGAAAATAAAGAAAATGAGGGGATAAATACAACTCTCACAAAAGCTTCAGGTTTTCTGATCCTCGTTTAATAAACTTATCTTCTTTTTTCCCCCAATACAACTGTTTATTTCTGCATAGATCTGACAATAGCGCATTTGTGTCATAAATACATGTACATATCAAGCCAATATTATATGCATAGACCACAAAATCCTGACATCTACAAGAGAATAATGAATACAAGTGATCAAAACAGCAAATAAGAAAGATGTAAAAAATCATGCAAAATAATATACATATTATGCAAGTACAGTCATTAACTATTACAATATACATAGGGTATTCACACGTTCCCGCGCACCTTCACAGTCTTCGATCATATTAGTTTTTTTCATAACTGTAAATGTTACTTTGCAAGTATGTTTAAGACCATGGGTTCTTGTAAACATAGATTTCCTCTGCAGATGAAAATATATCTTTTAATTTTCAAACAAAATATATACTTACTTGAAGACTTTCCTGTTGAACACAATATTAAATAATGGGAGTCAAAATCAAAATTATTATCGGTTACTTTTATTGGGTTGGTTACCTCCTTTAACAACAACTGTACAATATTGCCGCTCCAAAATAAACAGAAGTGTGTTTCTGGCTCTTTTCTACAAAAATCATATTTATTAGAATATTTAATTTTCATTTTATTGAGCAAAATATTTGTAAACAGAATGTTATGGATCAATCTTGTTTGGAACCATTGCAAGAATGAATCTCTGGTAGTTTTAAAAATCCATTCATGAATAATTTTCCAATTGCTTCTGGTAATATTAAAGGCACTGTTCCATTTTGCCTGAAAAGGTAGAATTTCTTTATTCTTTATTACTATTTTATAAACAATTTTGGAGCCTTTATTTTCAAACAAAATTTGTTCAATATAACTCGGTAGAATAGGAAAGAACGGATCGTGGAATCGTCCTGTAGTATTGCTTAACTGTTTTTAATACTTTGATTCATATCTTTGCATATCTTATTCCTCTATCAAACCATGATTTAACAAAGAATGATTTGTGTCCTGAAAACAATTAATGATTTAAAAACAGTGGTAATTCTAAAAACGTACCTAGGCTGTCAATCTTAAAAAGATCTATACATTTGGCATATGATTGTAGCACTCGCTTTCAGAAAGGATTGATACACTTGTCTTAATTTAACACAAACCTCGTCAGTGATATCACTATTACTAATCAGACACTACGGATTCGAATGATGGTGCTTTTTATCACGAATATGCCAACTTAATAAATCGTCTGTAAGATGCAGATATACAGACGTTTTAGTAACTTACTTTAATGTAACTTGATTTTTTGTTTTTAAGTAAACAGTCACAGCAACGTACGTGTAAAATCTTGTTGCAGGAATTAGAAGATATTTATTTTAACCGTGCTGTTATTTATGAGAGTTGGAGTAAATAAAAAACAGATGACTGTAGAGATGGGAATACTTATTCGGAAGTCGGGATGCTTGGTGCTTTTGCATTTATTATTTTCGCACATTTATGTCCGTGAATAAGAACAGCCGCTTAAATGTTTTGGTCTTAAATTTGAAATCAGAATTACATACCACTTCACATGGGTTCCATAATGACACATTTATAGAATTAAAAGTTATTTTTTACAAAGCACCACGCACTTAAACACCACTAATAACGTCATTAACGTCAACCATGCCACTCAAACACTATCAGAGAAGGCGTTCTTCCAGTTTCGTTCTGTGCGGTGCAGCTTTATTTAGTGTTCACAAATACAGACTTCAGCACATATTCCAACTCGACAATTTTAAAAATAAAACCAGGTTAAAGCAGTTCATCAACCCTGCTTCATTGAAATTCTTTATTTCACTTTATTACTAACGGATAGCGCCTTGTGCATATCACAATTACACTAGTGGTATTTAAACGATAATCAAATGTCAGGCTCGGGGATAAGAAGGTCGAATTTTAATAGTATTGTCAAAATAAAACAGAAATTAGCCCCCATAGGGACGTGTGTGAGACAAATACAAAGGAGGTTTTCTTGAAAAAATGAGTATTCTTGCAATGGTATTTCTTAATTTCATACTCTTTTACGTAGATGGGAACATACCACCATCACTATCATCAAATGGCAATGCGATATACTAACCACGTGGGAGTAAAATGTTTACAGAGACAGATTAAACATTAAGTATACTGATAATAAAATATACATTACAATCACATATTTAGAAATGTTATTGTAGACAAATTTACTTTAAATCATACGTTGTATTTCAAATTTGCATGTGTTTAACCTTTGCGCTAGACACACTATGCTACTTATGTCATGCCTACATATTAGTGTGTTTTACTTCTTTCAGAATTATCACAAAACGTACATCCTACGGTATATACATGCACACAATCGTATACATATTAGCATTACGTCAATGCCTTTCAAACACTGTATTACTACAGGAATGCCAAAACGTGTATAATCATACAAAACGCTCGTAACCATTTAATGACTATCCGTATACACGAACTGGAGCCATTTCACATCTTAGCAATTAGTTTGTGCCACATTCTTTTCATTCGATTCGCATTGTACGTCGTAAATCTGTTTTTATAATTATAAGTTTAATTATAATATAATACTTAGTGCAACGTACAAGAAAGAAATGTCAGAACCTAAGTTGGTGTCTCAATAATTGGAAATACGAATTAATGTGTTTACGTTTTTGGAACAAATATATTATTATTTATGAAAGGTTGATAGAGTGGTCATTTGCCTTAAACGGTATATCAAGCTTTGATGATCAGAACATATGTCGCAATAAAGCTCATTAGCATTGATTCACCTTTCGTCAATCTTATGTATGTTTATGTATACGGTACACACAAGGTCTCATATCTTTCAACTTGATTAATTTACCATGTTCTCTGTATACACAAATGCACATGTAAGGACGTACGGTGATGTTCATCATACAAAACATATGCATTCATAATACACTTAAGCAATGGTATTTTTAACATAGTTTGTTGTCGAATAATCAACGGCCAGGAGTATAGATGCGCAGGAAATCACGTGTTCGAAGCATCTATACTCCTGACCGTGGGTTATTCGACAACAAATTATGATTGAGAATGTTTTTGTCTATAACATTAAGGTAAGATACACGTTTATATATGTGGTTGCTTTATATATATATACATATTGATAAGTACTTGTGCATTGTTAGTTTGTTCGGAAAAAATAAATACTTTTTTATTCTCCCCGAAGGGGGGAGCATATAGTCACCGCTTTGTCCGTCCGTGTAAATTTTAATTCCATTCCACTGCAATTCAGTTTGTTCGGGCGTGTAACAATTTCCCCGATGATTTTATCCGCCATACTCCATGTTCGTCATTCCGTCCGTCGGTCCATCCGGTACTTTGTTTCCGCGCGCGATCGCTGGAACTAAAGACCAAAATTTGATGAAACTTTATATGCAGCATCCCCATAGGGTGAACATGCGCATATCGTCAGGTCGTTCTGGTCCGATGATTTTTCAGGGAGTTATTGCCCTTTGATTAGAAATAGTACATTTTGTACGGAAATTTTCTTGTGCGAGCTCAGGAACTTACCACTCGATTTCAATGAAACTTTATATGCAGCATCCCTACCAAGGGGACATATTGTCAGGTCGTTCCGGCTTGATGACTTTTCAGGGAGTTATTGCCAGTTTTATATAAAAATAATACATTAATGGGATGTTTTCCTTTTCGCGCGAAATCTCAGGTTCTAACAACTGGAATTCAATACCACATTATATGCAGCATCCCAACCGAGAGGACATATGCATGTTATCTGGTCGTTCCGGTTTGATGAGTTTTCAGGGAGTAATTGCCCTTTGATTTTAATTGGGCTTTTTATTTTCCACACTATAACTTGGCCACGGATGGAGGGATGTTAGAATTACTTGGAACAAATGTTCGCTGCAATGAGCTGGTGTGCACCGGCCTTGAATCAGGTCCCTAGGTTAAAGGTTAAATTCACACCTAGAGGTCAAATAGGAAAATTTACATCAACGAGACAACATGAAGAGTGCATATAAACCAGGTTCATATGTCAAAAGTCAAGGTCACAAAATCAGCTTATCTCTTATACGGACTATAACTTGGGTCATAGATTTAGCTATTTTCCAATTACATGGTACAAAATGTTTGCCTAAATGAGACGGCATGTCACACATATGAACTAGATCTGTAGGTCAAAGGTCATTGTCATACTTAAAGGTCAAATATCAAAATTGACCGTTTGCTTGTCAGGACTTTTAACTTGTTGAATGGATTTACACGAATGTAAGCTACAACATGACAACATGTATCCAGATGAAACAGGTTCTTAGGTTTCAGGTCAAAGCCACAATTAGAGGTCAAAGTGGCATCGGGGAGCATGCATCGATCGGTTCTACCGATATTCTTGTTATCACATGTTGATACAATATTTTGAATTAAACACTTCCACAAATACTGAGAATGATCATATTCACCACAATAGTTTTAATAGCTGTGATATATCGATAGGGCTTTTGTTCCAACACGTCGCAATAAAAAGCAAAAATTGTCCTTTAACCTTATTCTAGCACTTCAGTGTTTAATTGAATGCTTTTTTATATCAATTATTTTCTAAATAAAGAGTTGAAAGTTATGAAATGACTTAAAAACAGTTAGTAAACAAGATTCTGTGTTTGATAAACACACATGCTCCCGGTTGGTGCTGGATAACCCATTTCTTATTCCAAATTAGGTCAAGGTCAAGGTCAAAGTGAGGTTGGGTGATATCGGAGGACTTGGAACGGACATAAGTAACGACTATGTAAATATCCAAGTGTTGTAGTAAGCGGTGTTGGTGCTAGACGAAACGGTAAAATCGAGTTAACCAAGAAATTGCACTTTTGAATTATTATAAGTCCAAATTAATTCAAGTTCAAGGTCAAAGTGAGGATGGGTGATAAGGGTGGATTGGGGATGGCCATAAGCAACAACTGAGTAAGTATCAAAGTGTTGTAGTAAGCGGTGTTGGTGCTAGACGAAACGGTAAAATCTAGTTAACCAAGAAACAGCAATTTGAATTATTATAGGTGCAAATTAGGTCAAGGTAAAGGTTAAAGTGAGGTTGAGTGTATAGGTGGATTGGGAACGGTAAAATATACTTTACCTTGTCACGGACGGACGATAGGACGGACGGACAGGACAGTCACTATATGCCTCCCGTATCAAGATGCCGGGGGATAAAAATCAGATAGTTTCTGTGTTGGACCTATAATACTGTCAAGAATGCCTATATACATGTATGGAAGCTTTCGGCTTTACAGTCGAACAAAATGGAGGTTAAAAACAAGCCAAGTATACGTTTTACTATTAGTTGATAGTCATCGTTCTGTGTTTGACCTTTTATACTTTCTAGTTTAGTTCTATTTTCTCTGCGGATTGGACATTTTTCGGAAAATGTCCATGAACAAAAAAAAAACACAAACTTTGGCCGAGAGTTTTCCACGAATAATTAGTTAGTACCAATGCCATTAGAGCTCTTGGCCACGACTTAACATCCACATGCCACGTCTATGTCACAGTAGTGAGTGGATTTTGACATTGGTACTGCGTGAAAGTGGTGCACAACCTAAGCCAACTGCTTCTCTCCCGGAAATATATAAGACGTTTTCTCCACCTAACGTTGCAAGCGGCCGTCTATCGATACAAAGAAATGTCTAGCACAATGTGTAATATTCTACATTTCTTAAACATGTTGATGTTCTTAACGGCATTATCTTACAAGTGCAGACAAAGTGTGTGCGTTTCTGAAGATAACACACATAACCTTCCCATTATTCGTTGTAATTGATGTCTGTCGTAAACACATGGACTGAAACTATGTCGCGTACGTTGCTGCAATTAAAACCACCCACAACAACACTTATAGTTCGGTCTCTTGATAATGTATTAGCTCAATTGAGTACACAATAACAAAACTGACAAGCGAAGGCGTCAGCAAAAGGCTGTATTTCTTCGCAAATAGATTCATGGAACGAATATGTGCTTCCGTTACATTGATTGCTTTGATTATTGTCAGACACTAGTTATGCGTGTTCCTATACAACATATAATTGAAAAATCATGTTCTTCAGTTGTCTGATATCAGTAGAATGATAGTAAGGGGTGGACGTTAGAACTGGTGTTGTGTGCGTTCTGGTTTAGTTACAGTAAACAATAATAATTCCCTGTGATAAGTAATACTATGCTAAAATGTAATTGCGTCATTACATGTGTGCATACGCTAAGTGATGACGTAAGCCTGTATGACCATGTATGATGCTTTTATCATCGCATGGTTAAAGCCTTTATGATTAAAATGTGATTGACAATTGTTGCAATAAAATACATGCACGTTTGATGTCTTTGAAATACGTGTAAAAAATAAATGCAAGCAGCTTTTGATGTACTTTTCGGTTCGACACCGTAATATCTTAACCACAATTTGAATTATTGCTCTTTAATTTTTGTTACATCTTACGCGAACAGATGTCACAATATTAATTATAAAGCTATTAGCATTACGCGTTTAATCTTACAACGGTTTATTGGATATTAATTTATCGTCATATGTTGCAATTATCATCCTTATTTTCATGCTGTTTATAATGTATATAATTATGTTGAAAACGTGTTGAAAAAACACAGATATATATCATTGCAGCACAATATGACCTTTAAACATGATGTTGTTTCGTTCACAAATACCACATGCGTGCATGTGTTCCTTTATTTATCAGTTAATATGGTAGATGACAAATAATTGTACTCATTATAATGTGAAACTCAATAAATATACTAAATATGAATAATTTACATTTTTCGTATAGACTAATTAAGGCCCGTCCCAAGAAAAGAACAGTTTAATGCATTTTTTACACTTGCAATGCTATCTGCATAAGTTCTAGGAAGAACTTCAACCTAAATGTAAGAAGCAAGACAAAGATGTCTGATGCAAACATTGCATAGTGTCTATAGAACTCGTCTTCAGACATAATTTAATGAACACTAAGCACCCAGAGACTAGATAAGAGGAGATGACAGTCTATGATGTGATAAAATACTGTTTCCCTGTTACGACATACAAGTTGCCATTACATTGATCAGTGTACAATGTTCAACAACAAAGGATTTAGTTAAGAAATAATTTTAGATTTTGAGTTGTTTATCTGTAAATAAACAACGATTTTGAGTTTTGATGCCTATAAATTAAACCACGAGGATGTTGGCGTAAGAAAGAAAACTCGTTTTTTATTTACATATAAACAACGATAAACCAAACATTATTTCGATCTTAACATGACCTAACAACATATTCTGCAATCACAGTGCGAACTATATTTTACAGTTTCAGAACTTCTTTTTCAAGTTTTTTATTGACAATTTAACAACGGATATTTTGCACGTCTCGTGTCAGAATAGTTGTTAAAAATCAAAAGACATAAAACAAAATGTGTCTGTACAATACTGTACATTGCCTTAAACACCGACAATTCACGTTATAGATGTTAAATACATTCCAAACTGACCTTTCTAACAAATTGTACTCATTTTACGTTTTGATAACCTCTGGTAATAAAATATGGTTATTCATTGTAATTATCACGGTCAGTATTGTTAATTCCTGACTGATTCAAATGACATTATTCCGGCTTGGGATTCTTATAAACTACTTAAGGATATCTTAGTACATCTGCATTCACAATCTATATTCTATGATAATATTAATTTGTCAAGGAGACATAACATTTCACCGGGCTATTCTCAAGGTGCCCGTTTGCCTATTAATCACGATACTCACGTTTACACTTGCTATTGATAGATGTTTGCTACAATGTTGCTCACAGCTGGTTCTAATGCGAAAATGTTTATGGCAAACATTGGAAATGGGTACATTCAAACAAAACTCTGATCAGTTATGATTATAATAATTGATTGCATTATATAACTATTTTTATTCGTATTAACGTATATACTTGTTGTTAATATTGATATATTCTACAGACATGGCTCACATATAAATACTTTTCTGGGGAAGAACTCCATTTTTTTTGTTAACATGAATTCATCAATATTTTCCAAATTACCTGTTCCGAGTCTTTATTAGTGGTTTCAGTTGTACTGTTGCAGTTTCTTCTATTGCAAACACCACGTTATTTTCTTTTTCTTTCTTCTATATATTATTATTAAACGGATATTGAGAAGCTAGAAGTTTTCTCATAAATAATTATGTAATTTACATTATGATATTATTATAAGAAACGTAGCATTAACTGTCATGTATGTGTGTTCCTAAACAAACGTAAAGCTAATAGCAGTACAAGTTTCATAGTCCATATTTCATATTTAATAGTTGAGGCCGAAACGAAATATCCAAGGTCATACGGCAGCTGAAACCGTCGATACTTATGCCCTGTCTAAGTGACGTCTTATCATCTGACGACATCAACCTTGGATTTAATCCGATTTAAGCAATTAGTGTGACAGATGAATGTATACGGCTTATACATATCGTTTTAGTGCATTTACTGCACACATATTTCCCAAACACGTGTGACGGAAACATTAAGAATTAATGACATTCCCATTATGCTCAGTTCATTTAGATATCCTGATGCAGATGAAACATTAATCACTAATGTAACACATGCATTTATTCTACACACAATTATTGGTGCACTTTAACTAACATACCTTGTTTTAGATACAAATAATATGTTATATATAGATTCTGCTTTACACATTTCATTTGTTTATCCTATTTAACGTTGTAGTAATTACATAACAATGCACATACCTGTTACAATAGAATACGACCAACAAAGCTGAAGTCAAAAACATAAGCACATGCATGTTATTCCGTTATTTCTCAATACTAACATACGTTTGAATTTCAGAATGACAATGGCAAAGAGAAGACTTAGAGGCATTTGTTATTGATGTATAGACCTAAAATATAATGAAGACACCTGCGATATTTTGTACAAGAGCATTAACAATTTCAGTATTTACGTCTACATACTATACAACATCATAGTTTAACATATTTAAAATGTGGAGCTTTTATTTCTTTATTATTTATGTAGGTCAGAACGCAATCGTGTTACGCAGAAATAAATATATGAGGCATTTTGTTCGCAAGAAACATGCTTTTTGCAGTTGTTGCTTAATGTATCATAGACATAGTCATCGGATGTTTTGCTGTTAGTTAAAACTACCCCCGCACACAGTCACGGTTTAGTCTCTATTGTACATTGATTACCACAATATAGCACACATTAACTCAAATGACGCGCGCAATCGTCACGAGTATTCTATATTTCGTTGAAAACAGTTTCATTGACTGAATGTTGCCGACCGTTACTAAAAATATGTTTATTTGATATAAACTTTTCATTTAAAATCGATAATACCTTTACCGTATTGCCAATTATGGCTCTAAATTCGAGTTGTGTGTGCGCAGTGTACAAGTTAGGCGAACAGATGTCGGTATATAACGTATAATTATAGCCCTTTTTATTTTACAGCGGTTTATTTGATTTCGATTTACCATCATATGCTGCAACGTACATCATTTTAGCATTTTTTTGTTATGTGTATTTAAATGATCAAAATGTGTTTACCTAAGAAACATATAGCTTATTGCATTTATATAATCCTTTGACTTGCTTTTTTTTGGTTCACAAATATCACATGCGTACGTAGGTTTCTTTTATGTAATTGTGGTACATTAAAACTAATAATATATATAATAAAGTAATACATGTAATTGATGGACTAAATTGAAGTTTGCAGAATATGATGACGAAACACATTGCAAATGATAATAGCGTTTTCTTATGAATATGTTTTATAAATGAAGAATTAAAAATAAATCCTTTGATTATTTATCGTTTTTCTGTTAGTCATTTTATTGGAAATCAGTGTTCATTTATTGATTAGCTAAATATTAATTACAAACGTAGCTACATGTATTAAAACAATATAAGACCCGTCTCAAACGACGAAGGTGTCATCATTCATTTGATTTGTAGCAGGTTTAGCAGTTTTGTTTAGTTACTTATGCCCTATCAAAGGGATTTCATTCGAGGACATTAACCTAAGCTATTATCCGATTTAAGCAATTAGTGTGACGGATCAATGCATCCGTCTTATATATGCTGGATTCAGTGCATATACATCACATTAATTCATATACGACGACATTATAAAGCATTAATGGGTTTCCGAGTATGTCTAGTTCATTTAGATATATTGTACAGGATGCAGATGGAATATGAAGCACTTATGTAATACATGAGTACCGACCGTACGTTACTCGTTACTAAAACACGCCATAAAGCTGTATATATTGCTTAGGCTAAACAAATAATGAATTGTTTCTCAGGCACTTTTCCCAAAAGCTCAGGAGGGAGGGCGTTGCAACATAAGCATCCATTTTTATAAAAATTGTAAAATTCTAAGTATATTTTTATTAATTGCTCATCCAAACGGTCATTTTAAGCAAGCTGACGTAAATAGGCAATCAATTTGAATGTTCATAATCAACATAAATGCCTTCAAATTGATAAACCATCATCACAACATTATTTCTATTGATAGATTTTATCTTTTCGTAATTCATATTTTTATGACTGTAAAAAATAGGAATTATGTTTGCAATAAATCACAAACAATTCTTGGAACGGAAAAACCTACTACACTGCCAAACTTGAATGCGGCTGGCATTTGTGTTTGTTTCAAAAGGACTTGTTGACACAGATTTTGTTAAAAAAAGAAGAGATGCTATTAAACAAGCAAAATCACATTCGAAACAATTGAAATCAACAAATAGACAATATTTATAAAGTTCCCAATATAATATTTCACAATTTTTGTATATCCGAATTTATTACAAACCTTACTATAAATAATAACAAAATTGCGTTGATTTATTTCTGATATGGATTTGAAACAACCTGGCATACACAGAGGGTGTGCCGATACCGCTTTTCTACTTCCTGTTGTGCCAAGATACCAGCTGGGACATGGCACACGATCGCTTTCCCGTGCCGTTGTTAGCAGAGCTTGACGTCATTAGTAACGTCAAAATGGCGGACGCGGAGTTTAAGCTAAGTTTTAGCAGATCGTTTGTTGGATTTAGACGGCCAAATTAAAGACAATTCTGTTGATTCCATTCAACATGAAAATACATGTACCAGAATCAACACATAATCGGACGTTAATCTGTTAAAAAATCATTTTTATCATTTATCATTTTTCTAATCTTCTTGTTACCAATTCTCTCTGTACTATGATATTTTCTAATTGACCCTCATAATCCTATACATATTTACATGGTATCTTCCAGCTAGTAATATTATAACACTTTTATTCTTGTTTAGTCGAGCCTCTTTACACGTACATAATCCTCATTACACATGTTGTACTGTATTGTGTTCTCCAATACTACTGTATATGTATATATTGGGCAATACATATGTTTAAACTAAACTACGTTATTTGTTTGCTTATAAAAAAATCAGCAAATCACCAAACGGCTTACAAGCGGTCACGTAACAGTTATCGTAATTGAAAGCGTATTATTGAATTACACGTGCCAATGAACATCTAACTGTAGTATCGCGTAGCATAATTGTTGACTCTCATCTTACTTTAGTATCGCGTATCAAAATTGCTGACTCTCATCTTCCTTTAGTATAGCGTAGCATAATTGCTGAATCGCATCTAACTTTATTATCGCGTTGCATTATTGCTGACTCGCAACTAACTTTAGTATCGCGTAGCATAATTGCTGATTCTCATCTTACTTTAGTATCGCGTAGCATAATTGCTGACTCTCATCTTACTTTAGTATCGTGTAGCATAATTGCTGACTCTCAGCTTACTTTAGTATCGCGTAGCATAATTGCAGATTCGGATCTAACTTAAGTATCGAGTAGCGTAATTGCTGACTCTTATCTTACTTTGTATCGCGTATCATAATTGCTAACTCTCAGTTTACTTTAATATCGCGTAGAATAATTGTTGACTTCATGTTGATGACAAATGATAGTAATAGGTGATCAGAAAATTCACTTATTAACACATTTGAAAGTTATTTAAGGCTCTCAATGTGCATTGCATGTTGTGTTAATGGACGTCAATTCAATAATACAGTCGAACAAAATAATAAGTGAAAGCGGTGTCAGACAATTTATGTTGACACGCTGATGGGTTGTAATTGAAATAAACAAACATACGAAAATACCATACAATGATCTAAATATATATATCACAGATATTCAATTTTGTATCACTTTTCAATGCATCAACTGCTAGTTTGAGGTACAAAATAAGCTATATTCTTAACACCTTCCATAAGAAAAGGTACATTCACCTTCCTAAACCGTTAATGTAATTTATTGTGTCACCTAAACATACAATTTCCAGATGTTATTCCAAGAGATTCAGTGATCACCTATTGCATATCCATTCATCTGTACTGATCGACATTTTCTGCAACAGACAGTCTGTGCCTGGGAATAAGCCATTCTTTAGATGGCTCCCACAGTGAATTATATAACGCTAATTACAATACATTTGTTCGTCGTGTGGTTTGCTTAATAACAGGAGGGTACAATAAGGCACATACATAGCGAACTGATACATAAGTAATATACATAATTTTGTAATATATATTAAATGTTTAACCCTCAAACACGATGCATGCATATACACTTAGACAAAATAGTCCCATTCTATCGCTTGGTGATTTTTCAATCTTTAACATATACATCAGTTTAATATATACTGAATTTGCATATTCAACTTATATGTTCCGAAAAATTCAGTTTGCAGCTAATTTATCAAATTTGCAAAATAAAAAATCATATAAAATGCCTGTCAATAACATATTTTAGATAATTATTTTGTAATTGGTGACTTTTATGGACATTATCGCTTATGTAGATACATTATATATGCATTGCCCTTACAAACCACATGTTTTTACAATATTTAGCGGTGTCCTTTGTTAATTCATTATTATGCACATGCCATAAACCAACACCGAATAACGCCCCCCAAAAAGCCTAAGTTTAAACAACAATCTATGGCATTCGATTATCTCTCGTACTGAAGGACAGAATGGCCAAAGCAAAGATAATTAGATGCATTGTTAAATGATATATGTAAAAAGCAGTGTACACTTCGTAAAATTGGTACAGGAACGAGAAATCTTACAGTGCCAGCATTTACGTGTTCATAATATCAACATATTATATATAACAACACAATTTAACGTAATAAACATATCGATATGTTGTGATACATTAGTTTCGTACAAAGCAATCGTGTTACACACTATTGCTGGATGTTAAATCCATGCTGAAAATAGGCATATGTCGTATGTATCAAAGTTAGATCTGATCGCAAAAAAACCCACACAAAAATAAATTTTCCAGGTTCACTGGGGTGGCCTATTGCAACGCCACGCCTACTTAAGTAACAATAAATAAAGTCTTAATAACATAATTTGGGTTGTCGATGTAATATCTCAAATATGAACAGTAAGCATCCGTATTCTTCTAAATGGACAAAGCTATATACTGTATGTTTCAGGAATCAGTTTCGTATGAACCTAACTCAAGTAAATAGCCATTCAAGCAAGCACAAATACTAAGCTATTAATATTATGTTAGTTTCTAGTTGAAAAAGCCTTCATTAATTCTGATGTTAGTGAATGGTTGTAATAAAAGGATGTACTAATACTATAATAGAAAGTGTTTTAAAATTGAAATCTTACAATCTAGTAATTGATTGGAGAATACTTATGTCAAACAAAAAGAAAAAAAAAATACAAGTAGCTGAAATGGGTCGATTTTCATATATGACACAAATGACACTGACCATTTAGGTTATTTCGTTTTAACAGTTTTCAAAGTTTTCACTATTAATTTAGCATTATAATACATGCGCTATTTAGTTTAAGCTAATTAAAGGCAAACAATTGATTGCTTATTAGTCGAAGCAGCATCAGAAAGGATTAGGTCGGCAATGACAAGAACGAGTAACCTCATGAACTCATCATTTGAACATTGGAAACAAGGGAAGTGTTCATGAATATAATCACACGAATAAGTATTTTTATAGCCATGTTGTTGACCCCGAGACAATCAACGAACAATCCATACAATAAGCGACACATCATTGGAAGTACCACAGTTGATCAATACTATTTAGCTTTAATGTGTCAGTCCATAATATTAGATCTCTGGTGTTTATACTGTATGAAATGCTTTAAGGTGTTGTTAGATCTATATCTCAAGCAAATTTATTCCTGCGGATTTTTTGCACATTTATTTCTTCCTACGTGTACCGACCATTGATACGCACGATATTCCTGCTGATGACGTGAACCAATTTCATATTATCGTCTACTACTTCGAAAAAAATATCATTGAACTAGTGCATTTTTATTCAGTTTAGATATGGTCGATGTCGACGAGTTTGTTGTTGTTGTTGGTTTGTATCACACAATATATTTTATCTAACCATCGCGCCGGAAATGACGAAATAAAACGGGATAAGCTAAACTATTATTAGAATACCATTTAAGTGTTGAATGTGCACGGCACGTACACATAAACCTCTCGCCAAGGGTCGAATTTCAGCAACCTCCACGTAGAGATTTAACTGTGTCCCAGCATAGCTGGTTTAAATCCCTGCCGTCACGAAGTTCCACGTGACCATAGGCAAACACTTGGCGCGAAATAAAATCGTGGACAAGCACAGGATCAAAAAGTGGACAACGTAAAATCTTTGCGTTGTTATGCTCACGTATTTATTTATTCATTTATTTTTTATTTTATTATTGTTCATTTTAACTCTTAATTTATATATACCTGGTCCAATAATTCAACATGTCTGTGTCATTGTTATAAAAATAATAATGATAACATAAAATTTTTGAACAAAATACATCTTCAATCTCCTCATAATCGTCTCCCCTGAAAACTTCCAAATCTGTAAGTTTTTAAATCGTGGTTGCAGTGGTAACTGAGAAAAGTATCAGTGGGGAAGTAACCACTGCGAGAAGTTTGGTGGTTCAGGTTTTCTTAGCATCGCTATAAAACTTATCTTTATTCAACACTATATTCTCTATAGGCGTTCATTTATCGCTTCGAATGTCTGCACACAACCATTATGACAATGCTTATTAACGGCGTTCATTGTGAGGATCTGGTCAACAAACATGTTATTGGCAATGTAGCAAATACAAACTTCACAAACACCCACATGGATGTTACGGTATTCATTAAAAATTCAGTTGTGCAATATAACAAAGTATTCTCCCTCAGAGACATGAGAAGGCGCCAAAAAGTGAATGGTATTTCTTTGAAAATAGCATTTTATAAATTGAGCTTGTGCTTCCGTTTCAGAAGTAATTTCCTTGGGTTCTTTAGAGCGTTTAATTGACATATCGTGTTTTTTCTACTGCTTAGTGCATTGATCAGAAAACTAACCGGGATGCACCTAAGATACAGAACTGTATTGATGTTTTATTTGTTACTGAGTAAAACTTTTAGAAATAGCTTAGTCGGTGGGTGTTGATAATTATCGAAATAACATATAATATGTCACATTTATTCATCCAAATTAACATCGAAATTGACGTAAGTACCTGCACCTGAAAATATCAACACTATTGTTGAACATATTCAGTATATGTATATTCATTAAGGCATGCATACATTCTTAATACTAATTTTATATGTACATAAATTCACTAAGAATCAAACTAAATGTGATCAGCTGACACAAAAAGGTCACATACGGCTAACGGTCCTTTACTCACTATTTCATCGTGAGTAAAACAATTATTCCCTAATCAAAATTGTTTCAACTAACAAAAACAGAAACAACAAAGCAAATAGGTATAAGGCTTGTTATTGGCAGCAATTCACATGAAATCGATTTTTGTTTGGAGCCGGAACGTGCGTCTGTCCAAAGTGGTTTTCGGTTAGATTGCTAATGAACAATTCTTAATAAGCAAATCTAAACATACAGATACACCAACATTAATGGCAGGTACAAACATTCTCCATCCACTGCGAAATTATTCGTGCAAAACAAATGGCAAGCAATAAATTAAAAACGCGTATAAGTGCATAAGGTGATGCATAAGTTTTGTTTAACGCAGCTGCAATATTTCTCAGATTTATCCAATACCATCAATCAAGAGAAGTGCGCGTATTATTTCACGGGCACTCCATACATGAATCGGTGATAATTAACGATTCGGGTAAATGCGAGCGGGATACGCAACCCTACTGGTCATTGTTTTTATATTTCTTTCTTTTTCTTTTCTTTTTTATATTAATGCCAGGGGGACGTATGAGGACCCATGGCTCTAGGTCAGTGTAAAGGTGCCTTCATCACCTCCCAAACCCTCTAATTTTAGAGAAATCAGCCAATATGCAGCTGGTGATAAAGCGGCGACCGTCAAAAGTACTTTTACACAATACATGAACCAAACAGGAGGAACATTTCCGTATGCGCAATTAATATAATATACTAGTATATAAATAAATAGCGACCTGTATGCGCTTCTTAAATCAATAATAAACAGCAAATATATTTTCAAGCTCATACATACACAAATAGCTATAAATATTGGAATGAAACATAAATCGTTAGAATCACACTAAAATAATAACGCATATGACTGTCACAGCAACTACATTAAACAGGCGTCAACAGCTAGACAGTAACAGCAACTGGATAAGAAATAATCACCGTCTGAAAAACATAGAAATCATTATTAGACACTTAAAATCACAGTTACAAGTACAGTTATAAAACGCCGCGTATGTTGCCGACACCTAAAAATACTTCTAATTCAAGCATTTTGCATGAGATATATGCTTCAAACTCTGAAATAGTCTATGTATAAACTAACCAAAACACGTTTACACAACACATTATGAAAAATCACACGAAATCTAATATATGCAAACAAAAATTAGATAAAACAAAAAGCATCAACTTTTACTTAATCTTAGTGACCTTAATCGATCAAAGACGTTCAAACAATACTCCGCTTAAATCACCGGTACTGAAAAGATACCAAGATTAATATAAGAAATATTTATCATACCATAAACATTCCATCTATCATTGTAAAAAGCAACAATACGATAAAGCAAAGCAATATAGGTAAAAAAACGGGTGTGTGGGCAGGCCATTGACCTTACTTTGCTGCCAATAAAACCTCGAGTGACAAACCATGCTGACTAACGTTTATATATCCATACAAACCATGCAATGCACGAGCTATTTTCCCGCTTTAAACGAAACGCAAACCGAATAATACCTTAAAATACCGAATACTATAAATAGAAACAATTTAGAAACGTGAATAATTTTATTTACTCACTATTTCATCGTGAGTAAAACAATTAGTCCCTAATCAAAATTGTTTCAACTAACAAAAACAGAAACAACAAAGCAGATAGGCTATAGGCTTGTTATGGGCAGCAATTCTAGTAAAACAAAGAAATAAATTATTTACTTTTCAGGCCAATATTCTTGTAAAATGCCGATATATGTAAAAGAGAAAATATATAAAGTATACTTAGTCAATAACAGTTCGTTCCGTTCAGTAAGACTGAAGATCACCGTCTGTAACTCATCGTGGACATCTGGCCTTGTAATCAGCACAGGGTACCATATATCGCATAGCACATCAGGATGTTCTACCCTCAATTGCAGAGCACATAACTTGGCATTCAAACAATTGCAGAGCACATAACTTGGCATTCCGCCAATTGCAGAGCACATTACTTAGCAATCCGCCAATTGCTGCGCACATAATTTGGCATTCCGCCAACTGCAGAGCACATAACTTGGAATTCCACCAATTGCAGGGCACATAGCTTGGCATTCCACCAACTGCAGATCACATAACTTGGCATTCCGCCTAAAGCAGTGCACATGACGTTGCATTCCGCCAATTGCAAAAACATTATTTGGCATGCCGCCAATTGCAGAGAAAATAAAATAAAAAATAGCTATAGGCATTCCGCCAAGAATAGAAACAGAACCTGAAAAATACCAAAATTATTATCAAAGGATTTCTTATCTTAGGCTTAAAACATCAGAGACGATTAAGTGAGAGTTAATAATAAAATTAGCCAATATTCAGCTACAAAAATATACAATCATGCAACTCTAGAATTTATTAAATTATATATTCAAATTTTAACATAATAAAATTAATAACTTTTTATATAAGAGAATAAGAAATATTAATATTTACTATTTTCATTATATATGCAATTCATATATATGATAATAAATATTTTTATATAAAGTATACTTTACGAATTATGATATACAGTACGTTAAATAATAGAGGTTTCGACACATTGACGACCATCATCAGAGACACGCTCGATGTCTATCGCCATTGAGTACCTTACATTGCAGATAACACAAAATGGCATTCCGCCTATCGCAGAACAAACAATATGGCATTCCGCCAATTGCAGAACACATAAGTTGCCATTCCACCAAATTGCAGAGCACATAAAATATAATTTAGGCATTCCGCCCAGAATATATGCTTTACCTGACATCGAAAGTATCCCCAATTTCATACGAAGCATAAATTACATTGAAGGTAAGTAGAGACAAAATAAATCGGTATAACTCAAATTGCTGATGACATTTATGTACATTGCGCCAATTAAAAAGCACATAGGTTAGCAATCCGTCTAATAACATAAAATACATAAAATTTTGCCCAATAATCTTAATTACAAACACTAACGTTAAATGTTCAAATTTGAAAACCTATGTGATGATCCGAAAATAAAAATCAACCAACGGTTTATTCAAATGTCATAAAATATAAACAGTACTACTTTAAAATAAGAATCAATCAGTCATAAAATTCAGAAAAAATAAAATCCATCAAATATCAGTGTCCCTTCATACGCAAATGACTACTCAGGATTCAAATGCCGAAGTCAATGAAAAATAATAAAAGTACATTGCAAATCGACTTAATTAACTTCCAAAAACATTTTAACCATAACCACATAACGCTTACTGTGTAACTCAATACCGGTCCATGCAACGATAACATAATAAGCTAAGCTACAGCGCCACATGCATTAGAATTATAAACAAATTGTATATAAAAGATTATTATTTTTTACTAGTGCGAAATGCGCATGCCAACCACGAAGGACAAAGCAACTTATATTCAAACCCACAACAGATGTGCAAGTTAAAAAACTATGTTAGATTTAGAAGTTAAATCTTGTTTTTGGTTCAAACAAATCATAAATATATCATATTAGTCTCGCTACGGAACAAATTTTATTTTTATTTCTTTTATATCTATTTCAAAAACAAAACAACATCCGTCTTTAAAACGTAGTACATGTACAACAGGGCATTTTCTCTATCAAATAAAATTGTTCATTAGTAAACTTTTTACTTTCGGTTTAATGACAAAATCTATAAATTTGATATGCAATTATTTGAGTAAATCAAACATGGGAAATATGTGATAATAACGAACACGGATTTTAAAATAATTATATCTTTTTATTAGCAGATTTGGAAACTGACCAAATACAACCATTGTTATTATCGATAATTTTCAGTTGGAATCGTATATTTGCCAGTATGGGTTCATGTGCTACCATTAACAGTACTATTCAAGTTAAACTTGCTGCTTTAATACCATTCCTAACACATTGAACGATATCTAAACCACTGCTACAAAGACCACAGGCAAACACACCGCATACATAAGGTGCTTAGGCTAACATTCATGTCCGGAAAGTGAAAACGTAAATCTGGTGTGAACACTTTATCGTATGTGTACGTTCCGTTCAAGATATTGAAATAAAATCATCTGCAAACAAAATAAATTCCAATAATCTATGAAAACATGAATATAAGCTAGCAACGACGAGTGTCGGTAAATTCAACTTGATCATGAACAAAACGAAATAGAACAAAACAAGAATGTATATAATATAAGGCTATACAATAAACAATATTACATAACCAACTAGTGATTAATTTAAACTGTGTGAAAGTTATATTGATATTTCATTATTGCCGGGATTCATAACAGTTTAAAACAAAACAGCTCTGTTTAACCAACAAATGTTAATAAAAACTATAAAAACAAATCCACGGACATTTCCAACATGTTATATACATGAATAGGCGACCTACCATGCATGTCATTAGCCGACTAACTTAGTGCATATCACAGAGATTAAACCATTTTGTAAAATATATAACAGTTTGTGACAAAGTTGAAACAATATGTACAGAGGGCGATATGTTCATTAAAAGAATACATAAAATAAATATAAATTGACATCGCAACTAAATGAAATGATTTTGCACAAATACAAACTAACATTATAACATTAATAGTACATGTATATGCTAAACGTGCTTCTCCATTTACGATGCAACATCTCATTTCCCCATGAGTGTTTGTTTATGTACGAAATATACAGTCGGTTAAAATGCAAGTGAGACCCGTTATAAACATGGACTAATCGATACGGGTAAATTACACGATTTAAATTGCAGACGATTACAACGTATTTGTAAACAGAAAACCATGGTTCCGCCTATTTACAATAAATGGTTGATCACCTCATTATTAACAACTGTCTAATTGATCGTATAGGAATGAAACGAATGCGTTGTGTCCAGGTTCTCTATATCTTTACTTCAAGTCTATATCAACAACAAAACAAAACAACAACATGATGATGACGTTGACGTCACGTGACGTTCCGCGCAAACGCGCGAAAGCGTCGCAATATTAACGTTTCCCAACATACTCGGGGCGGCAAAATGTGAATAAAGTTAATAATTAACATCAAAAACATGCATCACAAACTCGAATGATGTCAACAAACAATTTATATAAAATTACCAACATATTTAAATCGTTTACGAAATTGAAAGTTCTCAGTCCATATATCGTACAATTCCCAATAAAACGTGTTTAGTTTGAGTCCAATCAATAATCACAGAAACAGTCTCTATTTAAACACAACGTAATCAGTCCATTTAAGTATTTGTTTCTCCTCCGACTTCTAAGGGGTAAAGCTTCGTAATGGGACGGTTTGTTACTCCCCCGTCTGTCCGGATGTCTGCGGCTCGTACTCGTCCGTCGTTCCCAGGGATAAGCGCCTGTACTCTGGTCAATCTCCATCGCGACCGCGGGCCTTCATCGTGTACCATGACGACGTCACCGACTTTGATTGTCTGCTCGTTACGACCGGAAATGCGCTGATGTTCACGTAAGGCGGTGAGGTATTCGTGTCTCCATCGCGAGCGAAAATCATCAATGAGCTTCCGTTGTAATCTCGCCCGTTTAGAAACGTCATTTTGGGAAATGACGATCGAAGTATCCAGAACCACGTCACTGACATGAGGTAGCATTGTTATCCGGCGGCCGGAAATCAGGTGAGACGGCGTCAACGGCTCCATGTCACTCTGCGAGGTGCTGATGTAGGTGAGAGGCCTGTCGTTTATTACAGCCTCAATCTCCGTGATCACTGTGAATAACGTCTGATAATCAACACAGGATCGTCCTAGCACTTTCTTGACAGACGTTTTCGTTATCCCGATCAAACGTTCCCACCATCCCCCATACCATGGGGCACGCTTGATGATGAAACGCCACTCTGTTCCTCTCGAGCTGAGTTCCGCGTGAATCTTGTCTGACGCAAAAAGATTCTTCACATGGTTTGCTGCACCCACGTACGTAGTTCCGTTGTCTGATATCATTACGCGTGGGACCGATCGTCGACTGCAGAATCTACGGAAGGCCTGTATGAAAGTTTCTGTAGACAGATCGGGTACCAGCTCCAAATGTACTGCACGGGTCGAGGCACACGTGAAGAGACATATGTACGCCTTTGCGTTCCTACCGTCGGTGTCACGCACGTACAACGCTCCGGAAAAGTCCACGCCAGTCACAGTGAATGGGTCCGCATCTTGTACTCTCACGACAGGTCACGGTGGCGGATCTGGTGCTGTGTATGCCTTGCCGACGACTCTTCTACATGTCACACATTTCCGTAGAACGTGCTGTACACATCATCTGATTGCAGGGATCCAATATTTCTGGCGAATGTACGATATTGTAGAATTTGGACCAGAATGTAGAATTCTCTCATGTGCGTCACGTATTACTAATAGCGTAAATGTGTGCTTCTGTGGTAGGAGATACCGAAACTTCGTAGTCTGAGCAACCGGGGCGTTATGGATACGCCCACCACATCGAAGCAAACCTGTATCATCAATGAACAATTTCAATTGATTCACAAGTGTCGCTCTCGAGGTACCGTTTCGGATGCACTGGATTTCTTCTACGTACGAAGAAAGTTGACAACTCGAAATCCATAGTTTCTCTGCTTCCAGTAGCTCAGATGAAGTCAGCGATGTTAACTGTGTGACGCTCTTGTCTCTGCAAATCTTAATAAAGCGTAATACGTATGCTGTCACGCGTAGTAGTCTTTGCAAATTACCGTAGTTCTCAATATTAATCAACTTGTGTACTCCATTCACAGCTTCGGGTTGATCTGTGGTACTGGCTGCTGGCCCTGTCGAATCACAGCATGTTTCTGTGACGCAGACGGTTGTCATTTTGGGTTCCCATGTAGGCCAACTTCCGGGGTCTGTCACCCATGATGGTCCCTTGAACCAAAGATCGTTTGTCATAAACTGCTCAGCTGAGATACGGCGGGTAAGCAGGTCTGCTGGGTTATCTTGTGAAGGACAGTAACGCCACGCGTGGTTTGGTAGGAGTGTGATGATCTCTGTTACACGGTTTTTCACGAATCGCGGGAGAGTGCGTGTTGAAGCTAGCCAATGTAACACTATCTGACTGTCAGTCCATAATTGTAAACGCTCGATCTTCAACTCTTTCTGTACATGTTTGGCCAGTCGCGCGCCAACAATGGCTGCCATCAGTTCCAAACGAGGCAGAGTAAGCGTCTTCAAGGGAGCGACGCGCGATTTCGCCATCACCAGGGCGCATTCGTGTTCGGTGCAGACGAAAACTGCGGCACCATATGACGTCATACTTGCATCACAAAATACTTGAAGAGAGATGTTTTCGTTCTTCTCTGACGGTGAGCTCTTTAACAGGTAGCGATTTACGCTGTAGGAAGTCACAGTGTTCAGGTCCGTCGCCAAGTCGCACCACTGCCGGTATAAATCACGTGACAAGGGTGTGTCCCACGAATACTCTAATTTCCACAATTCTTGCAACAATGCCTTTGCACGAATCGTCACTGGTGTTAGGATACCAAGGGGATCATAAATTTTCGAGATGTGTTGCAATATTTCTCTCTTTGTCACAGACTCTACGAGAGAAATGTCCCTTGTAGGAAAACACAACGTATCTTCAACTGCGTTCCACCTCAACCCGAGAATCTTCGTATCTCTATCAGTGTCCAATACGCCGTCTACACTGGCACTGTCACGCACCACTCTGCTGTTGGAGTTCCAGGAACGCAAGTTGAAGTTGGCAGCCGACATCAAATCACGAGTGTCGTGATAGAATTTCACAACGTCGCTCTCCTGCTGGAAACCGCAAATGATGTTATCGACATAGATATCACGGCGAACATGGTCACTTACCCAGTTGTCCTTGTTGTTGTCTAGATGCTTCACGATGGTTGCACACAGTATGAAGGGTGAGCATGTAGCGCCGAACAACACAGCTTTAAAGCGATAGGTCATCAGTGGACTGTCTGGGTCACGAGGGTCCCGTAACCATAGAAATCTGGTGACGTCACGATCTCTCTCATCCAGAGCAACATGTAGGAAGGCTTTCTCGATGTCTGTCGTCACGGCGTATCTATTCATTCGGAAGCGCATTAAAATGCCAGTTTGATCGTTCAGTTCAAGTGGAGTCGATCGTAATCAGTCGTTCAGGCTCGGCTCGTTCGACGATCTACGACAACTGCAATCGTACACGATACGAATCGGAGTGGTCATCGATTCTTTCCGTACTCCGTGGTGTGGGATATAGTGTACAGGGTATTCAGGCTTGATTTCCTCATCGACGACTTCTATGAACCCGCGTTCATGCTGTTCTGTAATAATGTCGTATTTCTGGAACATGAACGGTTCTCTTCGCAGACGCTGTATCATGTTCTGTGTACGTCTGACGCTTACATCGTAGTTCGTAGGCAACTGAGGGTGATCTTCTTTCCACGACAGTTTCACACTGTACTGGTTATCCTTGTAAGTGATGCAGGTATCCATGTACGTCTGAAGTTCGTCAGTACCGGAAGTTGCGTCCGTTTCCGGTGCGATCCCAATGGACTCCAGCTTCCAAAATGGTCACGGCACCAAAATGTCTAATTGATCGTATAGGAATGAAACGAATGCGTTGTGTCCAGGTTCTCTATATCCTTACTTCAAGTCTATATCAACAACAAAACAAAACAACAACATGATGATGACGTTGACGTCGCAATATTAACGTTTCCCAACAACAACATTTAAACCATCTATCGTTCAGGTGTCGACACAAAATACAAATACCAGTACACAATCTGCACAAGTTTTATGCCTTTCATGAACCACTGTACTTCCACCAGCAATAGTAATTGTCACAAACTGGACAAGTCTTTCAGAGGGCCGAACATAAAACATGCTGTACTACATCCAAAGGCCTAAACACACAGCGTATTCAACAATTCACAAACTAAAAATAGCCGGTCAGACTCTTACCGCAAACAAACAAACAAGCACAGCAAAACCATTTTGCCTTGTAACAATTACCCAAGTTTCCACAATGTGTTGTACCAGTGTTTTTATTCAAACTTGACACCACCCAGTAAAGATTTATCAGACGACCCTCGCAATTGAAACACTTCACTGACCACAACTGACCTCTCCATGCAAAAATCATGCATTAGAACCAAATTCCCCATACGGGAAACCAGAAAAAATTACTTTAAATCTACCAAACACAAATTCTAGTCTAACAAACCAAAGACAAATGCAAACACACACAGTCGTAGAGGAAACTTATTTTATCGGAGTAAGTTAACATAGTAATCAAATGAGATCGTGCGGTCCATGCCCCACATACAGTGCCAAACATTTTAAAAATATCTGGATTTTCAATCTTTCTGAGAAAATTAAGTGCACATAACATTATTTCTCCAAAACTTAACCTCTCCCTGACGCTCTCAGCAGTCCGATCCGATTTCTTCTAATGTTGTCTTTGAAAAGTTGAATTAAACATCGAAATACTAGCAACATTATTTTTACTTCATTTTAACTTACACGTACTGAAATGTAAAAACTCCATTGACCTTACTTTGCTGCCAATAAAACCTCGAGTGACAAACCATGCCGACTAACGTTTATATATCGATACAAAACCATGCAATGCACGAGCTATTTTCCCGCTTTAAACGAAACGCAAACCGAATAATACCGTAAAATACCGAATACTATAAATAGAAACAATTTAAAAACATGAATAATGTTATATATGTGTGTCCCTTTTTCTGATAACATGAGCGCGTGAGATAATCCGATTTACGCATTTAGTGTGACACATCAATGTAGTCTGCCTATAACATTTCGTTTCACTACATTTTCTGTAGACTGTGTAGCCCACAAACGTGATGGTTATATAAAGAATTAATGTTTGTTTCATATATGTTATCTTGCTTAATAATTCTGTTGTAGCTTTCTAATACTACTGCATTTAAATGTATATACATACCGTTACTATGTAACTAGTGCGGTTCTTGTGGTGAACAAAGACGTTGATAATTACTAATTCAGCAATGTTCACAATATAGTATATTGTCAGGTTAGATCAGGATGCATGAAATGTTGGAAAATAAGAGTTCCACAACCTGAAAATATACAACATTCGAAAACAACGGTCAGTGCTAGTGTACCTACTAGATTTATATAATATATAATAATTAAAGGTACACACTCATGTTATGACAATAATCAATGTCAGACATTTATATTATAAAGATCAGAATAATCTATATATTACTATTAACAATAACGAAACCATGAAAGCATAATTCCTTGTGCATTTAAATAACTATTCGAACTGGATAATGGTGAAAACCCTCTACAGGGTTTAAACATACGACCTCTAGCTCGCAAGGAATAAACTTAGGAAGAACATGTCGACCATTTACTTACACAACAACATAAACAATATACGTTGACCAAAGCACTAAATAACATTTTACATATACACTAGATAATATACTATATATAAAATTAGCAGCCTGTTCAACTACCAAACTATGAATCTGATTGGCTGTCCCTCTAACTGCTTTCTCAGTGATGTTAAAGGGAATATAACTTGGCGGTTGTTACTGCATAATTGCTGCTGTAAGTTAAGTGAAGTTTAGGTCAATACAATAAAGTCTAGGTCCAATAAGTAATATGTAGTGTAAATCCTAAAGCAGCATTACCCTTTAAAGTCAAAATAAAATCGAGTTAATCGAAATAACATATAGAAAATAGGGTATTAATAGTGTAATATATTTAAAATAATTTAGTACTGTAACTAACTGTTAGTAGAGTAAACACAAGTACGTGTAGACAAAATATAACCTATACATGATATCTAAAGGAGACTTTAAAAAATGTGTTTACATTTACACATTGTATTTTCAATATCTAAGATATTTCGTTGTAGTATAATTTTGACTGTATGCACTCAATTTATATGTTTTTAAAATAGTGTTATAAACTTTTTTTCGTTTCTATTATGATTTGGAGAAAACTGCATCTTTATTGAAATACTCTCACATTTCCCATGAAAACAGGGTTTGTTGTAACTGATATTGTTGATGAATGATTAGACAATTGTTCTTATTGTTGTTGAATGGTTTTGTTGTTATTGTTATCGTGATTGTAATTTTGTATTATTATTGTTGTTGTTTTGTTGCCATCGACGATTGTGAACGGCTTAATACACAAAATGGCATATATTATTGCGTTTTATTGGCTGTATAAATTGATGTCAGGCCAACATATAGTGAAACAAAACATTGAATAAGGGAAATAAGTGCGTATTAAGCGTGAAATTGCGATGCATGGTTACAGCAGCATGCGTTAACTTGTATGGACATAACAAACGCAAACATATGTTGATATTGAACACAAAAAGTAGTGTTAATGTTTATAGTAACCACATTTTTCGTAGAAAGTAATAATTGTAGGTATATGTAAGAAACTCGTAAAATACAAACACATCTTTGTAATCTGAACGTATTGAGTTCAATGAAATAATCATTGAACATACGTATATAATCTTCGTTAACTATTCGACATATTTATTGAAGCGAATCAGACATATTTGCAGTCATGTTGTGATGTTGAAGTGGTGACGATGATATTTAAATGCGACAACATATTTATTAACATTGTTTGCATTAATCGAAACGTTTGAGGTTGAACTAAATATGTATATAATAATTTTGAAATAATAATTAATAGTAACTACTGCTCATAGCTCAATCTACACAAAAATGGTAAAAGTGAATTAAACTTTGTTACACAGAACAAGACTATGCCTTATTACAACAAATACAGCCCGGGGGAATTCCGGTCATCCACAACAATGTCGTAACGACACACATGTGTGCATCAATGAAATAGCGATTGTATTATCCATCGATCTGTACATTCTGCTCCATTCCAGAAGTTGGTAGATTAGATTACAAGGCCCTACATGAATGACAGTGCACGGAAGTATCTTGTCTTGTGTCGTTAACGAGCAGTTATCCCGTCAAAAGTCGACTGGAACTGTATCAATTATCCTTACCAGATTTATTTAAAGCCTGGAGTTATTGACGTCTTGGATGTTTCCAGAGGAATTTCTTGTTACTCAGATGCATAGCGCATCGCTGCAACGAAACTGAATTTCGTTTCTGAAAATACGTAGCACTACATTATTACCCAGATGCATTGCACTTAAACGAGTTCAATGTGTTTGATTACATAGCAAGAGAAAGTTCGATATGTACTTTTGAAAATTTGTTTTAGCACACAATGAGGAGGATTACGCACGTGTTCCTTTGTTGATTGTGCTACTTAAGTGTCTTTTTTTAATGTTCCATTGTTGTTCTCCATATGGCTTTCATAGTTAATATTACATGTAGATTACAAACTCATCTACAAGTTAAGCGTTGTTTCTGCAACATAAATGTTAAATATAATAAATCGATGTAAGCATCCGCCCAAATATCAGTATATTGTCTCTGCGAAAATTGAGTAATGTGTATGCAGATGAAAGCTACTGTAAAAACCTCAGTGAAATTTATTCAGACTGTCAACCGCAGGCTGATGAAGAATGGAATGCGGTCTTTGTATAGCCTGTCGTACCGTTTCTGAAATTCCCTTAGATGCCGAAGATTACTCACTGAGGGAAATGTACAGTATCTGCACATATGAACACTCTTAACATGCTGACCTGGATTTAATTGTTATTACCATATGACTCGCTGTACAATCAAGCAAATCAGATATATTCAACATATATTGTCCAGCAGTTTACAAGAAATATCATTGCATGCACTAAGTATGAATTAAACTAATAATACACAATATCTCAGTATTCTTAGTATAGTTAATATTTCCCCTGCTTCAGTATCCAAGCGGCAAAACTCACAACTTTCTGCATATCGAAACTGTAGAGATTATTTCTCTTTACCGGCTTTATTATGAAACATAAAGCAAGCAACGACTACTCCGTTTGTAGGTAGCGTTAGTTAGTTAGTTAGTTAGTTTGTTTGTTTGCTTGTTATTGTTTACATCTAGCGTAATAACTTGAACACATACACATGTAGTTTTGTCGAATTTGCGACAATTGCATGTTTGATATTACTATACACGTATATGAACAGACGATGCCGGTTTGTAGTATAATATATTTAAAGAAATTTTGTTATGACTCTGGCTGTACTGTCGACGATTCGATACAATGTAGAATACTTATTTAAGCTACTGAACCTTCGGCTTGGGAAATCGAGGTTATGAAAAGTGTTATCAAATACAATTGTAATGGCACATGTGTAAGTTTCCAAAAAGCATAAAAAAGCATGGTGGATGACGATTAAAAATACAAATTTAGTTTTAAAAATATTTACGAACCAGTCACCATATATAATACTGACGGTCTTCGAAAATTCAAGTGATTAGTGAGCATACTACGAAAATTGCTTACATTCTTTGTACGTGCGTACGGTGTTAAAATTGCTCCCAATATCACAGCATCATTACAGACAAATAAAAGCCAATTTTTTGTTAATGTCAACTGTACACACGTAGTTGTATAAAGTCCTTTTGATTAATAAACGTAGTTTTTTCTTTTTAAGCAGTATTTTTAATATTACATTAAATCTAAATTAAAATATAACTAGTATTGCTATTAACCCATTTCGCTCCAATCATGGCCTCGTTTGAAGCGCACGCATTTTCGTATTTCAGGGTCATATACCGTGGCATTTGCAAAACGCATGGCGCAGAGGCAATCACTAGGTTTTAGAGCAACCATCAATCACTTGACGTTATGAATGTCTTCACCGAAGACAGTAATTCTGTCTCTAGCAAAAATGATTATACCTCGTTATAGAATAGCACCAGAACTACTAAATTACTGTCACTGTGGTTATTTAAAACAAACATTTAAAGAAAAAAAATTCGTATTGAAAACTAATCACATTAGTAAAGTTAATTAATGTTATCGTTATTAACTACAATCTCGTGCGTTATGTTTCCTATACTTGTAAAGTGCACATTGAAAAACATATGTGCAGGCTTTTAACTATAACGTCAAGAAATTACTTTCGTAATCAATGTATATTTGAGACCTTATGTAGGTTTCACACGAGGTCTAGCCATATTTGACAAACGTTTAGTTGAAACAAGATCCATGATTAAGACACGCTACAAAGAACAGGTAGGTTCAACGCTGAATGCATTTTTAGGAAACATATAGTTAAATTACATTTAGCTAATTACAACATATATTTAGTGTTTCTTCTAGATTGCGTTGCTGAAACATGGGATATGAATTTTAATAATCATTGCTTACAGGCGGAGTTGGAACAATATTTAATATTTATTGATATTAGTTAAAACAATGAACACGAACTAGCTATATATCAATATTGTATGGAAACAGTTGGATGTGTATATAATCGTGAGAATAAATTGAGCCTTGGCGGATCATCTTTCGTCGCTACTTAGAATACGGCGCCATGTATAATCTACTCCCAGCTGTTTTTCAACGAGTGATTTTTTGTGGTCTGCAAACGCAAATGTAAATGTTTTCATTTCAAGAATTACAAAAAGTTGCGAGCTTTAGTAATTAAGTAAACATATTAGTATACCTTGCAGAAAACAACTCGCTTTGTTTCATGTTGACCTGAGTCTTAGAATCAGTGAACGGTTTCATTAAAAAGCTAAAGTTGGTAAAATGTAAGTACAAAATATTATTTCTCATGTATGTTCAAATCTACGAATCGAATGAAACTGCGCATAAATGCAGGGTTTCGATGTTGATTTGGAAATTGACATGCTGCTGAATACAAATGTCGCTAAAGTTAATTAGACGATCAGTCTTTCGTGACGATTTGTTGCATAACAACAGTTATCTGTGTTATACGTGTCACAATGATGTATTGAAATTGCAGTCGGGAGTGTAATGGAAGAAAGGTTAACTTTCGTTAGGTATTAAGCCCGTGTTGTCAACACAATTTGTTTCTCTGGCATAATAGCTGAATTAGTGAATCAATGTTCAGTGTTATATTCGTCACTGCGGTAACAAGCTATGAACGGCAGTGATTTTAAGCATTATCTGTCCGCTCAACAAATCACAGAAAACAATTTAAAACATGGACACAATGCGCACTGGCTCATACTATTGGCTGTAATAGACTGCATGCGTCTGATGTAACCTTAAGTTGTATATCATATATGTTTATGACCCATGTTTATTACCAAACAAATCGGATTCTTCAACAAGTTAATATTTATTAATAATTCACTTGCTTGTAACGTGATGTTGTAAGGATTTTATATGTGTGCATTGTATGTCGAAATGTATATGAAAACATGTATAAAACTAGTTATTCGAACAAGTCCGCTGCCAAAGAGTCTAAGTAATATTAAGACAAGATAATGTGTTGTAAGGGACGAGGATAAGCAAACGTTGAAAATATCAATTATAGTTTTCTTTGATCGACATTCATGGCGTTCACGGTTATGTGTACCTTGACCATTGCGCTCTCTTTTAGCAGACTTTAAACAAGGTATTTTGGGTGCTGTCTGCTATGTGAGTCTTGCTTTTTTATTGGAGTAAGTCTCTTGTTTAGTAAATGCGATCATTGAAGTTAGCGGATGGCATAAAAAAGTATATAAGTATATATACCATTGCGTCGTCTATTAATGCCTACTTATAAAATGTTATATATACTTTACACTATTCTAGAAAGTTTTATTTTGATATAACATGTTAAACAATGTTACACTTGTAAACCTGCTTAATTTGTCAGGAAAACCATACAAAGGTTGTATATGTTTTAATCTCACATTAAAAATAAATCTTGCTGATGCGTTCAGTTTGAACATATGATAGTTATTTTAAAACAGCTAAGGGAATGTTAATTTGCGTTTACTGTTTGAATGTATTAAATTTAACATTCGTTAACTATGCTTCTTTCATGGAATGAACTTATTTAGAAAGTGAAGGTATAGACCGAACGACATTGATAAATTCATTTGCAACAAAAGTTACATTGTGGTATAGAGAGAATCCATCAATAATGCAAGGCGTAATGAACGGCCTGAAGAATGGGATATATCCTAATCCGTAAATCGTGTTGCTAGCGAGATTCATCGTGCTCCATTGTGACTTGACTTTGTTAGGAGGACATCACGAACATTTGACATTCATCTTGGAGTAGTCGTCTCGAGGAACTTGACTTTGGTGAACACATAATCGTAAAGAAATCGAAGTACATCCATAAACGAGATTCATTGGGGGGTATATGCGCGTGAAAATACAACACATTTTAACCAAGATGATGTTCAAAGAAAGGAACATTGTAAAAATAAATCCTAGTCTCAATGTAAAATACTGACAAATGAAATTGGTTGTTACATACGAGCTTTGAATTCACTTTTCTGATTAAACAATGGTTGTCTTTATCGGGGATGAAAATGCAACCTGACCAAAATCTTACTATCTGCCTTTTACATGAAGGCCTAGTGAAGTTAGTCTGTATTATAGACTCGTACATGTACATACAAATTGACTAATTACTAAATAACATTTTGCAAGGAAGACAACATTGCATACTTAATGTTATGTTTAGATGAGTTTGACGGTCATTGGCTTGATGTTAAAGATGGCTAAATGTTACACTGTATTGTATTATATGAAACAACGGAATGTGTTGTTTGTAAAAGTCCAGCATATCAAGTATTGAACCAAAGGTGGGAAATACAAACATACCATGAAGAATGAAGTAAATCAAACGTATATAATATATTATTGCAAGCAATAGCGATGAATATGCGGTATCGATATCCGTTTATTTATGCTGCATGTGTTTGGTTTTCATTGTATTCGAACTAGTTGTAAATATTTACATGTACGATATTTCATACTTGTTTGTACGAGATATAAATGAGAAGATATTACATTAATTATTCAGACCTAAATTATGTTCTTCTACACCATTTTTAAATGAGACTTTCAATATTAATACATATTGACTATGAGTCATCGTCCACGGCACATGATCAATTATCGAAGCTCACAGTCTGTCTTCAATAACACGACCTTGCAAATTAACACTTATATAACATGAAAGCGCATCCGGAACGTGACACGTTCATGTATCCATTATTATATGTGAGTGTTGAGCAGCAACGAGTGGATATTCTCCTTTCGGCGAGATTGTCAAGCGTTTCTGATGCTTAATGACAGGTTCTCTTGTTTAAACTATGATGTCAGTTCAACATTGGGTCTGTATGCAATTATCGGATAAAACACTGAATGATGTGCTTAAATTACTTTGTGGAAAGGTCTTTATATTGTTTACGTCATGATATGCACATGCGTCTGAGAAAATACAATTCAGTAATTAAAAAAATTGTCTTTTTTAAACATGTCGACTCCTGCGTCATTCTTTTTTCAGCCAGTTATTTTTTGCTGTAAACAGCCAGATATTCACAAAAAGTAAGTTAATACCAGTAAGTTACTACTTTACGAAATCAAAATAATAATTCTGAATGTAGCTACTTATTTGTGTCCCGTATAAAATTTAAGTTTACGAAATGGTCTTCAGTTGACCAATAAAATAGTATATATACAATATATAAATTGACCATTTTGGGTAATTGTTACACTGTTTTGTATCGCTTATGAAATAGAAACTATTATCTGTAAATGAACACCGAAAACCCAAAGCGAGTATAACATATTTGCAGAAAATAAAACAGATGAAAACAAAGTACTGGGATAGTATACATCTAACAACGTAAATACAGAACATCGTTTTGTAATTCACGACGAGGGAAAATGAACAATGTGTATCGATCTTGTGAAGCACAGCATTGTTTTGTCCAAAGCTTTCTGCATTGTGACACTTTTATAAAGTCATAAATTCCGTTGATTTATTGTTTAAGGTTTTCCGTTTCCACACAAGTTTTTCACATATTCTTACAGTGTGTAGAAATATAAAACAAAAGGGGTCACAGCCATTTTTGCAAATGAATAATCACGCTCTTTTGAGAAAGGCCGATGTAATGTAATACTCGTGTTTTTTAATATATTTATAATAATTACAAAAAGTAAGCCGCCAAATCTTAAATTGCCGAAAATATTTGTATCAAGAAGCAGATTTGGTACCTTAAAGATAACTACCGCACAATACTAAAAAGAACCATGCTATGGTATGTGATAAAAATATATAATTGTTTAGTATGATTATGACAGATTGTCATTACTTGTTTAAGAACGTGAATTACACGGGATACAGTACAATTATTGGTATAAACTAATTGATTTAACAATATTCTGATTAATCAAGACGAACTAACACAAATACGCAAAATAAGTAATAGTTTTAGCATTGTTTGACCGAATTATGCTAGCTATTTAACAAGCTCGCAAGGCGAGGTTAAATAATTAACATACTGAGGTCAAAGGGTGCAATAGGTGTTTTACACCATATTTACCAATCACATCGCAACTGTCGACGGCGTCGATACCATGGGTTGTTCCTAAACGTCACGTGATGTCTGACATGCTTGGCATTTGTGTCGTTTCTAAATTTAGCGCTGTCTCAAGGTCACGTGATGCGATCGCATTTGCAATCTTAGCGTGCAATAAGCATCGTTCGTATAAATTACAATTAGATTTCAATTTACCGCATCCTACTTATTGCACGATTAGCTTGCAGATTAATCTCCGCCACTAGTTACTGTTTAAATATCGCAGTAATTAAATACCGCAAAACAAAGAAAACTCTCTAAAATACTGTATGAGTAACAGTTGTAGCATACTTAGAGCGAAATATGTTAGTTATTTAACGGCCCGCAGGGCGAGATTGAATAGTTAATATATGGATGTCAAAGGGTGCTACAAGTGTTTTATACCATATTTTCCACTCACATCGCAACTTTCTACAATTTCGATCCAAATGGGCAGTTTCTTGACGTCACGTGATTTCTGACATGCTTGACATCTGTGTCGTTTCAAAATTTAGTGCTGTCGCAAGGTCACGTGATGCGATCCGCATGTGCAAGCTTACCGTGCATTAAGTATCGTGCGTATAAATTACAACTAAATTTCAATATGCCGCACGATACTTATTACACGATAAGCTTGCATATTAGGTTCTGCCGACTAGTTACCGTTCTGATATCAAAGTTATTTAAAACAAATAAAACTATCTGAAATATGGCACAAAAACAAATGTTGCAATACGGCGATAAATTTGGTCATACACGTAACAATGCATGCTTTTTAGTTATCTAATTGCAGCCCATCATTTATACAGTAAAAGTCATTTGCAATTAGTGCATCAGAAAGAAAATGGAGTGCATACTTTTCGTCTATATGATCGATACATACATATGGACAAACTATGAGCCACTCAGTCGTTATCATGCAGTTGGACGGTTATGTTGACATCGCATTTAAAAGCCAGTTTCCTACGCAGCGATCGGAGTCCGTATTAAATGATACTTAACCAAGCATTATATCCCTTACGGCTATTAAGGCAGCTATCTTAATTGCCCAAAAGACTGTGCAATGATGGCCAATACTGTCCAATGTTTTCCTCGAGTAAGCGACGGGGATTGCCCGACTGTTGGATGTGCTTGAATTATTCTCAGTAAAAAGCGAACGGGTATATATATAAATGAACACTACCCACCGGAAATGAAGGAAGGTCGCTCACGCGAGCCAGATCGGCGACAACCCGAGCAGTCGCGTGCGCTTGACTTTCGTACCCCTAGCAGGTTTTACGACGCTTCAGGACGAGCGACCCTCAGATAACCCCCCACGCAAAAAGCCCACATGCGAAAGGTCGCCAAGATTCCCACTTTAAAACACAGAACTAAAACGTCCCCGAGACGACAACGATGCACTGCCTCGAGACCACAATGACGGGCCTCAAAGCAGTAACTTGGACACTACACAGATCGACCCGGGCCAGTCAGCTATCAATACAATGGACCCGTCACAATAGGAAATGTCGGGAGTGCACTTGACCGTGAATAATGACCTAAATAGTGACTTCACCACTGATACATGCCCAAGGCATAACGGCATTAAATTCCACTCATTGAACGTATGCGAATTAAAATCGAAGTATACAGACCCAGAGTTTCACAGTTTAATCATCGGTTTTCAAGAGACGAAGTGCGACAGTTTAGACCTTATAGAAATTGATAACTTTAAATTATATTTTAAACCTAGAAAATATCTCTCATCCAGAAAATCAGGTGGTTTGTGTTTGGCCGTTAAAAATCATTTGGTAACACACGTGTCTGTGATAGATACTCCGAGTAGATATGTTCTGTGTTCAATGTTCATAATAGAAGAATAACGAAGTACGGCGATGTGTTGCACGGTGTAGTATACAGCCACCTGAAGGATCAATTTATTTCAAGGACGACGCATTCGTTGAAATACAAAATGAAATTGACTCATTATCACAAAGATATACAGATATATGTTTATTTGGTGATTGGAACTCGTGAACAAAGTTATTACACGATTACGTTAAACTATACTATAATATTTTCAGCGAAAGCAATTTATTAGACATATATGACGAATATAAGTGATGAATTACTATTTTCCGAAACAGGATTCAACTTGTACCGGAACAATGAGGACACGTTTACGGACAACAATGGTTATAAACTTATAGATTTTTAACACCAAAACAGACTGTATATACTGAATGGCAGAGCGAAGGGAGACTACTATGGTAGAGTTACCTGTAAGGGTACCAGCACAGTGGACTATTTCATGTGTTCACCAAATTTGTTTAATAATATAATAGCTTAACTGTACATGAATTGTGCCCTCTACTCTCAGATATACACTATCCAGTCGAAGTTTTGTTTAATTTTGAACATGTCAAGCTTAACCGAAATATACTTAGATCTCCAAAACAAACATCCTGGGAAATGGGGAAGGAACGTGATTTTATTTCAAACATTAATGAAAACAGTCTAAGTAATATTTACAAAGATCTTTGTGATATTGAAAAAAATAATACATACTCATAAATAACAATATAAATAATATTGTACAATAAATCTGCGATGTATCATGCTTGCACCTTTGTCGCTAATAATAATAATAATAATAATAAAATAATAATAATAATAATAATAATAAATATATTAATTCTAACATTACTAATTTACCACGATGGTTTAATAAGGATTGTAGAACTGCACGTAAACATTTACATATTGCAAATTTTTTATGCACATTACGTAAATCAAGTGAAAACAAGGATTCCCTTAAACTGACAAGCTCAGCTTATAAAAAGACACTTAAACGCTCATACAGAGGTTTTCAACATTCAAATATTTCCAAATTAAAATCTTAAAAAACAACAAACCCTAGACATTTTTGGAAAATAATAAACGGCAACAAGAAAACAAATAATGCTGCAGATTTAAAATATTTAGAATCACATGTCCGAAACGTTAACTCTGATAACACTAGTATTGACCAACAATTGCCAAATATTGTGCCAACTGATTTACATGTTCTTCCAGATAATAATATATTAAATTGTAACTATAACTGAAGAAGAAATAATAAATGATGCAACATCTTTAAAGAACAATTAAGCTAGTGGAATGGACAATGTTGTGAATGAACACATTGTGTGCTCTATGTCACTAATGAAGAATATTTACGTCAAACTTTTTAATATTGTATTTGAGTCTGGTATTGTTCCCGAAAACTGGACAGCGGGTGTAATCAACCCAATTTCTAAAAATAAAGTTCCATTCGTGATTTTTACTACTGTTTTAAATTTAAGACTTCAAAAATTCAGTGATCAATACGATATCATAAATCAATACCAGGCTGGTTTTAGAAAATACCACTCCACTGTTGAGAATATGTTTGTGCTTCAATCTGATATTGAGCTATTGCAAAAACAGAAGACAAAACTGTTTTGTGCGTTCATTGACCTAAAAGGGACCTTTGATACTATAAACAGATCACTACTATGGTACAAGCTGATGTCGTATAATATCAATGGTCCCTTCCTAGATATCGTAAAATCTATGTATAAACACGCAAAATCAGGTGTATCTGTCAATGGTAAACACTCCGATTACTTCCCTTGTTCTATTGGAGTCCGACAGGGTAACAATCTATCACCGTTATGATTTTCTTACTTTCTAAACGATTTACATCATTATTTTTAAAGTAACACGATATTGCGTGGTGTCAATTGCAATAGTCATATTACTGATGACAAACTTATTGTTTATTTAAAATTGTTTGTACTTTTGTACGCTGATGACACAGTTATATGATGCGAATCTGCTGGTGACTTACAAAACGCTATTAATCTATATGAACAATATTGTGATGAATGGAAACTAATAGTCAATTCAGAAAAAAAACATGTTCTAGTTACACAAAAGGGTCGAAGGGGTAATCACGTTTTTACGTATAAAGATTGTCCATTAGAAACAGTTAGCAGCTTTAAATACTTAGGAGTAGAATTTAGCAATAGCGGTTCGTTTTATAAAGCTAAAGTTGAAATACCTAAACAAGCTATTAGAGCCATGTACTGTCTTATAAGTAAGTGTAAACATTTAGCATTGACAGTGGATATGCAAATATATTTGTTTAATAAAATGATCAAACCTATTCTGCGAATGCTGCGGATTGGGCAACCAACAAATACTTGAAAGAGTGCAACTTAAATTCTTAAAACATATTCTTGGAGTCAAACCAAGTACTGCTTCTTGCATTGTTTATGGGGAAACAGGTGTAAAATCGTTATCCCGAATAATTTCGTATTGGGGTAACTAAGTATCACCATTATATCCAAAGTTGTCATCAACTATGTATACTGTCTTGCTAAATCATTACTTTGCCTGTGACCATTCTCTAAGGCATTCTTTTCCATGGATTTCCAATGTTAGAAGCATACTTTTCAAATGCGGTCATGCTAACATATGGGATACACACATTTTCAAATCCTAAATGGTTTGTACGATAAGCTAAAATTAAGTGACATTTTATTAAATGAATGGTATAGCACTATTAATAATACAAGTAAATGTCCCATTATAGAATATTTAAGACCAGTTTCGGCTTCGAAAATTATCTTAAAAATACACAAAATAATTTATTGAAATATCTGATAAAGTTCAATACCAGAAACCACCGTCTTCCAATTGAGACTGGTAGCTGGGCTGGAATTGATGTTTCCGCAAGGAAATGCCCTCTGTGCCAGTCTAATAGTAGCAGAGGTGACGAATATCATCATATTCTTGAATGTTGATCACTTATTAGAGCAATATTAGAAGTCGTTACATATATAGAAAATACTATGTACACCCAACTGTGATCCAATTTAAATCATTGATAACTTTATGTTACAACAATATGAACTCTAAGTATAAAAAGTTGTGCCAATTTGTAAAAGAAATTGTAAAAATGTTTTAAAACGTATACTGTGTAGATAACTTATACTAGACATATTTATTTGCTGTATTGTTGTTGTATTTAACAAATGCACACCCCATATAATTAAAATGTTCTTTATTGTGCATTGTATATTGTAACCGATAGACTCGTTATCAAATATTCACAATATGTATTTTTTCTCATTTACTCATGTTGTCACGTTATCATGAACTGAGTTTTCTGAAATAAATTTGCAAACTTGGAAACTTGATGTGCCATTTACAGACCATCCATGCCCGTCACTTTGACTTCCATGATGACACAACTATCCAACGCATATTACTTTTGAGTGATTTGTGAATTGTATTGAACGGAAAAGACTGGAAATTACCTTTTGGATTTCAAACATATTAACATTGGTTTCGCCTGCTACTAACAACACAGTAAGTGTTTATGTACAGAATATTAAATACCGGTATGTTGTTTTTCAAATAATCATCAAATGACGTTTTGTTCTAATTAGTTTTTATTGCATATAATCCACATACCTATTACACAAAACTATTTTGATTTTCTGCCTTCATACTACATAGGTCGTGTATTGTTCTTTTTATCGTGTACTATTCTTTTTTTCAAGATTAATATTTCATATAATATTTATGGATAGTCTGGAATTGTGTTGTGAATTTTAAAATTTCTTATCGAAAGTGAAAATACAAAACACAAAAAAGTTTCTAGACATTATATCATCCCTTAGCTATCTCACATAAGTTTACTTGCATGTCTTTCTATATTTATTTTTAATATTTGATGAACAACAGCCGATATTGTGCTCTTGTACACATTCGTGTCAACGTGAAACTGAGATTAATAGTTATTGTTTGGTAACTAAATCAAAATGAAAATAATACATGCTATGTATAGAATGAATGGATGAATTAATTAGTCAATTAATCAATGAAGGAATACATAAAGTCATTACTGTACTGGAAGAAAATCACATCGAAGAAGCACCGTGCCGTGTAGGTAGGTATGGAATTTATACGCAATTAGTAATATCGATATTTATGTTTTCTGCCTATCCTATTTGAAGTTCATATATCCTAGTGTTCGTTCGACGTTTTGCATGAACGGATTAATTGATGTTGTAAAAATGTCGCGAATGGTGAATCTATACTGTAATACGTGTACATGTCTATTGATACAACTGTCTAAACTATCGGTCGCTCTGCTTGTTTAACCTAGTCAAGTGAAAAATTTATTACCATATTCAATAAGAATATTTCCAATAAATGCACAATGTATAACAAGATGACACAATAAAAAGTGAGTGAGAAAATGTCAATTCCTATGTTGACAAAATGTGCAGTGCATATAAATTGAAAATAATTACTATTGGAGAAAAGCATGGATTAACGATTTTGTGACAAAAGGTAAGAAACACGTGCATATTAAATGATGGTAACGATGACGGTAATTATGGTAACAGAGCATTAAGCATGTCAGTAGCCATATTGTAGGCTATATTGTTAATATTTTTCATTGTCTTGTGCCTTTGAGAGGAACATTTTGTAATTCTGCGGCATTGCACAAAGTAAATATGTTTATATTTAACACGTTATTCCATATAAAACAAGACGAACTAACTGAATTTATTGGATTCAAAGGTATGTGTCGTCTATTTGAATTATTGATGTCAAGCTGATGATTATTTTGTTTAGTTGGTAAGCGTGTAAATATATTGGGTTTTGGTATCAAATAGTGCTTCACATAATACAATAGTGTTGTTTATGTCAATAAGTCATCGAATAGACATCAAACTAAGATTGCGGTCTTACCAAATATGCATAACTAGTAGATTTAGTGTACCTAACACATTTTAACATCATAACTATAAGAAAGTATGCTAAACATTAGTGATGCAACGGGTATCCGAAATATCCGATCGGATCGAATCTATTTTAAGATTCACGGTTCCGTCAGCCGCTTGAAATTTCGGATCGGATCCGGATCCAAATGAAGTTTTAAATTTCACTTTATGGAAAATGTGGATCCTGTATGCAAATTCTCATAGTATATGTGTATGTCATATTTGTATTTTACATGGAAATCCTCACGTGTGCAAAAATATGGTGTCAAAATGTGTTTGCGTAAAAACTCTGGGTACCATGCGGTATGCAAATAGTAACGATATTTTTTTGTACTAAGAATTGTGTTTACTTAAATGTAAGAAAGCAATTAATTGAAGTTTGTAAAACTTATGATATCAGTAAACAATAATTATGCTAATGATGACCTAACATATGCCATGTCAACATGTATAAATGTTATAATATTTGTCAAAGCAAATTCGCTGGTCGTGTATAAAATGTCAGCCAAAAGTCAACTAACTAAATAAAATGTCAATTATTTACTAAAACGTTTGTAAACTCACTGAACTGTAGATAAAAGACCCAAATGGACTTTAATGGGCTTATTTTAATGCATTATATATATATATATATATATATATATATATATATATATATATATATATATATATATATATATATATATATATATATATATATATATATATATATATATATATATATATATATATATATATATATACACCTTATTTTAAATTAAAATAAAAAATCAGTTGTTTTTTATGGCTTCTCACTGAAGGGAACAATATGACACATTGAACTTTTGTTTTCTGCAAGTTATATTAACAACATATCATATACTTCAATAAATTATTAGTTCTAGTTTATATAACTTTATATGTTTACTTAAGAACGCATATATAATTACATTTTATATTTATATCTAATAACTTGCAAGATCCGATCCGAAGATCCGAAAATTTCGAATCTTATTTGGATTCGGATCCGAAGAAAAAATTTGCATTCGTTGCATCCCTACTAAACATATTAGCAAGTATGCTATAAATATTAGAACGTATGCTATTATTATAAGAAAGTATGCTATAAATATTCGAAATAATGCTATAAAGGTTCATTATACAAATATCCGATTTGCGCGATGACATGTTAAATGGTTAACATACTCTTTCTTGCAAGTAAACACACAGGTAAAAAGCCAATGTTCGTTTGATAACGTCCTTATTTCAACAGCAAGCACGTATGGACGTATCCATACAGCTGTCATTTCGATCAGTTAGATATTGAATGTCATAAAGCCTAACGTCGGAGAATCAATGGTTGTCTATTTATTTATGCAAATGAGCTTATTGCTAAAGCCATTATACCGGTCAATTCTGACAATTCTACAGAAAGCTATAGTTCTAAATGGTCATGTTATAAACACCATTATCGTACACACCAGTGCAGTAAATATTAAAATAATCGTTGAAATACGAAACTGTTGCAATTTTTATTGTTTGGACATTTTCAAAGCCAATATTATGTACGTAAACATAATATAACCCCTGTATTGATTAATATAGCAGTGGAAGCAATCACTGTTTTATTCGGGTTTACCGCTTAATTTGTTTCTTGTGCATTATTTCAATTGGCCCTTGCTGATGCTACTGCTTCTACTACAGTGTTTGTTTATGAATCAGGGATGGGTAGAGTACTTGTAGATCATTACTTATGCAAGTACTGAGTACCTGATAATTTCAAAGTACTTGAGTGTGTAAGTACTGAGTACTAATTCAGTGCCTGTATTAGTGCCTATAAGTACTGAGTACTACATAAAGTACTAATGAGTACATTTGAGTACAACACATTTTATAGAATTAACAGTTTAAAATGATTATAAGTTATAAATGATGGTCACAATTAAGATATGATACATGATTTGATTGTAATTCAAATTGTTGGCGGTGTTGGCATTTCGCTTTTTCATCTCCAACTGTTCCCTATGGAAGTACAAAGTGTTTCAACACTGTTGTTTTCGACATGACAACTGCAGTAACTAGTTTATAAATGAATCAAGAAATCTTGAGCAGATTACTCTGTGAGAACTTGTTACTTCTATTTACCCAATTGAAATATGCCACTTTGCAAAGGTGTGAATACCATAATTGGCTTCTATTGTATATACAGGTACCTATCCAGTCCTGTGGATGCCCTTAGAGTAGTTATTAGTCCTATAAGTACCACTTTTATGTATACACTTATCAATACTGGATATAAGAAAACTTGGCTGAATTGTATATTATTTATATTATTTAAATATATTAAAGGTTTATTAAAGCGTGAAGGTAATTTAAGTGTCACAATTCTATGAAGACAATCAATACTGGATATAAGATAATTTTGGATGCATTTATATTATTTAAATATAATTTACTTTAAAATTTGATTAAAGTGTGAAAGTACTCATAGAGTACTCATAAAATACTTACAAGTACTGACGATATTGCTTCAGTTCGCGAGTAAGTACGAATACTTGTATTCATAACTTAAAATTAGTACTGATTGTTGATGAGAATTGGAAAATCGGTACTCGAGTAAGAACGAGTACAAGTACGAGTATGAGCAGCACATCCCTGTTTTTTTGAATTGCGATTTAATATCTTGTTTTCAAAACTCTTTGACTTATTGACTTATACCCCATGCAGATTAAAGAATGCTATACCCATGTGTACATATTTAATGAATACTTACCAATGTGCAATGACTACACAGACTTTTAGAAAATAAAGTCATAAAAGTAAGCGATAAACCTTCAGCTGAGAAGGAATATAGTTTATGCTTATTTAACTTAATCCAATTTTCTCTCAGAATTGCCTAACAAGGTTTCCTGATGAAAACATACGGGTATAGGAAATGATTTTTTTGTCTTACAAATGTAACCAAATACGCATTTATTTATGTACAAATTCGAGAACTATTTTCATTCTGGACCAGACCAAAAGTTGTCAACTCATTAAATTATTTGTTTGTAAGTAATATGCGTCTGAAATGCATTGTCTCGTGAAAATTGTGTATGCAAGTGAACATAAATATACATTCCTTGGTGCGAAACTAGTTTTATTAGTATTTTATAGGAGATAATCACTGAATATGGAACAGCTTTGGAGCTTAATGTACATTGGTTTTATTTGCCGAGTCCAGAGTTTCCCAAGGGCCTTTCCGTTAGACCACGAATGTCACCAGCTGTTATAAACGGCATCTTTTAATGTAGCTGAGCAAGTGAAGAGTCCTGTTTCACATAGTAAAACAAAACTAGAACAGCCTTCCGCGAGATACATTATCGATATAACAGTAGCAGTTAACATCCACATGTAATTGTATACACTTGTTTTAACTGAGGTTTTTATGTTTGTCTTATACAAAAATGCAGATATATTGTGCAATATAGTTAACCCACGAGTGCTATATAGTTAACCTCCGATTGCAAATATGATAAATTATCTTCGTGTTAATTCATACGCGCAAAATAAACTCACAGCTTAGTTTACATGCAACCAATTATTCCATTGCGGGAAATAACACATACCAATACGGCAATCTCAACATTTTTTAAATATATGTGTAACAAATTGCATACAGTTATTATTAAAATCATTGCGTATGGAACGTGTACATGTGGTCGAGCGATTTGTTTATTTGTTGAATAATTTCTGCGTACATTATTTCTGCGTAATACAAATAATTTGTGAGTTGACTAGGATGGTACCACATATACACTGCTTGAATACATGGAAATTGAAGGACATAGAATACTACCTGTTACATATTATTGAAATATTATTAATTTATTTACAACGAAAGTGTGCGTCGAATAGGATGTTATCACATACACTGCTTGAAAGGGGAAATAGAAGGACATAGAATACCATTGTTACATATTATTGGAATATTATTAATATATTTACGGGACGTTTGTTTCGTTGCTCTGATGTTGAGTCAAATTTTGTTAACAATTATAATCACTGATATTTATAAAAAATAAATAAATAAATAAAACAAGTCAGTTTACATTCAAAATACACATTTGAACGTATACGAGTTAACCCAGGAAACTTATTGAACGCTCTCATTAATCAACTGAAAGTTTGCGAAAGAAATTTGCACAAAAGCTACATCGTTACTGTGAGCGCAGCTATCAATCATTCCTATAGTAATGAATGACTTCGAAAAAGTGATATTGGCTGAATCTTTAAAGCCTTTTACTTGCTACAAAACGTTCGGAATTGTGCCCAAGAACTACATTTGTTGAAGTCATATGTAAATTTTGATTTATATTTTAAGTGGTAAGTTTGCTAGGACATATAATAATGCTCATATATTGCTATGAACAAATTTGGTTAACAATGTATGCTGGACCATAACCAAGTAAAAAGAATATATACATTGTTTAGATATTTATTTCCTACAACTGACAATGCACATGTATTGCTTTGAACTCATTTGATTAACAATGCGTGTTTGACCAAGACTAAGTAACGCTAATAAACACACTACACATTAACATTTACAATAAAATCCTGAAGTTTACAGATACACATACTTAAATTAGTACAGATTATTTAATGAAAACAATGTATTATGGAACATTCTGCTAATTCCGTGTACCGTTAGACATCTGGTATGTTATAAAACACACATTTAATTATAGTATTGTTTCTTGTAACACCTGGCATTAAAAGAAGGCAAATACGGTTAAGCATCGCATAGTTGCGTGGCATACATATAGTTTAAACATATTTTATTTCTATCTGGCCGATACAATTTCAAAACCTACAACACTATGATATATTTCATTAGAAAATAACCTAAAGGAGTGTGTATATTTTGTGTGCATTAGCTATACAAATGAATCATATCACGTTATCATTTGTATAGTTAATACACACTGCGTCTTTAACATTTAAATTGTGAGTTATGTCGATATCGTATTAAATAGCCAATCTCATACGCCACTATCGGTGTAGGTTTCAAATTAATACTCAACAAATACTTCAATTATATTTATTTATAAGTAAACATGCCATATTTTGGGTCAACAAATGAATACAAGTGCATCAAACATTTATCTATTATATGCCATGATTTTTCATCAGAAACAAAAGCATTTGATGTTCTCTAGAGAAAGGTGTATTGTAAAATGTCTATCGCCTGTACATAAACAAAGCTATTTAACCTGGCCTTACAAATACAATGATAACAGTTGGCGATAACGCGTTCATGTATTAAAAAGATACATACATTTTAGCTATTTAAGTGTTGCTCATCATACAATAAAACGTCATTTGCAATGAGTTCATAAGAGCTAAAATGAAGTGCATACTGTTCGTGTTTATAAGGGATACATAAATAAGGACATTACAGGAACCACTCAGTCGTTATCATGCAATCCGTTATTTTGACATTGCTTTTAATAGATAGTTTGCTACATAGCGATTGGAGTTCGTATTAAATGAATGCCTAACCACGCATCATAGCCCTTAAGGCTATCCAGGCCGCTATCTTAATTGCCAGAAACGCCTTTTAATGATGGCCAATATTGTCCAATGTTTCCTCGAGTAAGCGAGGCTGATTTCCAGACTGTTGGAAGTGCCATTTACAGACCATCCTTGCTATCACATCTGATTCTGTAAGTGTGCTAATTCACGCAACAATAGAACCTATACTATTTTTTCGTGGTTTGTGTATTACAGAAACCATTTCTACGTAAGATGGAATATAACATTTGGATTTTAAACAAAGTGACACTATCAATATATGTATTAAACGCTCCATTAGTTATTCAGTTATCATTGGAGTCTAGTGCTATAAGCAACACAGCAAGTTTGTAAAGAATATACCTTTTTGAGTTGCAATTACTCACTATATGTTTCGTGTTTGTTCTTCATTAGCTATTATTCACACTGCTAGTAAATATAACTATTTGCATTGCATTTCTGTACTCACTATTTTTCTTTCAGTGAGTTTCAACACATCATGTCATACCTATGCATACTTACATTCAATTTTTGTCAATGTAACACTGAATTTATTAGTTTCATATTGTTGATATTTACTATGCATTTCAATTGAACATTAAATCAACACGAAAAAATACATGATATTTAAAACTGTTCGTGTATAGACTAAGATTAACTATAGCACACATTTTTTTGATAATGTTAAAATACGACCTCTGTAGAAAAGCAAACAATGATATAAAACACCAGACGCATCCTAAATATGAAAATATATTTAAGGAGATTCGTGGGATAACATATTTTAAAGCATGTGCGTCAGGTGTCGTCCGCACAGACTACTCCGGGACGGCACTACAGAGGATTTATGTTTAAAAGATACGTCATTGAAACAGAAAATACCATACAAGCGGAAAGTGTGGTCCAGAATTGACTTTGCGGACTGCAAAGGCTGATCCGGGACGACACACATGCATTAAGCCTGGTTTTACCACGACACGCCTCATTTGCTGGCTGGGTATCCCATTGAATAGTTTCACAATTCTATTTAGCCTTAAACATGTCAGCTGTGTACGAGTCAAAATATATCACCGTATTGTACAGAACGCTGTTAAATAATATTTTTATTATATACCAATTTATATTGTTGTACTATTTGCATTATTTACATTAAAACACACAGTCCGCGCGCGCTCACAATATTTATATATGGCGTCGTTCTTCGCGATAAATTATTTGCACACATACATGTTTGTCTTTTATTCTGTAACCTGCACCAACATCTAATTTATTATTTAATTTTAACTGCTGAAACAGTATTCCGTAGTTTAGAATACAATTCGCATAAAGCGATCTTGTCAGAACGTGTATCAATTATAGACATTGAATGTGTAGATACTATATTTAGACGTGTCATGTTTACAAGGTTTGTGATTAATAGGAAGTGTCTGCAGCGCGTTTGTTTAAATTAGTATTACACACTGATACAAGTTAACGAATTGGATATGCTACAGTTAATTGAAAGTGTTTCAAGGATATTCAGAACTTAGTAATGATGTTATCTGTAAAGAAAATGGATAATGACTACATAAACCAGATTTCACTGAACTCCAGGATTGTTGTGTATCGTGTTGCAGGCTTTATTTCTGTACTAACAGTTACAAACGTAACAGTTTTAAATACACTTAATACACTTACAACTTTTGAAACTTAATAATTTTGGAATGTAAGTCAACATTCAATATCGGGTATAGGTTTGGAGACAAATTTTGGTTAACACAAAGCATGCGTTCTGATCAGATTTAGAAAATAACTAGCGTTTCTGGTTATCAAGGTTTACAAGAAAAGAGAATTTAAATGATTGTTGCTGGATATTAAAACACGTTTTCGAAGAAGTGGATCAGAGTCATCATTGATCGAGGTAAAACATAAAGTTGTATATATTTTGTGTTCAGTGTTGGAATACTCGAACATTATCGTATGTTTATACTCGTACCTTCCAATACGGAATATATTGTACGCAGGCGCGTCCAATATGTGGAAATATTGGACGGTCACGTGGAACGAATGACGACAGCGGATTGGATGATATAAATAGGTATATAAACAAGATTGGTGTTAGTCAACAGTGAAAAAACATTACATTATGGCTAAGTATGAGTTAGTTTTGGTGAAAGTTAAACTGACTGGTTTTCATAATGGGATACAATGTAGCTAAAATCACATTTTTGTATTCAACAAAATTAAAAGATAGCTAACCTGACCATTTCGTTCAGACACTGAGGTAATCATCAGCAGTATGTTCAAAAGCTGTCTCAGATGTTCGACAAATTGTACCGGTTCGTTGTCATTAAATATATACTATAGTAAACAACATAAAGAGTCATAAATGTTATTTCCAATATTCATCAAAGTAGCGGTATTTATTTTTCTATCGTAAAAAGGTATGCGCTCTCGACAAATAAAAACAAATATTTGCATGTTTAGTTCATAGAATCTTCTGTAACTTAGTTTAATGCATTAAGAAGTTGTATTGTTTTAATAGCTTAGTTTTGCACTGAATTATCGGGACGTATATTGTGAAGAAAACTATTTGTCCGCATCCATGAAATAAACGTGCAAATTGGTAGCGCGTGTTGAAAATTCAAGCATTATTTGAAAACAAACACATGGATGAATGAATGAATGAAAGAATGAATGAATGAATGAATGAATGAATGAATGAATGAATGAATGAATGAATGAATGAATATATTAATGAATTTATTAATTTATTTATTTATGAATTAATACAATTATTCATACATGTATATATGAAGGGATGCACGTACGAGCGAGACAGCGGATAGCAGGCTTCGTGATACCCTGAATGTAATCACGGAGAACCTTGCGGTGGCCGACCGAGGCTGACCTACAGGCTGACGTACAGTCGGGCTAGTGATAGGGGACAAAAAGGCTCGAACTTAGTGAGTTGCTTAGAAATGGGTACGCATAGAATCAATGAATTAATCAACCAATAGCTTAATGATAAATGAAGTTATTACTATACTGGAAGAAAATCCCATTTAAAAATCATCGTGCCGGGTAATTGGGTATGTTATTTATACGCAATTAGTAATGTCGACATTGATGTTTTCTGTCCATACAATTTGTTGTTTATTGGTTTGTTTATGTTCGCCCTTATATGTGAACGGATTAATTGTTAAAGGTGAAATGTTGCGACTGGCGCATCTTAAGTGTTATACTAGTATTACTATAAAGGTCATCGATCGCACTACTTGTTGAGCCAGATTGGTAGCATTCCAAGGTATGTGTCGTCTTTTTTCAGTTGATTCATTAATTTTAAAATGTTTATTTTGCTGTACTAGTAAGCATTTAAAAATAATTATTATATCGAATTGGCAAACATTCCAACAAAAAGCATCATAATTCAATGGAAAACTAAACCAACAAAACTATTACATTTCATAAGACATTACACGTCTTACAGAACATTATATAAACCAATAAGAGCAAATACATTTTTATTGGTCGAAAACGAATAATTTAACGCTAGAGGATATACATGTGCAATTGAACTCCAAGAATGCCACATCTTTCCAAGGCGGAGACCCCATTTTTATCATTACGTTTTTGTTACGAGTTTTGCACTGTAATGTATTGTTTTGGCAGTCGGTCATTTGCTTAATAAAATATATTGTGGTGTTAATGTGAATTCTCTAATGCGGATGCAACTTAAATTACACTTTGTTTATATTTAATATAACATAGTGCTGATTATGTCAAATGTAAACTAAGCAGAGCATTTTATCATCGAATACAAACTAAAATTTATATATAATTAAATAAGCATTAATTGTAAACTTAGGTATACGTACATAAACGAAGATAACATATTTTAACACCAGCAATATTTGATAGGATACTATACAGGTTCATTATGCAAATATCGGATATGCGCGATTACATGAACAATTACTAACATACTCTTTCACTATTTATTGTGTGCATGCACATACAAACCTAAGAAACCCAATGTTTGTATGGCAATGCCCGTATTTCAACAGCAAGCACGTATGAAACTAGATATTAAACTGCCATAAAGCCGTACGTCGGAGAATCAATGACTTTCTGTTTAGTTAAGCAAATGAGCATATTGTCAATGCAAGAATCACCGACCCGTTCTGAACATGCTTCGGTAAGCTAGAGTTCTTAATATGATATTGTAAACTACACAGTCGTACACACCAGTGTAGTAATTATTAGGACAATCGTTGCCATGCGTGAATGTTGCAATTTACATTCGGGTATTTTTCAAGTCATTATTATGTTTGTAAACATAGCGTTATGATAGTCAAATGAAAAGTATGTAATATAAACAAACGTATATGTCTATGGCGGACGATTATGGCCTATACGTCGCCTTTATACCAACATTTGGGCAAGGATAAACTGAAATTATCACTAATGATTACACGAAATTGAATGTATTGGATACCAAGTTTATACTACAGGTAATAGCATATCTGTATTTGATTCAAAAATAAATGAAAGCAACCACTGTTAAATCTTGCTTAACTTTTAAATTATATTTTTTTCCAGTATTATTTCAAATGACTGCCTCTATTGCTAGCACTATTGCTGCTACAATATTTGTATAGAAATTATTATTGAGTTTGAATTCAATGTCTCGTTTCAAAACGCTTTATTTGACACATGTCATCTAACAAATATAAAAAATATTCATGCGCAAAGTAGAGGCTACATTTATTTTCTACGGTCTATTTAAAATGCTCTTTATTGTCGGACATATTTTCGACTGTTCTATTTATATTGGTTTAACATTTGTCTAGTGTCTAAGTCACGGTTTCATAATCATATACAAATCATATAAAAGAAGCATCTATCAACAAGTGTCAGGAAGAATAGCGCGGTGGATAGTGTTTTAGACTTTAAATAACAATGACTGTGGTTCGATCCTGCCATTTTTTAAATCATTTTTCTTCTACTTCAACATCACTTATTCTCATTTTGTCCTTATTTATGTTTTTCTTTTTTTGTCATGTGTTTTATTTTATTTGTTTATTCATTTTATCTACATAAAATGCATATACAAAGACTCTGTTTCGCTCGCGGTATCAAAGCAGCTCTCTTCTGTGTCAGAATCGAGGTATGCTGATATCCCGCGTTATGGCGTCAGCAAAATGATCAGTTAAAAAAAATAAAATCAATAATTAGCACAATTATTAAATTTGCGTATGAAAAATGTGCGTCTGCATTACAATTTCTCGTGGTGTACCAAAACTAATTATATAAATGAACAAAAATCGCCCATACACTTCTTTGTGTGCAACAGGTTTATTCAGATAATCACTTAATACGGAACATATTTACAGCTTACTGTATGCAGGTTTTATTTCCAGAGTCTCCTAAGAGCCTTTCCATTAGACCTCTAATGCCATCAACGGTTATAAATGGCATCTTTTAATGTACCTGAGAAAGGGAACAGGTCTGTTTCACATGATAAAACACATCTAGATTTACCGTTTTGGTAATTACATATCTATATAACAGTAGCATGCACTTTGAACATCTTATTGTAGATAATTGTCCCTGCTGCGGTTTTAACGTTTGTCTTCAATAAAAAAGCAAATATACTGTGTTATATAGCTAACCCACTATTATAATTATGATATACACTCTAAATGTTGATGCGTAATATAAAACATCATAACTGAGTTTAGATTCGATCAACTTCACTGCGTGAATAGTCGTTATTTAAACGGCAATATCGAACTTTTGCTAATTGTACCAAATTGCTAAAAATATTTACAATTATTTGTTATAAATACTGGCTATGGAATCTCTATATGTGGTCCAGCGATTTTATATTCGTATGTTGTTTTTAGAAAGTTCTTTTGAGTTGCCTAGGATATTATTACATATGCATCGCTTGAATAAAGAGAATTTGAAGGAAATAATATACATGTACCGCATAGTATGAACTACTATTAGTAAATGTACAAGACGTTTGGTTCGGTATTTCGACGATGTACTGATTATTTATAATAATTATATACGACACTCGTATCTTTGGAATAAAGCACTTGCTTATATCATTGACACATTTTGCTTGCTAAAATTAATTTCTCCGCAATAATGATAAATATTATATTATATCAAAATAAACAAGTAGATCAGTTAAAATCCAAAAGACACATTCGAACATATAACCCAGTTATTCTAGTGAACACTTCCCAAACCAAAACAATGTTGAAGTAAATGACTGCAATGAATGACTTATGAAGTTTAAACTTTACTAGTGATTCAGTAGTGCAAATTTTCACATGCAAATGAAGCATGTAAATGACCGAGTAAATGACAATCGAAGTACTATTTGAACAAGAGAAAATAAGACAAATGACGAGTAACTAGTATATTTAGTGTACCTAACGTATTTTAACATCATAACTATAAGAAAGTATGCTAAAGATAATAGCAAGTATGCTATAAATATTAGAAAATATTCTATTATTATACGAAAGTGTGCTATACATATTTGAAAATTTGATATAAAGGTTCATTATACAAATATCAGATTTGCGCGATGACATGTTAAATGGTTAACATACTTTGTCTTGCAAGTAAACACAAACTAAGTTAAAAACCCAACGTTATTCCAACAGCAAGCACGTGTGGACCTATCCATACAGCTGTCATTTCGATCAGTTAGATATTGAATTGCCATAAAGCCTTACGGAGAATCGATGGTTGTCTATTTATTTATGCAAATGGGCTTATTGCTAAAGCCATAATACCGGTCAGTTCTAACAATGCTACAAGAAGATAAAGTTCTTAATGGTCATGTTATAAACACCAATATCGTACACACCAGTGCAGTAAATATTAAACTAATCGTTGACATACGTAAATGTTGCAATTTTTATTGTTTGGACATTTTCAAAATCAATATTTTGTACTTGAACATAATATAATCCCTGTATTTGATTAATATAGCAGTGGTAGCAATCACTGTTTTAATCGGGCTTACCGCTTAAATTTTGTCTTGTGTATTATTTCAATTGGCCGTTGCTGACGCTACTGCTTGTGCTACAGTGCTTGTTTATGAATCAGGGATGGGTCGAGTATTGAAGATCAGTACTTATGTAAGTAGTGAGTACTTGATAATTTCAAAGTACTTGAATGTGTAAGTACTGAGTACTCAATTCAGTGCCTTTTTAGTGCCTGTAAGTACTGAGTACTACATAAAGTACTCATGAGTACTAATGAGAATATTTGAGTACAACACATTTTATAGAATTAACAGTTATAAATGATTATAAGTTTTAAATGATGGTCACAATTAAGGTATGATACATGATTTGAATGTTATTCAAATTGTTGGCGGTGTTGGGATTTCGCTTTCTCATCTCCAGCTGTTCCCTATGTAATTAAAAAGTGTTTCAACACTGTTGTTTTCGACATGACAACTGCAATAAATAGTTTATAAATGAATCAAGAAATCTTGAGCAGATTACTCTGTACAAGCCTAAGGGTGAGAACTTGTTACTTCTATTTACCCAATTGAAATCTGCCACTTTGCAAAGGTGTGAAAACCATAAGTGGCTTCTATTGTATATACAGGTACATATCCAGTCCTGTGCATGCCCTTAGAGTAGTTATTAGTCCTTTAAGTGCCACATTTATGTGTACACTTATCATAACTGGGCTGAATTGTATATTATTTGAATATATTAAAGGTTTATTAAAGTGTGAAAGTAATTTATGAATAATTCTATGAACACTATCAATACTGGATATATAAGATACCTTGGTTGAATTTTATATTATTTAAATTATATTTTACTTTACAATATGATTAAAGTGTGAAAGTACTCATAGAGTACTCATCAAATACTCATAAGTACTGACGATTTTGTTTCAGTTCGCGAGTAAGTACGAATACTTGTACTCATGACTTAAGATGAGTACTGAGTACTGATGAGTACTGGAAAATCGGTACTCAAGTAAGTACAAGTACGAGTATGAGCAGCACATCATGTTATGAATCATTTTTGAATTGCGATGTAATATCTTGTTTTCAAAACTCTTTGACACATGTCCTCTATAAAAGTGGCTCACATGTTCATGTGAAAAGTACATTTACGATCTACGGTCTATTTAAAATGCTCTTTATTGTCATCCATTTTTAACATATTAACTTATAGCCCATGCAGATTAAATGTGTACATATTTAATGAATACTTATCAATGTGCAATGACTACACAGATTCTTTTAGAAAATAATGTCATAAAAGTAAGCGATAAACCTTCAGTTGAGAACGAATATAGTTTGCTTATTTAACTTAATCCAATTTTCTCTCAGAATTGCCTAACAAGGTTCCTTGATGAAAACATACTGGTAAAGGAAATGAATTTTTTGTCTTACAAATGTAACCAAATACTCATTAAATGATTTGTGTATAAGTAATATGCGTCTGAAATGCAATGTCTCGTGAAAAGTGTGTATGCAAGTGAACATATACATTCCTTGGCGCGAAACTAGTTTATTTAGTATTTTATAGGAGATAATCACTGAATATGGAACAGCTTTGGAGCTTAATGTACGCAGATTTTATTTGCAGAGTCCTTAGAGCCTTTCCGTTAGACCACGAATTTCATCAACTGTTATAAATGGCAATTTTTAATGTGGCTGAGCAAGTGATGAGTCCTGTTTCACATAGTAAAACACAACTAGAACAGCCTGTCGCGTGATACATTATCGATATAACAGTAGCAGTAAACATTCATATGTTTTAACTGACATATAATAATGCACATATATTGCTATCAACACATTTGGTTAACAATGTATGCGTGACCACGACAAAGTAACACGAATATATACATTTTATAGATATTTATTTCCTACAACTGAGAATGCACATGCATTGCTATGAACTAATTTGGTTAACAATGCGTGTTTGACCAAGACCAAGTAACACTAATAAACACAATACACATTAACATTTACAATAAAATCCTGAAGTTTACAGATACACATACCTAAAGTAGTACAGATTATTTAAGAATAACAATGTATTATGGAACATTTGGCTGTTTCCGTGTACCGTTAGACATCAGGTATGTTATAAACACACATTTAATTATAGTATTGATATGGACTGGGGTTGGTTGAAATGTTTTACCTTTAGATAACTTGCAGTAACTTTCCTTTTAGTGTGTATGGTGTAACGAACATAGTAAGCAAAATATGCATATGGACCTGACTATACACAGCCCCACTAACATAAATCGAACCATGTTTGTAATTTACCATTTTAGACCAAGTATCTTGCAATTGTTCTTTCTTTGCAAATTGTCTTGAAGACTGTCTGTTCCGAGACGCATTTTCACTCAGGTTTTTCAAAATGCACTTTCATTGTCAATACATAAAAGACACTCTCCAGGGTTGTAGGACACTCTGATTTCATTAATCCATACTTATTATACGATGTACTTCGTTATTGTGATCGTTATTTGTAATTTGCAGTGAATTTTGCACTGTCAATTATCCATTGTCAGCCATTTTGGAATGTTGAATTGTGGGTAATTTGTGCATAGCAACACCCCACTGTGTTTACATTTTGATGTATAAAACTATTTTAGGCATTATGTAAGAACATGACCTATTATTAGCAGCTGAGGTTAATTTGTGTTAAATTGTATAGCTGTTACTTGAGCTTTTATAGTCTATTTTACGATTAATGTATATCACTAAGTAGCGTTCTATATTGGTTACAACCGTTGTTGGTGGTCAAGTGGTGACCCGTTTGGGTCGCAGGTGACCAGATTTTGGTCACTAGTGACTTTTTTGGTCACAGTGGACAGATTCTGGTCTCAGTGGACAGATCTTGGGCACCAGTAGAAAGCTGGGTATATAAAGGTGGACAAATCTTGGTCACCAAGCTTATTCTAGTGTAAAATCTTGAACTGGAAACATCTATGTCGAATTTTCTTTAAAATATGAAAACATTAAAGTAATAAAATAAGTAAACATTTATAGAGCTTCAGAATATTTAATATTAGTATGAATTTAACAGTGGAAGCCACATTATTGAAGTTTGTATTCGGCACTGAACTTTATTTCATTACTGTGTCAGTGGACTATTGAACTAAAGACGACTACTTAACGCTACCATACTATTAGTGAATACTATTAATAAACTTGTTGAAACTTTAAAGGGAACTTTGTGTCAGTAATTCTGTAGAGTAGAAAGAACCACGGAACGCAACAGTATTGTTTCTTGTAACACCCGAAATTAAAAGAAGGCAAATACGGTTAAGCATCGCATAGTTGCGTAGCATACATATAGTTTAAACATATTTTATTTCTATCTGGCCGATAGAATTTTGAAACATACAGCACTATGATATATTTCATGAGAACATTACCTAAAAGAGTGTGTATATTGTGTGTGTATTTGCTATTCAAATGATACTCATATCACTTGTATAGTTAATACACACTTCGTCTTTAACATTTAAATTGTGAGTTATGTCGATATCGTATTAAAAAGCCAATTTCATACACCACTATCGGTGTAGGTTTCAAATGAATACTCAACAAATACTTTAATTTTATTTATTTATACGAAAACATGCCATATTTTGGGTTAACAAATGAATGCAAGTGCATCAAACATTAATCTATTATACGCCGTGATTTTTCATCAGAAACAAAAACATTTGATGTTCTCTAGAGAAAAGCGTATTGTAATATGTATACCGCCTGTACATAAACATAGCTATTTAACCTGGCCTTACATACAATGATAACAGTTGGCGATAACGCTTACATGTATTAAAAAGAGACATACTCTTTAGCTATCTAAGTTTTGCTCATCATACAGTAAAACGTCATTTGCAATGAGTTCATAAGAGCTAAAATGAAGTGCATACTGTTCGTGTTTATAAGGGATACATAAATAAGGACATTACAGGAACCACTCAGTCGTTATCATGCAATCCGTTATGTTGACATTGCTTAAAATAGCTAGTTTCGTTTCGTAACGATTGGAGTTCGTATTAAATGAATGCCTAACCACGCATCATAGCCCTTAAGGCTATCCAGGCCGCTCTCTTAATTGCCAGAAAGGCCTTTTAATGATGGCCAATATTGTCCAATGTTTCCTCGAGTAAGCGAGGCTGATTTCCAGCCTGTTGGAAGTGCCATTTACAGACTATCCATGCTAGCACATCTGATTTCCAGGTTTGCTAATTCGCGCAACTATAGAACCTATACTATCTTTGCGTGGTTTGTGTATTCAACAAAAACGATTTCTACCTTAGAGGGAATATAACATTTGGATTTAAAACAAAGTGACACTATCAATATATGTATGAAACGCTCCAGTTATTCAGTTATCAGTGGAGTCAAGTGCTATAATCAACACAGCAAGTTTGTAAAGAATATACCTTTTTGAGGTGCAATTACTCACTATATGTTTCGTGTTTGTTCTTTATTAGAAACACATCATGTCATACCTATGCTTACTTACATTCACTTTTTGTCAATGTAACACTGAGTTTATTAGTTATATCAAACGAATTATATTGAGATGTTGATATTTACTATGCATTTCAATTGAACATTAAATCAACACGAAAAAATACATGATATTTAAAACTGTTCATGTATAGCCTAAGATTAACTATAGCACACATATGTTTTGACAATGTTAACATACGACCTCTTTAGAAATAGAAAAACATTACATAAAACACCAGACGTATCCTAAATATGAAAATATATTTGAGGCGAGTCGTGGGAGAACCGAGTTTAATGCATGTGTCGTCCGCACAAACTAATCCGGGACGGCACTACAGATAATTTATGTTTAGAAGATACGTCCTTGAAACAGAAAATACCATACAAGCCGAAAGTGTCGTCCCGAATTGACTTTGCGGACTGCAAAGGCTGATCCGGGACGACACGCGTGCAGCGCGTTTTTTAAATCAGTATTACACACTGATACAAGTTAACAAATTGGAAATGATACAGTTAATTGAAAGTGTTTCAAGGATATTCAGAACTTAGTAATGATGTTAGCTGTAAAGAAAATGGATAATGACGACAGAAACTAGATTTCACTGAACTCCAGGATTGTTGTGTATCGTGTTGCAGGCCTTATTTCTGTACAAACAGTTACAAACTTTACCAACAGTTTTAAATACACTTAACACACTTACAACTTTTGAAACTTAATAATTTTGGAATGTGACTCAACATTCATTATCGGGTATTTGTTTGGAGACAAATTTTGGCTAACGCAAAGCATGCGTTCTGACCAGACATGGAGATTTAGAAAAGAAATCGCGTTTCTGGTTAGCACGGTAACAAGAAAAGAGAATTTAAATGATTGTTGCTGGATATTAAACACGTTTTCGAAGAAGTTGATCGGAGTCATCATTGATCGAGGTAAAACTAATAGTTGTATATATTTTGTGTTCAGTTTTGGAATACTCGGACATTATCGTATGTTTATACTCGTACCGTCCGATACGGAATATATTGTACGCACGCGCGTCCAATATGTGGAAATATTGGACGGTCACGTGGCACGAATGACGACAGCGGATTGGATGATATAAATAGATATATAATAAAGATCTGTGTTAGTCAGCAGTGAAAAAACATTACATTATGGCTAAGTATGAGTTAGTTTTGGTGAAAGTTAAACTGACTGGTTTTCATTATAGGATAAAATGTAGCTAAAATCACATTTTTGTATTCAACAAAATTAAAAGATAGCTAACCTGACCATTTCGTTCTAACACTAAGGACATCATCAGCAGTATGTTCAAAAGCTGTCTCAGATGTTCGACAGATTGTACCGGTTCGGTGTCATTAAATATATACTATAGTAAAGAACGTAAAGAGTCATCATTGTTATTTCCAATATTGATCAGAGTAGCGGATGGCCTCTGAACTATAGTCTCCGACTAATTTACGCACTATGAAATAATTATATAACGTACAATGTGGCATTTGTTTCTTTCTAATGCAAACATATTTATTTTGCTATCGTAAATAAGTATGCGCTCTCGACAAATAAAAAAAGAAGTATTTGCATGTTTAGTTCATAGACTCTTCTTTAACACAGTTTAATGCATTAAAAAGTTGAATTGTTTTAATAGTTTAGTTTTGCACTGAATTATCGGGACGTATGTTGTGAAGAAAACTATTTGTCCGCATCCATGAAATAAACGTGTACATTGGTAGCGCGTGTTGAAAATTCACGCATTATTTAAAAAACAAACACATGGATTAATGAATGAATGAATGAATATATTAATTAATTAATTAATTAATTAATTAATTAATTAATTAATTAATTAATTAATTAATTAATTAATTTATTAATTTATTTATTTATTAATGAATTAATACATTAATTTATACATGTATATATGAAGGGATGCACGTACGAGCGAGACAGGGATGCACTAGCCCGACTGTACGACTGTTGACTGTTAAAGGCCAGTTATTTGCGAAAGACAGTCAACTTCCACAACGTATATGTAGGTATATTTCGACATATTATTGTTTAAACACTACAAACACACATTTTGTATGTTTTATTTTCCGCAATTCCAAACGTACTACGTACAAAAATAAAAACGAAACATTACAAATGCATATTGAGCATTGGTATAAAGCTTTCTTACTTTCTTGCCCGGTTTGTATCTCACTATTTAGCACGTTGGTGTCAATAGCATGCGCAGGTTCATTACCACTGGAATTAAATCATTCATTGCAAGACTCCTATTAACCTTTATCGTTCGATATGATGCGACGCATGTTTCAGCCATGTTGCCAGATTCGTTGCAAAACGGATAATAAACGTATTGAATTTCGGAAAAATATGGCATTAAAGGTACTGCGGCATTGTTCGTAAATCCAGAAAAGAAGAATGACGTGTTTTACAGTTCGCAAAGAAAATTCCATATGTTTCTCCGTAATAAACATGTATATGATTTTTTTCGGTTATGATATATACTGTACGTATAGGCATTTAGTAAGCGGACTGACAGATAAATATTAAGTACATGAAACAAGTTTTCAATTTATTTATATAAATGTCTGTTTCGCTAAAGGCATCATTGCGTCTGTTTATCATAGCATTACGGAAGTGAATTTAGAGGCAACAATTTAATATGCACTGATACTAAATACACAATCAAACCCTAAATAACAGACACAGTTGAACCGCATGTTTGATCCATGCTAGGAATTGAATACGACGCGTATTAAGTGACTTGCCCTTGTACTGTAATGATCCAAATGTGTATGCGTAAACTGGACATTTTGCGGATTATATGTATAAGCAGTTATTTAGGGTTTGATTGTGTATTTAGTATCAGTGCATAATAAATTGTTGCCTCTAAATTATTATTATAGTTTATTTTATTACCACTGGTTTATATCGTATGCAACTACAGGCTAATAAATAGTACTATGTTAATCGTTCGTCTTCTTTGTATGGTCGATTTTTGTATGACGTTTTATAAGCAGCTTTCTTATTACGCTGGGCACCGATATGAAAAGATTAATAACTATAAGTATATTTACAAACAATAGCAACGATCGCCTACCCATTTCGATACATTTATATTGCTGTCATGTACATTTATCATCGAGAAATTGCTGGGACTGATAAAAAAAATGAAGTGTTGATAATAAACGTCTGATAGACATATTCTTAATAGTGTGTAATAATGTGCCTACACACGCAGCAGAACATCTTATGCACGTTTACCTCAGATCAAAGGTCGCACATATGTTCACCTACTGTGTAGGGTGAAAACACACGCCAATAAGAACCATATGCTCCAAACATACATTAATATTTCTGAATTGTTTAATGTTAATCATGCTAACTGCATCATTACCACATACATTTAGCGATATAATGTAAATTCCATTTTAATATTCCCATAAAAAGATCTATGAAAAAATAAAACACAAAAATAAACATACAGCGTTGTAGAAAATCGAAATTTGAGAAGAGTGAACTATCCAAACAGTCATGAGCTAACATAGGTGTAAATACAAGAACATGTTATTGTTCTTATTAATTATGTACACAACAGTCAGTGTTTGTAACGTCTGGTGTAACGTTTCATCGTATGAACAAAAATGTACTTAGTGTTGGCTACATTTACTTTGGGACAGCTTTATAGCTTAAGTATCTAAATCGAACATTATTTCTTAATAAGTAGTCCGAATCAAGAACGTTTCATTTGTTTCTATTATGTTCATGGTTGTGACATTTTAGTTTTCGTATGGATTTTGTTATTATAATAATAATAATGAACAGACTATTTAAATAATTGTTCACTAAAAATGCCCAAGAACTTGATAGCGATAATATACCTTTTTTAGGTTGTTTGCGTCCGCATACTAGGACCGAAAACTGGGTTAAAGCCCGAGTTCGAAGCATACACAACATTCCTCTAGAGAAATGAAACCGAAACAAATTAGTTATTTACTATAAAACCGTATATTTTATAGTATAGTGTAACCCAAAATTGATCACATGTATGATGTCATTTTTAATAATTACCTACCGGGCCGCGCCCAGCCGAGCTGGAATCGAACTGCATGTAGTAAGTCGCCATTTTGTTCCTGTGTATTCCTCGATTCGAAATTTAAAATAAGATTTTACATTGATTTCAGCGTGCATCATGCATACAGTAAATAATTTACCTATCATGATATCGTTATACTATTATTTCAGCTTGCAAGCGTTTAATAATGGACAATAGTAACAAGGACGCCCGGTTCACTCATAGGTAAAACACAAACTTAAAGCCGGTCGTTACTGGCGCGTTCTTTTGCTTATTATGCAGCTTTTTGTTCGTTAGCACACTCTTTTAACGCACTGAACACGGACTGTTATGCTACAATGTATGTTAAACAAGTCCTTTACGGTTAAGCATTAATATTTTTAATGTTTGTCGGATTCTTCCATCATGATCGTCTGTTGAAGCCGTTATTTGCGGATAATTATTATCACACAATACATAGTTGCCAGCTTTGTACCACAACAAACGCTTGCAATATATTGAACGTATGTTAAAATAATAACATTGATACGCTTATATGAATTCCCAGTTACATTTCATAACACACTTTCTGCAAAACATAAGTGCTTAACACAGGATGTAATACACGTCCGAAGTAAACCAAAAGTTTAAAACGAATACCTTTTATTTGCTTTGTCACTTAGAATGTTCTAAAAATGCTTTGTTAGTAACTTCCCTTGCAGTTTAATGATATGTTTAATTGGGAAAATATAAATCAAAGTATATAATAACTTTAGTCGAAATTCAATGATACTTTCAAAGTACAGGCCAACATTAAAAACAATGAGTTAAATTGAATTAATTTCATATAAGTGTCTGAATAACTGCTTTTCACAAATATAGTGCTACAACATTGTATGTTAATATACATATATCATCCGTAAATTCCTTAGTGGGAAACTATATACCCAGTTCTTGTAATTTCATACATTGTGAATGAAATGAATAACTGAATGCTATGAAATAGCTTTACAGCATACTGTTCTTTCATTCCATTGAGTATCTTAAGAACTGTTGTAAATGATACCTTTAAATGTAGCTGAGAACAGTTGTATTTAAAATAGTAAAAAGCACAACAATTTAATGTGCTTTTGGGCAAGGCATTATCAATATAACAGTAGTATGTAGTTCCGAGTTGAACCTTTAATTGCAAAGAAAAACTTACTGCTGTGTTACATTTGAGTTGGTTCCCGACACTCTATTAATATAATAATCAATTCGGTTATATTTCTTTATTAAATTAAGATTAATATTATCATCCGATCCCCTTCAACTGCAGGCTGCAATATAAATCCGCATACAAGTGTTACATTTACTCGCATACAATTAATTTGCTGAGGATATTAGCCTTAATTGCAAAGGCTAGATAGATATATACGTAATGTAATATTACTTTGCTATGAAATCTGTGAATAAGATTTTATATTAGTAATCGATTTTATTTTCAATTTAAAATATGATATCAAGCTATATGTGTACAGTCGACATTGTATGTGATATTGCATTTGTGACCAACTTGGAAAGTGTTTATATAGTTATTGCCTAATCCACGCACATTAATTATTTTTTTAACGTAAAACAATCGCATTGCTACGTATAATTGCAAAAACAGGTATTCTAAAATAAAACCTAATGGATACTGTATAAACAAAAATATTCGTGTCACGAATCATATAATGGTAGCATATGTCCTTAACTAACAATCATATTTATTTCTTCGTTCTGAAATTTTATTTCTGTATACGCGTGGAGTAGACTAGTTAAACGCTTCTTTAATATGTAGATTGCAATCAAATGTCAAAAGCTTCATGTGCTCATGCAATGCAACACACATGTTTATTATAGAAACAAACACACATTCTTTGATCTATTAGATTATTAATATTTAATTTTAAGTATGCTCTAATTCTAACATATGTTCTACCCACGATATATTTCCTTCTTTACTGTGCTGAAAAACACAATTTTGCGATATGTGCACTTTTGTTTTGTTTACGAGTTTGCTAGCACGCGCCTTAACCATTTTATTGCAATTTATATTGCAGGTGTATTTTGAAAATACATCAGGTGTCTCTTCATAACATTATGAAATATTAAGTCACATAGTTCATATAAATGTGCGCGTATTAAAGTGATGAACAGTTATTTATGCTGGAATTTTAAATATTTGAACATCAATTTAGTGCGCACTTGAAGCAATATCTCAAGTTATGCGAATTATTAACCTTGCACGCTACCAATATATCCATACTTATCTGGCTTAAATAAACATTTTGTATTTAAATATATGTAAGGCGTGTCGTGGGAAAATCGGGGTTGAATGCATTAAGCCCGTGTTTCCCGGGACACGCCTCATTTATATTATATAAATAAAAAAAGTCCCTTACTTTCCTAGAGACCAAACGACAAAAGTCATCTCTAAAAGATGTTTCCTATGTAGCAATTTAATCATGATGTGACGCATATCATGGTCATGTTTTTGGCCAAGAACGAATAAGCACAGTCATACATTCATTCGTATTGCACACTGGTCACTTTCACAAGCCACAACACGAAGTCATCTTTACAAACATGTATTCTAATAGTTTGATAAATGCGACCAGTAGACATGAACTATCCAAAGTATATGCCAATCGAATGATAAAACAATTCTAAACGCACATCGGCAAGCACTCAGGGACCTTATACATATTTCAAGCATATTTCAACATTTGTTTTAACGATAGAAATCACACACGGATATAAATTCGCTTCAAAAGGTTAGTCTTTTTGAACGGGTGTATGAATTATTTAACGGAAGTAGTTATTCAAGGGCAAATGCATTTTAATGGGTTATTGTGATTGCGAGATATAAAGCCACATATGGTTATCGTTAACAAAAACAAAACAACGATTTTTAGGAATGATTTGTATAAATGTTGGGTTTCACTGTATGCCGCTTTCTCACTTGGTTGGTGTCTCACTATATTACTGGTTGTGGTTAGCATACACAGATAACTTATGAATGTTAATTTAAAACACGTCGTGCAATTCTACTTAACACCTTTGCATTTAAATATGAATGCAATGTCTACCCTGGCCCTGTTACTAAACAAGTTGAAAATTCGCCTTTCGTATTGCGGAAAAGTCCGACATTATTACAAAAAAATGCGTGAATACCATGAGAATGACACAATTCTATTGCCCGTACTTAAAGCATAATCGAGTGGTTAACATTAACATGTTCTGCATGTTCTGACGAGCATGCAATGATTGTGATGGCATGTACAGTGTACTTGGATGAACATACTTCTGTATGTAATACTGTCAGTGTACTTGGATGAACATACTTCTGTATGTAATACTGTCAGTGTACTTGGATGAACATACTTCTGTATGTAATACTGTCAGTGTACTTGGATGAACATACTTCTGTATGTAATACTGTCAGTGTACTTGGATGAACATACTTCTGTATGTGATACTGTCAGTGTACTTGGATGAACATACTTCTGTATGTAATACTGTCAGTGTACTTGGATGAACATACTTCTGTATGTAATACTGTCAGTGTACTTGGATGAACATACTTCTGTATGTAATACTGTCAGTGTTGTCAATAAGTAATTGAATTGATATTTGACAGTACGTTCATGTATCATACGTATTATTTATTTATTTATGTAAATGAACGTTGAGCTAAATGCATAGATTTTTTTTATCGAAACATTATAGCAGTGAATGAAGCAACAACAAAAAAAAAACGTTAGTAACCTTCACAGCCATGTAGTATGCACTTGTACTAAATACACAATACAAATGGCATATAATTGCCTGGTATACCAATAAATGGAATTGATACTGATCAAGCGTGCAATTTATGGATTACAACAATACAAGTGCTACTGGCGGTGTGTGCGTTCAATTTCATTCCTCCAAACGATCTAGCATGCGTACACGTATATATTGAGCCTATTTTAGAGTCATACATTATCTATCAGTTTTGAAACACACAAACTAACCTATGGATTTTTTTTTTTTTTAATTTCTCGATTCTTTATTTCGTATTTATATGCTGTCAGGTGCATTATTGCACAAAATTCGACGTATTCATTAATATTCACATTTAACTATGATTACATGGTATCCTTACGAGTATTATGCAATATTCCCACTCTTACAAGGTACATATTTATTGGTAAAGACATTCTACACATATTGCGATGAACACATTAGGTTAACGATGTTCACCAATTAACACTACATGTTGTTTAACGCACGGTGACCCATGCATCAATAAGTGGGTTGTAAATGACCCAATACGATTTTTGATACTTAACCTACTAGTTATTTATAAATTATTTATCATAAAATTATTAATTAAAATTACAGTTTTTGCTTAGATTAAGCATGTACATTGATCCTGGCATCATGATTGCTGTTATTTTGAACTAGTTGTGAAATATTATCACCAATACTTACCATTGTTCATATTTGTTCATATTTATAGTTCATAACATTAAAGTCACATTCATTGACATAAATCAATTACAGCGTATTCATGATAACAGATAAAACATTATTCTATACTGCAAGTCATGACTCAAGATTTTGCAAAAACATGCTTAAAAACGGGTAAAACATCGATTCGAAACATTCAACAAAATAATGTTTGAAATCGAACTTGAAATCGAATCGAACCGAGCCATGGCTAAATCGATGCAGCTGTAATCTAATTGTTGCTCGCCATACACTGAACTCATGTGCAAAGGGTTTGTAAAAACAGAAATGTAGTGCACACGTTTCGTATTTAATTACAAAATATAAAAAAACGTGATATGAGCAACTCGGTCTTATGTTCACGTAGTATTTTTATAGCCAGATTCCGACGTCTCTTTCTCAGAATGTTTTACGTCATAAATAAGTAACTACTTATGGAAGCCCTATCAGTGCCGCCATCTTAATAGCAAGATAGATATTGCACTAATAGCCAATGTTGTTCAATGTTTCCTCGAACAAGCCAGGCGGATTGCCCAAATTTTGGAATTGCCATATACAGGCCATCAATGCCCGTCGCATCTGCCTACAATGATAATTGTGCTCATACACGCAACTATACAGACGTTGCTTGTGATTTATATTCAGTTCACGTAAAGCAGAAGTCTTTGTTACACACGGTGATGGATTACATTGTGGATTTATTACATACATTTAAATAGTAAAATTTATTTGTACACGTTATTCAAGTATTCAGTTTTCCTTGGGGTAAACCGCTGTTATTAACACAGTAAGTACTTAATTCGCGACTTATACACACCTTTCGATTGGGTTGTAGATAGACTGTTTAGGAAATGTGTTAACTTCTATTAGTTTTTGAAATAAATTAATGTTGAATGCCACCAACACAATCGTATTATGGATAATTATTTTAATGCAGTGATGCATAATGAGATCTGTATTTGAACCTTTAAAACGCATATTTTAAAGCAAACTTTCATTATATAAATCATATATTGCATGAATTATATTTTATGATTATAGTTGTATTTTCTGAAGTAACGAGGTCTTTGTTGGCAAAGATTTGTTCTTATCTTATTTTCAGTTAATTTGATATTTTTTTATATATATTATGGAGGTATATATTTAGAGGTATATGTATTCAGTAGGAATTACACAACACTTAAAGAAATCAACGTAATTCGAACTTGATATTGTAAATAACGAGTTATTTACATTGTTTACTAAATGTTTAAACAAGTAGTAATGTATGCGTTTATTTTTTTTAAAGTGTATTATACGATTATAACAGCATATTTGGTTTGGTGGATGTGTAGTATTCAAAGGTAAGTGTCGCCAGTTTTCAGTTGATTATTTGCTATCAAACTGTGTCGTTCTAGTTAGGAAGAAGTTGTACAATTATACCAATTGTGAATCCTTTACTACTGTTTAGTTTTATTTAAATGCAAACAAATATATATATATATTTATTTGTTTTTACATTGCTACAAAACATGCTACTGTTAACTTAAACGTTTGCTTGATATGAGCTTTAGTCTCTTATGTGTATGCAACTAGAGTTTCATAGTATGCTGCCTTTGTTCGATTAATCGGAATCTATGCTTTAAATATGGAGGTAAGTAGAATATACGTTGATTATATGTTCCAAACATCCAGTGGTCGGTTTGAACAAAGACACATTTTTAGAAACTTTGAAATGTATGTTTTGGTTTTATTGACAAATCGTTTGAGTGATATAACGGTTGACTAAATTTACGTATAGCCTGAGCCTGTTTATTGCGTTAAAACGACAAAACAAAACAAGACGTGTATTATTAATGCCAACATATTATATTGTCGCTGATGTCGGACATCAGTTACCATACATTTTGTCATCGAAGAGAAATCAGGCTGCAAAGGAGATATAGTCACATACTTATTACTGAATATTGTAGTGTACCGGAAAGAGCAATGAAAACGTGTTGTAATGTTGGAAATATTGAATAAGATAAAAAGTAATTGTTTATCGAGTTAGCGTAAATGAAAATATATTCCAAAATCAAGCACAGGAAAATATCCATACATCTGCCAATTATACATTTGATACACTTTTATAAATCCGTACGTCGGAGAATCGTTGCTTTTCTATTTATGTATGCAAACGAGCGTATTGCCAACACAATTGGTCTGATCTGACAATATAACTAGAAGTCTTAGTGTTTACCTAAAAGACAACGACGTCGTACACGCCAGTTTACTACTTATTAAAACACATTGTTACAATTTGCAATTAATCTTGCGTACGTTTTTCTCAAAGTCATTATTACTTAAATCTATGCTTTTATTTCAATTTAAAATGCATACTACCAAAACAGACATATATGTCAATAACATACTTAGTCAATAAATGGACCGTTACGTCGACTTTATATCAACGAACATCGCCGAACTTTGGTTTATTGGATTTCTATGTACATTATTCATGACATAAAGTCCTACATTAAACGTAGCCCATTCCTTCATACCGAATTAGAATTGTGCTCAGTATCGTCCTAAATGGCTGCTGCTAATCCTCGTAGCACTACTGCTGACCAGTAGTAGTAGACAGAGCATTTTTGATTTATACTTCAAATGGACCAGGGCGCGTATTCATTAATCCATTCTTATACTTTAAAGATGTAAGAATGGAGACTATTCTTTCAACCGTTATTTTCTAAAACGGCTGTTATTTGAGTCTATTCGAATTCATGAACGCATGTTTTAGCATTTTATTTGGAATGGCATATTAATGACATAAAAGACATTGCTGCCCGGCATATTTACGATCAGACAAGTAATTTGTCTAAGTCTGTTTTGTATTTTTAAGTCTAATAATGTGTTGGTGAATTCGGGCCCTATTCACATATTGACAAGTTGACAATTTCAAACATGTTGTCACCGATTCCAGAAATAAAATTGCATTATATACAAAGAAGCGAAAAAACACCCTTGGTACAGAAATATGCACGAAATTAATGAACATGGATAAATATTGCAACATCCATACAGAGTTTGTTACGCTTACGTCCATTTAAAAAAAAAAAAACAAGATTACCTACACAGCGTTAAAGAAGCACACCATAGCATACAAGTCCGTTAGCCTAGTATTATTCACGAAAATATGTGAATATGCCACTTCAATGTGTTATTTGCAAAACGCTTCGACACGTGTTATCTATACATGAATTAAAAAAAAAATAATTTACGGGCTATTTAACATGCGTTATCGCCGTGATCCTGTTTAATCATAGCCGCCATGCAGATTCAAGAACCGTGTCAAATTATACATATTTAATAACTGAATATGTGTAATGACTACAGCGACTGAATCTGTTACATTTTACAGGTCATAGTAATAATAATAATGATAATAATAAAATTAATAATAATTTAATAATAATAATAATAATAATAATAATAATGATAATAATAATAATATAATAATAATAAAACTAATAATAATAATAATAATATTATTATTATTATTATTATTTATTTTTATTATCATTATTATTGTTATCATCATCATCATCATTATAATTATAATAATAATAATAATTGTTATTATTATAAGCAGTAGCAGTAGTAGTAATAGCAGTATTAGTAGTAGTGGTATTGGTAGTGGCCGTAGTAATAGTACTACTACTACTACTACTACTACTGGTAGTAGTAGTAGTAGTAGTAGTAGTAGTAGTAGTACTAATAGTAGTAGAAGTAGTAGTAGTAGCAGTAGTATTAGTAGTAGTAGTTGCAGTAGTAGTAGTAGTAGTAGTAGTAGTAGTTTCTACTAGTTGTAGTAGTTATTTTAAACCTATTTGTTTTAGCTCGATTGTATCGAAAGCATGAGGCTAATTGAGACACTCTCTTGTCCGTTTCCTTGGTAGAACCAGTATTTGGTGTCTTTATTGAGAAAGACCATTTGAACGCTCCCCGTGTAGGGATCGAACTCACGACCTCCCGATCGCAAGGCGGATACCATATCCATTACACCACTGCGACATACTAGCAGTAGTTAACTATGTTCTATTAAATTGTTCTGCTAATTTTTTGTCTCAGAAACAATTTACGTGTTAGTACCGTAATCGATCGTATATTTGTTATTGTGATTGGAACTTGCAGTTAAATGTCCTCTGTATTACCTTAAGGCATATTGTTTTGCAGGAACACGCACGTGTTAAATAAATGATGCAATAAATATGCGATATTAGCATGACGTTTTAATTGTATTATGTGAGCATTTTCGCAACGAATTCTAAGACGATTCCTTCGATGAAAACATCGAGAAACGGGTAATGCCATTTTTGTTCGAGTGAATAAACATACATACATATAGTTGTATAAAACCATAATAATGTTAAAACTATAGGTCCCGAAACAATCACATGAATACGCACATAATATTGTAACAGTATTTAATTTAAAAATATGTGTCTTAAATACTCGTGAATAATGGTACGTTGTAATCAAAATACACGCAAATGCAAATACAAAATGTATCTTTAAGCGTATATTCCTTGGTGCGAAACGAATATACCCAATTATTATAATGTAATAGATAATAGTCACCGAAAATGAAACTGCTTCACAGCTTATTGTACGCGGATTTTATTTCCTGAGTCTCTTAAGAGCCCTTCCATTAGCCCATTATTGCCATCAAATGCTATAAATGACATCTTTAAATGTAGCAGAGACTAGGAATATATCTGTTTCACATAATAAAACACAACAAGGCCTGCCTTTTGGGTAATGCATTATCGATATAATACACGCATGAAGTTCCGAATGTGTACTTCGTATAGAAATCGCAACTGATCAGTCGTGTAGTTAGTATTCAATAACTATGCAAAATATACCGTGTTATATAGCTAACGGTATATTTATTTTATTATTAATTTTATTCTTTTTAATGTGCAGAGTAAAACATTACAGCGTGTTGAAGTTCAGTCTTACTATTAAACAACGGCAATTGTTTTGTTGTTTGTTTGTTTGAATTTGTGCCGTTTTTAACAGTATTTCAGTCTTATAACGACGGTCAGTTAACCTATTCACACTTTTTACTGGACAAGCTTAGCCGATCTATGCGGTTTACCAGTACTAAGTGCACATACATATGCCGGTAACTGGCAACTTCCCTACTTGAATCAGAGGTAGGGGGAGAATGGCCGTAGAAATAATTTCCTGACCAATCCCCCCACAAGTTATGTGGCCGACCTGGGGTTCAAACTCACGATGCCCGGATTGACAGTCCAGCGCTCTACCAACTGAGCTGGCTGGGCCCGGCCCTTAGTCCTTCTTAAAATGAACAGATCGAAATATAGTTTGATACATGATACATGCATTTGCACAAACGCTACATCGCTGCTGTGAGTGCATCTATCAATCATTCCCGTAGTAATAAATGGCCTCGAGAAAGGGATCTTTGTTGTATCTGTAAACCGTTTTACTTGCTTCAAATCTATTTCGTCTTTCTGCGCAGTGCTTAATCGCGACTCAGTCAAGTATTTGGAAAGTTTATCCTTAAGATGCGTTATTTGTCTCCAACCTATTTGTTTATCTATGTTCACCGATTTTAAATCTTAATTGTGTAAACAGATAATTCGAACTGCTCAGACAAGTCGGCTTTATGAACATAATTATGCATTACATGTTATGTATTATATATTACATATAAAACATACAAGTTTTTTTTTCTTGTTTTCTTGTGTTTCGTATATTAATAAGAAATTACTGTCAATAAGTTTCCAGAGTGTCACATTTTCTTACCTCAACTCTAATTTAATGTGAGGTATTCATTCTCTATTACTAGTAGTATTGCTTGAAATTGTTTCGAGATACTACTGAACGATTCTTTAATCCACATTTTGCACAACAATGTTAAAATCTAAAAATCATACATGAGCGAATGAAATGGCTCATATCAAGGTATAATATTCAATCGCACACACATAATATGATATATTACCACATACATCTTTATGAAAAGTATATTGTATCACGAAATTATTTCCTACCCACGTTAATGTTTACTGCTTAACTGAGCTCATAGAAACCATTTCGTGATGTGCGCGCCTTTGTTGTGTTCACGACTTTGCCATGCGCTTGCTTCTTAACAGTTTTATGGAATTTTATTCTGTGGTTTTATTCTTGAATTGCAATAAGTGTGTTTTCATTAATCAAACAATGTGTATTCACATACTTCTCAGATGTGTCTTATAAATTAACCTAGCAGACCACATTAATGACAAAAGTAACTGAAAAGCCTAAAAACATGTTTCTCCCTAGGGCAAGATGCAATTTAATCAGGAACCAACCTTAATCCTGTTCACATAAATATTGCGAAGAATAAATATCCACCTCCACATTAATATATATTGCATATTGGTCGTAGTTAATAACGTTCAGAAGAACAAGCGGCTGAAGTCATCTTAAACCGCATGTTTTATACATCAGCCCTGGAGCCATCAATTTTTGTAGTATAACCCCATCGTTGTGTTAGCATTTTCAAAACTAACAATTATAAGTACACAGTGACCTTACGCATATTTGACACGAATATGAGAATGTGCTCTAACGATATAATATGATTACAGAAAGCTTCCTCTATAGTTCCGTCTTGTGAACTCGTTTAAATAACTATGTAACGACGGTTTTTATTCACATGGAAATGCATTTTAAATGGATTGATCGATTGCATAATAGAACAACACATCTGATAACAGCTAACGAAAATAAATAGAAACAACCCAAATTCACCCTGAACGATGCTTGGAAACAAATTTTAAAATGTGATAAAACACTTATTAATCCAAAGTGTCACTGTATTTTTTGATATCACGTTCCCACTTTCTAGCACAGTGGTGCCTCACATTTTAGCTCGTTTGTTTCATTAGCCTACACATGTTAATAATGTATCGATTGAACACATTTAATGTCCAACTCATTATCACCTCTAAATTATAAATGCAACTCATGTTCCTAAGCGTTGCTGTCAACCACGTTGCAGAATGCATTACAAAGGACATATTATATTGCAGAAAGGTATGGACGTTATTATAAAGCGTGATTAACGTGAGAATGGCACAATTACATTTGTTGTCAATCCATAAAAGCAGAATCTTGTATTTAGCATTGTGCGAACTGGTTTGCATCAATACACATGACTGTTATGTTGTTTGGGTGTGATATTGCCAAGTTAGTCAATTGGTAATGAGATTGTTATATAAGTACTACGTGCATTATTCAAAGGTTTTCCATTATGAACGTTTCTCTAAAGGCTGTTATCGTTTATCGTAGACTTGCGGCAGTACATTAAGATACTACTAATGCAATATGCACTGATACTAAATACAAAATAAACCCCCTGATAATTGCCTATATAGAAACACTGCGAAATATACAGCCGAGGCATGTTTATTTGGATCGTAGCAAATTATGCCAGTGACCGTATAGACATATCACTTCATTCCTACATTGAATCGACCAAGAATACTTATTAAGTCTGGTTAGGAAAAATCAGTAGTGTATCTGCTTGGAAAAAAAACGACACACGATATGATGTTATGAAACGCCTAATTACACTTATAACAAAAATCATTGTATCACCATCGTACGTTTGGTTTGTTACATCTGACTAAAATGCACGATCTTCCTATAGGAATCGTGTTTTAGGACATCGTTTTAATCAGAATGGTTGTTTCGTTTGCTTAAATATTGATTTCGTATCTATGGATCTGTTTAAATTGACGAAAAGAATGTAGTAACGATATTGTTTGAAGATCCAATATATATTTTTTTATTCTTGAATGTATGATATTAATTTTATAAACGTTTGCAATATGTGCTGCGTACCGCTATAAGTGCCATTAAATGTTTACATTTACTAAGCAAATGAAATTACGTAGCACATATAAGAAATACTTATAGATATTTTAAGCAGATACTACTACTTTTCAGAAAACGAAATTATCGCACTCGTTAAACTGCACTGCATTTGTGTGTGTTTTAAACGTGGCTTATGCTCTCTGCCTGTCCGGGTGAATAATTTTACACAAAAAGGAAGCGATGTAGTATTTAATATGCATATTGAACATTGCTTTAACTTTTAAAAGTCTAATATACAAATATGGACTTTTCAGCTGTGCAATATCATGTGATGGTGCACAGCAATATTCATTTTGAACGAGGCGACAGCTGAGTTCAATATGAATTTTGCCGTGCACCATCGCATGATATTGCACAGCTAAAAAGTCCATACTTGTTTTATTATATGACTTATAAAATAATTGACAGGTGACGGCGTTTAAGAAAAAAGGACAACACACGTTTATTTGTTTAAATCATGATATCAAAACAAAAAATATATAATTCGGTTACTTCCCGTATTCTAATTGTAAAGGGAGATCACCGTTTTGGCTCACGAGTATTACCGAAATTATTATTCGGGAAAACACGGAATTAAACGAAACCAGTCTCGGCAAAACTCGCAAGTTTGTTTTGATTAGTGTGCAATATCATCTGATATTTGCACGATGGAAGTTTTGTTTTGTTTGTTTGGAATTTTCGCCGTGTTCAACAGTATTTCAGTCATATAACGGCGGTCAGTTAACCTACTAACACTTTTCCTGGGTAAGTTGGTTTACCAGTACTAAGTGCACGTACTTATGCCAGTCACTGACAACTGCCCTTCTTGAATCAGAGGTAGGGGAGAATGTAGAAATAATTTCATGACCAATCCCCACAGAAGTTATGTGGCCGGGCTGGGAATTGAACCCGCGATCCTAGGATTTGTAGTCCAGCGCTCTACCTACTGAGCTAGCCGGCCCGGCTACGATGGAAGTAAAAACTGTGCAACATCACGTATGATTTTCTTTCACCTGTCGCTGTCGCTGAGCTAATCAAATAACGTTTATTTATAAGTCATATTATAACAGATTATACTTATCAAATGTTTACACATAAATATATAATTTACATGTTTCATCATAAATGGAGTTTAACAACCCCAGCAAGCTGAATATGTTGCTTGGGCAACAAAACAATTAAAATGTATCAACATAATTCGTTATTTATAAAGCAAATCAAGGTACGTATATATTGTTAAACATTTTATCAGTCCGTTACTGAAATCATCAACGCCTATAATTATAGATAGTAATCCATTTACGTGACATAATCTTTCAATATCAGCAGTATATTTATAACTGACACTTACGGTAATTGGACACTTATTTAAGGCAATAATTATTTAGGAATCCTATATTTGGTTCTTTGCAATAACTTTTGAGTTATATGTTCGAATTATTTTATTTCAGATCCACCGATTTTTGTGCCTCAAACGTATTGTTAAAAATTCGACATTATACGAACCTGCACCATATGTTATATAAACCTTATTAAAGTCAATAGTCTTAGTGTCTGATTGGCATCGACCATATTCAAATTGTAATACTAATACATGTCGAGACAGCTGAAGATGAAAGTAATACTATCAATAATACCATTTTATTTCTGTACTTGATTTTTCATGTTGTGGTTTAGCTTGTATCGAAACAAATGCACACAGTTCTAGTTATTGCATAAACACTTCATTTTGTGTTTGGATCAGTTTTACGGTTTAGTGTACCACAGTTTGAGTCGAATTGTCTCTTAAATGGATCATGTCTACAAAAGTGGCCCCAACTTTGAAAATTTTATAATTTTATGTGCATACAATAGATGTTTAAAAATGTACGTATACTGGAAAAAAGTGTATTCTTTTTTTAGAATTAATTTTACATAATTTATTGTCGTATTTGTTTATCCCTGTTTTTGTTTACACAACACTGACGTCAGATTTGTGTGTATCTAATATATCCATAGTATGAACATATATTTCCACAAGTCAAGATATCGCAGTTGGTTAATGCGCTGTCTGTCCATTGTCATTTGTTCATAAGACTCCTTCGCCGTAAGTTCGATATTCACTTTGGGTTTTCTTGTTAAAAGTATCTTGGTTAATTTGTGTTTATCATCATACTCGTAACGTAGTAAATTATTAATACTGTATTTATTTTGCTATTTTTATAACATAATTACATTAAAATTGCTGAAGGAGATCAGCGTTTCTTAGACATAGTATTGTAAGAGCCTTTCCGTTAAAATCATCGCTTGCGTTATTTTCATTGTGAAATAAAACGGCGGGAAAATATTCGTATGTTCACATAATAAAACAGTATTGATTGCCACTATTGTCGGTAGCTTAGTATCAATTCAATTTTGGCTTTACGCTATATTGTGCGGTTTGTTATTATTATCTGACGATTGTACGCATGTATGTGGCTAAAGGCATTGTTCATGCCGATATGTATTAAATAAAGCGTGATTGAAGACATTATTTATACCCAAGCAAGAAACAATTTTTTTTTTAAATTTGCGGAATAATTATTATTCGAGTACAGTGGTCAAGACTGGTAGTGTATACTATTAGCTCAGTGTTGTACGAAATCAAGACCAAATGTAATTAAATATAAATAGTATTTTACACAGCAGTATTATTGTCCAAATAAGAATAATTGTAGCAGTTATTACGATATGGTCTCTTTACCAAATATGCCTTGTCAAAGTCAGTTTCACAGTTTTAAGATTTAAATCAAATAATACATAAAACCTCAAACGAAACTGTTGGTTCTCTATTATTAACGGGTAGGTATAAAACGCAGCTTTTAGAGCTGCCTGCACTATGTAGGCTGTGTTAAAGGGGTTCAAAACACAGCTGTGCAGCCAATATATATATCGTTAAAAACGCAGCCAATATAGAGATAGTAGGAAAACGCAGCCTATACAGGAGAGGCACAGACGCCAAGCAAAGTATATAACCAATTATTTATTATTTACTATTTATATGCATTTTTTTTCAATAATTAGGTATGCAGCCTTCAATATTCTAACAATTATGAAATAATTTAATTTAATTAACAGTTAAAATAACTATTATTGTGTCTACCGGTAAATGATAAATTGCGTTACTATGTCTAAGTTATAGTGTTACATTATTTTGACTGGAAGTTAATATACATCATCATAATATTTTTACTATGTTTATACAATTATTTATATTAATAATTACATTCATTTCATAATTTTAATATAATTTGGAGGGTAATTTATTACAAAAAAAATCAATTCGTTTTAATAATTATTAATTAAACTAATATGTGCCAGTTACATAGATTGAACATGACTTTTAATAGATCAATTATTTCGTATTTTACATAAGTATGTTTTTAATTGTTATTTAGTTTAAACACATTTATTGCCAGATATATACATATACAGTTATATATGGAGAACACAATACAATACAACATGTGTATTGAGGCAACGGAATCAAGACGAAAGCTTTAAGCTTATAAAGTCTCTCTCCGGTTTTGTTTTAAGTTCGTGATTATGTATGTGTAAAGAGGCTCGACTAAACAAGAATAAAAGTGTTTTGATATTACTAGCTGGAGGATAACATGTATGCAGATGATAACGATGGTCAATTAGAAAATATCATAGCAGAGAGAGGATTGGTAACAAGAAAGATTAAACAAATGAATGACAATATATTTATATATATATATATATATATATATATAAAATTAAAAGTACAAACACGTTACATGGGATTAAAAATATATATTAACAATATAGCCAACGCGTTTCGACAAAGCTCATCAGGGCATAATACAATATATCATAACGTCAAAATGTCATAGTGATAACGTCATTTCAATTATGACATCATAACGTCAACAATTATTATATAAAATTTAATTGTGGTTTAAATATATGAATACAATATTGCTTTTTCGCTAACCTAGCTGAAACACTGTCCGAAACTAGTTTATACAAAGGAAAAATTTGAAATTTCGGTTCAGATGTAGAACACTAATCCAGGTGTTTACTTAAAGGCTTCTGTCTTGTTGATGTTGTTGTGTATATATTTAAAAAAGTAAAAAAATACAATAAAAATGAAAAAAAAAAACACCAGAAAAACGAGGAAGCAACCTGTGACACTTATGCTACACCCGATGCAGAGAGAGTTAATGAAAGAGATAATGAAAGAGATCATGTGGTTAATAGTTAAGAGGAAGATCGCGTGTGTGTGACTGCCTAGAATCGACTGGATGTTTTATTACAAAGTTGAACAGCTTCCACGATGGATTTATTAGAGTCAGTATCCAACGTAGCGTTGCTAGAGAGGAATGTTTCGAGAGAAGGCTGGCAAAGAGGGATCACTGATTGCATAAGTGCTGTTCTTATATGATTATAGGCCGGGCAAGAAAAAAAGAAATGGTAGTTGTCTTCGACCATCCCGCAATGGCAAAACGGAGACTCAACAATATTTTTAACAAATAAGCGTTTGTTTAGACCACTGCACATTGGAGGACCTGGAGTCTTCTTGGACCGTGCTAAAAGTGGAGGTGTGTTGCGGTTTTATTTGGCCTAATTTTATTTTTGAAAGATGCAATTGATCTAGAACGTCGCGTTTCCGGAGGCAGATTATTCCACAGAGATATTGTGTGTGGCAAGAAGGAATTGCAGAGAGTGGACGTGGACGAAGAGGTACCCGAATGGAGTCTGGGTTGCGTAAATCATAACCTGAGGGATGAGATCAGACAAGTATGGTGGTGTAAGATTATTTTTCATTTTGAAAAGTTGAGTTAGGCTGTGCTGAGATCTGCGCGACTCCAACGTTTCCCAACCGATTGATGCATATACAAGATTTTTAAAGATTATTCTGGCTGCCTCTAGCTGGATCTTTTCTAATTCGTCCTTGTCATACCGAGTACAGTTTGACCCAGATAACGTCATCACATTCTAAAATAGGACGTACGACAGAAGTGTAAATCGTTTGTAAGCTTTTACGGTCAAGAGTAAACATAAGCTTCCGCATAATGTTTATACGTTTCCATGCTATGGATGTGATGTGTTCAATTTGCGAGTGCCAAGTACAATTGGACGAGAATATGATGCCAAGATGATTGTGATTTGAGACATCTTTGATGTATTGATGATTCATTTGCAGCGGTGGGTGCTGTGGTTTGACTGTTTTGCGAGATATTATGAGTGATTCTGTTTTAGATGGGGTTGAATTTCACTAGCCAGGTGTTGGTCCAAGATGATATTTTATCGAGGTCATGATTGAGGGATATTAATGATTGCAGGGGATCCTCTACGATGACATACAAGGACGTATCGTGTATGTATATTAAAAATAGAATCGGGCCTAAAATTTATACCCTGGGGAACTCCTGCTTTAATGTCCCTTTGGGTTAGAAATACTTCCAGGAAGAACAACACTTTATTTACGAGATGAGAGGTAGTTAGCAAACCAATTGAGAAGAGATCCGTTAATACCAACTGCATTTAATTTAGCTAATGTAGCTTAATTGTTATTTTGAAATCATTACAGAGCATAGCTCTTATTCATATTAATAGTCTCGATATATTTTATTATAAAAAAAAATAAAAACGTCTAGATGTGACCTGATATGATTGCATATTAAGTTGTTTGTATAATTTATGCTGAGTTTCAACCGGTCTGCAAGGCCTGTAGTTATTTTTTATTTCCAACTGTTATGAATATGTATATAATAATTTGTGATGGTTGAAACTAGTTCCTCTGAAATCTATGGGTTTTTTTTAATAAATATTTTCATCACACTCTTCGGTCGCGACCAGTACTTAAACGAAAACGTATATCAGGTGTAACAATGTTTCATATTGAAGCGTGTTTTTTCCCCATTTTTTCCCCATTTCTAGAATTGACTAGCCTTAATGTTTACGCACTGTTTCTGAGATAAAATAAAATATATCTTCTGTTCTGGTCTTGTGGTCTTCAGTATAATGTAACAACTTTGTCTTAAGAATTAATTTCGGAGACGAAACGATCCATTTAAAATTCTTATTTGGATTCTGTTTTAGTAAAACTAAGAATTAACACATCATATAAGTTTCATAACTGTATTGTAATAACTTCTAATATCTAATAAATACACACAATTAATTCAAATCTAATAAATTCATTCATACATCAACCATATCAATAAGTGCATACCAGTTCAATAATTATGAATAATCGACATTATCATAGTCAGTAGCGTTTTGATTGGATTTTGGTATCTGGTAGCTGGTTTACTACTATTACACCTAATGCCTACAGTACACTTGTGTAATGTAACACAAACGATTAACTAATTTGTCTTCAATAATATGTCGGTTTAACATGTTAATCATGGGGGCAGTATACATGTGTTATCGTATTATCTCCACGTGATAGCAATACAGAGAATTTCTTTTTTCACGCATGCTAATTGTACTTATAAATACATATATATATCACATTAGCGTTTAAATTAATGGACGTGACATGAACTTTATCATCGTCGACCCCGACGACACCTACGTCATCATCACTGACTCCGACGACACCAACTTCGTCATCACCAACTGCGAAAAAAACCAACTTCATCATCGCCGACGACGTCATCCATAACATCGCCGACTCCGACGACACCTTTTTCCGCATCGCCGACTCTGACGATACCAAATTCATCATTGCTGACGACACCAATTTTATCATCGCCGACTCTGACGACACAATTTCATCATCGCTGACAGCACCAACTACATTATTGTCGACTCTGATGACACACACTTCATCATCGCTGACGACACCAACTTCATCATCGCTGACAACATCAACTATATCATCGCCGACTCCGACGACATCAACTTTATCATCAATCACTCACGCGAAGGTCTACGCATAACATGCTTTACCAGTGTATTTGGTAACTTGGATCGCTATCCGCTTAACATAACAATATATGTGCAAATTATTAAAAAAGGTGTAACATTATTAGCACTGATAATATAATTATAAACAAAGTTGTGCGAACAAGCTATTGCAGGGTGTTATAATAGACTTAAATTACTTTGCAATATATAGAAGATTATTAACATTTTATGCTTTATTGTCCATGTGGATGAGGAAAATATATATATATTTCATATATTCTAAATACAAAACGCGATTTTTTTATGATTATTTTTTATATTAATGTGCCTAACTCTAATTCCATTGACTACATTTCACTAATTGATATGTATTGCCACTGTATGTTAATTGTGCTATGGCCATCTGCTCTTAAATTGTCTTTATTTTATCTTTTTGTTTTGTTATGTAATGTTGTAGTGTGTGTTTTAAACAATACCAAATTTAGCTATCTATGTCTACTGTTATATATGGATATAATTTAAGAACTGGTGTTACACAATGACTGTACTGTACACACTTTCATTTCTAGGCAGAATCACTGTAACATCAACTTAAATACACGCATATATATGTTTATTTACAATGCTTTATTGTACTGTATAAATTTTATCTTTATAGCTTATATATATAAATATATATATATATATATATTATTGAAAATTATGTCAAGAAATAAAGCATTAAATATTAAATTGCGTTTATTCAATGTCCCTTACTTTATTTATTTTTTGGCACAGTCTTGTTTTACTTAGGTATTTATTATGAGCATTCGCTCGTGTCTATTCGTTATTCTAATTACTGCATTTTTACACAAATCATAGTTAAATTGCAGTTTAAACAACGTTTTCATCAATGCATATGAAGACTGCACATTTCAATAAAATACAATTCATTAATTGTTTTATGATGTAATTTATTATCAAATTTACTTACACCAAATACATTTATTTTAAGCAGTAATCAGGACAATATTTAGTATATATATTTTGCTTAATAAATCATCCCTTTTATATATAGATCTAAGCTTTAATTTCTGAAACCTAAACACTTTCCATTTCTAAAACATGTATACTTATTTTCGTTAATATTTTAATTAATCCTCATTAATTAATTTTAATTAATTTAAACTCACCCTTTAATTAGTAACTGATCATGTTTTAAAACATTCGGCAATTTTCAATAAAATATTTCTGAATGAATCTCCATTAACTAATACAAAATCCCATTGAAGTAATTTTCCTTCTTTGTGTATATTGGCTGCGCTAAAAGCTGCGTTTTCCCTATATGTCTAAATTGGCTGCGCTAAAAGCTGCGTTATACCTACCCATTATTAACAACGTGCGTCGTTTATTGTCGTGTTGAACTGGTCAATTTTAACAGAAACGTATTACCACTTTCGTTCTTTTTTAGCAAAAGTTAGGGGTCGTCTTTTAATTGTGCAACTGAGCACTGTAGCGGATATAGAGACTATTTGTTTATTGCAGAGTTAAGATCGTATTTTATTTAATGAGTGGTCATAAAAACAATATTTTCACGAGTGGCGCAGCCACAAGTGAAAATATATAGTTTCTATGACGACGATTGAAATAAAATACGATCTTACACTGTATTAAACAATTTTTCTTTTTATTTCAAGCTTTTGAACGATACATAAAAAATGCACGAGATATGCTAAAGCGTCATATGCTTTGTGTATTATGACGTCATAAATATGACGTCTTTATGATTCCAAAATTGTCGATCGCTGTTGTGGTGGGAAAATAGTGCCACTCTTACTGCGTCGTTGTCGCTTAATTATATTTGTATTGAATTTTATTATGTGTTTCCTGTTGTTTAAAAAGGCCGATGTTTACACTGACGATTAGGGTATTCAAATACTTTCAAAAAAATAAACACAAGGTAAAAGTAGTTCCATATAACCAAGAGTGAAATGATAAAACGTCTAGGTCGAGTGAACTGATCGGGTTATCATTCACTGTTATTCACCACTCATTCACCGCTTAGCATGAACAAAATGATAATCAATTATCCAATCTGCTGATGGTGGTTCTCGGAGGACATATTCGATTCTTGGCCTTCGTTCTATACGAGATTGTTTAATTATTATTATTGAAGTACTAAATATTACCTGAATAAACTTGTATATAATCACAATTCCTATTTTTCCAATAATAACATGTTTTTACCGTGAACTTATTACTTGTTATTTTATTTTTATTTAACTAATTAATTGCTTGAGTTACAAGCATGATTCACTGTTTATCATTCGTACGCGAGACGTTAGAAAAAAGGTACTACAGGCCACGAATGCGTTAGGTTACTCAGCAGTATCATTCAATGCATGCATATTACAAGCAGCAGCTTATGATACAGCTTGTCCTCTAAACTGACTATCTCATTTTAAGGTTGTAATCCAAGCAATAAATAGTAACTTACTGACATTTCCGAGTTAGAAATTTACAACTGCTGAATCCTCTACATAAACAACTTACTGCTACTATTACTGCTATTACTTTTGCTATCAAGCAAGGCAAAACCCACTATTTATGGATCATGACTAATTGCCTATAAAGCGGAATGTACAACACTGTTAACACGAAACAACACTATTCACAAACATTAGTAAAACTGGGGATCGGTGGCTATCTCTTTAAAACAGATAAATGAACGCATTGAGGTATAAACCTACGTATATGTGCGCTAAATAATCACAATCGGTATAATGACATCTGTATATATACGTGCGTGGATATTTCAATATTTCCATCAACAATAACAGTGTGCATCTGCACATGCTATGTGCGTGTTATATGATTCGCATGGTTATTGTACTGCACAGCTTTAAATAAATTAAATGATCTTTTAAAGTTTCCAAATACATGAAAACTATGATGTAGAGAATTTACCATTAAATGTGCATGCTCACGGATGGAAAAGTAAAGGTGACTATATAGCATAAGGCATCGATATTAGTCGAAATTCTTTTGTATTTGAAACGCGAAATTAAATTATTCTATAATTCCTTTATAACCTATACGCGCATAATACAACAACCCAGATAATCAATCCCGGTAATCCGGAGAAGGATTCCCGCGCAAGCACAACTATGCATACCAACCTGCATGTGATTATACAATATTTGAAACTCCAATTGTATCGAACAAAGAGAAACCCTTATGAACATGTAATTATCATTTATTTATGGCAAGTGACAAAACGCCAATACAACACAACACAGGGCAATCGGATCCGTGAATAACTCGTGTGTGTGAGTGTCGCTGATAATCAGTGTTGTATTAACTGTCGATACATTACTTTAACTGCAGCGTATGGCGTAGGCGGACGCTGGGGAAGTCAATCAATCGTCCGCTGAAGATAAACTGGCAATGGATGCTACTCCTAAATGAGTTACCTGTGATAAGAAATTTTTTCTGATTGCTGGCTTCTTCTCTTAAATACCGCTGTTGATTTTCGTTGTCGTTTTGATAAATCAATCACCTGACAGAGTGATATGTTGCGTGCAAAAACACATATAAACCAACAACGACATTCAGTGCTTAAAACAGGCACTGTTACTTCTGAACTAGAAGCAGAACAGAGTATATTTCTCTGTTCTAGTATTTCACAGTCGAAACACTGCATTGGGAAATATTCAAGCTGTTACTGTGTATTTCTTTAACACGTGTGAGTAGTGCGTAAGTAACAAGGATGACTTTGTATGGTTTATCACGGATATGCAAGAAAATTAACACTGTCTAATAGTGAACATCACATGAAAATTATATGAGCCACATCATCATCTCATCATATGAAAAAGGTACACCTTTCATTTTCTGTTAACTTCTGAACATATAGGTTATGCGTCTTTGTAATGTCATACTACTTGTTCCTACTTGCTATACATCGACTAGTATGTGTAAAGTTCACAATTAATAAAATGTATATCCCTTATCAAAATAACCATATTAATAACCTGGAACATGTCTGAACATTTTTGCGAACGTATAGTAAGTCAGTATATTTATTTAAATTGTCGTACACTGTATATGTGACAAACTGTCAACTGAGGTAACATTAAATACAAAATAGAATGCAACATCTGCTTCACCATCGTTAAAGAAACTCATATTATTAAAGTAGTTTATAAAAACCCTTTAAAATGGCATTAGCTGCAATGTTTACGTTTATATCAAACATTACTATTGTATACCAACAGTTTAGTGCGCAAACTTTTGCAAATATGTGCAAAGGCTATGTTTTATTTTTTAAAACATCCAACTAATTAGAAGCATGCACAGGACGTAATCAAGGAACTTACAAGCAATTGAAACCTTATGGGGCTGAAACTCATTGAAGAGCTTTCGGAGATTAATTAGTAGAGTGCATTATATTGATTGCAACATTGCATCATTGCATGTAATCCGGAATGAATCTGGGACTATGATTAATTTTGAAATGACATTACTTAGCCCTTATTGTTTGATTAACTCTGTTTTTTTTGGTTTTATGCATTTAAACATCATTGCGGTGTTGATGTGATGTATTGTCGTGTTTTACTGCGTGTTTTATATTTATTTATGTATGCATTAATTAATTAATTAATTAATTAATTAATTAATTAATTAATTAATTCATTAATTCATTCATCCATTCATTCATTCCTTCATTCCTTCATTCATTCATTTATTTATGTATTTATTTTTATTATTTGTTTATTTATTTATTTATTTATTTATTTATTTATTTATTTATTTATTTATTTATTTATTTATTTATTATTTATTTATTTATTTATTTATTTATGCGTTAGGTTAGCAATTCAGTAACGTGGTTTCTTCTTGTGTAAGATATTTATTTATTTTACACCCATTTTTTGAAAAAGTGGTTGATATATAGGATTCGCGTTTGTTGGTCTGTACGTCGGTACGTCTGTAGGTCCGTGCGTTTGTACGTCCATACGTGTGTGTGTCCGTAGGTCTGTTCGTACGTCCGTACATTGTTGCATATTTCGTTCCGCTTCAATACTTCTTAATTATACCTTCCGATTATTATGACAAACTGATGTGTCGCGTTCATTACACATGTGACCTTTGTTCTTCGAAGGTCAAGGTCACAATTCAAGGTCAATTGATAAATATTTATATTTCGTTACCGTTCCATAACATCTTACTGCCTTGAAGGATGTTAATGTAACTGCAGATTATGATTCTTCATGACCAGTCAAGATTGTCGCGTACACTTTCCATCCTTGTTTGTCAAAGTTCAAGATCACAGTTCAAGGTCAAAAGCCATCTATTTGTATTTTGTTTCCGCTCAATAATATCTTAATGCCTTTTTTCTCACGACCTGATGAGTCGCATGCTTGACTTATGGCTGTTCGTCAAATGTCAAAGTCTAAGTTTAAGGTCAAAGGCCAATTATGTGTCTGTCAGGAGCGTTATATTTTCTGCAATTAGGGATTTTCAAAGAACTTGAGAAATGATCACTTTTATGAGATGGTATGTTGGGCTCATGAACCAGGGTCCCTGTTTAAAGATGATGGTCACACCTATAGGCCAAGTGTCAAATATAAGGTATAATATTTTAGTTCGGGATATGTTTTGTACCTACAAAGATGGATTTTCTTATAACGTATAACAAAATGCTCACCATCATGAGATGATTTGTCCCTTTAAAGAACAAGGTCTGTGGGTTCATATCACACTAAACTGCCAGATAGTAGAATGATGCATTTGTAAGAATCATAATTGTGTCCAACACGGTAAAACGTTAACATCAGTTTTTTTTTGATCATCACGATCAGTATAAGACACATGTATGTAGCTGAAAGTTGAAGGTCTCTCTTCAAGGTCAAAGGTTAACAAGTTGTCCTGGGAAAACATTGTTCTCTTATTTTAGCCTGTCAAGCCGATTTTTAGTCGTATGCAGATCATTTTTTCAGTCAAAACATTAAACGGTGACAAATCACCACAACCCGCAGGTTGTTAGTTAGTTAGTTAATTAGGAAGTTAGTTAGTTAGCTAGGTTGGTTAGTTAGTTTTATTGTGTGTGATTAAATCTGCATTGACTGTTCCAAGGGGGTCACATAATTTTATCCATATTTATGTGTTGTGTTCTCCACGTGTTTTTTGTATTGTGCCGTATAGTATTGGCAGTTGGTCACTTACCTAATGTAGAGGATCCTGTGGTGTTAATCCATATTCATGTGTTGTGTTCTCCACGTGTTTTTTGTATTGTGCCGTACAGTATTGGCAGATGGTCACTTGCCTAATGTAGAGGATCCTGTGGTGTTAATCCATATTTATGTGTTGTGTTCTCCACGTGTTTTTTGTATTGTGCCGTATAGTATTGGCAGATGGTCACTTGCCTAATGTAGAGGATCCTGTGGTGTTAATCCATATTTATGTGTTGTGTTCTCCACGTGTGTTTTGCATTGTGCCGTATAGTATTGGCAGATGGTCACTTGCCTAATGTAGAGGATCCTGTGGTGTTAATAAGAGTACTCTTTGGCTGATGGAACTTGACGCAGCTAAGTTTCACATTGTGTATTTGTGTTCCTCCATTTTAGTATTAGCTTTGTTGAATTTATATTGCATTAAGCAATGTCTGTGTTATTACTCAATATTATATTTAAAGTTAATAGACAGCCTAGCCAGGAGGGAGAGCACTAACAATTCATCTGCATTTTCTTATTAAACAATTAAATAATAATATCCACAGCTGTATAATAACGGACAATGACTTTCTTCTTCAGGAAATATACATACCACGCTTTTTGCCAATACAAATATGACCAAACAACCAATTAATATGTCAGCTACATTAATAAAATATTCGAATAATTTTAAAATATGCGCATGGTTTGCAATTCAATACCATGATAATTTCTTATGGAGAGCAACGCAACATTGAACATGGTTTGGAATTTCCGATGACTTGTTATGTCACGTTGCTGGAAAATGTGGAAAACACTAACTACACTTACATATTTCAAATGGGTATATGAATGGTATCAGATCCGGTATTACATTAAGCATATTATATTTCATTAAACGTCTGTAGCGTCAATTCTATTTACAAACATACACACCACATCCCGTCATTGTTTATTTGGCGATGCTTGCAATTGTAAAGATAATATTACGTCAGCATTCGACGGTTTAAATACGCGTTTATTTTATTGTCTGTTATTTATGTAATAAAAGTAAAACCACAACGACTTATTAGAAAAGAACTGTACACATTTCAGCTGCACCAGCGGTATATACAGACGAAGCGAGGGATTCCGTCATTATTCGATGCTGGTATATATTATAATAGTGAAATTCAATTAAAGATTCTAAAGTTTTTGATTTGTGGTAGAATCCGAGATGAAAACTACATATTAATCGATAGATATTTATATAACGTGATTTATAAAGCATACCATTATTACGATGATCACTCGCGATGCATGAACGTATGTCAAAATAAAACTAGTATATTTTTAATGGAAACAATAAGTTTCCAGGACGATCATTTAACGCCTAATGAAGCATTGCTTCATACGCTAATGATCGCCTCAGCCAGTTGTGTACATTCCATCTTGGATTTGCTTCATTAGGCGTTAAATAAATGTTCAATGAATATGGATTGCAAGAAGTATATGTAATCATTTCATTTGCAAGACAATGCCATTTTTGAAAGGGGAACAGACAGTAGCAGATGATTGTCAACGATATGATCACACTAGCGCTATGCAAATTGAGTCTACAATTGGGATACTTATGGGGAAGCAAATATATATTTTATAGAAACATGAGTAGATTTCAGAAGATATAGAATATGACTTGGACAATATTATTCATTGAATGATGAATGCAATTTCTTACTGTTTTATGCAAAGTGAATGTGTGCTGTGGTAATACAAACACGATTTTTATTGGAAATGTAATAATTCTCAATAATATCACCAATATGGAAATGAACTTTTATGTAGACAGTCAAAATGGCAGTTTGTGTTTATATAATTTATTTTAAATTGATGATGGTGAAAAGAATACTATTTTCTTATAATCAGCTATAAAACAGTTACAAACAGAACAGTAATTATATTAAGTAAACTCTTAATTTAAAAGCCCAAACAATTCCGAGAGAGATAATTGTATTGTGTTTGTTTTGCCAAGCAATGTTTCACATGAATCCATACTGTCCAGCTGTGTATTTGCCATACTATTAGTAACCATTGTACTGCAATGTATTGTATAAGTATATGCTATCATTTGTTAATGCATTTGGAATGATATAAATACAAAAATGTGTAATATTTTAATTTTCATGTATAATATTCCAGCGCATGAGAGTACGAATCCTAACTTAGAAAAAACATATGAGTAAAATCACTTTTGAGTACTTTTCGACTTTCGAATTATTAGCCTCATGTTATATGATCCATGTGTATTAGGTCTGTTTCCTCTGTCCAATCGCCTTCAGTAAAGGAAAATATCAGTGGAACCAGGGGTCCTTCATCAAGGTTGCAAATGAAAGTCAGCTCCGAATGTCATTTAACATGGTAAATCGTGAATATGAAAAGTTTATATCACACATCTTAGTACTTTTACATATTGTATATGTATATTTAAATATACAGCATATATAGTTTTATTAATTAAGACACTTTAGATATGTTTTCATTGTGGTCGCCCTAGTCCTTTAATGCTGACATTTATATTAGCTTACCACTGAAAAAAACATGCGCTCAGATATGTTCAAAGAAAATATAGCCATATCGGGTAACGTGTCCTTTAGGTCAAACTGTAATATGACGATTTTTTTCATGTACGCGTGATTCGTTATCCATATCCGAAACCGTATATGTAACAACATATGTATGCAATATTTTATTTACAAACATTAACATATTCAGTCTTAACTTATAGAAACGTATTAGTTTAACGTCAAGTCGCCTCAGCATCCTTCATTTATGACTTCGCTTTACAGAAAAATAATTCAGCTCCAACCAAACATAATACAGAAACCTGCATGCTGCGGGTAATTAGCGGACGAGTTCAATAAATTTACAGCATTTCCATAAAGTCCATATTTGTATCTTCAAAGCTAATATGTTTAATTAGAACATGTATTTTAAGTACACTATGATATGTAAGAATTTGAACATACAGTGTAGTTGTCTAGTCTATACTTAACAGTACAATAAACTTATATGACTTTACAGTTCAGAATAAAGAATATCAATATTATCTATATACCGGACATTTGGTTCAACTTCGTTAGGTGTTTGGTCATTTCATTTGAAGAATTATTTTCGTAATTTAGTCAAGTTCTTATCGACTCAATGTTGACATGTTTGACGTACATACAAGTGGGTTGGAGTTGGACATAATTCGATTATAATTTGTATGAACCTGCTATTACGAATGTGCAGCTAATACATAATCTATTGACGATGTATAGATCTGTATTTGTACGTGTCGAAATACAGCAAAAACAAAGATACTGTGTATTATCATAGTTTTTTTATTCGTGTTATAACTTTGTATTTGATAGAACACAGCGCTAAGCCATAAGTGGAACGATATACAATCTGAACAGCATGGCAGGAGATTGTTACCTTAAGATCAAACAGGCTGCAAATGAAACTGGGTCAATCACTACAAGTGAAACTTCAATCCTTAGGTCGTGCTGTAATAACGTAGTACTTAACATCAAATGTTTGTTATGTACCCAATATTTGCACCTATTAATGTATGCGATGTTCTGAACATGTATGCAACATTTGTTGTATGATTTTCAGTGATATTACTAGATATAAAATAGCAAACGCACAACTAAGAATGTATTGTTGTTTATTATGATGTTAAGCAAAATGTGTTTGGTCAGTATTATTGTATGTACTTATATCGAGTAAGGAGCACTATGCCACATGATCGTACTACAACTATGTCCAAATTTCGCACAAATAATACTTACTTTATAATATATATTTTTTATAGCAACAAAAACAATACAGTTGTGTTTTCACATTATTTAACCAACGAATATCATTGGGTATTAATTACAGTAAATATAGTATTTTATTAATTGACTTTATAATAATAAACGAGAATCTGATCAGTTTGTTAGCTTGATACGATGTATACCTCGCCAATACGGAAAAATCGCGGCCAATACGAAATTTAGCCAATCAGGATTCAGGATTAGCTCGGCCTTATACGAGATGGCAAGTTTTTTGACGCCATTCTGAAAACGTTCAGGACAATTAACTTTGCGCTTTGTATTTTTACTAAAACTTTCTACATGTAGCACTCCCACAAAATAGCGTGAGCTTGGGCAACATTCGTACTTTTTAATGTATTGGACCGCGTCTACCGAGTGACGAATCATGAAATCCTGACGACATCGACCACTTCTATACTTCTGTTAAGCGTTTGTTTATATAAACATAATGAACTTATTTATTAATATTTGGATTAAAATTGGATTGGATGCACCTCAAAAAGGGAAGTGTATCGGCGAGTTAGCTGAGCGTTTGCTCTGTCAACTTGCCGACAGCATCTTTACACTGACAAGAGAGGATTCAGCTGAAAAGAGGCTGGTGGAATGTTCTTAGTAAGTTAGTAAATTATTCATTTTATTTCAAATCTAGTCGTCGTCTTTAGCTTTTCAACAATGTCTTAAGCATACGCTGGAGCATAATTATTATTATTATGTGGATTTGTTAATAATATTATAAAACAAATGCTTTCTGAAGTCAGAGTCTATTCGTTATTCTTAAGTCTAAGAATGGTTAAAGAATGTGTTGGTGAATACTGACAGGTTTGCCAAGACTTGGTCAGAATGGTTACAGAATGTGTTGGTGAATACTGACAGGTTTGCCAAGACTTGGTCAGAATGGTTACAGAATGTGTTGGTGAATACTGACAGGTTTGCCAAGACTCGGTCGGATAACAGTCCATATCGATTGGTGGTGTTAAACCTTTTTCGACTTTCTCGATAAAAAAAGCAATTATTATATGTACTGTTTGGTTGTTATATTTGACAATCCACAGTTTAAAGAATAATACATTGCCAATAAGTTATGCTGGCGTTGTTACATTCTATTAATATCGGAACAATAGCTTCGATAGATCTAACTTGTACTATTAAAACTGGAAGATGCTGCATACTATTTATATTTATATCGAAACAACATTTTTGATACTATTAAAACCGAAATATGCTGCATAATATTATAAAGTTAAATTGTAATTAATTAGTTGAATTCATATTGGCCTTGTTATTGGGCTTCAGACAGCCGTATTAACATTCAACTAATTAATATCATTATAATATTGTGTTGATACGAATTGTATTGTATTTATAAAGGAAAAAAAACAATGGAATTATAATCATATTTTTGAGGTATATGTATGTATTAACATGATGGTGTAAAACATGGATAGTTACTGTGCATGATTGTTTGCAACGGAAATCTTTATTATTTTTTGTTGATACACATTTCGTTTTGCTACTACATGTAAGAGCCTATGTATATACCGTGATATTTGCACAATCATATATTAAGCATCATCACCACTATGTAAATAATGCATTTTTATAGTGAACTGTATGAAACCGTCTTACAAATAAGTATGAATTATGATTTCTAATTTAAAAAAGAACACGCCATAAACGTAACGATTTTAAATTGAGTTAGTTTCAAATATGTTTTGACTTAAGGTAGAAAGATCCTAATGACTTCGGAAATACTCGCGAAATATCGGTTAACTTCGGCCCATTCGCCACTAACCGTAAATCTAATCGATCTGATCCGTAACAGAAATTATTTTCTTGAAATAAACATTACTTTTCGAATGTTGAGTCATTTTCAGTTAAATGTGTGAAATAAATGCTTATTTGTGTTTAAAGATGAAAGTAAACATGTAATTTGAAGAAAAACAAGGTACTCTGGCATGGGAAATACCTTCAAATGACGTCATTGTTGGGAATTTCTGTTACATTTAATCATGACATTTTCGCGATGTGTCTGGTGTATTTCATTACACTAAAGTTAAAGTGGTTATAAATAAACGTCCAAGGAGTATTAGTATTATTGAACATAATTATTGGTATATAAAAACATATCTGCGTGAAGCTCCTTGCTGTGAAATAACATTCATTCACACCAAAAACTTGGAAAAATAGTCAGTCGAGATGGGTGGAGAGCGGGACGTCGGGTGATCGAGTTTGTCGTTCTGTTGGATAATTTAAAATACTGTTCATTGTGTAAACTTGGACCTGATCCACTGAGGAAGTTTGACAAGATCTACCGCTGTTAAAAACATCGGCGAAATGATGAGAATGGTCTAAGAGACACCTTTTAATCCAAAAACAGTGACATTTTACCAATAGTCACAAGCTCCAAGAAGAATCTTGATGAAGTTATCGCAAAGATTTGCCAGTTTTTTGAAGCTCTTGTTAACCCAATGTAATGACAATGTAAATTGAATTTTTTGAAACACACACTTATACAAAATGTTGATTATTTTTCTGAATTTGGTAACAAAAGGACATGTGAACCTCAGCTAGTTACATTTATATTTAAAATAAATACACAAAACACTATTCCTTTAACATTAATGCAAAAATAATTCATTTAATATCGATACTGCTTTTAGATTATAATTAGAAGAGAAAAAATATTTTGACATAGAAGGAAAATATTTGCTTTTTTACTTATCTTATTTTTCATAACTTTCATTTTTTTTTATAACATAGGGTTGCTTCACTCCAAATGTTATACCTTGAGATTTTTGTGGTGAACCTATGTCAATTTATACCTTTTTCCTCTCAGATATGGTTATATTATATTTTGGTATTACTGATTTTGATATACTATGAAATAAAAGTTAAAAAAATATACAAAAATTGGTGTTAGGCGTATTTTTACAGTAATGATATCTGTAGTTTTTTACCATATGCTTAGCCAAATTTAATATCATAAATATTGTTGGTCAACTTTAGTACTTATGTTTGTTATACTGTTTCATAAGATACATCTTTAACGTATAAATTTAAGTATTCAGGAATAAATAAAATACATTTTGACAATATGTCAGTCATTTTTGTAATTGTACCCCATCAAGATTTTAGGTTGAAGTAGAAAAATGAGGGGTTATAACAAAAATCGCATTTTTTTCAAAACGTGTGGTTAGATTGTGTTTATATTTCACAGTTAAGTCTCACAATAGATTTAATGATCAAAGATAATAAGAAAGTCAAGGTCTGAAAAAGTCCCATTAGGGGCTTTCTACCTTAAGCCGTATTGGTTTTGCAAGAACACGCACGTGTCTAATAAATGATACAATAAAACTGCTAGAGAGACAAACAAAGAGTTTTCAACCAAACGTTTGATTTTCTGAGCCTTGTATAAAAACTATTTTAATATGATTTCTTCGATGAAAACTTTGCTGTTTGGGAAACGACAGTGTTGTATATTCAAACCTAAATATATATTCATGTGCTGTAAACAATATAAGGAATGCAACAACACAGCTCTCTCTAATCGTGCATTCCTTGAAGCGAAACTAATTCGCACATTTTTTTGTAATTTAATAGATGATATGTCCTCCGAATATGGAACAGATTTACGGCTTACTGCACTCGCACTCAGATTTTATTTCCTGAGTCTCTTAAGAGCCTTTCCATTAGCCCATTATTGCCATCAAATGTTATAAATGACATCTTCAAAAATTGCTCCGACAGGGAATAGTTATGTTTCACACAGTAAACGCGACGGGCATTGCAGTATCGATATAGCAGTAAGTATGGTCGATGATGGCCGTGAATATGCAAAAAATTGTGCTATACAGCTAACTTACCAATAATTATATGACACATACTTCATGTTAACGTGCAAAATAAAATCCAATAGTGTGTCCATTGTGTATCAATGTTGCAAAATGATCAAACATATATTAATAGAGATTCACGATCGATTTATGGAAGTTTTCATTCTGTACTCTGGTACTGCATTTAAAATGTGTTAATAGAAAAAACAAGAATAAATCACTAACATGTTAACTTTTTAATTTATTTAAAGCATGTGTTGTGTCATTGTCATGCGTTTGCTTACCTAAAATCCTGAAGTATTCCTGAATTAAGACAAAATATATTATAAACTGAACAAAAAATATAAAAAAGCCAGTTAACCTTCAAAAGACATATTCGTGCATACATACACGAGCGAAAACCTAGTAGGCGTATTAAACATCCTTGATTACCAAGTTGGGAGAGACGTTGAGCAGTTCCTTTGCACAAAAGATACATCGCTGCTCTGAGAGAGGCTATAAATCATTCCAATGGTAAACATGGCTTCAAGAAGGGAATCTAGGCAGAATCTTCTCAGCGGTTTTGATGCTACAAATTTGTTATTTTATCTTGCTGCGTAGTGCTCTATTTTGTGTAAAAATTGTATCCTGAATTTGTGCTATTTGTCTTCAACCTACTTGTATGTCCTGCGTTTTGAAATCTTTTTGCTTTACACGTGTGGAAGCGACAAGTAAAACTGATAATTCCACTTTGTAAAGTACATTGTACGTTATTATATACTTTATAGCTCTTTATAAAATTGTTATACATGTATATGGTTGACGTTCTAGTGTTTATATTTCGAAGACTTTCCACAGTGTCAACTTGTATGACAGGTAATCAGTTATAACGTGGAATTGTCAGTTAGTCACGGTCAGACAGATTAATATATTTAATATTGGTCGCAGATTAATAACTGTCGAAAGAACAAGCAACTAAAGTTATTGTAACAACAATGTTTGATACATTAGACTGGTAGCCACCAACTTTCTATAGTATAAGCCAAGTGTAGGGTCACACAATGCCAAACATACAATTATAAGCACACTGGGACCTTACGCATATGGTACGATAATTTTGGCGTGTGCTCTAACAATATAACACGATTATTGGATTTGAATTTAGGAACCTGTCTCAATAATTTAGTCTTGTGAACCCCTTCATAATTATATCGGCGGTTTTATTTCACATAGAAATGCAATTTAAATGGATTGATCCATTGCAATATATAACAATACATCTGATAGCAACTAGCAAAAAAGAGCCGGAACATTCCAAATGCATACTGAACGAGGCTTGAAACAAGTTTTCGAGTGATAAAACTCGTATTAATCCATAATGTCATTGCAATTTGTTTTATATCACTTTCTCACTTTCTAGCCCAGTTGGTGCCTAATTTTTTAGCTCGTTGGTGTCATTAGCCTAGACATAATTAATAATGTATCGATTTGAAAATATTTATGCCACAAATCACTCCGTATCACCCCTAAATTTTGATATGAATGCAATTTATTTCCCTCAGCCTTGTTGTCATCCACGTTGCACGATGAATAAACATTGGTAGAATTACATTGCGGAAAGGTCTGACAAATTTTATAATGCGTGATAAACTTGAGAATGGAACAAGTTCATCGGTCGCAAATTCATTAACGCAGAATCAATGATTTAAAATTGTGTGAAGAAATTTTTGCAGCAATACATAGAGAATAACAGATTACTGCCAGGTGTTGTGTAATATATCAGGCAGTAACCTGTTTTTCTATTTATCATACCACATTTTTCTGAAAACTAACACCAAACGAGCTGATTTGTATACATTTAAAAACTAAGAGCGGCGCCGCTTTCGCTGAGCCGGCTTTTACACGTTCACCTAAATGTAGTTATGGATTTCTAAAAGTTGACTGGATTATACATTATTATTAACATTTCGTAATGATAAATGAGCAGTTTTCACTTCGATTACATAGATTACACGTATGTTCATTCATATAATATTAAAAATGCAAACTGAAATGGATTGCAACGATCAATTTCATCGGAGAACACACATCGCCGAATGATTCGGAGACGCCATTTTGGAGTTGCGTACTGAAATTGACATTTTCAAGATCGTGTCAATATTGACTTAAGCGTGCTCAATTTGTGGTAAAAATCTTTTTGGTTCAACATAAACTAATGTTGTGCAGTGACTTTTAGAGCATTTATTTTGAATGTATTGAAATAATTGTGTATGGATGTTTTATTGTTCTATTAATGACGTCATATCACTATCAAAGCGCGGGTTTATGCTAATATTAAAAAATAATGTTTTCTTGATTTATGACGATTACAAATAATAAACTATCTACGTTCTTGGTATCAAATTGTTTGTTTTATTGAAACTGATTCAGTTGTACTGAAAATGATGACTTAGGAGTTGATTTCGAATAATATGACGTACCTCTAAACATTGACTGATATAAACGCTACTGATCTGATATATCAGGCACCTTTGTATCGGGACGATATCAGCATTGTGGTGTGATAAAAACGAATATAATATTGTTCGGGTGTGATATAGTCAGTTTAGTCAATTGGTAAACGATTTGATATATAATATTATTACGTACATGATTTAATAGTTCAATTAATGTATGTAAATGAACGTTTCTCTAAAGGCATCATGCGTTTGTTTATCGTAGATTTTCTGCCGTGTATTAAGTGACAACAATGTAATAACCACTGATACTACATACACAATAAACCCCAGATAATTGCTCATATTGATACACTGCAAATTAAAACACTAGAAACATGTATATTTGGATGATAGCAATAAATGTGTCAATGACCATATAGACATTGCATTCTATTCTTTCGATATGACATGAGTAATTATTAAGTCAGGTAAACAATCCACATTGTATCAGCTTTGAATAAAAACTACCCACATTATTATATTATGGAACACCCAAGCATGTTTCATAATAAATGCTATATTTTATTACCACCATGCGTTTGTTTCTGTTTAATCTGACTAAATTGAACGATTTTCCGACAGGTAGCGTATTTTAGGATATGATGTTTATCAGTTTGTTTTTTATTTTGTTGTGCTTAATTGTTGATTTCGTATTTAGGGGCTGCTAAAGTAGACTACATGAATGTACCAACGATTCATTAGGTTTGAAGATCAATTAAAATAGTTATTTATGTAGCTTCCTGTTCTTGTAACACAAAACCCACGTACTAGGCCGTATTGCTACATTTTTGGTATGACAAGTTTTGTATACACAAACGCAAATACTCTAGTCTTCGATATTTAGCAAGTTTACTCCGAACTCGCCAATCCTCGTGATTCAGGTTTTCTAAGCCTCGCTAAATAAAGTCATCTTCATTTAATACTAACCTAGTATTCCCTTTACAGTCGATACCTAAGACGGATCTAAATACAATGTATCAATACCAACCTTTTATTCGTAATCTCAAACGTGATTACTCATGGTTTAGTTTGTATCGACTTGAACGTGTATTGTGTAAACCAGATGCACTCTGTTCTGGCAAATGCACAAACACTTCACTTCGTTTTCTTGAACAGTTTTTACTTTTTTTTACGACTTAGTGTACCCCGGTTCTTAAGAGCCTTGCTATTAATGCCATCAACCGTTTTAATTGCATCATGAAATGAAACGTTGGGAAGAAAATTGTCTGTTGTATTGCTGATTGCTTCGATAGTATCAATTACATTTTGAAAACTGCCTTTTCGTTGGTTATGTTGTTCGTTATGTAAGAAATAGTTCATACCTAAGCAAACAAACAGCACTATTCCGAAATTTGCGGCAATATTATAATGCTATTAAAGAATATAGTTTTTACCGTTTATTCGTAGTAACATTTTTCGAAGTCGTGGCTAAAAGTAATCAAGTCGCAGTCACGAGTAACGGGAATATAAGAAATCAAAGTTGCATACGTTGAGTTTTTATTGCTACATGCAAAAGAGACTCACAGGGTTTTGGGGTTGCCAGACGTTTCTATTATCCGCACTATTTCGTCACAACATAGTGTGTTCAACTGTCAGAATTGGCATAATAGTCCAAACGAAACCGAAAGTGACCCTATTCAAATATAAACAACATGAAACTCCAGATGTATGAGCAGGAGGTAACTCTAATTCACGGCACAGGATGCCATATTTATGGCAAGTGAATAAGTGTCCATACAACACAGCACAATACGAACTCACTTTACAAACACAAAACACAAAATTATGAATAAAACGTGTGTCATCGCCTTTGAACGTTCAATACAAAGTCTTTTATGGTCTAAACCGGTTTACGGGCGTCCGTGCCTCACACTTGGCCTAGAATTATGCGAATATAAGATCATGGCCCAGAAGTGTAAATTAATACAAATACTAAATTTTGTATTGAAATTAGGCCACATATAAACAGTCGTTGACGGAGAATAAACTGGTTTAATGCGCGGGTCACATTTGGCACAGAATTAATTTATATGAAGACAAATGCAAAAAAAGAGTGACCTTAATCCAATTCACTCAATACTCACGCGCATGTGGTAATAAAATGTAATACAGCATGCACGTTAAATACTTAGTGGTTGGAAGTTATTTAGAGATACAGAATGGCAAGTTACTAAAAATGAACGATCATAATCATTATATCAAATGCACGAAGCAGCTTTTTATGTTGCTAATTCATTAAAACTAATTAATTGCGACTACTTAATAAACATTGTTTAATAATAATTCGCATAATAGTATATTAGTCCAAGTCAGAATAAATGTAACAATTATCACGGTTTCTTTACCAAATCTTGATCAAATTCTGTAACACAGAGTGATTTGTAGAATCGTATTTACACAGCTTATATTTTTCTCACACATGTGAAGAACTGGATCTCATTATTCACATTTATAAATCATCATCAGCGCCATCATCAGTCATCATCGATATTATCATTATCATAATCATCATCATCTATATAATCATCATCACCATCATCATCATCATCATCATCATCATCATCATCACCACCACCATCATCATCATCACCGCCATCATCATCATTATCACCACCACCATAATCATCATCATCATCAACATAATTATCATCACCACCATCATTACCATCATCATCATCATCATCATTATCATCATCATCGCCATCACCATCATCATCATCATCATCACTAAATTTCATTTGAATCCCTTAAATAAGCTTAAGTTTTGCTATAATTCACACGCAACTGGAAAGGCCGACGGACTCTCGTGATACTCGGAGAAACTTCAAATATTTCAAACATCGTTATCGTCACATGCCACACAGAGACGACATATTGTTGCTTCTTAAAGTCAGTACTCCATATCCACACATTCCACACATACATTAAATTCAGTACTCCATATCCACACATTCCACACATACATTAAAGTCAGTACTCCATATCCACACATACATTAAAGTCAGTACTCCATATCCACACATACATTAAAGTCAGTACTCCATATCCACACATACATTAAAGTCAGTACTCCATATCCACACATACATTAAAGTCAGTACTCCATATCCACACATACATTAAAGTCAGTACTCCATATCCACACATACATTAAAGTCAGTACTCCATATCCACACATACATTAAAGTCAGTACTCCATATCCACACATACATTAAATTCAGTACTTCATATCCACACATTCCACACATACATTTTCATTCTTATCCTTGATAAATCCTTTTATTGAAATATGGAAATGCATTTATCTTCATGCATTCAATCATGATGTAAATCTCCACGTGAATCCATGTACTAGAATATTAAGAATGACCCGCACACGTAAAATGAACAGATACTGGCAATTACTCCGTAGTTACTATAGACATACAGTCGAATCGCGATTATTCGAATTGTCAGTGCACCGTCGCATTAGTTATTGTTTAGTATAACGAACATTATCTCTATGTCCACTATCATTGTTTGAAGTTCGAGATCATTCCATTTAGTAGATATGGAGTCATGGATCGCCCAAACAAAATCAAGTCTCTCCATAGATTATAAGGTGTATAAGTCAGAGTTATGGTACTTGTATTCTGCACATTATCTCAACGCCCTCTTGATTTAAGTTTTAGTTAAATCACTAATTACTTGAGTTGAGCACCACATTCGAACTAACGTGGCAATTATCATATTACCCTGATTTTTTTTCCGGACATATAAAGTGAAGAATATGATGATGTTCACTTTTTCACACAAATTCACTTTTTAAACATGTTGCTTTCTTATTTAAATGCGTGAAAAATATTATTCCATTGTATATCAACAACTGGATGCGATCAAACACTTCACATATAATGTGAAGAATGATACTGTGTTGTGTGAAGAATAATATCTCAATGTTCACACCTGTTAAAAATGAGATCCGATTTTCACAGAGGTGAAAAAATACGATTCTTGGAAAATATAGTCCTACACAACTTTAATATTTAAATCACTACTACTACTACTCATACTACTACGACTACTACTACTGCTACTACTACTACTACTACTACTACTGCTACTACTACTACTACTACTACTACTACTACTACTACTACTACTACTACTACTACTACTACTACTTCTACTACTACTACTACTACTACTACTACTACTACTACTACTACTACTTCTACTACTACTACTACTACTACTACTACTGCCACTACTCCTACTACTACTACTACTACAATAACAACAATAACAACAATAACAACAACAACTACTACTACTACTATTACTACTACTACTACTATAACTACTACTACTATTGCTACTGCTACATCTAGTGCTAGTGCTACTAATACTACTAATACTTCTACTAATACTTCTACTAATACTACCGATACTTTTACTAATTTTACTACTGCTACTACAATTGCTACTGTTACACTAGAAACAAAAGTAAACAAGATAGTTCACTATGTAATCGCACGTGTGCTTGCTTGAAAATAACGACGAATACATGCTTATTATTTGAACTCGATGAGTAAAACATGTTTCCTGACCGATAGCTTTTGATTATTGCAATATTAAGTTTATTTGATTTGTTGGTCAAATATGTTTCACTGCTATTAAATGTATATCAAACATATGAACTAAATGTTACATACTTTAAAAGTTGCGTGCTAATAACTACACTAGATTTATAACAAATGTTATTGCTAAAGAGCAATTTTCGCATATTCGTTCAGATCTTTTAACCAAGATTTAAAAGAGGTAAACTATTAAGAACTTCCCGATATTTACAGCACGAGACGCTTTGCCAATACAACGCAACGCATACACGGAAAACGCTAAACCCTTAACACGAACATAAATACAACTGGGAAACTGGGGCCAACTCCTTAAAACAGTCAGTACAACGCATTGACGTTTATATATCAAATATATAAACGTCAAGCAGCATCAGTAGAAGAGAAACCCTGATTAATATAAAATGGCCCTATATTTAGGGCAAGTGACCATAACACGAAACACACACATAGCACAAACCAAACAACAGTAATATGATTACAACTGGGCTGGTATTCACAAAGCTCCTAAGGAAAATCTTAACTTAAGTTGTACTTAAGTAACCATTTAAGATTAAATTTAATATGTGAAATTTAATGATTTTCGTTACAAAGGCGTAAAATATGAAACATCTGAGCAAAATTAATTAGTTTAGAACTCGCTAATGTAAAAAGAGGTTTATATGAAATAGCTAGAGACTTAAAGAAATTTTATGAATTTAAGAAAATTATGTAAGTTTTCCGTAAGGAGCTTTGTGAATACGGACACAGGGGTGACCGCCTTGGAACGTACAATGCAAAGCATTGGGTGTTTAAATCGGTGTAAAACACATAAAAAACAATCCCTAGGGATGATTAATCATAGAAGTCAGTAGTTATATCTATATAAATACTAGTTATTATTTACATAACACATATATAACACTAACGTATACTTTATTACATGAGTGGTTAATATATTCCGTTATCCGGAACTTTTAAGTTATTATCACAGACGTATACGACTTACAACTTACTCAGCTTCATGAATAGCAGATCTGTTGTTTTTGCCTAGAATGTAAAAGTTTAATTCTTAATGAACATGTTGTGGCTTAAACAAAACAAAACACGTACACGTGTTACTTATTTTGATGTAGATATAACTACTACTAATAATAGTAGATGCAAGCCTTGTATGTTTACATCGCGAGATGCTGATATGATAATAAATTGTTATCATTTTGAGATTCCGTCTTAATACTGCTCCCATTTGCAAACTCTATTCCATACAGTATCAAAACATTTGTGTGTATATATGCACTTGCACTAATTGCCATTGTAGATATAGTGATTATCGGATTCTCAAAGGATACTGATTACCATTTGTATGTTAAATCAATTTAGGTTAGGATGATATGTTATTATACGTTCAACACAATTTAGGTTATCAAATACACTTTATACAGTTTATACCATAGGGATATATAATGTAGTGTTCACATAATTCTGACAATTTTAAGGGCAGTACCTTAAAGGGACATGTTAACATACTGGCATATTAACATGATTTCATTTTTAATGTGCGTTTTTCACATAGAAAGAAACGACACAACCTGTTAGACTATTTTGCACATAAGCAGAGCATACTATTAACATCTACATAGTTCGTGTTATCTTTTTCAACCACAAGGATTCCCTTGCATGCAGAATTATGCTCTCAAACATTTTTCTGAATATGTGAAAAAACAACCGTATCGAGCGGAGTTAAAACCTTAATAAAATGATCTGTTTCATTTTAATGGCAAGAGACCAATCGCCAATACAATACATCACAGCACAAGCCAATCGGATCCATGAATAACTCGTGTTTGTGAATGTCGCTGATAATCAGGGCTGTATTAACTGTCGATACGTTACTTTAACTGCAGCGTATCACAAAAGGACGCTGGGGAAGTCAATCAATCGTCCGCTGAAGATAAACGTGCAATGATGTTACTCCTTAATGGGTTACCTGTGATAAGAGATTCTCGCTGATTTCTGTCTTCTTCTCTTAAATACCGTTGTTGATTTCCGCTGTCGTTTCGATTAATCAATCACCTGATAGAGTGATATGTCTCGTGCAACAACACATGCACAAACATGACATTCAGTGATTGAAATAGGGAGTTAAAAACAACACGTCAATTTTGAAACCTGGTAGAACAGAGTAAAGATCTCTGTTTCAGTATTTCATAGTCGAAACATTGCATTAGGACATATTCAAGCTGTTATTGTTTCTTTAGTAAACGCTTATGAGTAGTGGTTCAATAATATCGATGTCTCTCTATGTTTTATCACGGATATGCAAGAAATAAGCGCTCGTTAATCGTGAACAACACGTGAAAACTAGACCACATCATTACCTCTATTATGGAAAAGGTACGCAATTCATTTTTTTTAACTTCATACCGGTTAAACGTCTTGGTTATTTTATACTACTTGCTACTCCTTGCCTCAATCAACAAGTTTTGTTAAGTTTACGATGAATAAAATGGCGTTTGTTTCACAATAAGAATGGTTCACGTCTGAAAATGTTATTGTACAAAGAATATAAAGTCAGTATATATTTTAATTTATTTTTATTCTTGCTCACTATATATGTGGCGACTTTCTGCTTACCACGAAATCAGGTAAACACATTAAAGTATAAACTATTATGCAACCTCTGCTGCACCAGCACAATATAAACTCAATTTTATCAAAGAAGTAATAATATTATACCTTTCAAAATGTCATTAGCTTCAACGATTTCGCTCCCTGATATTAATTAATATTTTATTACAATAGCATACTGAGCATATTGCTACAATCATGTGCAAAGGCATTGTTTTATTAACAACTCAGCAATAGATTAGAAGAATGCAAAGGAAGTAATCAAGGAAATTTAGAGCCATTGAAACCTTATGAAGCACATTGATGAGCTTTCGGAGATTAATTAGTAGACTACATTTTATTGATTGCAATATTGGATGAATCAGGAGTGACTTACGGTAGGGCTTTGATTCATTTGAAAATGATATTTCTTAACGCTTATTGCTGGAATAATAATGTTCTATTCAATTTAACTGCCTATCGTGTTACATAAAATCATTGTATTGTTAACGTAATGCAGTGTCTAATGTTTGGACAGTGTGCTTTATACGGACTGATTTATTTATTACTGCGGTTAGTTAGCAATTAAATAACTTTGTTTTTAGTTAGTAAGTTATTTAGTTACTTACTTGCTTACTAACTCACTCACTCACTCACTAACTCACTCACTCACTCACAACTCACTCACTCACTCACTCACTTACTCACTCAGTCACTCACTCACTCACTCACTCACTCACTCACTCACTTCATTTATTAGTTATTCATTTTGTTTGTTAGAGTAAATTAGCTAGTTCTAAAGTTAAGGACAAAACATTTCATCTTCCGCAACCCTACAGCAAATATACATATCATGATGTATGCCCATACAAATATGACTAGACAACCATCTGATGTCTCAGCTACACTAAGCTAACTGAAATTATCATATTAATTGAAATAGCGCATGGTTCGTCAATCAATACCCTGATATTTTCTTATGGAAATCAGCACAATGTTGAATATGGAACTTCTGATGATGTGTTCTGTCACGTTACATTTTAAAAAATGTCGAAAAATAGCAACACTGTATTTCATTAAACGTCTTTAGCGTCTGTACTTTTAACACACGTACACACCACAAGCCGGTATTTTTTATGAGCGTCGAAACATTTAGCTATGCTTGCAATTATAGAGATAAGTTCAAGAGTCCAAGATTCAACATATTTATTTCGTTACTTAAACATATACATGTTTTTTGTAACATGATCCAATGAATAATAATAATAGTCACATGACACCTTATAACATATGTACATATATACACAGTTTATAATACTAATATGTATATAAAACAAATAACATTTATTATTTCTAGTTCGCATAGCAAAAAACAAAATCCAGAGAAAGTTACGACAAGTGTGTTTTAATAAAGTACTTGCCCAGAGGAGGGACTTGTAGATTTCATACGAAAACATAAGACAAAGATACGAGACAGCTTAATCAATGTATGTACAATATGTACACTAATATATGCAACTGTAGAGAACACAAATTATTGCAACTATTGTACAGTATTAATCCTACCTTTTCGTCTGTTAAAAGCATGGTATGTATATTTACACAAATTCAATACTGTTTTATAATTGTTTGATTTAAATAGGCTAGTAAATTTGACCACACTAGGTTTAGTATAGTAATATTTACTTAAATATGTCTTCCGAAGGTCACTATACTGAGGACAAATGCATATAAAATGATATTCGTCTTCCAAATCAATTTTATTGCAAAAAGTGCAATATCTGTTACAATGTTCGATTCTGTTATTGCCGTGTCGGCCTGTTTCTATTTTTAATTGGTGAGATGACACTCTCAGTTTAGATAATGCAATACGATATCTTAAAGGTATTTTATCAAGATAATATTCAAAGTCAAAATCAATTTTAAACAGCTTATAAGTGCACAAACTTCGACTGTTATTAACAGCAGTATACCACGACTGTTTAAATTGATCTAGCAGTCTTTGTTTAAACTCTAGATGGAAACAATTCGTATTAACTAAATAGGGGGTAACCCAAACTATTGAGAAGCCACTACTATCTAAAAGAGATTTAACATTGGTTAACCAGTTAGATTTACCTTTAATGCAATCATCTAACAATGCTTGGTATAACTTCTTAATAATAATATTGTCGCTATTTAATATTTTTAACCAATATTTAATAATGCGTGTGTGTCTAGTGATATACAGTGAATATCGGCCAAGTTCTCCGTAACAGCAATTGAACATGTAGATTGTTTTACTTTTAGAACGTTTTTACAAAATTTTAAATGAATTCTCTCTACTTTTGCAGATTTGCCAAAACCCCATACTTCACAACCGTAGCTCAATAAAGTGTACATCAACATTAAAGTTATAAATAAGCAGTTATTTCATTTCCGTTACTTGATACGGTTGATAAAAAGAACACCAGAACATATTATCAAAGAAAAGAACATATTTTAGCAGCACCAGCTGTACATTCAGACGCAGCCAGAGATACCGTCATTAATCGACGGTAGTTCTATATTTCTGATTTATATTATTAATTTATTAATAATAATACTACTAATAATAATACTAATTTATTTATTTATTACTATGGATATTACGGAATTAATCTGGAATCTATACAACTGGCTGAGGCGATCATGCGTGTATTTTACAGAAAAATGTTTCAACGAAAGCTTTCAGAAAAGATTGGATATGAATTGGATATAACGCACACTGCAATTAATTTGTTTCTTCAGTCAAAATTAAGCTGTTATTCATGGAATGATGCACGTAATTTCTTACAGTTTTATGCAAAGTGAATGTGTGCTGTCGTAGCACAAATAAGATTTGTATTTGCAATGAAATGTTTCAAACAGAAATCACAAAATATGGAAATGAGCTTATTCATGTGGGCCGACAAATTGAAATGTGTATGCGTGTTTATATTAAATATGTTGAATCACAGATGACGTAATGAAACAATTTGTTTGCTGATAATAATCTAATCAGAAATAAAACGGTTAATAAACATTAAGGTATTTCAGTAGCTTTTAAACATCGTTACAGTTGTTACGGACGAGAATTTTTTTTATAAGTTTTGGTCCCCCTTTACCATATGACTAATTGCACAACCTGTTCAGATCTTTTATGCTGACACTTATAGTATACCACTAAATGATGAATTACGTATGTGCTCAGATCCTTTGAAGAAACTATAGTTATATGGATGTAACATGTAATTTACGTCAACATTTTCTTCTTACAAATACCTTAATGTACGCGTACTTTATTTATACTGACAATTGTTATATCTGTGTTAGATTTTTGGCATTATTTGTCGAACTTTAATCATCTAAATATATTAAAGCTTATATCGACAAAATCCTGGCATGTTTCAACCACTTACATAATTATCATCTATTGGAAGGCAAAAGGGGCTGACAGCCCTCTTTGCATACATGCATCTGGCTTTCATCGGACGATATGAACTCGCTATTACTGAAGCGGAGCACACATAATATATTTTAGATTTTATTTCCGACGTGAGGAACCATTTTTTACAATTTTGAAACAACAATACCGTGTATGTTCACTGTGTTTTAGTCATGTAATAACTTTGTTCTTAAACATCACAGAACTAAGCCGTTAGTCGAACGATCTACAATTTGATCTGCTTGGCAGAAGATTGTTACCGTGGTATCTAAAGGGCTGCAAAGGCAACGGCATCAATCACTATAATTAGAACTTCTATCCTTAGGTCATGTTGTTATCACATAGTACTCAATATCATATATGTTACCCAATATTTGCACATAAGAATGTCTGCAATGTTCTACGTATGTTTGCAACATTGTAAGTATGATTTGCTTCAATATTACTGGATAAATAATTGCAAACAGACAAAGAAGACGGTATATTTGTCCACTATGCTATTTTGCAAAATGTGTTGAGTCAGTATCATTAATTCTTTTATCGTGTAAGGAGCAATATACCGCAAAATGGTATTACTATAACCATGTTCACATTTCGACGAAAATACTGATAAGTTTATTATATCTTTGTAGGAAACACCCAAATCTATTGTTGTGCAAACATCCAACAAATACAACACACATGGAGCAATACTTACTGTTATTACGTATCAATATAGAAAGAAATACATAACCCGTCGTAGTAATAAGTAAAGAACAATGGGGTCTTAAAGGCAACCGTCGCATGCATTTGCATCAAGGCAAGTAATATCAACATTAAAATAGTATAATGCTACTGAAAAGTAATTACAAATAATACGATGACGTTTCCGTTATCATTTGAATTTTGACCTTGTAAGAAAACATTAATACAACGAATACATCCTGTATGTGGATACACAGGTGAGTCGTATATATAAATGAGATTCGTGCAAATCAAGTGTCTGTGCAACGAACATAATTAAATTATATATTGCATTTATCATCGCAGAAACCTTAACCGTATTATTAACAAAATGCTGTTCATGCTTTCTTTAAAACCAACAATGACATTAAAATGCTGATACGCATACATATATACACCTATATTGAATAATAAAAATATGATAATATTTATTGAACTTTTAAAGTCTGACAATGACAAAAGTAAATCTTGCCACATTGAATTTTAAGATTTTAAATTACCCACCCATTACTAGTATTAATTATTCTTATCCATAGAATTATTGTTTGTTTTAAATATGGTATTATTGCATGTTATATTAACTATAAGACTTTGCATTAAATAAATATATTGTCTAAATCAATGAGCCATTGCTAAATGGCGATGGTTATACTATTATTATGACTGAATACACTATTGTTTTTGTTATGCATATCACACACTGTTGTATTAGTATTGCTAAAAATAATTATGTATATGCAGACTTGTACGCCCTTGACCATCTTACTATATTGTAGCTTAATGTATTCGAAATAAAACTCTGTACATTCCATATTGAGTTATACTCTCACGCAGTGCATCGCTGTATCGTTAAAAGACGTTTGCAAACTCGTAAAATTGAAGCCATTTCTAGTAACATTGAACTACTTAAATAGCACACATGAGTCGTAAGTCATTTACCCATCTAACGTATTTCCAATAAACAACTGTATTCCGATATTCCGATCATTTTAATGACTGGATATATTGTATCTGCTTATATATTATGTATCAGCGTTGAATTCCCTTTACGTGCACATTTTAATGGGCTTTGAGAGAACAACGCCTGCTTTAATTACGCATTGTCAATTGACGAAGATGATAGATTGTATCAATTACTTATGAATAACTTGCCCATTTTAACTTGCTTTTAACGAGTGTAATGAATTTATGGCACATTTTAAACATAAACGACAATAAAGATGTAGAGCTTCGTATCAGCAGACGCGAAAGTTGACAATACAATATACTAGTACATTACAAGAAACTGATAAAACACACAGAACAACAATGAATCAAATTGAAGTTACCGCCGGTTAATGCGAAACATTTAGGCTGTTTAAAGGCTTGTTCAACTCTTCTTCCTCCAGAAGAAGTAATTGCAATACATACACAATATTTTATATAAATAAACATGTAATATCGTTATTATATTGTGGTAGCTATGGATACATATTTATATATTAACTTGGTTTAAAACAAGGATACCATATATATAAATGTTTACAAGGCAAATCCATATTTATATTGTTAATAAACAATTTAGTTTGTTACTTGCCTATCCATATACCCTGATAATTTTACCATCATACGCATGACACGAGTATTGAATGTTTCATTAGTTTGACATGCTTTGACGATTCGGTTGAGATCGGGTCATTGATCACGACATTTTGACAAATTTCAAGACATCGGTATGCTTTTTCCTGCTATAGCATATCTTCCTGGTATTATACTAGATCGTGATGTAGTGATACTTATGTTCTTATTGCACACCCTTGTGAAAAGATGTGCATTTAACTTCTTGAATACATAAGCCAATATATAATGCCGCCTACAGAATGATTTTAAGTCAGTAATGATTTTATATTTCATTAAATACGTCGCTCGTATTCTGATTTGCTTTCTTGTTACGAGGATATGATAATAGTCATTATACGTTTTGCTTGACACACTTAAGGTTATCAATTTCACCGTATATTTTATATGCATGTATAGCATATGAATAGTTGTAGTGTACTGCTATAATTAAATACTATTACCTATGTTTTTGAAATACATTGCCAAGTAAACTCTATAGTACGGACTTTGACTTTATTGGCATGTTAACAGAGAACAAAATGGAAAAGTAACGTAGCATACGATATACCATAACGCACTACTATTAGTAACATAAGATTAATTATATGCTTTTCAGCGAAATATAGAATTTCATTGGTGAAAAAAAAATCTGATATTTTCCCTGTTGGAACAGTGAAATTATATAATTATATATTTTAACTGCACTGAAAATATAACTTAAAGGGGACTAGTTTTATACAAATTATAAAGATCTACCAACAGTGTTTTACCTCCATTGGCAAAATATATATACATTTATATCATTATTATTATCATTATTAGCATAATTTTTATTTTTTATTTTTTTTTATTCCATGTGTTTGATAGTGTTTGTGACAACACATAACAAGGTGTTTGTGGTTTTAGAAATAATTTGAAATTGAAATCCTCGGTGTTCATGTTTCTCAATAGATGTACATCTTCCTATTAAATTAAACTATATTAAGCTCAAATAAATTTGCATGATAAACTTACATAAATATGAGTAATGTCAGTGTATAGTTTAATATAGCACACGATGTTAAATGTATGTTAAATTACCTCTTTTCTGCTCAATTTCTTCCATTAAAATTATTTTTGCTATTAAAGGAAGCATCTCACCGTGACCACTTTCCCACATGCAGTGTTGCACTAAATATTGTTTCTGTATTTTTGTATGCTTGTTTGTGCTTATATATTCTCACATGTGATTACAAAATATTTATGTTTTGTAATATGTGAAACACATAAATAATTGTTCTGTTCTGTACACTGTTTACGTAAATAGTTGTAAAGACAACACATTATAAAATTCAAAAAAAATAGCTACAATAAAGCGACAACGACGCACACAATAAGACATTTCATCCCACCATACTAATGAGACAATTTTGTAATCATTTATGACGTCATTTATGACTTCATTCATGATGTCAGAATACTCGAACTTTTGACTTTTAAGTATATATCGGGCAGTTTTTTTATTTACTGCCCAAAAGCTTTAAATAAAAATAAAATTTGTTGATTTCGGTGAATGATCAAATTTTATTTCACTCGTGGTCATAGAAATGATATTTTTCTGTAACCACTGGTGAATTGTTTGGAGACGCCATTTTGGAGTTGTGTATTGAAATTGACATTTCCAAGATCGTGTCAATATTGACAGTATTTGACTATAGTGTGTTCAATTTTTGGTAATTATAATCTTTTTGTTTCAACATAAACTGATGCTGTGTAGTGACTTTTAGTGCATTCATTATGAATGTATTGAAATAAATTTGTATGGATGATTTATTGTGTTCCATAGATGACGTCATATCACTACCACCAAAGTGCGGGTTTATGTGAATATTTAAAAAATAACGTTTTTGTGATTTATGACGATTAAAAATAATAAACGATATAAGTTCTTGGTATCAAATTGTTTGTTTTGTTGAATCTGATATATTTTTACAGAAACTCTTGACTTTATAGTTGTTTCCGAATAATATGAAGTACCTCCAAACATTGACGGATATAAACGCTACTGACCTGATATAACATAATACAGACATATTAGTTGCAATTATAAAATATTTGAACGCACAATAGTTTAATATAATATGTATGCTACTTTTGTTAACAAACATTATTTCTTTTAACATAATGCACACGTAATGCAACAACCTATTAAATGTATCATAGTGATACATTTAATAAGAGGGTTTGTGGAGGTAAATGATTTGTCGAGGTAAATAAGAGGGTAAATGATAAGAGGGTTTGTCGATTGACCATAAAACCCAAGATTCCATGTATAGCACAACACTCGTATCGTTTTCTTTGTTATTTCCGTTGATAATTTAATTATAATGAACGTAGTGCACGCATTTTGGTTGTGTGTTTATGTTGTTTCGTTTTCAAACACCACACACATTATTAATAACTATATGTGGTTTTCAAACAAAAATAAACTACATTGGTTGTATCATTAGTAAAGAAGATAAAAAAAAAAAAACATTCATTGGTGCCTTTTTAACCTCGATAAAAATGAACGGACAGTTTTTCAAATGTGCACATGTGCAGAGAATAAATACATACATCTGCATAGTTCCACTATTCGTGTTACGTTTTTCTTACCAGAACGATTCTCGCACAGCCGGAATAATGCACGCAAACAATTATTGGAATATACAAGATATTAAACGCCAGCTGTATCAAGAGAAGAGAAGCCCTTATTAACAATAATTGTTCTTTTTTCAGAGCAAGTGACCAATCGCCAATACAACACAATATAATAATGCTACTTTGTTGACATACATTACTCATGTCATTGTCTTTGTTATTTCTCGCTGATAATTTAATTATAATGAACGTAGTGTGCGCTTTTTGGTTGTGTGTTTATGTTGGTTCGTTTTCAAACATCACACACATTATTAATAACTATATGTGTTTTTCAAACAAAAATAAACTACATTAGGTGTATCTTTAGTAAAGAAGAGAAAAAAACCCACCTTCATTGGTGCCTTTTTAACCTCGATAAAAATCACACGACATTTTTTCAAATGTGCACATGTGCAGAGAATAAATACGTACACCTGCATAGCTCCACCATTCGTGTTACGTTTTTCTTACCAGAAAGATTCTCGCACATTTATTGGAATATACAAGATATGAAACGCCAGCTGTATTAAGAGGAGAGAAACCCTTATTAACAATAATTGTTCTTTTTTCAGGGCAAGTGACCAATCGCCAATACAACACAATAGAAGGCAATTGGAGCCATGAATATCTCGTGTTTGTGAATGTCGATACGTTTCTGTAACAGCTGCGTATAACGCCGGCGGACGCTGGCGAAGTCAATCAATCGTCCGCTGAAGATAACGTACTGGATGTTGCTCCTAAATGAGTAAACTGTGATAAGAGATGCTTTACGATTGCTGTTTTCTTCTCTTAAATACAGCTGTTGATATCCGCTGTCTTTTCGATTAATCAGTCATCCGACAGTGATATTTCGCGTGAAAAAACATATAAACCAAACATGACATTCAGTGATTGAAACTGACAGTAAAACAACAACATGTTACTTCTGAACTACAAGCAACAGTAAAGATTTCTGCACCAGTATTTCAGAGTCGAAACATTGCATTGGGAAATATTCAAGCGGTCACTGTGTCTTTCTCAAACCCTTTTGAGTAGTGGCTAACTAGCACCGATTACTTTCTATGGTTTATCACGGATATACAAGACTCACGTTAATAGCAAAAATCATCTGACAACTATTTGAGACCACATCATCAACTCCGTTTATGGAAAAGGTACACTATTTATTTTTCATTACCTTTTAAGATTACAGTTGTACGTTACGTTGCGTACTATTTGCTGCTACTTGTATTCCACCGGAAAGTATTTGTTAAATTTACAATGAATAAAATTACAATATTAATAACTGGTTCAAGTCTAAATATGTTTTTTAGAAAGTATAATGAGCCTGTGTTTCTTTTCAATTTATATAATTGTTCACTGTATATGCGGAATTCTTTCTGCTTACCACCAAATGAGGTGTCATAAAATATAAAATGGTATGCAATATCTGCTTCACAAACATTATATAAACCCATAGTATTAGTGTATCAGACACTTAAAACTATCATTTAATTATATTCAACGTTCGTTAATATTCGTTAATAATCCATTACAACAGTATAAAGCACATATTTTACAAACATGTGCAAAGGCAATGCTTTTCTTGGAAACAAATCAAATCGATCAGAAGAATGGAATGGAAGTAATTAAGGAAATTTCGAGCAATTAAAACCTTACGCCGAAGCACATTGAAGAGCTTCGGAGATTAATTAGTAGACTGCATTATATTGATTGCAATATTGCATCATTGCATGCAATCAGGAGTGACTGCGACTTTGATTTGTTTTGAAATTATATTTCTTCGCGTGTATTGTTGGATGTTTTGTGTTCTGTTATTTATTGTCTTACTGTTTTGACAGTGCGTTTTATACTGATTTATGTGGTTAGTTAGCAATTGAATAACTAAGTTTGTTTGATCTTAAGGTATTCAGTGAGTGAGTTATTTAGTTTTTTTATTTAGTAAGTAAGTTAGTTAGTTAAACATTCAGTTAGTCAGTCAGTCAGTCCGTCAGTCAGTTAGTTAGTATTTTGTTTAGTTGTGATTACTTAGTTACTTTTAACATTTACACCGAAGTTGTATATGATAGTACGATTTCTACAGACTGTATAGCAATGTTTTCTTTTTGCATTTTATTATTCGCTTTGTTGAATAATATTGTATAAAACAGTATCTGTTTTATTATTCAAAGTAATATTTACAATTAACAGAGTTAACAATGATGATGTAGGAGGACGCTAGAAATTCAACTACATTATTTCCACGATTGAATTATAATCCACAGTTGTACAATAATGGACAATGTATTTCTTCTTCCAAAACCTTACTGCGAATTTGCATATCATGCTTTATACCAACACAAATATGCCCAGACAACCAATTTGATGTCTCAGCTACATTGAGCCAACTGAAATTATCATATTAATTGAAATAGCGCATGGTTCGACAATCAATACAGTAACTATGATATTTTTTTATGGAAATTAGGGCAATGTTGAACATTGTTTGGTACTTCCGACGACATGTTATGTCACGTTACGTTCATGAAAATGTAAAATAATAACTACACGTACACCATTTAATGGGCATACAAATGGTATCGAAACAAGTATTTTATTAAGCAGAGTATATTTTGTTAAACGTCTTTAGCGTCTGTTCTTTATACAAGCATACACACCTCAACTTGGTATTGTTTATGAACATCGATCGAGCATTTGCCAGAAAACATACAAACCACGAGAACACATTAGCAACTAGATATGTGCACAAGTTCAAATGCTGGTGAACATGTTTATAAACTTTCGTCACTCTAGCAGTCATACTTTTTGAGTTACACGCGACACAAGTCCAAACAAATGTCACTTTTTGCTATAAAAGGGCCATAACTGCGCTGATATCGGAAAAAATCTGCACCAAAATACCCAGGTGCACAAGTTCACATGCTGATGACTATGTTCATAAAGTTTCATCTCCCTAGAGGTTCTGCTGTTTGAGTAACGCGCGACACAAAATCCGACGGACAGACGGGGCGAATCTGTATGCCCCCCCCCCCCTGAAAGTAGGCCATAAAAAAAATACCTATTTCAATTACACCAGCTGTAAAAACAGACGGAGCGGTAACTTATCTTTATTATTAAAAACATTTGAATTACATTGAAATGATAAAAGGGACGTTTTCACAGATTTTCGTATAAAAAAAAAATGACATTGCATTTATTAACTGCAAAACCTGAAGCAGTTGGATTAGCTAAAAACAAACATATAGATTAAAAATAATAAAAATATTTGCCTTCACCGTGACTTATACATAAGATATGTTTTTCTTTCTGGGATCTATGACATAAATTTTGAAAATCGACAATGTTCCAATCTGCGAACATGTACCTTTAAATAACCCAAATGAGTCGTTATCCCATGTAACTTTATTCCATCAAACAACTGTTTTTCTATCATTTTAATGACTCAATATACATTTTTTGTAATGCATCAGCGTTATATTACCGTTACATACACATAAATACAAGCTTTAAAATAACAATAACTTCTTGTACTACGCGTTGTGAACTGACAGTGATACTATATCGTTATAATAAAATATGTGTAGCATGCTTTATTATCTTGCTTGCATCGAGCGTAATTTATTTATAAGTCATGTTTAACATAAACGGCAGTGAAACGCTAGAGCCCTGTATCAGCAACAGAGACACCGGATTCAAGGCTTGCCGATGCTTAAGCTTGACTTAGAAGTAGTTATCTCAAAACATGCTAGTAATATTATAAATACCAAGAGCTGGCTCAGGACAGCGCGCTCAACTATTCAAACCGCTTTGTCCGAGTTATGGACCTTTGTCAGTACAAGAAAGGGCATGCTTCTGCTAAAATGCTGGACACAGTTATGGGCCTTGCCCAGTGACCGTATATGATGACTATGCAGACATGTGTGAAGTTTTAATTGAATATATTTAGTAGATATAATGATATGAAGTGGATGCACGCAAATTTTACCCTGAATTTCTAAGCATAATTCTGCTAAATTGCAGGTCACAGTTATGGGCTTCGGTCAGCGACCTTACATAATGACCCCGAATACATGTTTGATGTTTCAATTGAATATATGTAATAGTTACCAAGCTATTTACATGCACGGAAACCTTTACCTGAAAATATTCTGCTAAATTGCAGGTCAGAGTTATGGGCCTTGGCCAGTGATCTTACATAATGATCACAAAGACATGTGTGAAGTGTAAATTGAATATTTATAGTAGTTATAGAGATACGAAGTTGTTTAACGCAAACTTTAACCTGAATTTCTAAGGGGAATAGTTCTGCTAAATTGCCGGTCAATTGTTATATGTAATGTGTTTTTATGCGGTACAGCGCCGTTGTTAAAGAATTTGTTTTCAGAATGATGAGGTAATTAAATACGACTTTTGAATAAATAACACGGCGTCTGCTTTATCGTCCTCATAATATGCCATGTCTTGCTGCAATAAGACAACCCATAATTTAAATTATTGTGGAACAAATAAATTTAATATGTCGTTTATCCATTTTACATATGTACACATTACTGACACGACCACAGGGGAGATTACAACACTACTACACATGTCTCATAGGCGCTTGGTTGTTAAACAAATAAAAAATCATTTTCCTTTATATACAAATGCACAATGTAGCTCACTCGCCATTTTTTATCGTAACGGAAGTCGATTGGCTGGTTTCAATGTATAAAATTACATGTTTGCTTCCCGAAATCTACATAGCCCCTGCTATAAAATTACATGTTTGGTTCCCGAAATCTACATAGCACATGCATTAAAGACCGGGTACTACTTAAAAGTATAACCAGCCAAACTGTCTCAATCAACTTCCGTTACGACAGAAAATGGCGAGTGAGCCACCTTGTGTGTATTTATACTATAGGGAATAGGATTAGTTTTTATTTGTTAAACAATTAAGCGCATAATGCACTTGTCTTAATCGGATAGTTACCTGTCACTACGTTATTACTTCGTAACCAAGCGCCTATGCACTTGTCTTAGACGGATAGTTACCTGTCACTACGTTATCACTTCGTAACCAAGCGCCAATGCACTTGTCTTAGTCGGATAGTTACCTGACACGACGTTATCACTTCGTAACCAAGCGCCTATGCACTTGTCTTAGTCGGATAGTTACCTGTCACTACGTTATCACTTTGTAACCAAGCGCCTATGCACTTGTCTTAGTCGGATAGTTACCTGTCACTACGTTATCACTTTGTAACCAAGCGCCTATGCATTGTCTTAGTCGGATAGTTACCTGACACTACGTTATCATTTCGTAATAGTTCATGTATGAGCTGATAATGGCTGACACTCAACCGACAACAGTTGTGATAATGTAAAAGAAGGCAACTTGTTTGTTCAGTATCTCGTGTCGTGTAAGGTCAGTTTTGACTTTAAGAATAATTACATCAAGTAGTATAGTTCACACTTAAGTTTGGATTTATATAGAATTCCTGACAGCTGTTGTTTCTTTTGCAAAATTCAAACTGGCGACAATTCGGACGTGTTAATGTTCATATAATTGTGGACAATAGGGTGTCCACAATTATATGAACATTAACACGTCCGAATTGGGCTATTGATTTTTTGTTTCAGTTAAAATTAATATATATTCAGTGTCATGGATATTAATTGCTGCAAATAATACTGAGTTAATATCCCTGTATACATTAATTATATTTATGTATATAAAACATATTATTATGCTTATATAGCAACAATAAACAACACATAATGATGGTAAGACGTGGTAATATTAACACAAGATGATAAACTGTATGCGTTGAAGAAAACGGATGTTATACCTGTAATTTCTAGACGAGCAATGTTGTCATTGTAAAAGGTTTGTTGGGAAATGAAAAGATCCATTAAAAGAACATGTATATTTATAGATATGCTGCAAAATGGATCAAACAACTAAACAATGTTTATGTATTATTTTCAATTAAATCCAGTTTATGATAATGCAAGCAATATCAGTTAACCAGGGACAAATTCCTTTAATAATTATTTGACTTTGTTCTTTGTTAATTTAAAATTAAAGGTCTTAAATAGTTTTCATGTTTCTTTTGGGATAACATATGTTTCGATAGTATTCCTGTATTGTTTGTTCAAAATAAAGTAGTCAGATATTAAATGACTTAAATAGTGCAAAAAATATTCTTTATAAAACACAATCATATTGTATGGTTTAAACGCTTTTTTATTATGACGAAAACATTGACTTGAGTATTTGTATCTCAATCTGAACGATTTTATTATTTAGACAATGTTAAGTGCTGTAGGCATTATACAAGTCTTATTAATTAGGTGTAAAACCGCCTAAACACATACGTGTACAGTTCTGAGCCAAATATTTTATAATTGGTATGTTATGCAGTTTGTAATAATATGATTTAATGCCATACACTTATGTACGATAATAAAACAAACAAATACAGTATTTTATAAACATAGCTGTGTACATATCAGTGTTCCACCCAATGTGGAACTACACGTTGCAATTATCACACAGATATCATAGTTACCAGGCACTTCTCGTACAATTATCACACAGATATCATAGTTACCAGGCACTTCTCGTACACAATCAATGCGTCGGTATCCATCATTGTAGAATACAATTATCACACAGATATCATAGTTTCCAGGCACTTCTCGTACACAATCAATGCGTCGGTATCCATCATTGTAGAATACAATGCAGATATATTATACGATTTTCAATAAAGGTTACATTATTTTTAAATTTAGTACACACAGAGACTGTCTTAAAACATTCATCAAAGAAAATACGTGTTTGTAATTAAACACAAGAACGATGGAGGCTATGGACATACATTTATATGCATTGTAATTGGTTTAAAACAGCAACCGGTTAGGTCTTTTGATGACCGGTTTGGCTTTGTTTGTTTATACTATATTCGATACAATTAAAACATTCATGGGATCTAAATGGACAGCCGTATTTGACTGTTTTGAAGTGTGCAAACGTATGTTTGTTACTGAAAAATATATTATGTGTTATTAATATAAAACCATTTAATAATAATTCCATTGATTAGAATATATAAGTACTAGTTGGAATGGCTCTTTTAAAAAATGTTTTTATTATTTTTAGAGTGTCCATTCAAACACAATATAAATGAAGTTGATAACAAAAATAGATTTGTGTTTTCTCTCTGTTGAAAATACGATACAATCATGTAGTACCTTGCACAGGAAATTTTGGTCAATAGCAAATCAATGAATCGAAGACAACTCTGTCGCAGTTGCAGGCCAAATGAAAAGATATATGATAAACAAGAATGGAAACCGGGTGATTTGCTGAACAGTAACTGTCGAAACGCATCACGAAAACCATTAGTATTTCGTGCTAGATTTTTATGTCAGCTACACGAGACAAATTTTACATTTGAATGGATGTTCTTCTTTCATTCAAAGCATCGTGTATACGAACAATCAATACAGTTGTTTGTTAGATATGCAAATGAGAAATTCGTTTGTAGGAGCGGAAATGGTATTTTATTCGATACAGGAATTTGTCGTCCTGATTGCCTATTCGGCAGATGACTTATCTTTAGGGTGCAGCCGTAGCTAATTTATGTCAGTCTAGACTGTATTTTATACTGTTGTAGTGTATTTATTGTATAAAACAGTTAATGTCAAGCATCGTCATCACTATATAGGCATATTTGTTTATTCCGGTGCAACTAACATATTGTCGGTAATAGTGGTTTCTGTAAGTTAATAACGGTGATTTGCTTGAAAAGCTGATAAAAGCATTATATTTGTAGCATAAACCCATTTCTATTGTTTCACATATTATTAAAGTGCAGTACAGTACAGAAAAGTACAAATACGCACAAAGTAAACCATTAACAAATTTAAGAGATACATGTACATTGTATATTCTTTCAGTCTTAGCCAAACGACCACCTGCTTTAGAAACCACAACCTTTGTTTAAGTTATATTTACATTCAGTTTGTTTTGTATGTTAGCCTATGTAATACTATCACAATATCTAACTTTAGACAATTTCATCTGTAAACATAATGCTGAATATTTCAATAGTGTTGGGATGCAGTTGAATACCTCGAGTGTTTTTGTCACATAATATTTGTGCAGATCATTAGTAAACATAATACACAACACCATGCTCAATTTTCAAAACAAATTAACAGTGTAATATGTCAAATGGTACATACACGCTTTAATAAAGAAATGTTCAAACTAAGACGTTTACTATTTAAATGCACGCCAAAGTGTACAATTGCATTGTTTATTTAACTGAATCAGTTGTTTATTTAAATTGGTTTGCTATAATCCAATGCCTTTGATGCCAATAGTATTTTCAAAAGACCAACTTGTCCATTTAGCATGATTGAAACTTGATTTTGTTGCACAAGCCACATTCTCATCTTGTAGAATAGTCTTTATTGTTCCCATAATTACGTAAATCATACTAAAAGTACAATTTCCAATCAACATCACGGTGTTTATTACCCATAAAACGATATCGATTGCTGAGTGCATTGTCTATTTAAAATTCATAACCGAGATAGTGTCGAAGGCACATAATCAACGAACAATCCTATTTTGATATAATCATAATTATTTATTAAAAATAATCATGTTGCGTATTGCTGTTTGGATATGATTGTCGGTAGAAGTTGTGCCGTAATTACGAGTATAACAGTTTGATATGGTGTTATTTACGTGTTCTTACGATGTGTACTTTTTTAAAGAAATTCTTATAAACTTAAGCACTTGCCTTTTAATAACAATGCAGCAATGCACTAAATGAATTTGAATTTAACGTCATTAGACACGAAAGTAATTTGTGTATAAATATATAATGATAAAAACAATTCTAGTAATATAGGATCTGGCACGAGTTGTCATTTCATACCATAATTTATTTAACGCGTTCAGGAATTTTGTTACTAAGCGAGCCTTTGGCGAGCCTACTAACGAATTTTCTGGACGAAGTTTAATAAAATATGATATAAAATGACAGCGAGTGTCAGATCTTTTATATCACATGCTTTTAATCCTAAAAGTTATATACTGACGTGACGTCATTTCATGTTCACAACGTCAAATCACCAAAATAACGTCATGCGATTGGTCATTCAAATGATTTTTAGCCAATAAAACGCTCAACATGTTATCTTACACACGTGTAAGATAAAAATATCCGTCCTTCACAATTGTAAGATAAAAATATTCGTAATGGTTGTAATACACGGAACACAACGTATAGTATGTGATAAAACATAATTCGTACTAACGTCCCAATAAACGTTTTGGTAATGTGTTGCTGATATCGTGGATAAACGCCAGACGATCTAGAAACTAAATACATATGGTTCCATCAGGGAGCCATTGAATATGAGCTTAATTCTAGTTTAAACCCAGTGAACCTAAGTTTAGGCAAGTGAATATGACATTACTTTTTGCTCGCCATTAGCTGTTTAGACCAAAAGAGTGTCTATTTACAGGCCATATAATAATATACAATTATTTACTAGATTGCCGTTGGACATGGTCTAAAGTGGTCTGATGTTCACTGGGTGAAACTCATGTTGACCGAGTCATTAGCCGAGGTCAACATCAGTTGCACTCAGTTAACATCAGACCTTGTCCAATGGCCATATTGTCAACACATGCTTTGTTATATAATCTATGAATAGTTGTACTAGCAAAATCACCGAACCTATTAACTTATTACAATCCAACGTCAATCTGTTATTTTATTTATCTCACCACATTCTGAACAATTCGAAAAATAACCTACTAAATCATACGAAACACATGACGTCACGAAAATCAACAAAATGACGTCATTGCCGTATGTAAACAGAAAAGAACGATGTGTTGGTTTCAGTGTTACTTGTACAAATTTCAATGTGTGCACATGTCGGGAACCACACTATAAATTCTACAAATCTATTTTAGCCCATATGACATAAATTTAGGTAAGAGTTCTGGTTCCTGTCGCTGTGTGCGAAATTTAATGTGCAAGCCGGGTACACATTTGGGGAAATCCACAAATATATTTTTAGCCCATAAGACATGAGTTTAGGCCATGCGACATCACTTTTATATTCAGTCACCGGTGGTTGTTCGGACCAATAGAAGAGCGTCACTTTATTTATTATATAACAAACATAATTCATTTATGGTTTTAATACCACTAGAAAGATTTTGCATCGATATTACATACATTGCTTTTAAGCATTTTAATGTATAGATTTATTATATGATTTATAAAATTTAAATTTGAGAAATGCTAATCTTTTCCTGGAAAAAGAGTTTTTAAATCGCATTCAGAGTGGGATTTCTGACAACAATTTCTTCTGCTAATATTTATCATCAAAGCATCTATTTTCCGCCTGGAGACTAATTTGCATGAAAAGCGCCTTAACGAAATTACGATAGCGCGTTCTGTTGCTTCGCTCCCAATTTTATTAGATGTTGAGAGGAGAAAAATGTGCGTCTGTCACAATAAGCTAGTAAGAGATGTGCCACTTAATTCTGACGATATGATTTCAAGAGACAAATTTACATATTATTTTTGAAGCGTACACGCTCCTTTTTTATGAAGATATGCCATCATTACAGACGACAAATTGGTCAACCGTTTTTATATGTAACAATCGATACACTGTTTACCATTTTTGGTAAAATGTCGGGGCCGTATTCTCTATCCGTCCGTCCGTCTCCTATTCTTGCCCAGACTATGTATCAGTAACAGTGTTGTAATATAAAATAAACTATATGGGAAGATTGATCACAAACAGAACGTGTACACAGGATCAGGACGTTACGGTTCAGTGATTTCGTTTTGAAGTTGTGGTCCAGAAATTCAGGGAAACTGCATTTAAGGATTTACTACCAGGAGGATATAGGCACATTTTTAGAATGTTCCTCATTGATTATTGTTTTCAACAAGTAATTTATTTAGCGTATGGTTCTGCCTTGTAGAATTGAATTCATTTATACTTGATGGGAAGCTTAAATGAAATTATGATATTAGGTCTAGATTTAGTCTTACCGTTCTAGTGATATGTTCTTTTAAAAATAATAATATTACCTAATATTATCATGTCATTTCAACTTGACACAACGCATTATTGGGGAGGATCCATCAATTTCACTAATATACTAACAGGTGTCCTACAATATTTTGGTAACTTGAACATTGGTTTTTGTTCTGGGAACGTAGTTCTTAGCATTTTGCCACTTTAGGTAGAATTTATTGATTTCTTCAAAAAAGCAGTCCATAGAATATAATTCAATACATTTTAAACTGGCATTAGTTCTAATGAACTTTAATGACGTTTATTCGACTTAAAACTGTATTTTATTTACGAAAGGCATTTATACTGTCTATGTTCGAAAACGCTTGGTACGAACGGAATCTACACTAATGTACATGCTGATTTACTCCAGAGGCATCACCAGCGATCGCATACATATAACTATACGATATAAAGTTACCTAAACGTTATTTTTTTTACTGATTTCTATGCGTTTTCTTGGTATTTTGATCGGTAAGATGTCCATCAGAAACGATTTCAGCTAAGTTTTATTTTTATTAACATATTTCTGAACTGCTGCTTTAAGGTTATTACATGTGTGTTGCTTATCCCCGTTTGCTTCTATTATTGCATGCCTTCGAATAGGTTTTAACCCCTACGCTATATCGACCGTTTGAACGCGGCTATTGTTCATTCATCGCTATTTAACAGCTGTGTATGTTATGTTCCATTGCGCTTTGCATAGGCAATGGTAACTTTCCTTAAATAATGGATAGTGGACAGGTGTGTTAATAAAGGTTTCTGTATTGATGCAGCTGGTATTTCATTATATTATAATTTGCCAGTGCTAGTTTCAAGAAATGCTGAAACGACTTGTACTTGAACAAGAAATGCCATCAACGTGTTTAACGTAATAATGGGTTGATCATCGGTTGAAAACCAGCTATAAGAAAGCAATAAGAAGTATGTGATACACATAGCATCACGTCTATTGTGCACGTTTGACAGTTGTGAGTTGACAACATCGCGTATATAGTGCGATCAATAGGTTCTTTTTAGATATGCAAATGAGTATTTGACTTGTCAAAGTAGGAGCTGTATTTGATTCAGTAGAAGAATGTGTCTCCAGATTTCATATTCTGGCGATGCCTTATCTCGAGGGTACAGCCAGTCCGAATATTTATTAATGTGCGTACGTGGGTGTGTTTACATGACACAGAAATGTTGATAGTAACAAATGCGAACGGATACTTTTTCGTATCAACATTTTTGTTCCATGTAAATACCACGGACATGATATCACAACAAGCTTTATCGAAACTTAATTTGTCAAATTTACATGTTTGATATATTGTCATACATTCCATTACAAATCCATCGATAGAATATTGCTTTTTATTGGTGATAAAATTGCTGCATACAAATTGTTGCCCCATTTATAAGACGAGCGTTTGATATACATGCACTGCTTCTTTTTTTAAAAAAATTCATTAAATTCGCATTATGTTTGTTATTAATCATATGTCTCAAAAAATACTCAGCGTATTTAAACAAGTGTTATATCAATCAAACATGACAGTTAATTAAATGATTTTAATTTGCATGTCAGAACCCGTGTTTTAAATCACCTTCAGTTCCCTTGACATAACATTTGCATTTCTAGCGCTTAATTCGTGTCCGGTAAAACGCGACTTAACGGAGTTCCGCTAGGGGCACAGCGTTTTCACACAAATTAAAATTTGTATCATAAACATGCAAAAATACAATACCACGACAGAACTATGATGCTCGTTCAGTAATTGGTCACAAAATATATTCCTGGTTGTATGAAATGATGCGGACTGTCACTTACCACCTACTAGCATTTATTATATTGTGACGTGCTTAATGCATGTGCGTAAAGTGTCGTCCCGGATTAGCATGTGCAGTCCGCAAAGGCTATTCCAGGACGACACTTTCCGCTTTTATGGTATTTTCTGTTTCAAGGAAGTCTCTTCTAGACATAAATTCATTGTATGCGGAAAGTGCCGTCCTTGATTAGCCTGTGCGGACTGCACAGGCAAATCCCGGACGACACTTTACGCACATGCATTAAGCCCGGTTTTCCCACGACGCGTCTCATATAAACTTGTCAGCAGTTCTTCCATCTGAAATCATATCTGTTAATTTTTGAAACTATTTATCGCCGTTGCCTATTCGTCTAAATTTATATCATTAATGCTTCTTTTGTGAACACGTTGCCTGAAAGGTAAACAATTACATCCAATAAACTGAAACGATTCACACTAAATTCAATAGGCGCGTAAAATAAAATATCGTTTTTCTACATATTTGATAGTTCACATGCACTATAATGTATTGTCAATATTAATATAAACGACAAACCTATACATGCACCAGCAAAATACACCAGTGGATGCTCATTTGATACAACACCAATGTTTACATTTGTACTGCATTATTTTAATATGTTTCGAGCTTACACTACGTATACGATATTGCACACCTTTGGGAGAAAACAAAACGAATGCAATTAGTAACTAGACCGATCCATATGCAATACGAAGCGACACGATGACAATCTTAGATGCAGTGTACTGAGACGAATGAGTAGAACAAATGAGGTCTGTCGTGAGAAAAAGGGGCTAAATGCATGTGCGTATAATGTCGCCCCTGATCAGCCAGTGCAGTCCGCACAGTCTAGTCCAGAACGGCACTTTCCGTGTTTAGGGTATTTTCTTTTTAAGGAAGTCTCTTCTAAACATAAATCCAATGTAGGCGGAAAGTGCCGTCCTGAATTAGCCTGTGCGGACTGCACTGGCTTATGCGGGACGGCAGTTAACGCACATGCATTAAGTACGGTTTTCCCACGACGCGCCTCCAATAAACATCAAGTGCTTTTTTTATGTATTACTGCAGTGTGCACGATGTCCAGTAAGAACAACAACTCTTACCGCACTTTTTACACTTGTGTGTGAGTTAGGCTTCACTGAAACGTGTTTATATACCATACAGTATGATACTTTTGTGTAGCGTTTTGTACATTTCCAGTTAATAAAGTCAATTTAATGTCGTTTAAAGTACGAAGTTAAAATACTTTCATAATTGTTTAAAACTCAATAATTGTTATACAAGGATATTCATCTAATCGGTTAGTTGTAATGACATACGTAATGCTTGCCATAACAATTACGTTTAACAACTAAAGTAAGGTGGTATTGTACTTCAAACCTTTTACAATGAATGTCATGTTTTAACTATAATACGCCATTCTAAATCTGCGTAGAATTAAACAATATTTCGATGGAATGCATGGTTTTATGACGAATAAACCAGTAGATACTTGTCAATCAAGCACTGAGTTGACCAACGATGGGTTTATATTTTATTGATAAATAATAGCACATGGTTACATAATCCAATCGATTTACTTCAAATCATTGGGCAAACAACCTTGGACAAACAGAAATGCCGAGCGATCTGTGTTCGTCTACTGGTTAATTGAAAAATTAGGTACGTACACTGTATACGAATGCGCTAGACATCAACATTCTTTGATACGCAACATCACGCCATTTTAAGTTTTACCATAGTTCACATGTTTCATGATACTATTCATAATAGAAATATGACCGGAATCTCGTTTTCTGCAATAATGAATATACACTGATTAAATCTGCTCATATTTCTTTCAATGCCTTAGCTGGACATAATGTATATCCAACGTCTAGCAATGCGGGTATTAACGTAATTAGATTGAATCTGTGCTAGGCTGAACATATTAAGTTGTCATAAATCATTGGCATGCCGACATTATATTCCGGATTTATACAAGTCTTCATTAGATTACACGCTAAGAATATCAGAACACTTGAATATGCGCCCAGCACGTGTTGTGGTTAATCATTGTCCCATCTCAGAATCCTGCGTAATTATTAGATGTATACGGGTGTATATCACGGCAGGAATTATTATTGTACGTCTGAGCATCAAGCAGTTATATAAATCAAAGAATGCCTTCAACGAATAATGACTTGTGAACTGCAATGACGCGTATAGGTCAATTGTGTGGATTGTATTAAATGAGTAACTATTGACGACAAACGTTAATTAGTCCTTAGAAAAGCATGTTAAGAAATAAAAATCCAGCCAACTTTAAATAACAATAATCCTAATAAAAACAGTGACTACTTATAAGCAAAGCAACAATTCAAATATCAGTTGTGCGTGTTATTTCACAAAAATAACTTTAGACATTAAAACTGAATGCAGGGACTTTTGTTGCGTTGTTTAGCCTTCATAAAACGCATAATAATCGTCCATCACGCCAAACTCGTGCTTCGAACATCCTGCCCCCATTCTTCAACTCGAAAGTGTTGCCTGTAGTTTCTTTATTCGCAGCTGGAATTCTATTGATTCGGTTAACTTATTATAATTTATGGCAATCACATATTCTGCATGGTTGGTCGGCTACCATAACATGTGCGTGTCAAGGTGTCGTAGGAATATAACATTATTTCCAGAAATTATGTTCAATGTTATAGATAGTGTTGAACATGGAAAGAATCGTAAAAGAGATACAAGCATGCGACTAGCATTGACTTTCCTGTCAGTAAGGTACATTATTATGAAGGAATTATGTTCTGCTAATAGTACACTATTTATGTACTACATATAAGCATAAAGAAACTCCAGGGACATCACCAGGAGAGAAACCCTTAACATCCGCTGGTCCTTTATTTATGGCACATGACAATACGCACAGCACAACACATAACATAAACTTGATTGATACTGGGGTCACCACCTTGGAATGGTCAAAGAAAAGCATTGTGGGTTTACACCAAAACTAAATTACAGAACAATTGTACGATAATTATTCCAGTCAATATTCTAATAACGTTTGTCCTAAACAGGTTAATCTCTAATGAATGGACAACTGTACAATTATTTTCTAAATGCTTTTCGGTCGTATTAGTTTAGTTGCGCTACTTGAAATCTATTGTTAAGATTTCCAACATTAATTTTGCACAATACTATTTTCCTTAACTGCATTGTATAGTGCAGTTTTTAATTATTCTAGTATATTCAGTACTGAAAGTTGATTTTTTGTATTGATTTGTAATTGCCTTGGTGTATGTAACGCATATTGCATACTTTTCAAATAACATTTGTTGGCAAAGAAAGTAACGACAACAATACATGTAATTATACAACAAACTAATCGTCACTATCGTCATTTTGAGGCAGACAAGTATATAGCATTAGTACAGTTGGATTATACGATCCATTAAGATTTTTTTTTTCAATCGGCGGTTTGAGCTTTCAGTTGAGCACAATAGAAACGGGGCGAGATATAGATGTTTGTTTTCGGTGTGATAACGCGTTATATCATCACCTGAAAGGCAGGCAATTAATATTTTAATGATACATGTACATTTCTTTCTTATTTTATGCTAGTAAGTATTCTTTACATTTGAATTATTTTTCAGGGATTTTCAACACGATGTTTTCAGTTTTATGTCCGTGTTATTTTCTCTATAATGCATAGTAATCTGGATTAGTAATGACATTCCTGCGCCATGTTGGATTATGACGAAAATGTGCAGTGTAATGACACTCCTGCGCCATGTTGGATTACGACGAAAATGTGCCGTGTATTAGTTAAGCAATTTAAACCGCACAATTGTTGCCTCTAGGCATTATCATGGTAGCGTGTTTACAGTACAATAGTCTACGATGTACTTATAAAAGTACGTATTAAAAGCAAAAATGCGTTCAGTTATCCGAAATTCACATATTCTGAAAATAGCGTGTGCATTCGTTTTATGATGTAAACAATCGTTTACACAGTCACCAGCTTCAAACGCACATGTGATTGCACAAGCAATTCAAGATTATTAAACTCGTAGATGCGCGTAAAAACGTAACGAATATGTACCGTGAATGAATGTTCTGAAAATGATTACTTATACGTATAATGTGTTATTCCTTATTAATATTTCGGATTTATCAACACAATTACACTTTAATGTCGGCCTTGGAAACAAGACCATGGAGAAGTTAACGCTGAAGTCTTCTTACAATAACACTTCGAATATTTAAATACTTAAGCGTGATTACTTGATGTAAAGACTGAATACACACAAAACAATATATAAATAGGTGGAAAATGAACATTAGTTATAACTTACGGTCACGTTGGATTGATATTGGATTTCCGAAAACCATCATGACGGCAATTATGTAAACAAAGGGAGACTACTGTTCATAGCAACAGTAAATGCATGTGTAGGTTAGTGTTTGGGAATTATTAAAGAGCAAAGGATGAAATAAATACTTTGGAGGTAAAAATTTGGACCAATATGACCATCTCCAGTACCTTTTGGATAAACCTTGTACCCGCAAGGTATTGTCTGTCTCTTTGGTTCAATACGACTGAGGGATACCCAATAGAACGTAAGAGGTAAGGCACTTCAATACATTGGATATAATTGCGAGAGGTATTCTTGACCTTTACTGCTATTAAATTGTACAACATTTCTTTTCGGTAATTCAGTATGATCAAAGGTGACAACACATACACAGGGAATATTACATGACTGTGGTGTTCATGGGGGTTGTATTGTTCTCATTGAGTGTTTAACGCTGTATTCCACGAGCCCGCACCTCGTTAAAATCAAAACACCGCCATAAATATGCTACAACACAAACAAAATAATAACAAAATAACACTGTTAAAGAACGCGAGTGAATACTCGTCATGTACATCCATGACGTCTTTCAATACAAATCAAAATGTTGCAACGGCTTCGTCGTCTCTATAAATAGAACGGTGTGTTTCTTAATTGCGCTCGGAACGTTACGGAAATATACGATACTCAACGAACGTAAAAGAAGTCCGTTGAATTCGAATTTTTCATTCCACAGTGTGAAATACATGAATTCTGTCTGGCCTACACCAGTATTTGAGTCAGATTATCTATAGGTATATAATAAATTTAAATATCGTTCAAATCTAATAACATTAAAAAAGTAGTCCAGCTCAATGACCGAAATGAGTGATATTAGGAATTATCTCACATATAATTTCTATATTTTACTACTTAGCATAAAATACAATCGCGGATTGCATTGTCACAAACAAGTAAATTTATACTTTTTATTCGTTCAAAGGCCAATCTTGCCTATCCGAAGATTTATTTTAAAAACTCCGCACAGTGTTGTGCTGGATGCATTCATAGCTGTCAATACCGAATACTATTCATACGATTTCAGTATTGTATTGCTTTGATCATCGGAGCGCTTTAAAAGCTTTTCCAATTATATTCCGGCATGCTGGGTCAATGCGATGCGCACAGTTAAATGCGACTGCAAGAGCGTTGTGGTGTAAAATTAATTCATTTTCAGGGCTTATACAACACTTCTAACCCAGTATGTGTCGTTGCTATAACAAATATCGAACACTAATATCCAATTGAGTTGAACATTGCATAAGTGTACAAACATAACACAATTGGTAGGATGTTAGGAAGCATATATTTTGAAAAGACATTCTTTTTTTAAAGTTATAAAATGTATAAAGGTTCTATTTTAATAAAAGTGTTATTAATTTAATAAAACTAGTATGATACATTTTAAAATAGTATTTTGTATTAATCAAACATTGTGTACGATGTAGATATGAATAATTCATTAGTGTACACACTGATTAACTAATTTTAATAGAATGAATGTATATTTTAGATTGATGTATTGAACGTTTGTAGCTAAATAACCTTAACCTAGCACAAACATAACATGTATAAGTATTACTAGACGTGTTCCGTTTCAGAGTAGAGTAGCCTTACTTTCTTTTTTACGTTTGTGAAGTATATTAGATCAGAACAGGACAGTTCTGTTCTAAGTATATTATTTGTTTACAACACACAACAACTACATTTTAGCATGCATTGTACACACCATTTGCCACAAATTTATGTTTGATTGGATGCTTTTTAAGTCAGTGTATATAGTGGCATAATATTTTAGAAACATGTAACGAGATTTAAACAGTCTTTGTAAAGTTTCAATTCATTTTATATAACTCAATGTTTTATTGTGGTAATCAGTTATTCATGTTTTATTCTTATTGTTTTAATTCCTCACCTGTTAAGCTGTTAAAACAGTGTACTGCATATATTTATACAATGCCAATATCAGAGTATTTAGCTAATACAATTTCATTTGAATGACATAGTACTATATAGCTCAACATGTTTGATTTTCAACTTTTGTAAATCAATTAATATGTAATACACCCATTGCATCTATAAAAGTGCTCTATGTTTACGACCAGGTGACCTACTACAACAGTGTAAATTATATTGCTGATATTGCGGCACAAAATACGTACTAAGAATAAAATATAAAGATTATTCTGGATAGTGTGACTGTCCATGTACCTACACCAATACACCAACACAAATTATTGGACATGTCATGGTTAAGTCACTTACGCCACATGACATATAAAACCTTTTTAGGTTTATTAAGACGGCCGTGGAATAATACTCCTAATATTTGCCTAACGTAGTCGATGAATAATGCTGGGTCACGACACTATTGCTCTTATATAAACCAACTTTCATCATACCCATGATTGTACATCTCGTGTTGTCTCTTGTCATTTAAGCGATTGATTAGTTCGCATTGATTCTTTTTTTGTTTTGTATGAGGGTGAAACGACCGTCATGGCGGTGTTTGCATCGGGTTGTCAAATGCCAATACTAACACTGTTCCTTTCGCCAGATTTGTCAATACCGCAAATCTTTATTTCATCTTGTAGAGCAGTGAACAATATGGACTGTACATCAACCTGTCACAGAAAAAAGGGTATTGCATTTACTAATCAACATTTACTTATAAAATGTTACCACTAAGTTAAAGGGCAGTGCTTCAATATGTTCTATATATACAATATTAAAATTGATTAAAATTAATATAATACATTATTGAAACCGAATGGTTTACGTGTATGGTTTTGATTAGCCTTACACACTTTCTTAATTGCGGACCCTTGTGAGCTAAACATGTGTAATGAAATATTATAAATTATACTGATTGTTGTCTATGTTTGAAATGGAAAGTCCGATATTTCCATTCACTAGACTTTGCAATTGGTGCAATAGATTTTATTTCGATTTCTGATACATTTATTCATTATAATTTACATAAATCCATCACAAAGGACAACATTTAAATCGTTGAAACTTAATGTTTTAAAATCAAATCCTTTAATTCAATTAATCCCAGATATATGTGGAAGCCAAGCATCATTTTCAAATCATCGAGTACATCAATCAACCCAAAATATAAATGTACCCGCAACACTGACTGCCAAACAGCGCTATTAAACAGATAAACTGTGTCTGGTAAAAAGATGATGTACCAGTAACATTATGTAGGTTATCAGATAGCATCTTTCAAATGAAGCCATCGAGTGTACAAGGTATCTCTAGAACGCATCGAATATATAGTAAGGTAAATGAACAGGTACAGCTTCACAGAAAATTTACGTCAACATACCATCGTTAAAATGTATACCGGTCATTTCTCTCAAGTATGGGTCAAGATGAAATACATTATCAGGTGGAATCTCCCGCTGGCCCAATTTTATATGATGATGTACTAAACCGCATACTAAAATTTCTAAATAGTTATACCATTGTCAGTGCGTGTACAAGTGCAGCATAGTCATTAAATGATATTTATTGTAAACACACAATTTAATTACGATATTCGCAAACAATTGGAAGGAATTAATGTCTTATACGAAATGAGTATTTTAGTTATATGTTATAAATATAACCTTACGGTATGTTTGTGAGGTTATTTAAAACAACAATTTTCAAAATATGTATTGGTATGGTATAAATTGCTAGAATATTACTGTTTAGCATGTTTATGAATAAATATTAAACTGAAAAGTTCGAAATTGTGGTATGACATTTGTCTCCAACTTTCTGTGATACATGCGTGAAGATGGAATTTACATTGACATTGAATATGTGATAATTTTGGCTGCAATGACATGTACTGGCATAATGAAATAACACTGATGAAATATACCAATGTTGCTTTCGCCGACTTAGCTGGACATAATATACATCCGCCGTCTACCAATGCGGGTAATTATATTGGATCTGTGTTAGGGTGAACGTAATAAGTTATCATATATCATTGGCCTGCCGACATTATGTTCTGGATTTATACGAATCTACACTGGATTACACGATGAGAATATCCGAAAACTTGAACATGAGCCCAGTACCTTTTGCGAATAGCTATTTTCCGATCCCCACGGCTCTATTAAATAACTCATGTATATGGCTCTATACCAAGCCGGCGGAAATTATATTAACACATCCGTGTATCATCAGTTTGTATTAAGCAATAACTGCATGAAAGTAATTGTGTTTGATCTGCAATAAACTGTCAATTTCGAATGCATGAACTATGGAATCATACGCCAGACTTTTGACAACATACGCTTACTAATCATTCAGTAACCATGGCAAGAACACACATTCAGGTTTTGCTGACATTACTGTAAGCTCTTCCCTACCAATTTATTGTATTGACTAGTGCACCACACGTATTACCATCTGCGTGTCTTTTGTCTGGTTATGTAGGCAAACCATTAACAACGCTATATCCATGTACAACGATTGTATAATCCACTTAATTACCTTTTGAACTTCCAATTGGATTCAGATTTGTTGAAAGGTCCATAGTTTATTATGCTCATGTAATTCATGTGCTTGAATTACCCATATCAATAAATTTCCAATAGATAGATAAAAGGTTGCAATACAGTTATGAATCAAATACGTTTATCGTCTCACATCGTCCATTGGGAGCCAAAAGGGGCTATCAGCCTTCTTTTCTCATACGCTGATGTCACCGTCTTGCTTTCAAGGAACGATATATCCTGACGATACTTCCCGTTATTTAATTTTTCAGTATAAGCAATACTGATATTAGTAAAACAAGGTTGATGTAACCTTAGCCTAAGAATCCAAATAATAGTAAATTGCTTTATTATGCAAGTATACAAATAAATATAAATGAGAGATTTGTCCCTCATTAGTATTACGCAATTGAAAAATTCTAATTTGAGGTATGTCATTCTTTTAACATATCCATAGGAATTAACACTAAATTTACTTACATGTGTTTTTGTCTTCATCGAAACGCATAATAATGCCTGTAAATTGTCGTCGATCGCGGCAAACTCGTGCTTCAAACATCCTGCCTGCATTATTCAACTTGATTGCGTTTCCTGCAGTTACTAGTACTTCATCCGCGTCTTGAATTCTATTGGTTCGGTTAACTAATGATAATTTGTGGCAGCCACGTATTCTGCATGGCTGGTCGGCTAACATACGATTTGAGTGTCGATGTGTTGTAGGCATATACCATAATTTCCAGAAACTAATTCATTGTTATAGATAGTGTTGGGATGAATCGTACAAGAGATAAAAACATGCGACTAGCATTGACTGTTCTGTCAGTGAGAAATATTATTCAGAAGGAACCATATTTGGATAATAATAAAACAGTTTCACTGAAACGCATAGCCATTGTACAATAATGATTACTTGCAGCACAGGATTTAATATTATATTTACATTCTTATAGAACAGGTTAATCTGTCTTGAATGGACATCTGTAATATATTTTAGAATGCTTTACGGTCGTATTTTTAATCCCCCACCGCGAAGCGGGAGGGGGGTTATAGGAATGCCCTTCGTCCGTCCGTACATCTGTCCGTCCGTCTGTCCGTAACATTTTCGTTTCCGCTCCATATCTCCTATACCCTTTGAAGGATTTTCATGAAACTTGGCTCAAATGTTTAGGTCATTGAGACAATGTGCAGAAGGCATGAGTCAGTAACGCCGGCTCAAGGTCAAGGTCACATTTGAAGGTCAAATATTCGAGCCTCTATTTGGTGTCCGCTTCATATCTCCCATGCCTTTTGAATTATTTCATGAAACTTGGCTCAAATGTTTAGGTCATTGAGACAATGTGCAGAAGGCCTGGGCCTTTCACACCAGCTCAAGGTCAAGATCACACTTGAATGTTGAATGTTTGAGCCTGTATGTTCTATATCTACTGTGCCCTTTAAAGGATTTTCATGAAAGTTTCCTCAAATATTTATCACATTGAAGCAATGTGCAGAAGGTATGAGGCAGTCACGCCACCTCAAGGTCAAGGTCACACTTGAAGGTCAAATGTTTGAGCCTCCATTTTTGTGTCTGCTCCATATCTCCTATGCCTTTGAAGGATTTTCATAAAACTTGGCTCAACTGTTTATCACATTGAGGCAATGTGCAGAAGGCATGGGGCAGTCTTGCCACCTCAAGGTCAAGGTCGCACTTAAAGGTCAAATGTTTTAGCCTCCATTTTTGTGTCAGCTCCATATCTCCTATGCCCTTTAAGGAATTTTCATGAAACTGATTAAGGTCAGTGTGATACTTCAAAGTCACCTTTAAAATCTAATGAAGGATCACGATCACGGCGGGGGATATAGCTGTCCTTTGGACTGCCTTGTTTCAGTTGTGCTACATTTTTCTGACTTTATTATTGTATACTGCCGGATCATGGCATCTATAGTTAGGATTACCTACATATATTTGGTACAGACAGTTAATAACATTTTTGTATTGATGCGTGGTGATGTTTATGTGATTACTATTGTGTATGTCATGCATTTTGTATACTTTTTGAATAAAATGCGTTGGACAAAAATCAGGAAGAATTAAGAGTTAATCGCGGATTGCATTGTCACAAACACGTAAAATACTAATTTCCTTTTTTATTATTTCAAAGGCCAATATAACCTATCTGAATATTTATTAATTCTTATCGGCGTAGTGTTGTGCTGTATGTATTCATAAATATCACTGCATAACATCTACTAGTTATGCGATTTCAGTATTGATTGCTTTAGGCTAAAAAAATAATTATTTGTTTCTCAGGCAGCGCCGTAACGTTTTCTAATGGCCCGCCACGAATTTGATTGAATGCCAACAAACATTATATTTACTATTTTTTGACGATCGCGCCCGGGTTTTAATGGAGCAGTCCAAAAATATGTTAATACAAATAAAACTTTGCAGAAAGTGTTTCTAATGGACATGTTAACGAACAAAATACAAAAACTGACCATTGAAATATGTGATTTGTTAACATTTTGTTAACTTCCTATCGTCTATTTTCTGTATGCGATAACTGGTGATGACACTTTGGTAAACCGGCATGTATATTATTGTATATTCCGTTCGTACCAAGTGCTTTTGAGCAATACTTTTCGTAATAAGAAACAGATTTTGGACGAATAAACACCTTGAAAGTTCATCAGAACTATAACTAAAATTGCAATGTATTGATTTAGATCCCATGGACAGCGGCTTAAAATTAAACGAATCCGCATTTTAAGATAGCGGAATAAGAGTTCTCCGATAGAGATTTCGTTATTTCCAGTAACTTTCTTCCTGTCTGGTTTAATTATATCAATCGGATAAACACAAATTGTGAAATACTGTATAAAGTTTGAAAAAAAGTCATATTCGATTGGGAACCGTTATAAATGTCGTCTATTTGTTGACTTAAACATTTGTTTCGTAGATGCTTTTGATTATGTAATATCTATCTTTTTTGAAGAAAATCTGTGTCAATGTAAGTCCCATGGAAACAAACGAAAATGCCAGCTGCATTGTCAAGTGTTGATTTTCCTTTCCAAAAATTATTGGTGATTTATTGCAAAAATAATTCCTATTTTTGACAGTTATAAAAATCTGAATTGCGAAAAGTTAAATTCTATAAATAGGAGTACTTCAATGCTGATGGTATATCAATTTGAAGGCACTTATGTTAATTATGAACATTCAAATTGATTGCCTTTTTACGTCAGCTGCATAATGACAGTTTGTGATTAATAAATCTATATTTGGAATTTTATAAAAAGGGATGCTTATGTTGTTATTAAAACTTAAAATTGTCTTTAATCTGCAGTTGTTTACTTGTTTTAATAAGCCATTGCATAGTGCCAATAAAACAGAGAAGGATAAAAAAGTAAAACAAATACTTTAATAAAATTAAAATTCGCCCTCCCTCCTGATTTTTTGCAAAATGTGCCTGAGAAACAATTCATTATTTTTGTTTAGCCTTAATCATCAGAGCGCTTTGAATGCCTTTTCAATTATATCCGGCCTGCAAGAGCGTTGTGATGTAAAATTAATTAATTTCATGGCTCATAAAACACTTCTTACTCAGCATGGTTCAGTTTTAAAACCAATATTAAACACAAATATGCGACTGATTTGAACTTAGCATAATTTTACACAATCATGCATTTTGTAGAATGTTGGAAAGCATTTTTTTTTTAAAGACATTCTTCATTTTAATAACGTTATACCAAAAGGTTCCATTATAATAAAAGTATTATTATAAATGTACAAATTGTTCGAATGAAATGAAACTAGTATTTTAATTAGGTAAATACTTGTATACTCCACCGAAATTGGTAGCAATGCAAGCATCAATGCAATTAATTAAGGCATTTGACAGTATGGATCATTGGTCACATATTTTTTTATTTACCAAACAGTTTGTACGATGTAAATGTGAATAATTCATAAGTGCACTCGCTTAAGAACCAATAATACATATTGATTTATTAAACGTTTTAGCTAAATACCCTTAAACATATCACAAGAATAACATCATTAGTACAAGACATGTTTTGAAGAGGCATATATGTCAATTGTCTGGAATGTATAAAACATGATCGACTATTGAATTAATACGCTAAATAATCCTTAAAATAATGTTGGGGAAAAAAAACAACTTTATATAACAATAATTCCAATAATAATAGTGACTCGTTCCACACAAAGCAACAATTCAAATATCAGTTATGCGTGTTATTAAAAAAATAACTTTCGTAATAAAAACTGAAAGCAGGTACTTTTGTAGAGTTCTTTAATCTTTTTAAAAGCATAATAATGCCTGCAAATTTTCGTTGATCACTCCAAACTAGTGCTTCAAACATCCTGCCTCCATTATTTGACTTGATTGCGTTTCCTGTAGTTTCTTCATCCGCGGCTGGAATTCTATTGATTCGGTTAACTAATGATAATTTGTGGCAGCCACGTATTCTGCATGGCTGGTCGGGTAACATACAATTTGCGTGTCAATGTGTCGTAGGAATATACCATAATTTCCAGAAAACTAATTCATTGTTAAAAATAGATTAAAGCATGCGAATAGCATTCATTGTCCTGTAAGTGAGGCACATACTTCGAAGGAATCATTTTTGGTTTATAGTAAATAGAGGATATGTGTTGATGTCATTGAATGGTCGAATTTTATTTCACGATTTGTTGTAGAACAAAATATTATCACGAATCTCGTACCCACGAGTGAAAAGATAATTGTATATGACCATGAGTTAAATAAAATTCGATAATTCTCCGAAAGCAACATGTTTTTCTGTTTATTTTATGCTTTTGGACAAAGAATATTTGAAATTGTGCGAGATACGCTTAAACGTCACAAATTCGTGTATTGTGACGTCATGAAAATTGTGACGTCATGAAATGACGTCATTAATTATTCCAAACTTGTTATTAAGAAGTACAATGGTAAAATGTGCCATGTTTTGTGCGTCGTTGTCGTGATATTTATATTTTTTTGAATTTATCACGTGTCTTTTGTAAACTTATGTATTCAAATACGGTGCATGTATCTAATTTTGACAAGGGAGGTAAACCACTACTGGTAGATCTATGTTATCTTTAGAGAAAATAGTCCGTTGTCCGTTTTCTTTATATTTTCACTGCAGTGGAAACAGAGGAAATATCACATTTTATTTAATCAATAAAATTATATATTTCACTAATTAGCATATTATATAAATAACACATGGCTGAGAGGGTGACATAAAATAATATCAACCCGAGAAATGTTATATCAACCGAGGCGGTAGTATGGCTTTTCAAGGGTTGATATTATTTATATCACCCTCTCAGCCATGTGTTATTTATTTTATTACACCGAACAATCCTTATAACACTTTGAAATAATAAGTTTGTGATTTTGTTTCACCATAACTTTAATGTAGACGCTACGTAAGCCGAGGCTTGACATAACCATTTCAAAATACAATACTTATCTAGTTAAAATATTGCAGAATCAGCCTTCCGTACTTTACAATGATTCGCAGATATGACCTTAACCTTTTACCGGTATGACCATTGAGCGTGTACTGCTATATTTAGACGTGTCAATTTTAAAGATGGCGTGATCGATACGAAGTTTCTACAGCGCGTTAGATTAAATTGGTTATAAACACGGAGAAATACAGGCGAACGTTATCGTGTGATTCAAAAACGAATAATGTACAGTTGATGGAAAGTGTTAAATGGATATTCAGATCACATAACGGATAAATGTGTGGCATAATCTGTAAACAAATTGTGCAGTGACGACACAAACCAGTTGTCAATGGACTGATATTATTACACAGGGTTGTGTTGTGTCGTGTTTAAACACAGAACTAAAGAAACCATGCATCGGTGATGTATACAATTATTTGGGACGCCAAAAATGATACATGTAATCGGATACAGGATTGGAAAGATAATACGAATTTATAGATACCTTCTGACCTGTCATGGCGATTTCGAAAACACATCGCGTTTCTGGTTAGCACGGTTCACATGAAAAATTGAAATAAAAAATGTTATTAAAAGCTTTGTGGATACAAAAAAAGAATTACAAATGCTTGTAGCTGGATATTAATTGTAAAACGCCGTCGATCTAGGTCAGCACTGTGGAGGTAAAAGTTGCATAGTCGTTCAATCTGGTTTGTTTTGAAAAAAATTGCTGGTCTATTTTTAGCTCTGCGCGAGGGTGATATGACACAATATGAGCCTGGGATATAACGTTTTGTCTATGGACAAAATACACAAGAGTGGTCACGTGACGTGTAATAAACAAAATTATTGTATTTAATAAAACACAGCGCCACTGTACGATACTGTTTCCCCTCAGCACATGTTTAATATTCCTTTAACATTCGTCATAAACAGGTGAATCTCTCATTAATAGTCAACTGTCTTTTTTTTTCTAAATGCTTTACAGTCGTATTTGGTGTGTTATGCTACATTTATTCTGACTATAATATTATGACTACAAAAAGGTGTACTCATGCGAATCTTTGCTGCTAGATCATGAAATATATAGTTAGGATTTCCTACATAAATGTTGCACCTTATTTTCCTTAGTTTATTAGTGCTTTATTATTCTAGTATATTTGGTGCTGATAGTTAATCCCGTTTTGTAAATTGATGAGTGATGATGTTTTTGTAATAAATATTGTGCATGTCATGCATATTGTGTACTTTTATAATAAAATCCGTTGGGAAAAATCAGGGAGAAACACTAGTTATATAACGAAAATAATTTTCACAATCGTTACTTTGAGGCAAAGGACATTGCATTATGTAGAGTTGGATACGATTTACATATAACAGCAGTAGTTTTTCCAATCGTTGCTTGAAGCAGTACGTTCTCTCAGTTGAACACAATAAATATAGGACGATATAATCACGGATTGCATTGTCACAACCAAGTACAAAATTTATTTCCTATTTTTATTCTTTCAAGGCTAATCTTTCCTATAGGAAACACTTGTACATTAATACTAATAATGATATTAAAAAAGGAACATTGCATACATTTGATCACGTAATAAATAATGTATGTTTAAAGATGCGTTCCAACATCCTACCAATTGCAGGATTTTGTAAATTATGCAATGTTCACATCAATAGGATATTAGTGTTTGATATTGGTTATGAAACTGTACAATGCTGAGTAAGACGTGTTGTATAAGCCATGAAAATGAAATAAGTGTTCATCACAACGCTCTTACAGTCGCATTTAACTGTGCGCATTGCCGGAATATAATTGGAAATATATTCAAAGCGCTCCGACGATCAAAGCAATAAATAGTGAATTCGCATGAATAGTGGATGTTGTGCACTGACATTTATGAATGTATCCAGTACGACACAGCGCCGATAAGAATTAATAAATATTCCGATAGGAAAGATTGACGTTTGAAGGAATAAAAAAGGAAATTAGTATTTTTACTTGGCTGTGACAATGCAAATTGCGGTTATCTCTTTCCCATTCCAACTGTGTTCAACTGAAAGCTTTCATAAACTTAAATCAACGATTGGAAATTACTTCATATAACCTAACTGTACACAATGTTGTTATTCTCTTCCTCCAAGTGACTATGAAATGTTTATTAAAGATTTTATATAGTGTTTTTCTTCTATTTGTCCAATACGTTGTATTCGAAAAAGATGCAATACACATTCATCATGGCACCTGCACACAATAATAAACTAAACAAAAACTCACCTTAAGTAACCTTACAAACAGACAAGACTTAAGAAATGTATGCCGAAAATACCAAATATTGAATTAAATGACCTAGCAGTTACGATTTGCATAAATAGAGTCAAACAGTCAGACAAAAATGTAACAAACGTAAACAAATACGACCGTTGTGTATTAAAAAGATAGTGTTCTTTCAAGAGACACTATCCTGTTCCAGAAACATCTTATGTTAACCTTAGAATATTGTAAGGTTATATTTTTAAGGATTATTGACAAGACGTGTAAATAAACTACAATCGATTGAGATGATAAATGTTTTTTCTTCACATGATATTGTCATGCTTACTGAAACATGGACAAACGATTTTTCAGATTTAAACGTAAATGGTTTTGATCACTATGTCTTAAATCGAACTGAGCTACTAAAATCAAGCAAACGGCCATCCGGAGGAATTATTGTTTATATTCGAAATGAACTCATTAGCAAAGATACTTTAGTGTTTAGAAGCGAAGATGACATTCTTTGCATTAAAATATCTGCATGTAAAATTTGTTTAGAACATGACTTGTATATATTCCTATGTTACGTTATACCTGAAAATAGTTCGAGGCAAGCTATGGTAGAACGACATACACTTGATAGAGTGCTCGATTATATATATAATCTTAGTTCCAAACATGGTGAAAATTTAAATGTTATATTATGTGGTGATATGAATGCACATACATCTGATTTACCCGATTTTGTGTCAGATGAAAGTATCAATCATATTGATTTTTTACCCGATGGCTACGCAGCTGATACTGGTAGCGCGCGGTGTTCCCAGGACAAAGGTCGTATTAATAATAACGGTATAATATTACTAGATTTATGTAAACAAACCGGAATGCGTATTTTAAATGGTAGGTGTGATAGGGATCAGGAAGGAAAGTACACTTTCATTGGCAGAACAGGTTCTAGTGTAGTCGATTATGTAATAGCAACACCAGATATTTTTAATTGTGTTCACACTTTCCGAGTCGAGGATCCAAATATTTTGTCCGACCATTGCTTACTTGATTGCTCTTTTGCTTTTAAAGATAACAAACAGTCAATTAATAATTGTATTTATCAAAACAGTAGTGGAGGAGTATTATCTTATAAATATGTGTGGGACACTGACCATAGGCAATTATTTCAGGAAGCTTTACACTCAAGTGATGTTATTGATAGTTTAAATACATGGACAAATGTTGTAAGCAATAGCGCGACATCACATGACATAGACTGCTGTATACTAAAACTAAATGAAATATTAGATGGAGTTGCCTCCCCTTTTTTCAAACGTAACATTAGAAATACATGTAGAAAAGTTAGCTCACAACAAAATACTCATGAAAAATTATGGTTTACCCCCGAATGTGCTGAAAAAAGGAATGTATTTTACCGTCAATTGAATAAATTTAGAAATAATAAAACAGATGAAAACAGAAGGGTACTTAATACAAATAGATCAGATTATAAGTTATGCATACGTAAACATAAATTAGATTACGATAGGGCACAAACCCGAAAACTCGAACAATCCAGATTAAAAAATGCTAAAACGTATTGGAATATGCTCAAACAATCGGCAGGAATTCAACAGACCAATATATCCCTGAGTACATTTGAACAATATTTCAAAAGCGTTAATAATCCAAACAGTTTGTTTTTTACGCCTGATGAGGATGTTATCTACTTCTTGGAACGGTATGAGAGAAACGAATTTAGTGTAATGTTCGATGAATTAAATAAGCCTATTTCAATAGAATTAATTAATAAAGCTATTAAGGAATTGAAATCTAATAAAAGTGGAGGCCCTGATATGCACCTAAATGAGTTCTTTATCCATGGTAGAGACACCCTCTTGCCATATTTACATACACTTTTTAACAAAATATTTGATAGTGGTTATTTCCCAACTTCTTGGTCTGAGGGTTTGGTGGTACCTTTGCACAAGAAGGGTAATATAAATGACGAAAATAACTATAGAGGTATAACATTATTGAGTACGTTAGGAAAACTGTTTACCCGCTTTCTAAATATTAGACTCTCACAATGGGCGGAACATTATTATGTATACGTTGAAGCACAGGCGGGTTTTAGACAAAATATGAGCACTCTTGATAATATTTTTGTACAGCATGGTCTTCTGACACACTTATTTAATCAAGGAAAACAGCTTTATTGTGTATTCGTGGACTTTAGTAAAGCCTTTGATTATGTTGTTCGAGAAAACCTTTGGTGCAAGCTCATTAAACTAGGGATACGAGGCAAAATGTTTAATATTGTAAAATCAATATACTCTTCTGTTAAATCTAGAGTAAAATATTGTAATAAATTAAGTGGAGATTTTGAATGTATGCTAGGGGTTAGGCAAGGAGAATGCTTATCGCCTTTTCTGTTTTCTATGTTTTTAAATGATTTAGAATCAGTCTTCTATGAAAGTGGTATTAATGGTATAGATGTAGATGATTTCAAACTATTTCTTGTATTGTACGCAGATGATATCATTATTTTTGCAAATAACGCTGAAGAATTGCAACATAATCTAAATGTATTTTATGAATATTGTAAACGCTGGAAGTTAGTAGTGAATGCAGATAAAACTAAAGTCATGATATTCAGGAAAGGGGGACGGTTACCAAACAATATATCTTTCCACTACAATGATACTGAAATTGAGATTGTTACGATGTTTAATTACCTTGGTGTTGTATTTACGCCTGGTGGTTCTTTCTCTGATGCACAAAGCACAATAGCTGGCCAAGCATTGAAAGCGATATTCAAGATGAACAAATACCTTTACAAATTTACCGACATTACTGTGAAACACAGACTAGATTTGTTTGATAAACTTATATCACCTATTCTTAATTACGGAAGTGAAGTTTGGGGTTTTGTCAAGGGCGATGCTATAGAACGCGTTCACATGCAATTCTGTAAAAGTCTGCTAGGTGTTAAAAGAACTACTCAAAACGATTTTATATACGGCGAACTTGGGCGCATAAACTGTCAAACAAGTAGATATTATAACATTATAAAATATTGGGTTAAAATATTACACACTAACAGTAATAAATTCAATAAGAAAATTTACCTCACATTGTTGAGTGATTGCGAAAGATATCCTAACAAAAAAAGTTGGTGTTCCTTACTACGTGATTTGCTAAGCACACTTGGTTTTTACGATGCCTGGTATTTCCAGGATGTCGGTCACGATACTGTTTTTCTTGACGCTATTAAACAAAGACTAACCGATAATTTTATCCAAAATTGGAACGGTCGATTGGTAAACTCGAGTAGAGCTCTTTTTTATAGAAATATAGCAAACTTTCAACTTCAACCATACTTAGTATTATGTAATATTAAAAAGTACAGATTTAACCTATCTAGGTTACGATTATCTTCACATAGATTGAGAATAGAAAGTGGCAGATGGTTTAAGCCCAACCCTACACCTGTTGAACAAAGGACATGCAGTCTCTGTAATCGTCTAGAAGACGATTACCATTTTGTGCTTGAATGTAAGTTATATACAGATTTAAGATGTAAATATATACCTTTATATTATAGAAACAGACCAAATATGCAAAAATTTATAGAACTAATGTCATCTGATAGTGAATCTGTGTTAAGAAAACTTAGTGCCTTTGTCCATGCCGCTTTTCTAGTCAGATCAACTAACATGTATGTGTCCATTTGATGTATCTTTACCCATAAAACGTACTACATGCATGTTGTCTATCTAGTTATATTGTCAACTATTTGTATTAGCTTCAAATATATAAATTGCTGCTGTTTTTGTGGGTGAATGAATTGTACGTATATTTCATATCTGATCAACTGTTTAAGTATAAAGTACTTAAGTTACTAAGTACTTTAGGGAATATATTATAAGACACTTTCTTATATAGTTACATAAGACATAAATATACATAGGTATATAGTTTCTAACGCTTAAATTGTTTTTATTCACACCTGTCAAATAACGAATAAACATGTAATGATTACCCTTATAACACCTATTATAAACAAGTAATTTTCCGTGATTAAAATCAAACACATTTCAACCGAAATCTCATCTATTGCATTTCATATAAATGTTAATTTTTAGGGAATTACAATTGTATTATGGGATTTATATTACTCAGCGTCTCCTGTATAATCTATAGTTTTTGCGTTATTTCTTGTTTTCGCTACGTTAAGTTTTGTTGTGACGAATAAAGGTATGTATTCACTAATGCATCAATGTATTGATAGATATGACTATTTCTCTTTATTACTAGTATGGTAAATATGTATTAACTACTGTTAGTAATTTATTGATTTTTTATTTAAAATGTTTAGTAACCATTTGCTTACTCATAACTTAAGTACTTGTTATAATTATGTATATATGTTTATTAATGTTGTTATCAAAAAAATATGCATTAAAATTTGTCCACATGGGCCATTGGCCTTCTGGAAATGTTGTAAATAAAATCTAATCTAATCTTTAAGGTTTTAATACAAATTTGTAAATCCAATTTCAGTTAAATAAATAATAATTAATAATAAATTGACATTTAGTAAACACAAAGCAGGATTTTATGTATTCATGGAATAAAATGCTAAAGAATACTGCTAAATCCAATGCTAAGGATAACATTTTACTAAAGATGTTTCTGGAATACGACCCCTGCCCTTTATTGGAATAAGTAAATAATATATTAAAACATGTGTTGACAGGAATCATTGTTCGCAGGGTAAACCAATGCTTTAGTAACTATTATAATATTAGCAAAGCATGATTCCTGCTGAATAACGGACTTTACTGACCGGAAAGTAAAGGTTAGTCGCAGTATTTTATCTCTTTAACGTTCGTCCCAACTTTTACATTATCTATGATGTTTAAAGAATGTCATGCACAACTGTTATTAGAATTGTTGAATTTTGTAAGACTTATGAGCCACACATTTATAGTGTCTCTTTATTTACTTATTATTCGTGCATAATAATTCAATATAATTAATTGCGATTATTCAGCTAAAGCTGCATCAAACTATTTCACTAAATATCATTGTTGCAAATATTTGTACTAAAATATGGATAAGTATTAAAGTGGTTCTCCCCTTATGTGTATAATTCAGGCACTAATAAGAATGCTGATATAGTACAGGTACTCACTGTTAGTCGCACGTGTCCGTCTATTCCGCACACAAAGCGTAGGTTCTCGTTCGTCTATCTCGCACAGCTCCAGACTCCAGAATGCTCTTTCCCGCCAAAGTGGTCTGCAGCATGCCCAAAACCGGTTCCCACTCGACTGGCATCTGCTTGCACTGGACTGGTGACGCGTAGACTGGCACACGACTAAACTTAGACGGGTGCCTGGCACCACACTCCCCCCAGTCTTCTTCTTTTAGGATGGAGCCTGCCTCTGGGGAAACCCAGTCGCATCCCAGGAAGAACGCTCCACCCTGTGACGCCCACTACTAGGGGTCCCCTCGCACTACCCAGTGCGGAACCAGCATCCGGCCACAACACTTGCTCGGACACTACAACGCGCTGCTCCGCCGCGGTGCGGACTAACGACGTCCTGATGCTCTTTCGTAACACCAGGACGCCCCCTTCTCTGCAGTGGCGCCCCCGCTCACTGCCGCCGCGTCACCCACCGCCTAAAACGACAACCGGTAGAGCTCACGGGTGTTAGCCACCGTGGCTGCCAATACTTCCCGGATGGTCTCATTTCGGACGGACGCCACGTTCCTCGCCGCAAGCCCCACAACCATAGGGGATGAGCACGGGCGCATACCCGGTCCACCGAAGTATGGCGCGTCTGTCTCTACCAGCAGACGGTCCCTCGGGATGGCCTTGAGCGCCTGCTTGGCCGCCTCCGAGAGGTCGCCCGCGCCGGCTGGACCGCCACCTCCTGGTCCTTCGCCAACTGGACTGCCACCTCCCGGTCGGCCTCGTCCATCTGCTCCGCCCACGTCAGGGTGGAGCGAGGCCCCTCCTCCACCGGCTCTTCCACCTCTAACAGCCGGCTCGTCGTCCTTGGGGAGGGCGTCTCAGCCAACTCATCCCCAGACAAGTACACCGCACCATCTCCAGCAGCCATGTTAACTGGAAAGACAGGAAAGGATCACAAACTAATACAAACCACATGAAACTTTCCGGACACACATCACACGGAACAAGGTTGCTGTATACTGAACCTCGTAGGGTACACGCCTAAACTGAGTCCATCGCAGTCTGGCTTAACACAATGCTTTGCAAATCAGCCACCCTACAGATAATGGCTGTGAAGAGTTTAGCGCCTACGGACAAGAAACAGAGTCAGATTCTACAACTATAACCCAACGGCTTCCTGGCCTCTCCTCTGAAATCAACAATTAGCACGAGGGACATCGGTACTTCTTGATGTCCAAGGCCTCTGTGGCGGTCACATTCACGCATGACCCGTGGTACCACTCATCGCAGTGATCACACTGGATCATGAATCGCCCCTGCCACGGCTTCCGGCACAGACAGTACAGCTGACCATCAGCATCCCCTTCACCCGGGTCCACCTCGGGCCTGTCTCTCGCTGTCGCCAACCACCCCGGCAGGACCCTGTCCCGACACGGCTTCAGACGGTCGTGGTTCGTGACCAGAACAGCATTCCTCAGCTTGATCTGAAACAGGAGGTTAGAGAGTTTCCTTACCACGAGGCCCGGTCCCTTCCATGGAGGGCACAGCTTTCTGCACTTACCTTTGAGGGTCGCGGTATCAAGAACGTATACCGCGTCCCCCACCTCATAGTTCCGCTCCAGCAACCGGAGATCATAGTTTCGCTTCATTCTTTTGGTCGCTGCCTTCAGCTGACCTCGGGCGCAACTATGGGCTGTCTGCAAGTCATTCACCAGCCGGTGAGCATAGTTGTCCTCCTCCAAGTGCTCCCCCTTCTGCGGGAACATCAGGCCCGCCGGGGTATTTACCTCCCGGCCCAACATCAGCCTGTTTGCTGTGAAACCCGTACTACGGTTGACCGAGGCACGCAGTGCTCCAGCTATCTGCTGCAGGTTCTGGTCCCATTGGTTCTGGTTCTTACCAATGTAACACCGGATGGCGTCCATCAGCGTTCGATTGTAACGCTCCACCTGTCCGTTCGCCGAAGGCCGGTAAGGTGTTGTGCGAGCCTTGTGTATCTTCAACACACTGCACAGCTCTATAAACAGCTTAGACTCAAAGTTACGGCCCTGGTCTGAGAAAACCTGAAGGGGGAAGCCAAATCTTGAGAAGAAATGGTCCACAGCGGCACGAGCCGTCTCCTCTGCTGTCTGCGTAGGTAGAGGGACACATTCCACCCACTTGGTGAATTGGTCTACCATCATGAGTATGTACTCGTTGCCTTTGGGCGTCCTAGGTAGTGGACCCAAAAAGTCCAAGTGGACCCTCTCCATGGGAGCTCCAGCTTGGTACTCGGTCATAGGACCTTTCCCCCTCCGTTCAGACTTTTTGTTTCGGCTGCATACCTCGCAGGAAGACACGTACCCTGCTACATCCCTGCCTAACCCATACCAGGTGAACTTCTCCCTGACCTTGTCCTTGGTCCGCTTCACGCCCTGATGACCTGCAGCCGGGATATCATGGTGCAAACGCATTGCCTCTTCCCTCATGGACTTGGGCATAACCAGCAACTTCTCTCCCGACTCCGGGTGACTCTGATACAGAACACCGTCGATCAGCACGCATTGTTCCTTATTCAGCCAATTAAACTTTGCCTCCGGGCTCGCTGCAAATAGCTCGGCTTCCCCGGGCTCCAGCCCCTTCTTCAGCCAGCCAAGAGCGAAATTCAACTCTGGGTCCTGCCCTTGCGCGACGATCAAATCAGCGCATGTGAAACCCCAACTACTGGGTTCCCTCTCCTCCTGCGTAGCCTGAACCTCTGGTTCCCCCTCCGGGGCACAGGCAAGTATCTTAAACTCCCCACCCACCGTCAATACATCAACCTGACATGAACTTAGAAACAAGTTTTCCAAGCTTGAGCAACCCTCCTGGGGCTCAGGATCCGGCTTGCCACCGTCGTCTCCCTCTGTTGTTGCTTCACCCCTGTCGACACATCCCGTTTCCCCACGGCCCCCTTCAGTGCCCCTGCCCATGCCTATCCCTGGGTCACGGACGACTCCATACACTGTCGGCAGCGCCAACGGAACTGCCTCGTCGACGTCCTCGGTGAAAGTATTCCACAGATCTGCCCTCTGGCAGTGTTTGCATCCCCCACAAGGCAAGTCTCCAGATCGGACCTTGCATGGACCCGCCGCGGACTCCTCTCCCGGTCTACGAGAGAGGGCATCCGCATTCGCATGCTTCCGGCCTGCCCGGTGCTGCAGCACCATGTTGAACTGAGACAGTTCCTCCAACCATCTCGCCAATTGCCCCTGTGGTTCCCTAAATCGCAACAACCAAGTTAAACTTGAGTGGTCAGTCCTGATGGTGAAAAGTTTACCCAGCAAGTAATGTCTAAACTGACGTGTGAATCTTACTACTGCTAGTAGTTCTTTCCTGGTGGTACAGTACCGCCTTTGTTCCTTGTTCAACGCATAGCTACCATACGCTATCACGCGCTCCCCCCCATTCTGGACCTGAATCAGCTCCGCCCCTATGGCGACATCCGAGGCGTCGGTGTCCAGTATGTACTCATCGTGCTGGTTCGGAAGACCCAGCACCGGTGGTGTCGTCAAGGCCGCTCTCAACGCATCGAACGCCCTCTGTTGTTCAGCCTCCCATCTGAAATGATTCTTACCAGTGACCCGATACAAGGGCTCTGCCACGTCGGAGTAGTTCTTTATGAAACCCCGGTGATAATTGGCCAAGCCAACAAACCGCTCCACATCTTTGGAGCACCTAGGGACCGGCCAATCCCGGACAACCTGAATGTCGGCATCGGTCACGGCGATCTCGTTGCCGCTCACCCTGCGGCCCAAGAACTCAACCTGTCGCTGAAAAAGAACGCACTTCTTCGCCTTCAGTTTCAACCCGTGGAGACGAAACCTGCTAAACGCGTCACGGATATTAACCAGATGACCTGAAAACGAGCTACCTAGAACCATGACGTCATCAAGAAAAGCCAGCATAGTCTCCCAGTTAAGGCCCCTAAGAACCAGGTTCATTACCCGCGAATATGTTGCGGGGGCGTTACACAAACCGAACCCCATTTTCACGTGCTCGAAGAGACCATATTTTGTCACAAAGGCCGTCTTCTTGCGGTCCTGCTCTGCTATGCTAACTTGCCAGTAGGCCGAGTTCGCATCGAGTTTGGAGAACCAAACACTACCAGCCAAAGTATCGAGACAATCATCAATCAGAGGCAGAGGGAATACATCCTTAACCGTGACGTCATTCAGTTTCCGGTAGTCAATGCACCACCTTACCGTATTGTCCCGCTTACGGATCAGCACGGGGGCCGAGGACCACTCAGACGTGGACTCCTGGATCACGCCCGCTCTCAGCATTTTCTCCAGGTGCGCCTCCTCCTCCCCTGCAAAGCATGCCGGTGTACGCCGCATACGCTCCTTAACTGGCGGGGCCCCACCTGTATTGATAGTATGAGAGATAGCAGTGAAAGTGCCCAAATCAAACTCGTCTCGAGCAAACACATCCTGGTACTCTGTCAGCAGATCAGCTAGCTGTCCCCTCTCCGACTCATCTAAATGCTCGCAAGAACGCTCGTACAGGTCTCGAACGTGTTCCGGAACAGCCCCTGACGGCGCAGCACCTGAAAGAGAGCAAGTTGCTACACGAATACCTCCGGAGTCGGATGGTAGCGACTCCCCGGACAGGTACTCTGCGACCGGTACGCCCTTGCAATGAGGGTGTTCTTCTTTACCAACTGATAACGGTCCGTAGGGTTGACCAGGCACAGCATGGGGTCCGAACCCGCAGACCGCACCACCCTAGGGACAAGAAGCTTAGAGTTCCCGAACGCCTCCACAACATAATCTTCCTCACATCTAGTCATTGTACATTTTACCTGTAACACCGAGTTAGGTGGAATAACTCGTCTCCTCGCCACCTTCACTTCAGCGACCCGTGACCGCCCGTCGGTTGACCCCAACTCCAGGCTCAAAACCTGCCCATCAAAGATAAGAGTTGCATCCCCCATATTCAATATGGCCTTCCCCGTATTGACCAAAATATCAAACCCAAGTAACATGTCAGTATCAGTCGGGGCTACATATAGCTGCTCCTGGTACCAGCAATTACCAATCTTAAGTTTTACTGGGCCAACAACAGAACCCTGCATGGACATTTTCCTGCCTGCCGTCAACAACTTGACATCACGTAGCTTGGGAGGTGGACGCTTCATGGACTTGTAAACCCGGTCGGAAATGATACTGACCTCAGCTGCCGAATCAACTACCGCATTAACCACTACGTCACCCACCTGCACCTTCATGCAAAACTGCGAAGTCGAACCCAGCTGGTTCACGTGAACCACTTCCGGTTGAACCGACTGCTTAGCCGCCGCGGTTCTCGATTTGGGCGTCCCCTCTTTTTTGGCCTCTGGAGTCAAGGTCGGACATGGGCCGCCGTGCCCGACCTTTACTCGTTTAAAGGTTTCGGCCGGGACTCGGTGTTGTTCGGACAATCCCGCGCGAAATGTCCCGACCCGCGACACCTGAAACATACCGAATCCGGGTCCGCAACACCGCGTCTCCTACTAGGGCCCTGAGCAGACACATTTCCAGGACGACCCCCACGATTCGGGGCCCTGTAGTTATATCCTCCGCGCGGGGCGCCCCCCTGATAGGGACCGCCTGCCGGGTACTCACCTTGGTGGCCACGTTGACCGCCACCCTCACCAACATCTCGATAGCTGCCCCTGTGCGCGCCACTGTCCGCGTGGCCACTGTAGGGACCAACGACCTGATTCCCACCAGGACGGGACAACCGGTCTACATCACCCTGCAACCTTCCAGACCACCTAGTTACCTCGCCCTGCAACCTTTCGGATAACCTAGTTACCTCCCCCTGCAACTTCTCGGACAGCCTAGCTACATCGCCCTGCAGCTTCTCCACCATCCGGGTCAGTTGGTCCATGGCAGATCCACCCGCCTCCTCCCGGAGGGGTTCTCTCTGCACGGCGTGTACCCGCCTCAACTCCTCATGCTTACCTCCCTTGTGCACGCCCTTCTGGTTGGGAGTACAAACGGAGTCCACATACTGAAACATCTTAATCTGGTTCATAGCGTCCCCCATGGAAGTGGGTTGCTGCAGGCTTACGTGCTTGCCTGCCTCCCCGTCTGTAAGACCCTGGCAGAACCTGGCAACTGCCTGCTGGGTGGCGTACGCCGGAGGTAGCTCACGGAACGCTTTCATTGCCAGCGTGAGGATCCGGTCTGACCACTCCTCCATGGTCTCATCGGTTCCCTGCCGGGCGACTTGGAACCGGCCCTGCGCCGTGGCCGGAAGCTCTGTTGCCCCAAACCTCTCCTGCAGACGCTGCATCAGCTCCACGTAGGGCACTGATCCTCTGCCCTCAGTGATAACAGCATAGAGTTCTATGGCCTTACCTGTGAGGCACCAACCCAGGCAGTCTGCGCATTCCTCTTCGGTCCAGCTACGCAGCCGTGCATAGCGCTCGAACCTCGTCCGGAAGACCAGCCAGTTGCTGCGCCCATCAAACTGCAGGCACTTAGGAAGCCCGGCCAGCACGTCTCGCTCTCTCTGAATGGGACGGCCAGATGGGGCTGGCGGGTCCGAAAGAAGCCGTGCATCGTCGACAGTAGCTGTCTTGGCTGCCGGCGCCGGTGCATTGTGACCAACAGCAGCGTCCCGGTGCAATCCCGGCAAAGGTGCTGAGACCCGAGCGTCCGCTCCAGCGGCCGCCGGAGTGCGCCGTGCAGGCGACGGCGCACTATGGCAAACACCAGTAGCCCGAGGCAACCCCATTGACCTCGGCGGGTCGGGAAGACCCAGCGATATGTCGGCTGTGCTGAACGGAAAGGGCGCCGGCACACTGCGACCACCAACAGTTTCCAGTTGAGCCAGCTTCAACTTGGGGGTAAAGTGGCTTACCATCATCTCGTGGGTGTGTTCCCACATGGCCTGCAGCTCCTCCCATCGTGCAGTGATGTCAGCTTCAAGCTCGGGCTTCACCTTGGCTCGAGCACTGGTGTCCCCACCAGGGATAGGCGTACTCGCCAAATCTGTGCGGTATTTCGCCCTAGACTCACCCCCAGGCGACCAGTTTGCGCCTTCATCCTCGCTACTTACACTATCACCATCAAGCGCTGCGCCGACAAGACTTAGATTGTCAGAGAAGTCCAAAACGCGCAGATCAGACTCATTCAGCCGACGCCTGATAACTGCCTGCAGGGTCTCTATGCTTAAGTTACCTGAGTTCTCCCTAAGATGTACTATAGCCCCCGCCAGCTTCGGGCCCACTCCCGGAATGGCCGTCAGGACTTGAGGAGGGTCAAAGTTTACCCTTATCACCCCAATGCCGCCCGACTGCGTCCGCGGTGTTCTCGTGCGATCCATCTCGAATAAGAATTAAACTAGAAATACAAAACAAAACACACGAACGACGAAGTAAACAATGATATTTCTATTCCGGAACAGGATGTCTCAACACTTCCGCCACGCATGCGCAACAGATGCTTCTCTAAAACAACCACACCCAAATTCAAATTATATAATGAAAAAATACACAAAACCGTCTTTAACAAAAACCTGTTGCAAAAACAAAAGAAACAACACAATGAATAACTTTCCTCGCCGTTTGCTGCTCTAACGGCCCGATTCTGGAACCTAAAATCCTACGAAACAAAATACTACACGTGGTCAGCGAACTTTCTATAAACTTGCCCTGAAAACACCCGAGAAACAACTTCACACAAATCCCACTTCTGACACCATTAAAGTGGTTCTCCCCTTATGTGTATAATTCAGGCACTAATAAGAATGCTGATATAGTACAGGTACTCACTGTTAGTCGCACGTGTCCGTCTATTCCGCACACAAAGCGTAGGTTCTCGTTCGTCTATCTCGCACAGCTCCAGACTCCAGAATGCTCTTTCCCGCCAAAGTGGTCTGCAGCATGCCCAAAACCGGTCCCCACTCGACTGGCATCTGCTTGCACTGGACTGGTGACGCGTAGACTGGCACACGACTAAACTTAGACGGGTGCCTGGCACCACAGTATTGTCAGGATATCGTCTCATGACGGTAGGAAAGTGGCATCAGCAATGTATGCAATGAAGGCGGATAACACATTCTTGCTCTTTAGGGACGATTTGTGATAATAAACTGTTTGCTTATTAATTGTATTGCAAGTTATATTATCTTGGAATACCTATTAGACACTTAGTGATATGCGTAATTCAAGTACAGTAACAGCAGCATAATAATATATGGACCTTACACCAAATACAATTACAATTTCGTGTAGTTTCATCATTTTACAGTGTTCTGATTGGCTGAAATGCATCATGTGACAGGCTTTAATTTTTCGATGAAGCCGGTTGCCTCTATTAATATTCATGAGGGACTACTTTTGATTGTTGTTTACATGCACAGCTGTCACACACAAAAACACACTAATAGAAATACTGTAACCGATTTTTTCACATTTATACATGGCATTGTCAAAAAAAGAATTAATAATAAATACATTAATTAATTAATAACAAAGTATAAACATGTAAAATGTATGCTTTTTATTTCTTTTTGCCTATTTAAAGAGCATTATGCATGAAATACAAGAAATTACATAGAGAGAAAATTCAACAACAAAAAAATACTTTTTGGATAAAAATAAAGGGGGTATATACGATTTCAATATGAACATTTCAGTTTCTCATAATTTGAACAACACAAATGAGAGGACGAATATAATCAAGGGAAATTAAAATAAAAAGAATTACACAGATATTTGTACCATACTTCATATGTTGTTTTTTAAAATGAACTTCATGATAACGACACATTTATTCCTAGTGCTGTGCCGATACGACACTTTTAATCGTTTTTGTGAGAGAAACAAAAAACGTGTCCATGATGTGTCGTATGAACAATCTGCACAGAACTTAAGTCAACACGCAACAAATATTGGGGATTTCTCAAAACTGTACATGTCTGATGCACAGGAATGAGTTTTCGACTGGAAGACGAAAAGTATTTTAAAGTATTTCGCGGATTTTCAAATATCAATTCTTCTGAACTTTTATTCTAGTTTGTTATTTATCAGTGTTTTATAGGTTTTATGTTACTTTCATATTTTTGAATGATAAAATTTGATGAGATCGTACACATAAAAATACACAATTTTACAGATTACTGGCGAAGTACGTAAATCCGGACACTTGCTGGTTTTTTTACCATTTCTCTGGATGTTTGCATCAAACAAACATAAAAAGTTCAACATAAGAAGTAGGGTTTAAACTTAAGCTTTTGTCAAAATATTATTGAAAACTACTGTCTAAAAGTAACTGAAAGACGTGTTTGAAAACGGCATGTTACATGTTTCGAAAAACGGATGGAAAGTACCTAAATCCGGACAATTTTCTTTAAATACATTTAATTTCAACAGAACAAATAAAAATAAATATTAAACTACTCCGTGTTTGTCCGATTTCTTGTTTTTCTTCCTTTGTTTACCCTTTGCTTGTATTTACTTTCAATATTTTTTCCGTACAGCTTTATTTATCGGAGGTACTGTTTTGACTTCAACCCCCCAAGTGTAAATGTTTACATTTGAAAGGAGGATAAAATCATAAGTAAGTAAGGGTATTAATACCCACTTGATTCTGTTGAAATTTTACATTTGTTGCTGAGACAGGCAATCAATACCATTGAATTACTGGTATTGATCATACAAACACATTTTTTGCCAGTGTCCGGATTTAAGTATGCTCTGTTCTTTAGATACCGTTCCTCTTAATGACACAATGCAATTGTACTTAAAATAGGTTTGACCATACTCGGTTTGAAAACATATTAAATATGAACAAAATATATATCTTTAATTTTAAAATACAAAATCTGTAAAATCTTACTTTATAAACAAATGACAGCACTCAGGTCAACCATAACAATATCCCATATAAAAAACAAGCGTCTTTATATACTGTTTCTTGTCTTTTTTGGGGTTATGACGTCATTTAAGGCTTGTGCATGCGCTAGTGTTCTTTCCAAACTTACAAACTTTTAATCTCAATTTTAGTGAAATATTTTTTCAGTTTGAGTTCGAAAAATCGTGCAATATCGATGGAAAAAGGGGTACTAGGACTGCTTTTAAATACATGAGCAAAATATGAAAGTAGCGCATTAAAAGAGCGATTATTTTGCTGATTTAACATGATTTTGTGGCTTGTGCTCACTGAAAGACGATATCTGCTTAAAAGCATAAATTTCCGGATTGTAAGGATACCGAACACGCTGTTATTCTAGAGTATCTTTAGCAGAAACGGAATCTAAGATAGAACGGTATCTAAAGAACAAGGGATACTGTCCGGATTTGCGTACCTCGCCAGTAGGGCAAAGACCGGTTTAGAAACAAGAGGTTTCAGTCAAATAACAGACATCCAGTTGAACAAACGTCTCACATTTTTTACAAGGAAGCCACCGGAAAGCCAAGCGAGCATGGTATGCAGTCATCCCATGGAGCTTGCAAAAGAATACTACAAGAATACCTCGAAAATTACCGTGTAGCTCCGCCCATTAGGCGGAGTTTCGTAGCTCAGAAAAATATATATTGACCAATTAAAACGCTTAGTTATATATGCTTCCAATGACGTGAACAATCGACCTATCTGCGTAATATACATGTATCCCCACTTTAGTAAATGAGTCCGTAAGAGTATGTATATTCACGACCATTAAACGTTTAAAACACAATTTACTCACCACTTCCCTTGTTGATAATATCCACATTTAGTTTAGTTCCTAAATATAAAAGCATTTTTATAATTACTTGCCTTTATATTTCGGGTAAAATTATTAATATAATTCCAACATTTTGAATCCGATTTCAGCGAAATTCTGACTTGTACGTAACATTTCTTAGATCCAAAATATCCAACATCAAATTTTAGTGTTTAAGTGTCATAAACACATCTTTTAAATAGTCTGTGTATTTCATGTAAATCCTTTGTTTTCTAGAAAAGCGCGCAAAAGTTATGCTGACACAAACGATGTCACGTTCCACGCATGGAAAGCGTGCGTGTATCGACCATGTGCTTTGCCAAATGTATACTTGTCATTTCAATTTTTGGGAATTAAAACTTCGTAGTGCAAGAACTTTGAAATCTTTTCTTTTGGTATAAAACTTTCGTAGTGCAAAAAACTTAGCGATCTTTGGAATTTGAATAGTTATTTTATTGCAGTGTATTAATATACTTTGTAACAGTAAAACAATATTTGCGGACCGTAACTACGTATATTTTTTTTGTAAGGAAAGCCAATGTTTTATTGTTGCACATGATATGCGGTTTCGTACAAATGGTATTTTTAGTATGTAAAGAATATGCTAAAATCGTCTTAATAATTATAATAATAATAAATAATAATGATAAATAATACTAATAATAGATCTAATATTAATAATAGATCTAATAATAATAATAATATAACAATAATAATAATAAGAAAATAAAATGAAATAAATTAAAAAGAAAATAACTAGTTAAGAAAAAAATAAATTAAAATAATATTATTAAATTATAAAATAAAAATAATAAATTAATACAAATAATAATAAGAAGAAGGAACACGAATGGAAACTATCCCCAAAGCATCGACTCTTGAAGGTTTATAGGCTATCTGACTCTTGAGGAATTTGATTATTACTCTTGAACATTTGACTCCAAGAGTCATTGACTCTTGAAATTCAAAGTCTAAGGAAAGCCCTGGAATAAGATGCATAACAATTGACCGTTCCAATTTATGTCACACATGTAAAGAAACTGTACAATAGATAGTTTCGGCCGATGACACACAATTCCATAGATTTGATATTTTGATCAGTAGTAAAATGATAAAAGTCGTTTACCTTTTTCTCGTCTTGATTTTATATCCACACTGGTAATAATATATTTTGCCCAAATTCATACACAAAACGTTTTAACACAAATGTGGTGTTGAAATATTTGCTCAACACACGGTTTTAAAATGCATGCCATAATGGGTGTAAACATTGACTAACATCGAGGGCCTAACGGGTCGTTTTCAGAAAGAAATAAAACATACACATGAACCATTGCGTTTGAAATGTAAAAATAACCATTAATTATTTTAAATATATTTTACGCCTAAAGTACGGTTTCATCCACATATGTATACGGGCGTTTACAAAATTGAAACTATCTGAAAACAACTTTCGACTCGTTTAGCCTTTAGTCGTAAAATCTAAACTGGAACGCGTTTCAATATTTCCGTCTACATGTATATTATGGATCCAAAACACCTTGTTCAAAATTGCTCTTACGAAATATCAACCAAAACAAAAGTAAATACAAAGTAAATTTTATCACTAGAGCTACTGTATTATTTAAGATACCGCTGTGTTGCGACATGTACACAACGCTACTGCAGTGCAAGGGGCGGAGCCTACGAATCATACTTCAATGTATTGATGCGCGAATTGCACAAAATAAATCCCAAATTAATTTGTAATTATAATTGTAATTATAAGCATTGAAACGCTCTTTTCAGCGCTTCATCGATGTATGAAGGTCAGTTTTTTGGTATCTAATTTGTACATAAAGCCTTCAAATAGCGTTTCAATTCTTTAATGAATCAAATTAGAAGTACAAACAGTAATTAAGTTGATAATACAATCGTTGTATATGGCTATAGTGTGGTAAATTGCTGGCCTACATTACCAGCCAAACGATACGCAGATGGTAGTATTTGTTGTGTACTAAATTGTTGGGGAAGAGCTTAAATTATTGTCAGTAAAAGCTGGATGTGTTTTTTGCATGCCTATTTAAAGACTATATATCATATGTTGTCTTGCATATGCTTCCATAGTTCATGCATTCGGAATTAGCAGTGTATTGCAAATCAAGCACGTACTTTAATGCAGTTATTACTTCATATAACCGGGTGATACAAGCATGTGTTCATATAATTCTCGCCGGCCATAGATCCATATGCGCTTATAATTTAATAAAGTCGCGGGGATCGGAAAATAGGTTATCACATTACGTGCTGGACTCATATTCAAGTTTGCTGATATTTGTATCGTGTAATCCAATGCAGATTCTTATAAATCCAGAACATAACGTCGGCAGCCCAATGACATATGACAACTTAATACCTTAACACAGATCCAATCTAATAATCCGCATTGGTGGACGTTAAATGTGTATTATGTCCAGCTATAGTGGCGAAAGAATAGTTAAAATGTATGCGGGTCAATTCCCTCAAGTGTAGGTCATGATGAAAAACATGATCTGGTGGAATTCTCCTACAGGTCACACCGTACATGCATCATGATGCTTGTTATATACACAATATAATTATGCCCCCCTTCGAAAAAGTGGGGGTATATTGCTTTGCACCTGTTCGTCGGTCGGTCGGTCGGATGGTCGGTCGGTCTGTCCGTAGACCATTTCATTTCCGCACGATATCTAGAGAACGCTTTGACCTACTATCATTTTAGTTGGTATGTTACTTGGGAGGAAAGAAAGACGTCTATTGATTTTGAGGGCAACAGGTCAAAGATCAAGGTCACAGGGGCTTGTAACATGAAATTCGTTTCCGCACGATATTTAGAGAACGCGTTGACCTACGATCATTTAAGTTGTATGCTGGTTACTTGTGAGAAAAGGCAGACGCCTATCAATTTTGAGGTCAACAGGTCAAAGGTCAAGGTGACAGATGCTTGTAACATGAAAAATGTTTCCTATGTAGACCATTCTTTTCCGCATGATGTGTAGAATACGCTTTGACCGACGATCATTCAAGTTGGTATGCTGGTTACTCGGGAGGAAAGGTAGACGCCTTTCAATTGTGAGGTCAACGGGTCAAAGTTCAAGGTCACAGGGGCTTGTAACATGAAAACTGTTTTCCCCGTAGACCATTTTGTTTCCGCAGGATATCTAGAGATGGTTTGGCCTATTTGACGTTTAAATCAAACAGAAAACAGGTTATATATTATATATATATTATATATAATAGGCTGTAAAAATAAATCCATGATTATACTCTATAGACGTTTAGTATCTCGGGTATTAAGTTAATTAGATTGGAACTGTATTAGGGTAAACATATTGAGATACATTATTGGCTTTATTGAGAACCCAGACCCTATTGCAAATAGCTAGTTTCTTATCTGCACCGATAATTAATAAGTGTATACGGGTCCATATCACGCTGGAAATTATTTACACACATCCGTGTTTCATCCTGTGATATGATGTAATAACTTCATCACCTCGTTTGAACTGCAATACAGTGTAAATGCCATGACACTACGTAAAATGTGAAATCATGTGGACGACTGTGTGCAACTTATTAAACTATTAAACTTTAAATAAGCATATCAACAATATCGCATCCAGTTTTGGTTGAAACTATTTTAATCTCTTCTTCCCTCATTGTTAGAGACTAGTGAACTACAATCACTACCATCTGAGTGTCCCTGTCTGGTAATGTAGACTAATTAACCATGCGCTACCCTTGCAAAGCGAGTGTGTATCCACTAAATTACATTTTGTACTTTGAATTCAATTCACGCGTGGGAAGATTCCATTGTGTATTATGCACATGTGCAGCGCACTGCGGTTTAAGATATGTCAGTATAACAGAGAAAAGCTTATAGTTACACTGCAAAAAGTATACACTAGACCTTTCAAATGTAAATAATGATGTAGTTTTAAGAAACGTTTATTAAAACAATTCATATAAATCCATGCACAAGATAATAACACGCTTATATTTTATATGTTATTATTTGCAAAAACATATTCATTGATTAAATTTGTCCTAGAAATAGATGTTATATATATAGCTGCCAAGCATCATTTCAAAATCAACAGGTGCATCAATCCACCCAAAACATTGATTCATCTGCAACAGTCTGCTTCAGGTAAATTGATGAGATATTAATTTAGCTCAATTATGTAGGTTATCAGACGTTTCATTGAGTAGCGTTAAAACGAAATTGTTGAGTGAAGTCGAGAACGTCGAAAATATATTAAGGTTAATATATTGGAATAACTTAACGGCATATTGAAGTGAAAATTCCTCAATCATCGCTAAAATTCAATGTGGGTCATTTTCCCCAAATATTGGTCAAGATGAAATACATTATATTGTAGAAGTATTCTACTGGCGTCATTTTATATGATGTTTCTTAACCTATCTTAATACACAGTCTGCTTTCGAAGCAAACCGGTCGTTGTATATGCGAGTTTAAGTTCAACTTAGTCTTATACTAGTTTTTTTTAAATAATAATCAACCATTTCAATTACGACTTTCGCAATTAATATAAAGGAATAAATATCGCATACGAAATGCATTTGTTGGTAACGTGTTATTATCATAACGTTATGGTTTGTTTGTAAGTTTACTTAAAACAACCTTGATCAAAATATCTATTGACATGGTATCATTGGCTAAAATATCACTGCCAAACATGATTATGTATAAATATGTTCATTTATTTTTTGTCTTTCACCGCCTTAGCTGGAGTTGATATTTATATCCCACGTCTGGCAACGTTATACGATTGCATCTGAATTATTATGAACATACTAAGTTGTCATTGGACTACCCATAGTAATCTCTCTTATTAAACCTTATCATCGGTTTGTACGCAACGCATATCAGACAACTCAAATATGAGCCCAGCACGTATCGTAAATACTTATTGCCCGCTCTCCAAAGCCGGCTAAATTGTTAAGTGTATACGGCTCTATACAACGCTTAGAATTCTCACACGCCTGTGTTTGGTTATTTGAAGAAAAGCATGAAAAGCATTAAGTGTGTATGCTTGTTTTGTGAAATGTATAAGAAAATATGACTGTTTTCAATTTATGCTAATTAAACATTCAAAAAGCTTGTGAAGAACTAAATGCAGCTTTTAATGAAAATACTTTAAGCCTTTGTCACCAATTTATTTTATTGATACGTTCACCACGAGGATAACCATCTGCGTATGTTATGTTTGATAATGTATGGAAACAACTAACCAGGTGCAACCCAGTGATTGTATAATCCACTGATTTACATTTTGAACTTTTTATATAAGTCATGTATGCCCATTGTGTTTTATGCTACTGTACATGTGATTGAATTTTATAACTAAGTTGCATGTGCAGTAGTTATCCCCAGGTAATATATCATTTGAAATACAAATTTAAATCACCGTGTATTTCCTGACAGCCACACTTAACGTTATTATTGAAAGGTAAGGGACAGTTTTATTGGTAAATTAATGTGAGTATATCACCGTAATGTTAGGTTTATCATTCTATTATAATAAATAACGTTACTAAAGGAGTATATTAAGTTTTTTTGACACATTCGTCCGTCGCAAAGCAATAATTCTTATCTCAAATGTGCGTGTCATTTCAAATATATACCTCAAACAATTTAACATGAATGCACGTGCTGTTGTTGCGTTTTTATCGAAACACATAATAATGCCTGGAAATAGTCGTTGATCACGACAAACTCGTGCTTTTACCATCCTGTCTCCATTCTTTGACTTGATTGCGTTTCCTGTTGTTTGTTCATCCGCGGCTGAAATTCTGTTGATTCGGTTAACTAATGATAATTTGTGGCAGCAACGTATTCTGCATGGCTGGCAGCATAACATACGATTTGAGTGTCAAGATGTTGTGGGAATATAACATACTTTTCAGAACACTAATTCATTGCTACAGCGTTAAACTTGGACGAAACGTAAAAGAGATAAAAATATGCGACTTGAATTGACTTGTCTGTCAGTGTGGTACATTATTTTGAGGGAATTACGTTTAATTAATAGTACATACCTTTTGTAGATAATATGACGGAGTTTAATTGTACGTAGAATTAGTTCTGTCAAAAAATTTTAGTATGTTAATACATTTCTCCCAAGAAGACAAAACATGTTGTTTCGCTCCTAAATGAACAACATCAATTGGTTACTTATAACCTTACTGTCATATGTTAAGCTACATGTGTTACATTAATTTGATCTAAATACATGAATCATTACGAAATCTATACTCATGCGAATTCTCTGACCAAATCATTAAATTCAATTAGATAACATTTCGGTTTCAAATATACACCTTGTACATTGCACATTTACCCTCATTGAATTTAATAGTTATGTGTATTTTTAAGTGTGATTTTTTTTGTGGTTCCGATAGTGTATAACAGTTCTGTTAATGATTGCTAATGTTCTTTATAAACTGCCGTGTGTATATTGTGTATCTCGCATCATATTCGTATAAAATGTGTTTGCGAAATACCGAAGACAAAAATAAAGAAATGTACATGTTTAAGAAACTCTAACGATTAACGTTTAAAGACAGAGAATGTCGCCGTAGCTAAATATATTATTGCTGTATATTATTAATTCTATCAAACGATATTTCCAATATTTGCTCAATGTCAGAAAGTGCTTTCTTTTGAGTACTCTAGGTACAGATAAACAGTTAGCAGCGATTTGCATTTTCAAAACCAAGGAAAAAATACATATAAAATATACATATTTCCTCGTTTATTCTTTCAAATGCAATCTGTCCTATCGGAATAGGCATTAATCATTATCGGCGCAGTTTCGTGCTGGATGTATTCATAACGGTCAATGCCGAACATCCACTATTCATGCGATTTCAATATTTATTGCTTTGATCATCGGAGCGCTTGAATACCTTTCCAATTATATTTCGGTCTGCTGGGTCAACGCGATGCACAGTTAAATGCGACCGCAGAAGCTTTGTGATTTAAAATAACATTCATTTACAAGGCATACACAAATATTCTTTCACGCATGTTTTGGTGCTATAACAAATGTCTCACACTTATATTACTTTTATTTGAACATTATACATTTGTAATGAGACAATAATTATGATCATAACGTCCTACAGTTGTTAAATGACTCGATTAAAATAAACTGATAAGTTTTAATAATGTTAGCATCCCGCGATCAAAATTATAGCAATGCACCGATTGAGTGAGTGAACGTCTTTTAACAAAATGTTTCTTGATGTATTAATTAAAATTAAATTAAAATGTTTATTTGAATTTGAATTTGAATACTTTATAAGTTTACACGAAATATAACACATATCAATAAACTTGTGTATTGTGGATTTATTTACTTTTTATGGGCGGATGTTTGTACCGTATTAGGCCATGACTATCGCGCAAAAGTAACATCATTACTAAATGTGGTTTGCAAGAGTATAGTATTTTCTTGTTATTATTGCTTTGTTTTGTTCTGTCCCTTTGGTCCGGCGGTTCAGATTAACAATTGAGCATTCAATATACATTTATTACAAAAATTTGTATATACGTTTATGCTTCTTACATAATTGAATGCAGTATCATTGGAAGTTTATATAGCCGGACGTTTTCAATCAATCAATACACTAAATATAAGCTATAATAATGTATTTTGGATGTCTAAACTGTTAATTACTATAGAGTTTGATTTTGCCTTTAATCACTTAATATGTAATACAACCAGCTACAACATGGTCTATGTCCACGAAACAGTGATTACTGATAGCAATGCAAATGCCGCAATTGCTGTTATATTGCATACAGTCACATTTGCGTGCACATTACATAAAGGGTAAATACTATACATTATGATCAGTTCGGTCCATAGAACGTGCTTGGAAAACAAATATATAATTCCTGAAAAGTGTAAATGAACATTAGATATTAAATTAGTTTTAAGGTTCGCTAAGACGGCTGTGGATCCAAACGCCGAATATTTGACTAACGACGTCGATGAATAATGCTGTGTCACGACACTATTGCTCTTAGATAAACCAACTTTCACCACACCATGATTGTACATCCCGTGTTGTCTCTTGTCATCTAAGCGATTGATTAGTTCGCATTGATTATTGGTCCCTCTTGTAGGGTGATGACGCCTGGCATGGCGGTGTTTGTATCGGGCTGTCACAGTAATGCAATAATCTAACTCCGTTCTTGTTTGCCAGATTTATCAATACCAGAAATCTTTATTTCATCTTGTAGAACAGTGAACATTACTGGTTGTAATTAACAGTATGTATATACCAGTACATGAAATAATGGTTTTGCATCTAATGATCTGAATTTTATGACAATGAGTACATTGTGTATTTGCTACTTTCAGTGACCGAACATTGATTAGTTTTTTTATATGGTGTTATACCGTGTATTCCGTGCATCGTTCGACCTACAGGATGCTTCTATACTACATGTCGCGTGGTTTTGCTAAAATATTACACTTACCGTGGACTATTTTATCTTGCCGTGGATTAGGACGGCGATTACTGAGTTTTTAATACCCGCCGTCCACGGTGATTACATAGGTTCAACTTGGACCTGATCAAATTCGATTGTTCGGTGGTCCACGCGATTTGTTTATCGACTGCTGAAAAGCGCTTACGTTTCGTGCACTGGTAACTGTAATATTCGGATAGTAATGAGTATATTAATGTGCTGTTTAATAATTACTCATATACACAAATAATTGTTCGGAGAGCTGGCTTCAAAATTCGTTCTATTTATATAAAATGACTGGCCTGGTTTGTGAAACGGCTACGAAATTTTTTTCTGTTAGACATTTACGGACTTTTCGTGATAAACTTTTTGGGCTTAATTTTAAACTTTAAAACTCTATCACCGTTTATGCATTAAAGATGATGATTGTAAAATAGCAGTGTCTTCTGTTGGATACCTGAAATATAAAAATAGCACATCAGTAAATATATTAATAATAAAGGTTACGTGCATGTACAATCAGTCTACAACAGTATAGGTCCATTCATGTACGATACATTGATTTATTCGACCATTTTCTTGTCTTGTTAGCGTAGATGTATTTTTTAACTGACCTCCGATAATTCACTACCTGCAAACATGTCACGGTCTCCAATATCAGAACTGTATACAGACAATATACATTGAAACTATAGTAGGTTGACTTGTTCGTTGGTCTTGTAAAATTACTTAGTTTCGAACAAGTGTAAATTAAACACGTAAAATTGTTTTTCTAAATCCAATTGACTTTTAATAGTGTGGCTTTGTGACTGTTATTGCTCTTAATTAAGTGACATACACATCATACCACTAGATTAACTGTTCATCAATTGTATACATACAAAGTACAAATAGCATAACAGGGCCCGTATTGACAAAGATCCTTAAGGAAAACTTAAGTAAATTTCTTAAATCCTAAAAAATTCCTAAAGTCACTGGATGTTTCATATTTTTACACAGAATGTTTTAAACTAGTAAATGTTGATCAGATGTTTCACATTTTACATTTTGTCAACATTGGGAATTCACCTAGATAATTTTGACCTGAAATTTTCACTTAAGTAGAATATAAGTTAAGATTTCCCTTAAGAGCTTTGTGAATACCGGCCCAGTATTTATTTACCAGGCTGCGATTATGAGTATATGTTCTGTTTCTCACGACGCTATATAATTATATATTTAGGTACGATGTACAATATTAGACGGCATTATCAGCTAGTTACACCTTATAATTACATTCCCACAATACATGTTAGCATTTCGCGCAATTATTAATGCAGCTTCTGGATATCTGTATTGAGAACTATAATTCACATTTATATATTTAAAACATCTTTCGTAACGTTAATGCTTGTGTTTTCAAATACAATCTATGGATTAAATTATCCGCATAAGTATATAACTTCCAAGCATTATTTCAAAACACCAAGTACATCAATTCACACAAAATATTAATTCATCCGCAACAATGACTGCCAAACAGAGATGTTACTCAGATAACCTGTGTCTGGAAAAACATAAACAATGTCAGCTAATTATGTGGGTAATCATGTGTGTCATTGATAAAATGAAATCGTTGCGTGTACGAGTGAAGCCAAGAACGCATCAAATTCATATTAAGGTTAATAAAAAGGAATAGCCTGACGTCATCATTCCTCACGCATCGTTTAAATGTATGCGGGGCATTTCCTACATATATAGGTCAAGATGGAAAACATTTCATTTTGGAAATCTAGAAGTGTCCTCATATTATATATATTGAAAAATTCTCGATATATAATTAATTAATCTATGTTTTTGAATGTTTTACTTCGATTTTAACTTATTTAATCGAGGTGTGGCAGATGTTCGACTATTTCCCAGTCCGGTGTGTGTGTGTGTGGTACATTTTTATCGAGTGCACCGGGATTCTCTCCCATATGGCCATCGCCCCCAGAAGACTTGTTAGTTGGGTTACGAGGGATAGTGCAAGATACAGGAGACGCCCCGTTCCAGAGACGACCCTGGGTCTTTTAGTGCCCAGTGTGAAGCACCTAGTACACTGCACCTCGGTTTAACGTCTCATGCGAAAGACGAGTTAGAAGGTTAGGGGTGTAGCGGGGGCTCGAACCTGCGACCCCTGAGTTGTGAAACCAGTGCGTTACCACTAGACCACGGATCCGCCACAGTCCGGTTAACTGTTCCTTGCACATGAAGGAAGCGCGGAAATGTGTGACATGACGTCACTGTACTCTTAACAAACCAAGACCGAAAAAGAAGTGAAATATTGTATTTGTGTCAATTATAACTTATTGTTATATTTATTTGTTATGTATATAAGAGTTGTTGTTATATTTTTCTCAAACATTTTATTTTGCGTTTCCAACAGTATATGAAGGAGTAAATAGCGCATACGAAATGCGTTATGTATTGTAACGTGTTACAATCATAACTTTATGTTTGCAAAATCATTTTAAACAACACTGTGCAAAATATGTACGGTCCTGTTTCCATTTGTTACAATATAACTGCAAAATATCCATTACAACTGTAAACATGTTGACAATAATATTTATCGAAAAGAAACATTTAACAACTAAAATACATCGTGTCTGTTTGCACTTGTATATAAGCTTAATTTGAGCTAATGGAACACTGTCGTTGTTTTAAGCAAATACAGTTGTAAACGCGTAATGTTTATAAATATTCTGGTACTTTAAATTCAAATATTGAATATTCGTCTCTGAATTGTGATACATTGCAAAAGGCCTTAACTATATGTATTTACACATTTCATATACAGCGGTTCTGAAAACTCACACATAGAACCTTAATATACACAATCAAAACATTTACCGAATATCACATTATTACCAATTAGTTACTATTATAAACGATGTAATGGTGCAATGAAAGAGCATTGTATTAATGTGATAACTCATTTGCGTATCATATTTATATAACGTATTGTCTATTTTGTGTTGATCTACACATATTTATATTGTGAAAAGACATTATAAGCCGCCGCCACTGTGCTAGACATTGTTTGCCGTGACATTTAACAATACGTTTTTTAGACGAAGTGTTGAATGTGTTGTTTGCCAACTTGTAAAACCATTTGCACCATGTAAACACTTTGACCAGCCTTTAACACATATAACATATCTCGTAAATAATAATCATTGGCTCTCATCAAGTTATGTCTCGAAATTCAACTCCTACAAAACACATGTTTAAATAACTGCTTCTCTTATTCATTGGCGAAACAGCTGCCAAGAACGACTTGAATTAATATTTGCTGCTTTATTAGACTCATACACGTCACTAGTTTCCCCTTGTTAATTCTATCGTGTGGTTACATTAGGTATGGTCACTAAGTACAATGTTCTAATACAACTTTAATCTACATAGGTGATATTTCCTTGATCTTTGAAAATTTTAGAATTGATAGTGTTAACGGTTTTGACACCTCCTTATCTCAGGGTGCGGGCATCAATTTATCTGAACAATAACATTTTTTAGACTGAAATTGACATAATAGTAGTCATATAAGAAAGAGCACATAAAATGTGTTACGTACTCGGTGACATAGCGGTAGTGTTAACTAGTGTATACTGATAATTGTTTTCATAGCATATTTCCCGACTAAAAGTTAGATATTACATTATTTGAAGCGAACAAATAACTACACTCGCTTAACGGTAGGCGCATGTTTGATTTACTAGTCCCCATACCGGATTGATGGTTTTCTTCTGGGTAGCCTGTTTTCTTATAACAAAACAAAACCCGGAACAGCTATATTTCAAACCTCATACCGTGAGGTTTGCATGACAAAAGACACTATGTGGGATCTTTGGAACATAGTTTGTAGAACAGCCTCGGAGAAGAAAGACTACGAAATGCTAAAAATGTATTTTAACTCAAATTTACTTAAATTAAACATATAATGTAGATTATATGTAAGATGTATAAAACAGGACTTTGGTTGGAAAGAACAACAAGTTATCAATATCATATCATTGTGTGAATAGAAAAGCATACGTAACCTGTTTTGTAATTTGAACATCATATTCAAATTTTCAAATCCAAACTTATAATAATTTCAATTTGAGTAGCCTACAATATTATAACTAAATTTTTAGATATTTAACAATTAATATTTTTGCAAAAACACACAACCTTGTGCAAAGGATTGTACGCATTTGTTTTCAAAAAGGATAATGACTTAATTAAAATCCGACAGATTTATGGTTTCCTACAAACTCCTCTCATCGTACTCGATAACTATACCAAGTATGAAGGCTATAATCGTTTTTCATAAATTAAAATTGGATTTAAACAAAACACTTAAAAAAATCTACGGCAGTCCATCTTAGGCTAGTAAAAAGCCAAATAGCAAGCATGTACATCTGATAGATTTATGCAATATTTTAATACATAACTGAATTGTCACCATTCCAATTAGTGTTACTTATACATCACGGTCAGTAACATCCGACACTAGAGATTGTATGTTGGGATTATTGCATAGATTGTTTTGTCAGACATTAGAGACGAACATATGAATGTAAATTAAGTTGTATTAGTTAAGTTCTTTCATTTAGTGTTATACTATCAGACAACAAGAGATATGCTAAGCATATTTGATCTTTCAACGACGTTTGTCAGAGCAAAATTTGATTTTTCTGATGCAGATAAGTTGTCATTGCTTCTTCATATCCTTATGAATGAATATACAGCGTGTGTCACGGAACTAGTTGCCATGGATACTTAATTATAAACACAACTTTTTATGTCCACTTCCGCTTGACTGATATAACATTACAGACTCATATCAACTGAACCCATTCACGCGTGGTGATTACGATGATAGTATGATACAGTGTTCATTAATTGTAGAATAATATATCCAGAGTGACGCGCTTTCAGAAACCTGTAACCGTTGTATATGTTGAGATATAATACTAATAATTATCGCACAAACACGTTTGTTTATTTAATTTTAATACACTAAGCGTTTCGGCATGATGCCTTCATCAGTAGTAACATAAATAATAAACATAAACAAAGGAAGTGACATCGATGTCATACAGTGACGTTACGTCGTTTGGCGGAAAAATGATGACCTGTAAGAAATGTAAAATAGCATTATGCTGACATATATAGAACACATAATCATGAAAGTATAAAACGATGGATCACAGTTTATTCATCAGCCTATTAATTATAATATTATAAAAAACATAGTAATAGTCAAACATCGAATATATGTCAAGTATGTGAACGTATTATATATCGTACAGCACTTTGTTATTAAGACCATTAGAAAGCATAGTCTTTAATTTATTTATCCAAAACGTTTCTTACATGAACGGTCTAGATTATTATGAACAACATCTATTAGAACAAACGAGAAATCTGACAATGTACAATTATTATCTAGAGACCCAAAATGGGTTGCAACATGTGATACAGGATTTATTGAACAGTTTCTTATATCAAATATATGTTTATTCATTCTGCGGGAAACATTTTGATTGGTTTGTCCGACATATTGTTTATTACATTTTTTTTACATGTAATAAGATATATAACATCACGTGAAGTACAATCTACATCATTGTGCAAATCATATGTTAAACCAGTAACGCTACTATTGAATTGAGAACATATGTTGATATTATCACAATGCGTACATCTTCGTCGTTTACATTTACCCAATGAATGTAATTTGGTACTGTTATGCACTGAACATCTAACAAGACTGTTTTGTATATTCTTAGGTCGTTTATAGGCCAAAATAGGCTTAAAAGAATGTGAAGACTTTGCACTCTCTTTGTCAGATAACCGTTATAAATCCCAGTATTTGTGTACAATATCAGCAATATTAGGCAGTGATGTGTTGAAACATACAGTAAATGGTATCACTGAATTAGTACTTTTCTGCGTAACACGCAATGCGCTATCCTGCGACATATTTTTCAGTTTTGCAAATCCGTCTGCTATTACATTTTGAGGATAATTTATATTTTCGAAATATTTTTGTAGACTAGCTAATGACTGATTAAATACACCATCATCAAAGATAATACGTCTGTAGCGTTTAGCCTGACTATATGGTATACCCCGTTTACAAGACATGTGGTGAGATGATGTAAAATCTAAGTACAACTGCATATTAGTAGGTTTACAAAATATAGCTGTTAATAACAGTTTCAGATTCACTTTTAGATATAGGTACATCGAGGAAAGACACAGACTTTTGAGATATACAATAGGTACAGTTTATTGTAGGATGGAATTTATTTAAAGCATCTATAAAAGTATTAAGGTCGTCTAAAGAACTATTCCATATCATAAAAATGTCTTCTAAAATCTAAGTCAAATATCGGGTTTTAGAGGCACATTACTAAGAAAATCTTCTTATAATTGTCCCATTAAAAGTGAAGCATAAGAAGGCGCCAAAGGGCTACCCATGGCTGTACCCATAGTTTGTAAATAACTGATTGTTAAAGTCAAAGCAGCTATTTTCAAGAACAACTTTAAGTAATTTGCTATCGTCTTCAGCGTTAATATTATTGTTACATTATATTTTCTAAGAAAATATGAACAAGCTTCTATTCCCTCACTATGTGGAATATTAGTGTATAATAGTGACACATCCAGCGTTACTAAGTAACAGTCTTTTTTTAAAATGAATATTCCTAATCTTGTTTATAAAGTCTGTGGTATCTTTAACGTACCAATCGTGTTAATAAAGGCTGTGGTATCTTTGTGATACAGGGTCGCAATCGATTTGTAAATTCTGAAAATGTGTTGCTGATAATACTTGACGTTGTAATATACTAGCATTACCGCTGTAGCACTGATAAAAACAATATAGTTAATTTATATGTTACATATGCAAATGCTTACTCTGTTGATTGTATTCGTTGCCAGAATGGATTATCATTCACCCTTTTCATTGACTCAAAATTCTGGTCTCTGCTAATAGCGTTATTTGTATGTTTTTCAAAAACCTATCAAACATATTTAAAGATTCTATATGAACTCGGAAAAGACGCGTTACTGATACACGTATTGAAAGTTATCTGTAGTCATCTGGTACCGAGTTCTATACTCAATTAGTGACTATAACTGTAATGCCTTCCTCTCGTATATGGGACAATAACGCTTTTATTTGCTTCAACTTAGTGTCTCAGGTTTCCCTTCATTTAATGCACCATTTCAGTCTTTTGAAGGTTAACAAAGAAGCCACTTGCTTTATTGACACTTGTCAAGGTTTGTTTATTTACACCTTAGTACCATGAATTGCATTAATCGACAAAATATCTGATAATTGCCGATGGATCAATCTTTATTGCCAGCCGCGCTACTAAATAAATATAAACCACTGTGACTTGTACAAATGGTTATTGCAAATCAATTTTTAATTTCCTGACTACAGCAGTTTGGATCTACCAGGACTTTTCACACAAATAATTAGAATAATTATAGCATGTGGTTGTTTTTTTTTAAATTTGAGTTTTAAATAAACTGTAAGTAGATATAGAGCTGGTTTTCAATGCAAACACATAAACTGGAACAATAACATTATTGCTATTCTTTTTATTTAAACAACGTTCTTTTCGGCAGCGTATATTGTCATAATCCATTAGTAAAAGTTGGTTTCGTGCGACTACAAAGTAAAACTTGAATATTATATATTCTATTTGTTTAAACGCATATCTATCAGAAACCAGACCCAGAGTGTTTGAAAAACTTAAAATACTTCCGTTTGAAATGTTCATCTATATCTTTTATTCAGATATACTACTGAAATGGTTCCAAACCTGACTGTATGTAATTTGCAACACACACAACTAATTGTATTATTGGAGTGATTTTTTCGACAGTTTAGTTAGATATCTGAATCGGAAAAATGGATAACATAACTATCATTAAGTGTTAAACTATCAAAATATGCTAAGCATGTTTGCATTTTTATTGACTGTTTTCGTAGTAGAACATAATTTTTCTAATAGATTTATAATTAATTTGGCGTTGTATTTATATACTTTATGTATGAATATATAGAATGCATTATTTTGCATTCGTTTTGCTTCTCAAAACTCTTCTTTTTTTTTAACACTAAGCATATCACCCCTTCGCCTTGACTGCTACCACATTACTGATTGTTATCGCCTGAAATAATTCAAGCGCGGTGATTAAGATACTGATACAGTTGATTAACAGTAGAATAATATATCCAGCAAGATGGAACACTAAGCATATCACCCCTTCCCCTTGACTGCTACCACATTACTGATTGTTATCGCCTGAAATAATTCAAGCGCGGTGATTAAGATACTGATACAGTTGATTAACAGTAGAATAATATATCCAGCAAGATGCTCTTGCATTAACGTTTACCTTTCGATGTGTTAAGATAGCAAGTAACATGAGACAAGTATGTAAAGTATCTGTAATGGAAAATGACATTGTAGATTTGTTCTGCTCACTGTTATGTCCATAAAGTGATGCATTTTCGTAAGGAAGCACGAACGCTGATATATATGTACACAAAACTCCCCACCGAACATGCAAGGAATTTCAATATATTTATAAATTATTGCTGGAACTCAACCCAAATGGGCCAAGTCGTGTAATAAACAATATAGGTTAAACACTGAAAATCGAGAAATATGTTCGTGGACATGGAAACATTGGTTTTATATGTAATGAGTTTGAATCCAATTGCGTCAAGTCTTCAATTGTGATCTTTTTTCCAACTGTAAATTTGTTTAAAAAAAAGAAAACTGTCACCTATGCTTTATTTTACGTTCTTGACAGTCAGTATTCAAAATATTCATTTAAAATTCGCGACATTTTTCCAAGCCACGATGAACATTATTGCAACATATGATTGTCTTTTTAAAGTAATTGTGAAGATATGTTGAAACATTGTAGTTGTCATTTGTTACTTAACATTCGATTATCATTCGTTGATTAAATTGAAGTAAAATGCACGTCTCAGCTTTCTGTTCATTAAATGCAACATTTCAGTCTTTTGAATTTGTACAAAGCAGCCACTTGCTTTATTGACATGTTTGTCAATGTTTATTTATTTACACCCTGGTACCATGTAATGCTTTAATTGATTATTGACAAATATTGGGCTAATTGCCGATGGAATCAACGTTTATTGCAAGCCACGCTACTACCGTGACCCATTTAAGAGTAAAGTGAGTGTTGCAAGTCAAGTGTGTTCGTTTGATTTCCAGCAGGTATATCCGTTAAGCGTTAAAATGCAAAATTATTGTTATAGTATAAACGCGTAGTTCATTACACATGTGCGTCTTTGCCGGTGCAAAATGTTATTAGAATTTGTGTGATTGTTATTTTTGTTGTTCGTTTCTGGCCACATATTTATGAATTAGTACAGCACTATGCTATTTTCCTACAGTTTCATACGAACTGATCATAAATGTGCAATAAGGCGTCGATAGGTGAATATCTTAATAAACATTGTATTATGATATGTTAGAATCAAACAAAGACAAAAAACTGATGTATTTGCAGAGGACGTTTAGCTATTAGTTATAGCTAATTTATATTGCATTTATAAATATATTCGTTAAAAAATGTATTCCAGCTAATATAACGCGAATTAATCGAAGAACATAAACCTTCGTAAGCTGTATTGGTGTTCTTAATTATTTTCCACTGGTATGTAGTTTTGTTTTACATTTTTAAAAATGTATATTTGTTTGAACGAACCTATTAAATACTAAACCAGGGTTATAAACACACAGATGTATGCCGCTCTGAATATACCCTTACATACACTTTATTGCACACAATTAATTGGTACGCAATGTGCTATTCAGAGCCTGGGATTTTATTGTTACTCTTTGAACAGGTGCGATTGTAATGTAAACTCATACATTATATATTTGCTTCTGTGCTTTAATACTACTGTCAACAATTAATCAATATAAATATATTAATCAGTTGTTGATTTCTTAATTATATGTGTAAGATAAGAACAGAATAAGACATTATTAGAACAATTCATCCGAATAAGTTTCGAAGTTTTCTGTTTATGTTTAAATAGCGAATGTATTGATTGACCGACTAATCAAAATAGAATATGAAACAACACAAACACATGCAACACTGTTAAAAGGTATAGAGCACGCTTGCGCTATCACCCCAACAATGGTGACGAGTTTCAATAACCATTCTTGATGTAAAAATCATTCAGTGAATTTGAATATATGTTCTTACAATACACGTGGCCGACGTGTAGAAGAACACAAACAGCTAAACTCGTCGGTAATTCGAAATGAATTTGGCATATCGAAAGTTTGACTTATATACATAAAAATATTAGTCCAAAAAGAAACCATGATAAAATCGAACTTTACCATATCAATAGTGTATATACGTACTGTAAACGACGGAAACTTCGACAAAAACGAGAAACTCCGAGTTAAAAGATGGATATGACCGTATAAATTGTATATGAAATAACAAGGAAGAAAGTCGGGATTTGTCTTATCTGACTTATCTGGAACTTTGAATTAGGCGATTGTGAGGTAACAAATTTCAGTTGTATATAAAACCATGAAACTTCTCTTAACGCACTGAATACTACCTATATCCACCCCACACATAAATACGTGTGATTTTTGTTGCGTTTGTTTAAACACGATACATCTGCCTTGTTTGCTTTGTATACAATGTCTAAACAACATTAAGTGGAATACTGCGCAATAATGGAGAGATCGACGCCTGAGAGATATAAGATTCCGTGCAAAAACAAGATGCACAGATACCTTGAAGCTATTAATCTACGAGTAGATAGCGTTTAAACAGGAACAATACAATGCATATACATTTTCGATTGAAATATATAGAATACTAGGTTATTGTTGAATAAAGATAAGTTTATTAAGCGAGGCTTAGAAAACCTGAACCTCGAGCTTTGCGAGTGGTGCTCGATTTCGTGCCGAGCAAATGAACTTTTTTCATTCAACACTTAACTAGTATGAGAGTTATCCCATCGTGTTCTGTCGTTATTTTGAAAATAAACGAAAGTAAACACAATTATATATATATAACGTCAAACAGCAATAAACGTCACAAACTCAACAATATGACGTCATTAGACTTCGCGTGTTTTACTTTACGTAACAGTGGTGAAATAACGCAAGTTTATCTTACGGGGTGTTATTTCGTCAAGTCCGACGTGAGGATGGGATACATAGAGAATATAATGTGAGTTTTGAATAAAGATAAGTTTATTTAGCGCGGCTTAGAAAATCTGAACCACGGGCTTTGGCGAGTGGTTCACGTTTTCGAGCCGAGCAAATAAACTTAGCTTTAATCAACACTTAACTGGTATTCTATTTATCTCATCATTTTCAATTTTTATTTTGAAAACAAGCGACAATATATAACACGAAACACATAAAATGACGTCACGACAAACACCAAAATGACGTCATTATATCGCGCGTGTTTGCTGTATTCCACAGTGTGGAATTACAGCTTAGTTTATCCCAAGGGGTGTTGTTTCGTGAATGCAGGCTCGATGATGTGATTTAAACTATTATATGGTGACTGACTATCCCATGCAGAAGTAATGCTATTCATATGCGAGTGGAATTTCCTAGACAAAGGTAACGACAAATGCATCCCTTTTAAGAATATCTCTTAATAAGTTGACTCATGAATGTTTGCAATTAGGATTTGAACTAGGAGCATATTTACGTCTTTATATTTCTGGATTAACTTATTGTTTGGTGTTCCTTCCGAAATTTGGAGGTTTTTTGGTAAAAAATTAAACTCGGGCTTATGTATAGTTGAGTATATATAATATAAATGCTAACTAATATACAGAGATTATAACTGAACTCACACATTATACTTTCTGATTGTTAGCCACAAAGCTATTCAGTAATGATCTTCTGAATATTTGTATCAACGCGTCTGTTTTGCTGATATAAATCATACATAAATATTCAACCGCTGTGCTCATTGTAAATCAACGCTATCCCAGACGCATAGTGTGTAGTACAAGGGGCATTAACTATTGAATGTTGTAGCAGGTTGGTTAGTGGTAGCAGAAGTACTCGTTCATGTTGTTTTTGTTGTAAGGGAAGATATAAGAGTCCAGAGACAGGTGGGATGTGTGCGTTATTTTTTCGTTAAGACCTACTTTTTACGAGGAGAAACTCGTGACAAGTGAATAGGACGAGATTCAAACATTCATCTATGTTGTTGAGTCAAATACCCTATGATGTAGTCATGATATGATTTGAGCAACATGAGAAAAATCTTTCCCATGGATCTGTTATTTATGTGTGTGTATGGCATTGAATTGATAACAACACCTTTGATTTGCTTGCGTGTTATGACATTTACATGAGCTATAAATATTTGCTTGTAGGATACTTTGATATGTCAGTATCTACAACGTAAATTACCCACTGCTCGCAGATACCTGATGACTTTATATGTTCGTCCATTCCTGCTGCTTTATTGGCCACATTGCGGCGGATGATGGGATAGAACCGGTCTGATACCGAGTCTGCTCTCTCAAATTATTGACATGTTTAAGTAAGTTCTCAACAAACGGTCTGCCTTGCGATTGGCTAAATTGCTTCTAGAATTAACTAATCAAGGGCTTGTGTTTCAATGAAAATCCATCGACAGGAAAGAGCCCATAAATTGCCTGAGTGAACCGATATTCTTCCACAGCAGCTTTTTCTGTGAACTATTAAACCAGTCTTTTCACGTGTATTCCGCTTTTCGTAGATATCGCTTGATGTTAGCGGATCTAGTGTGTTAATTTATATTTGAACATGGTTTGTACATTAGGTTAACTTTCATATGTCCTGTCTGTTGAACGTTAGGCTTGATTATTTGGGAAACTACTGCATATAACGCAAAGGTAAGTTTAATTTCAGCAGATGTTTCACACTTATTTACAATCATTTAATAAACAGGTTGTATCGCATTCGCCAGCCAATTTTGAAATAGCATTAATTTTGAAATGTTTAATACATTTAAATACAAAAAAACTACTTTTTTTTTAAATAAAATATTTGAAATGAAACTGTATGATTATAAAAAAAATCGCTTTATTGACTAATAAAATGGTATATTTAGAATGAATATTTGCTTTAGAAAAATGGTCTATACAAACTAGTTTTAACTTTCTATTTGTATATTGTTCGGCTTATCTGAGTTGTGTTTATTGCAAAACATATTTTAAAGGAACTATTTAAAATGTGTTCTTGAACTTCGGCATACTTAAATATTTTGGTTAGGTTTATTAGTTAACTTGATTTTTACAATTACCGTACGTATACAAAGTGCGATGTTTTGATTACGAGACGCAGATTTGTGTATTAATTATAAACGAATTTTATATATAATAAAGTAATCTAACACATTGAATAATTTCATTCTTTTAACTAAAGCTAAGGTCAGAACCGAGTATTTATGGAATATATTTTGCGAAAACATGCCGGTGAAGCAACATTAATTAAAATAAACGTGTTTAGAATTCGTGTTTAATTAGACTAGCACGACGCCTTATGTTAATTGTATGAACACTTTAAGCTACAGTTGCAGTCAACAAACAGGTCAAATACTTTGCCCATTGTCATACTTAACGAGTGTGAATTATGAGATTTAAGTATATTCGGTTATCTAAATTGCTGCTTAACCATGCGAGCGAATTAAAAAGGACCATTTTATTTAACAGAAGGCCATAACTGTAACAAGAAAATACACTTATTGGCATATTGACTTATATTACATCGAATTAAATATTGTTTAATGTTTAGTTTGAGTGTGAACAACGGCATCAGATATTGCATTCTGCCTTGACTCTTTACCGAGAAATTAAGCAAAGATGGCACTTATTAGCAATACATTGTATATTGAATTGATACACATATATTTTATTGCATTGCGTAAGTAAGCCGAACATTACATTAGTATGACAATGGGCAAAGATCTGCTTGTTGACTGTTCGATTCACACAGTTTTCACATCAAGAACTTATAAAAGTATTTGATAATCATTTTAGATTAGCATCCGTTTACTTCCAATTATGATTGATATTTCTCAACCACGCTACAATGATCATATCAACAACAGACACACATTTTCTAAATATACACTAACCATTTGTTCTTGTTTGACCATTCACCTACTTTCAAAAATGTTAATTAAGGCGTAAAAAATATGCTTGTTTCAGGTAACCCGACCTACCCTAAAACAATGCCACGACCCTAGAACATTTTATTGAGTTCATCGGATTATTTTTCATTTCGGTAATTTTTTCTCTCGAAATATATTTTCTTTGTGGTACTAAGCGATTTATTGCGGTTTATTTCATCAGCCGAATCGTCTGGACGACTTTTCTGTTAATTTGTTAAAACCGTTTCACATACATTGTCATATCATTAATGGCTGGATCCCATTCAATACTTCCTTCATATGATGTATTACAGTAAGATTTTTATGATGGTAATTTTTGTAGTAGTTTACCCATTCTCATTTAAACTTGACAGAAATGACAAAAACAAAAAAGCTTTAAAACATTTTATTTAAAACTGTTTTTATCTACCCTGGAATTGTTTATATCGTCATTTACCATTTTGCACATATAAAACATAAACGTTCATGTACATCACAGTGTAAAATTCAGTTATTTGTTGCCATGCTTGAATATTATTCTTAACATGTTAATGTTAATGTTTTAAATTTATATACTTTTCTATTCTTTTAATGTAACCTGTTTAAGAATTCCAGTCGTTAATAACTATACGGAAGAATGTAGCGTTAGCTGTATCATAACTTTAAGAAACAGTAAACTTGTACATCTGGGATCTAGTTAGTAATGGGGCCTAAATTAAAATTAAGTTTGTTTGACCTTTACCGACCGACCCACAAAAAAGCCGCCGACTCAAAAAAATTTATTGAAAAATCTGCGGTAATTATTTTTTTATTTAGTTAAATTGTTCTAGCTTTAAATTTCGTATTTTTGTACTTTCATATGCTACAATTTTGATCATTAAGGCGCTTGAACAAAAGAGTATAATGCATTTGAGTGTAAAAGCAAGCGCCTAGTGACCGGATACTAGTAAACATGGTTTGTTTCACGTTTTGTCGTGTACCCGCCGGTCGACGTATGACGTCATCATCTGTGTATAGAATTACGTTTTGTTTCAAGGTAAAATACCAATAAATAGAAGGGTGGTCCGCTTGAAAGCTATTTTTATATGAAATAGTTAGTTTTTTCTTCTGTAAAAAGAAAGAGACATTTCGCATAACTAACACTGGTTTAAACGGTTTTTTCCCGAAACGACATGTCTTGTGTGCAATTGTGATGTATCGTGACACCGAATTACTTGTAAGTTTATGTATAGGTAGCATGTGCATTTGTCGTAATCGTGAGTGTTTCTTACGGGTGACTACTACAATCAAGTGAGATGAATTTTTTTAGAAGTAGCATAACATATCTATTTTTATTTTAAATTTTGAAAGCAGAGCGAACCATCTTTCCAAAGGGATCAGACTCGCAATGTCTGAATAAAAAAAAAGGTGAGATTTTGCTGTTTTACAATGGGGCAATATGGAGATTTGATTTACCTGTTTCTAATTTTCAGCGTGTTTGTTGAAATCAATAAATAAATACAAAATTCATAGCGTTGAAATAAGTAAAACTTGGGATGTATTGTATAATCTATTGTGCGTGGTAGACGAGAACAATAAAATTACCGACAAAGTTTCGATTTCAGTTAGCAAATCAATAAGTGGCAGTGCAGAAAAGTTTCACCATGATATTAACAATCAAAACGCTTACAGCGTAGAAAGACTGTTGGCGACATAAGAAATTTAAATCATGTGTAGTATGAGTGCATTTTGCTAAAAAAGAAACATTTGTATGAATGAAGTCTAATTTCCCACCTTTAAACTTTATAATTTGGCTTTTTATTCAGTAGTATACAACATCATAATAAAACTTATTTGTAAGTAACGAACACATATTTGTTTCGAGCTAATTATCTTTTGCAAACGGAATAATATACATGCCAGTTAACAAGTCAATATGCAACGGGCAAGAATAGCCGACGAAGCGTAGTAGTTAGGAGCATGGATTGTAAGTGCTTCTTAGTCTACTGAGTCAAAAGTAGGTCATATGATGCAAGCTCTCGATTTTCCATACAACAGTTTAAAATTAATACGTTGCAGTAATTTGTTGTCATAATATTCAGAATTAGATTCTGTAACAAGAAAAATCACTTTCGCAACGAGTTTACTTGCATGTAACCAAAATATTGACCTGAGTGTAATGGAATAAGACCACTAAATTAATGTGCTACATCGGTTATTTAACCGATGTAGCGCATTAATTTAGTGGTCTTATTCCATGACACTCAGGTGAATATTTTGGTTACATGCAAGTAAATAGCAAAAGTAATGGTGTCATTAGTTTAAAATTACGTTTTAAATTTTTTGTAGAAACTGTGAGTTTAATCAATCACATGATATACACATTATATATATTAGTTATCTTAAATAATTAAAATGTAAGAAAACAGGTGTGCTTTTTTTTTTGCTTTTTAAAGAATGATCCTTTCTGGTTTCGATTTACTGACTAATAGCCTGCAAAGAAAAGAAGCAGTTTTCCGCGATACCTGTTTTGGAAATTACCCTCTCAAAAGACCGTTGGCTTCCGCCAACATTCTAAAAAGAGTGTGTCAGTACTGGCTTTGCTGAGGAATAATTCTTCTATCAGTACTAGTAACTGTTCTTGGTTAAATTCTAATTCCAAAAGCATAGTTTCCAAAAGCATTTTTTAATTTTCAATTCATTGATTTGACATTTTCTAGTCAAACAGTATGTATTTGTACTGCATTAATATGATTTGGACTGTCTAGTCAGTTCAGCCATTGATAAAATACACATGTTTTCTTGTCAGACAGTATGTATCTATGCTGTATTAATTAATATGTGTGTCTAGTAAATTCAGACATTTGCATTAAATAGAATACATGTACTTCACAAATTGTTTTTTAAAGCATTGCGTATTCTATTTTATGTTATGTCCCTTATTAAAGACAGTGTTACCATGTATAATCTTGGCTGTATCAATCAAGATGAAGAAAGTAATTGTGAAATTCAAGCAAAGATACAATTATAATGTATTGCTATTTAAATGACGACATTCATGTTGGACAAAGATTAAACTCTCGGAATAAAATAAAATAGTGTTCCTACCTACCGACCCACCTCTAAAATTTCGGGTCGGTAAAGGGCAAACAAAAGATTGTTTAATTTAGGCCTGATGTATAAATTTTAACAAGCACAAACGTTTGTTTATATTCAGTTCACTGCGTATACATTTTGATACAATATGACCATTTAATAATTAAAATCAGTGCCTTGCAAATTTACTTTAATATAGATGTAAAGTGGACAGGTGGCCTAGTTTTCACAGATCGTAATGATTTTCATGTATTTGGAAATTTATATGATAATAGTAAAATTGTAACATATGTTAAGTGCATACATGATAAACATTTGCAGCGAAAGTTGTTTGATTATTACATCCACTTCAAAACAATGTTTAAGTATATTAATTTGAATATTCATTCTAGTAAAAACAAAAATCCCTACCTACCTACCCTTTTTTGTTTTGGTCATGTTACCTGAAACAAACATATTTTGTGTATGCCTAAACAGCACATTGACAGTAATTTGTAAACGTAACAGCTTGTAAATGCATTCGAAACATCACATGGTATAACATCAACACAACTGGTGTGAACAATGTATTTTCGAGTCATATTTCTAACAAACATTTTATTTTGTAATTATTTAATGCATCAAATATAACATCTGAATAGATAATAAACGGACTTGTAATGCATAACCTTGTAAATATGTATAACGTATAACAACGTTGTTATGTCACATATTGGTTAACCTATCGCATTAAATCATACTGTAAGCTTACCTTAGTTTAGTCAATCAAATAAATCTAATTTTGCTAGGACATAGGCACAGCTGTTGTTTATATACTTTATTCAGGTCCTTTTTATACAGATTTATTTTATATTTTCGACCTAAAAATACACCGGTTTTGTCGCGATATTATATAATGTTCATTTGTGTTCGATTTATTTAACATACAATATATGACAGCCGTTAAACAGAGAGTACTCTAACTATTGTACTATAGACTGCATATGTAAGATACATTATTAAATTGTTAATTAAATTAAAATTCAATGGAAAATAAATACATGTATTATGACTAATATTTATTAAAATTATTAAAATTAATATAATAACTTAATTTATAAAAGAATAATATCTTTTGACATATGAAATATTAAGCTTGACTGAAACTAACTCGTCCTCTTGGTACAGTATGCATGTTAACGTATGTCGTCCGAATCGGTTAGCTTAACTAAACCATTGCGAGTATTGTATTGTATATATGTAATACATTTTAGATTATAACGTTCACTTTGTTGAGAATTACGAGACATATGTTTTGCAAACTTTACATGTTTGTGATATCGTAGTTTACCATCTGCCAAGCATAAACATATTTCAGTAGCAACAGGCAGAAATTGATACGCATGCGGTTAACAGTTCTGCAAAAATGATACCTTTTTCTCAGTCCGATAGCAATTGATAAGGACTCGCGAGCGACTGGAGTTATCTAGAGCCGTTCAGATTCTTTCCAAAAATTGGAGAAGACGGGATATATTAGCGATAGCATACTGAGTGAGATCAAAATAGCCCGTCGGTCTTGGGGAGCAATATTACTGTGAATTGGAATTTGACATGCGATTCAATCGGAAAACGTGTTGTTTGTATGAATTTCAAGATTTGACTGAATCAAATCCGTAATTATTCGTGTTGCTGAAGATTTGCAAAACACTAATATTTCGCTTTCATAACTTGCAATATTGTCATAAATTAATTTCTGAGTCAGTGTTGGATAACTTACGCGACATCATCAGGTATAGTTTGTTTTATAGATTAAGAGTTTCTAAATAGTTAGCTTTTAAAATTTTGATACACAATTATTTCAGATTCCTGTACATGGCAAATCAAGCATATTGCTAAACAATACATATTTAGATTGTCGTTACCAAACAGTATATTCAAAGACAACTATTTTAGTGGTATACAAAAAGTTAGTTCGCAAAGCAATGGTGAACAAAATCTAAATAATTTGGAAATATACCAAACTAAGCTTTGTTTCAGACTCTCCGTTATTTTATTAAGAGCATAAATCGATAGGAAAATCGAACATATCCCCGAGAAAATGTTATTATTTTAGGGAATGTCTAAAGAAACAAAGTTGTTATGCGTTGAAAGGTGAACACTGATAAATTATTCAATTGTCAATGAAAAACTTCGTATTGTATTTGTCGAAGTTATCGACACAGAAGTAAACGGTTCCCATGAATACGGTGAATATGTCATACGTCTTAAAGTTTGGTTGACTTTGCTATGTTTTCTACATGAGCTTTGTTGTTAAATTAAATACAACAGGTAACGGCGCCAACTTTAAGGTTTCCACCCTAGAGCATGAACGTAGACTATTTTAGCTATTTTGCCTTTGTCATTTGTTTTTCACTAGTTACATTTATTGTCAATAAAGCATGCCAAATAGTATGCACAGTCAAAAATCAATGAATGCAATAAAAAACAACGAAGGATTCACAAGTTGTGTGGAAGTAAAATATACATGTAGTGTACCCTGATCCAGTTAAAGAAATGTAAAATAATGTAACAAAGTCCTTGATAATGAGATCGAAATTCTTTCTAATATGTGTTTATTTATTGTATGTGTTTTATAATATTAACTGAATATTAATTATACTGTAATATGTTTCTATTTAGGTTTGCTTTACTGATTAAATCGATAGTGTTTATTATTATTGGCTTTACAGGTTTGACATTTATATCATTTATATCACTTGACATCACATAAGTGTCTTATTTCGCTTATACACATCCAAGCTGTTTCCATGCCCCACTATGTGTTGTCCTTCCAAAAATTTCATATCTGTTGAAGCAGTTGTTCGTTATCCTGTAAAGGTTCGTTAAATACGTTTGAACATATTCTTTGAATAAAACATTGAAATATTAGCATATAGAGGTAATTGGTCATTGCATGGTGAAAACTGCTTTATTATTGCGATAAATCAAAGAACACATATAAGAAGCAATAGGCATAGTCCAAAATAATCGCATGTCTAACTTGCGTTGTGTAATTTTGTCAAGAATAAATAAAACTAATAAATATTGTATGTATTAAATATGACCAACTTGGTTGCTTGTCACATGATGTAAAAATTGTGTCATCTTTTAAATAAAGTGAAAAATTACGTATCTGTTTTTTTACTTACATCTGTATCTTTTTATAAATACCTAATATAAGAAAAGCAACGAAAGACAAATATTCAAACAAGTAACTAAATAGAAAAAACAATTATTAAATTGTCCAGAATAAGAATGATTTAAAAGTTGCATGATTGTATGTCAAATTGAATGAACTAGTTATGGCAGGACTACATTAAACGAAGATTTACAGGCCTCTTACTCGACTGTATTTCAGTTGTTAATATAATGAAAACAATTATTTATTCACTATTAACATTTTGAATTCAGTCAGAAAATATAATCCCGGATACGTTCTTTTGTATAATAAATCTTATCTAAACTGTTTTTGAGATTGGTTTTAAATTGGACGGTAAGAGATGTAAATTCAAATGTTATATGTTATGCGATTATTACGATATTTATATCCATGTTTAAATCCTAACGCATGTTTATGCCGAACAATCATTTAGCATCACAGTATAATTACTAAACGTGGTTGCACTGACATTATTTCTGAAATCAAAAACACAAACGTGAAGCAGAAATATCGACGGAGAAGAATTAAGCACTGCCATTCCTTTGCGTTTAAGAATTATATTTATTTTAACGGACACAAAAATTAACACTTAAAAGACAACATATAAAACGCAGTGGCATAGATTAGAACACACAGTTATGTTCCTATGTCTTAAGATTTTTAAAAATATTTTGTATTGCCCGCATGCCTTTCATTCCATTTTGTAATGTTTATGAATTGATATTGATGTTGTCATTGTTCTGTGATGTCTTTGTGTTATTCCACGTATTAAATAAAAGTAGTGTAATATATATTTGCGGTTTTTAACACCATAAACATACCATTACGCATTGACTGCATAAATTATTATCCTTAATAATATCCTTAATTCTGATATTTAACTTTATTATTAAAAAAGATGGGATTAGTATTATTTTTTGTTAAAATAAAATAAAACAAATAAACCTAAAACTGGTAGATGGCCAGTAAATATATTTGAACCACATAGAGAACTTCTGCATCTCTATAATCTTTGAACAGTACCTTATATGGCTTCATCAAGTACTTGAAATGAAATTTTAAGCCGGGTGGGCTGACACTGGCATACGACGATATGTGTTCTCGCTATTCAAGGGACCTGTTCACATATTGACGAATTGACAATTTTCAAACTTTTTGTCACAAATTCGAAAAATAAAATAATAGTGTAAAAAAAGGAGTGAAAAAAAACACTACTGACCTAGAAATATACTGTAAATACCGTTTGTTTCATGAGTAATCATTAGTTGAAACTGATAAAATTATAAAGCGTTTGTAACGCAAAATGATGGAATAATTTGGAGTGCTTCTGTTGTTTTCGTTGCAATGGTTATAAACGCGCGAATCACATATATAAAGTAAAAATACACGTAAGTATATAGTATGTAAGTCGGATTGGCTGAGAGCTAACCCGTTAGAATTTTAATCCAGTGGTCTGACGTTCGAACACTGGTGAAATAAACTGTTTGTTTTCTTTCTTGTTAAAGTACTTTTTTTAGATCATGCTCAAATTCTGACAGATTCAGACGTTTAATGGCACATTTCAAAAATACACAAATCTGTGAAATGCACAAATCTTTAAGAAAACGCAAAACTATATATCGCATAACCTTGCACTGTTTCGTTAGACTTTCGCCAAGTCATTCGTCCGTTGATTGAAGGCTTAAAGGTAATTTTACGAAGAAGATTAATTCTGTTTCCTGGAACTATCCCTTCGTTGGTCGGCGTAAGTGGTAAGTGGTACAGTGCGAGATAATTGGAATTCAAATCAAAATATCGGGTGAAATAGTCGTAGCCAATTTACCATACTCCGCGGATTGTTTTGCTTGCATTGCGAGTTTTCATACTTACTATATGCCTACGAGGATCTAGTAAAATAGGTCTCACGACAAATGTGCAACGAACATATTACATACATTAGTGCCTTGTTGCGAAAACGAAAATAATTGTTGTAACTTCTGCATTTAATTGTTGGATAGAAAAATACCAATGATATATTATACGAGTATTTGTCATACGGTTTATTGTCAACAAGGATATCACAGATATGTTTAATTTATGCATATTTTTTTTGTTGCCGGACGTTTCTTCTGGAAATTGCTATTCGTTTGTACCCACGTACGGAACGCTCTCAGACAAATTCATTGTATCACGCAATGGTCGAATCGTCATCCAATAATGGTTTTGTAAATATTGCTTTGGTTGCGTCATTCAGTTTCAATTTTGTCATTTAATTTCAGTTTTAACAGTGTGTCTCATAAAAAATCGTGCTCAATACCTTTTGACCTAACGGAAATGTACGTACGTGGCATATAGTTTCGTACAGAAAAATGCGATGTGTAGTGATATTAGATTTTCAACGCACATCACATTGTTATCTTTATCTTGAGCCGTAAGAAGTCCAAACATGAATATGTTAGGTGTCACAATGTTTCATTTTAATACCAGACACACACGTTTACAGCTGTCATAAACTGTAATGGCAGCAACAAATGACGTTTTGCATTTTATTATGTACACGCGTGCATGTTACAATATTTTACGACGGTACTTATGTAATATTGATTCTACATAAAGATAACCACAAACATTCCTTGGTAGCTGTTTGGCAAGCCAACTAGACATGTATCTTTTGATTCGTTCTGCAAAATGCCACATATAAATAAAGTATTAATGTTTCAATATGTTTAGTAAATCCGAGTTGGTACAAATTACATAATATACCAATTAGCAGCAATATGGTCATTACTGATCTGAAGATTTGCGACTACATAAAAAATCGTCCTTGAAAGTCAGGATGGGTCATCAACATTATGTGCAAAGAAGGCTGTGAGCCCTTTCTGATTTTCATTAAACAATATTTCTAAATACGGATGACAAATGTGTTTAAGCCTTTAAACAATACTGACAATGTTTTTAACTTTTCAAATGTATTTAAATATAATATACCCTTGCTAAACTAAAAAATAAAAGCTAACTGAGGCGCAGTGTATGTTAATGAAAATGCATGTTGGTTCAGTACGAGTTGATGTTGTTTTTTACAAGTATGTATTCTGATATGAGTATTAAATGTTGATTATATGCAATAATTGTAATCAAATCATATGTATTGTACGTAACGGCATATTTTTATATATCCAATACAAATCATGGGCATAAAGTCATAAATTACATTCACATATAATGCACATTGTGAATTTTACGAAATACTTCATTCATTTAGAAGGTTTTCAGTCAATCAAGCATTTTAAGTGAACAATACAGGTAAACACGTGCAAATGATACATAACATGTAATGTTTCTGAGAAATATATCTTATTCTAAATTGTAATTCTCATTATACGGCAATTAAAATATTTCACTAGAAATCAACTGGAACTGGCATATATTTGATTCCATATATCAAGAACAAATGATATAAGCTGTACATTTTTATATATGATTGATATTTATTGTAGGTTTTATTGCCTTATTTCAGTATTTACAAAACCAAATTAGTACTAGGTCGGTCCTAAAGTACAATCTTGCCATAATATGTCGATCATTTCTACGAATAAGAATATATAGTATAATTGTGTACGGAAGTACGTTCACAATAAGCAATATTAATTTCAAGTTTTGCAAAGAGTAGTTAAAAGTCAATAACAGAACTATTTAATACGTGTACAATCATATATAAATTTTATTCTCGCTACAACTATTGTTGTTCATTGCTTTGGCCTATAGGCTATGGCTAATCTGCCCGTTATACCATAATCTTAGGTGATGATGAGAAAATGTTTATTTAGTTTAGATACATGTCGTGTTATTATGTATGCATTTGTAATTGTAATATGACTTCTATGACTGAATAAAGGCTAGAGACGTGAAACACTAAAAATATAATAAAAATAATTGGTAAAAGTTATTCTTTTTAATCACGTTTGAATATCATTTTGCAAACATCAATCAGTGCATTTTAGCATTCTATGTGTTATTTAAGTTGCTTGATTGAACAAATTAAGAACGTTGAAGATATGGTACAGCTATTTTTTCTAAATGTTCGTTTACGTGTATTTATGAATTGATGTCACGCAAATAAAATTGACATATTATACAAATTAAAAAAATGTAAACTATGATGGAACTGCTTATGTAATGATTAAAAATTTAACACATCGTGATCAAACAAATTAACGCCTACTGCCTACTACATCGCTGTCTTTTTTAAGAAAGGCGAACGAAACAAACCGTATTCACAAAAACAAATAAATCCGTGTGACTTTAAAACGTACCAAAATAGTTCACATTTATTTACATTTCATTGTACTCAAAATGGTTTCAAATTATTGCACAAACCAATCGTGACGTTAAATTCTAGTAATTACAATTGGAATCCTATTGCAATTAAAGATTCAATTTGTTTTGCTGGTAAAACGAGCGTCTTGGTTGCGGTGATCGAAATTAGATGCGATATTAATGAAACAGAATGGAAGTAGGAAGCAAGCTCTTTCCTCATACTATCGGATGCGTAAATACTAATTAAGATATGCTTATACATGGGACTCATGAATAAGGTTTGGACATCGAAACTCGAGACGGTTTGATATTGACGTTTAAGGTTGCAGCGGAAATAAGAAATGTTTGATCAATATAGACTTCAATTACGATAATGCTCGTTCTCTTAGAATATCAGCATTATTAAGTTGTGTAAATTTAAACAGCCCCAGGAGACATGTAATAACGTTTTATGACTTTGTTGAACATTTCGGAGCCGGTCGCTTTTACGTGATGGGCGTGCAGATTATTCTGAGTTTCTTGGGAAGAAATAATTATGTTGTAACAGATTAATCCTTTCTCAAATGTTTCAATGTTTCATCACATTTGGTAACATACAATAAGCGTAAGTGAAGGTGCTCGTTATGGAAATATTAACTTAAGTCATATTTTAGTGAAAAATCCAAATACAATTTTCTTTGTGAAAAAAAAGTTAAACTTTGAAATATGGTAAAATAAGACTCACCTGATTCATATCCAGATTGAAACCACTTATACAAAATATACTTTAAATGAACCAACAACAGACTTTTATTATTTTATTGTTTTACATAATTTTATGATTTTATGAAATTTACTTAAATTTGTATACTTAGAAGCTTTGTGGATTTGTGCCCAGTGTAAACAAGCAAGACATGAACAGTTGCAGGAATGTTGTTATATGTTGTTATGGGTGATTGTATGCGTTAAGGTGAACGCTCGATAACATTGTTGACCGATCATCGATTCCAGTGGCAATTTGCTAACCACTGGGCTATTTGTCATCGCATTGTTTGATATCGGAAGTGACGGTTTATCGGGGTAATTAAAGTCTTCAAGTGTACCCTTTTCGAGAAACCCATGGGCCGATAACATCGGGATCGGTTGATAAAGTCCATTCCAAGAGTGATTCTTTGATTGTGCCAATCGATGTTTTACTCTTATATGCGTTTGCCAAATTGATTAGCAAATCAGTAAACTCGTATACGTACATCGTTTGACAAATGTGATATGAATTTGCATCTGTTTTATTTATCTAAACGCGATTAAAACGTGTACGTAATAGATCATGTTCGCACCGTTTAAAAGCAATGTCTGATTGATAAACATACTTTACAGTCTCGATATCAGGACAACACATAATTCGAGAAACGGAATACTCGCTTTCAAAATGTCAACGAAAGCTTTTGAAAGCGATGTTCTCTCAATGAATCATTTCCGCATAACAAAAAGTACAATACCGATGATTTACAGCGACAATCCATCAGATCTCGGGAGACATGTTTCCCACTCCCTCACACGGCTCTTTATCTGTTCATACGTCTTTTATTTGTCATTATTTCTGGACCGCATTGCGTTTATCACCACTGCGTGTCTCAAAACAGACATAAACAAATCATGGTCACCAAACTAATAACCTGTCAGCTTTTTTATAATTATAAAATCGTGAATGCATGATACGCTGTATTGCCCACCGCGAATTATTGAAATGAGGTAATAGCTTAGTTCACATAGTTCTCCGTTGGCAGTACACAATAAGAAAATTATATGAATTCAGTAAATCAAGCAACAACATAAAATAAACGGCATCAATAGCAATCACAATTATTTAAAAGCAAATGAAACAACAGTCTTAATGGACAGTATTTGTTTTAGTTGTAAAAATTAAACAAACGTGTATACGTATGTTAACGTTGTTTTTTTAAGTACTCAACACGGCAAAAGTAGAATTAGTAGTAGCATGAGCAGAGGAGCAGATCTTACAGTGTTTATTGGCGACACTCTAAATATTGCTGAGAACGAGAGTATGCCTGCAAAACGTTAAAAAAAAAATTTTTTTTAATACAGTTGTACCCAGCAAAATGATAACCTGAAACGAACTGTTAAAAAACGAACAATACATTCAAGCCTGGAGTTCTGTAATTTTACCGGTTTGTGCGAAAGCCTTATGATGCAGCCATAAGGCATAAACAAATACATTTTATGACATAAACGTATGTTAGCAATTAATTGTATCTAATGGCGCGCTTTGTTTATTTCATTCTTCTTACTTTGTCAAACACTTACTACATTCAGGTGAACTCTACTTCTCCGAAACAAACAGGATAATGGCATATTGTCGAAACAAAAAAAATCGAGAACAGCACTCTATCTGAAATAAATCTTTGGGCGAAATTTAACTTGTCGGATGAAACTACTATCGGGAACTGTAAAGTAAATAATATGAAAAACTGCACATTGACGGAAATAAATATGTATAAAATAAGTACTTCGTCAGAGATGAATAGTCATGACAACTACATTTTGTCGACAATAAATAACTATGGAAACTGTACTTTATAGGACACAAATATTCATGGAAAGTGCACTTTGTCGGAAATAACAATTTATGGAAACTGTTCTTTTAAAACAATAGTCATAGAAACTGTGTCGGCAATAAATATCCACATAAACTGCACTTTGCCGAAAATAGTTCTGTATAAAAAACGGTTTTGAAAGTGCATTGTTTTATAACTGAAAAATCTTGGGAACTTGTCTTTATCGCTAAAACACCGTAAAATGTCGGAAATAAATATGAAATGGGATAGCACCGTGTTGGAAATTGTTTTTCATGGAAACGGTATTTTCGCATAATACATCATAGTTTTCATGGAAAAATATAGTTTGCCGTTAACATTCATGGGAATGCAATTTGTCAGAAACGAATCTTTGTGAGAAATGTTCAATGTTGGAAATGAATATTTGTGAGCATTTTAATATTTGAAGTGATCTATTTTTCGACTTTTTAACTTGTCAAAAATAATTTAAAGGAACTCAATCTTCATAATATGTATTTTTCTTAAAACATAAATAATAATGGTAACTGTATTGTGTCGGAGATACCTGTCTTAAGAACTGCAATAAGTACAACGTTTATGCAAGAAAAAAAGTTCCTTTTTGGTAATAAATAGTTGTGATAACTGTATGTTTTAACATATAATATTCATGGATACTGCACATTGGTAGAGTAATATTCTGAAACACGTACTTCATTGACAGTATAAACGTTTCAATAAATATATTCGTGCGTATAATTATGCCCAGTTGTGTGAATATAACTCTGTCGTGAATAAAAACAAGACAACATCCATTTCTGAACTAAATATTAGGGTAAACTGTACATGAATGGGCCTAAGCCTCTAAAGAAACTCTAACAAATATAATATACAGATTCACGGGAACGTATTTGATGGAAATACGTATTGTATGCTCCAAGGAGATTGTTAAAATGGATAACCCAATCTGTTGCATTGATATATTGGATGCATTTTATTCCTTTACCGTATGTTTTATATTTTCAGTGTCTGGAGAACTACCGCAAGCCGATACCACTACGCATTAGTGATAGACGACGGACACGTGGCACATATTACTTAACGCAACAAATAACCCGTATGGAGACGTCTGTCAAAGGTTCCATTTGCTAATGGAAACTCGTCGGGAGTGACAGGCCATCACTAGAGCTGCCAGCTCTTGCACGTTGCGATATGTCAAAGACACCTAAATGGCTGTTAATGGTTTTGAGGTGTAGCGGCAACACCGTTGACATCATTCGCGTAAAAAGAGACAATAAAGCCATATAGGAAAGGAACCAAAGAACCAATATTGTATATACTTTTGGTGAAAACGTATTTTGACTTCTATTATATAGCACACGCCAAGAAAACCATAACTATTTCGGACGTTGTATTGCTATCTGTTACATATTCTTAGATTTCAATATTGTATACATCATTTCAAGTGGATTAACTGAAAAGTTAGTAGTTCCTATAATTGAATACTATTGTATGTGAATATCGTCATAATGTCGGTTGAAAATCTATCATTTATCATGGAGAATACTACTGCCAATATGCTGCTTAATATAACAACGATCGAGACTGAATCATCCGGCCTTGTACAGTTCCAAGAGAAGTACGCCCGACTGCACGGATATTTTAGCATTGTTGTGTGTTTGTTCGGTTTCGTCGCAAATATCTTCAACATTGTTGTCCTTACTCGACCAAACATGATAACGCCCACAAATGTGATACTAACATGGTTGGCCGTTGCAGACATGTTTACAATGCTGGATTACTTCCCATTTGCGTTACACTTTTACATTTTCAAGGACCCGGACATTCATTTTCCAGCCACGAGAGGATTTGGATGGATGTGTTACTTGCTGTTTCACGCAAATTTTAGTGTTCTCTGCCATTCTTGTGCAATATGGTTGACAATTGCACTTGCTACATTTCGCTTTATGTGCATTTGGTTTCCAACTTGGGGACCACAAGCCTGTACAGTCAGAAGGGCAAAACTTGTAATTGGAGTAATTATCGGTTCTGTCATTGTATTATGCATTCCGAATTATATGATCAACTCGTGGAAGATTGAAGTTAAGAATGACACGAGTATAACTGGTAACGAAACTACTTCAAATGTTTCGAAAAAATTAGACACATATTACGATGTAATATATCGCAGTGGCGGCGCATATGATCACGTGGACAAAATGAACAAAATGATTCAAGCCATCATCTTTAAGATTGTGCCATGTTTTGCCCTCACGTGTCTGACCATCCTTCTTGTTACAGCAATGCATAGGGCGTATAAGAAACGCATGCGACTGCGAAACCAGGGGCGCAACGAGGAGTCTGACAGACACGGGGAGCATAATAGAACAACCGGCATGTTGCTCGCTGTCGTTGTTCTTTTCCTTTTGACAGAAATGCCACAAGGAATTCTCACAATATTATCATTAGTCCATGAACATTTTTTCGCGCTAGTATACTTGCCACTGGGCGATGTTTTGGATATAATGGCGTTGTGCAATAATGCAATTAACTTTGTTCTCTATAGTACCATGTCTAGACAGTTCAGAGAGACATTTGTGGCAAAGTTCTGTTGCTGCTGTCCAAAACAAAAGCCAGGCTGGATGAGAATGAAACTGATTAAAACGAAGACGGAACAGAATGGAAATACCGTCGTAACAGTACACACGCATGTGTAGAAATCGAAGACTTTCATTTACTCATGTATTATCTATAAAAAGCCAAAATGTATCAGAAAGACGTACGCATGCAGATTCGTTGCCCCCCCCCCCCCCCCATCCCCCTGTAACAAACATTTACAAATAAATAATTTCAAGTCAAAGAATACTAGGCCTGTATGTTGTGTATTGGAATAATTATTTTGTGATCCTAGTTGCCATTTCTGACATGTTCACCTAACTTCATTGTCGTTAATGTTTAGAATGCGTGTCGCATATGAATTACGAGTGCGAAGCTTACTTAAAGTTTATCAATACCCATTTTATATATAACTGTCCAACATACTTGTATAATGATTGTTGTAAGCGTTGATCGACATCTTGACGTTTTACACATTTGCTAGATTAAAGTGTCCGTTGCCATAAAAAGAACAAAACACGGCATAATTTGCCGATGAATCTTTCGCTCTGATTGAAATGTCTTGACATATGTAAGAACTGAAATGCTAAAAATAAGATAGTATTATTATGTGTATAAAATAAAACGATATGTTTCAAATGTTGCATCACCAGAAGAGAAAACCGATAAAATACATGTGATCTGAATGGTTAGATTAATTTAACATACTTGAGGTTAAAGTCATGAACAAATAATGGGAAAACACGTTTACGCACTCTGAGAAGAAATATGATTATTGAGGTCGTGCTTGACGCCGGAAGTGGGAATATTTTTTGCATCTTCCAACCATAGTTTACATATACATGTATCACAGGTCAGAATTGCGCAGATTGTTAAAGCGCTGGCAATTGTCTTTTGTTCCTACGACTCCGATGTTTCAAGTCCGATACCCACTTTGGGTTTTTCAACCAATTATGTTTATTTTTTATTATTATTATTTTTTTGTTATAAACATCTCATGACGGTTGACTTATGTATAATTTATATAATGTCAACGCCTTTGAATTGCTCATTTATGTAACCTTAGAGCTATTTATTGCTGTAGGACATCTTTTTTGCGGTGACATAGTCCCTTTAATACGGAATCCAATCTCATCAAAGTCACTTGAACACATTATTTATTATATCTAATAGAATAACCGGTCAGAGGCCACGTAACAGGATATATCAACTTTAAAGTCCTACATAAGTGTGTGCATGCATGTATGAGTGTTCAAAGAATGTAATACTGATTTGTGCCTTGACTTCATATGCCTACAAACCTAGAAATAGTAAGCATTTAATTACGTGTTTTGTTTTATGTTATGTTTCATTTTACATGGAACTGTGTGAGTGGTCCAAAAATGGGTCAACTATGGGCGTATTCGGGTTGTCTAATAATTACGTGAAACATGTTGTATGGATACGGAGTATGAATTGCATACACCCACTTGTAAATTTATTAAATTGGGGATTTATAATGTCGCACAGTTTCTTGTACACATTTAGCAACATCGTGACTTGGTTACGGCGCATTGATGTCACAGACAATATGTTGTAATAAGTTTGAATTATGGTATAGTGCAAGTGTCTTGCTATGCATTCGTACTTATAAAGTGACATGTTTCACTCACAACCACTCGTGTGCATCTTACATGAAATGAATGGATTGTCCATGACATAGTATAGTATCATAGTATTCGCTTTTCCGAAAATGTTATTGGATATATAGATATGTAACATGTATAGAATTACATCACAATAAATCATGTTTGCAAACATTCATGGTTACCTTTTGAAATACGTGATAACATAATACGGAATGGGTGGTTAACTGGCCCCGTCTTCACAAAGAATCAGTAATAGTATCGAGATCAGTCTTAAATGATTTCTTTTATGTTTTAGCTCAGCTAAGCAGATTCTCGAAAATATATACTGTTAAAATAACTTTGTCTAGATAAAAGAACACGCATTGTTTTGTGGTTTTTATTAAAATCGTCTTTCAAGATGGCAACTTACGCCGAGAAGAATTGTACAATAATGTAAAATAATCCAGTTTTTAGTGAACGCCATTTGTAAGTTTGATACCGAAATATCTGGCTTGAATACATCTTGAACCGGAAAATCCGGTTTAACTCAAAATTTAAAATAAGCAATGGTCTAATAATGTGGCACTTAAACAGGTGTGTTTATTTAACGACTAGAAATACACAATTTAAAAACACTCATTGGTAGCACCGAAGCAAACGTAACGTAACCTAACTAAAATGCGAATGGAATATACGAAATCAATACGATTGTTAAATAATGGCATTGTGTTCCGATATGTATGACAGGAAAAGTAATAAAAATATATATCTAAACTATCCAAATCTTTGGGAATATTTATTTTGCAAATAAGGGTTGTCGCAATATTCAATGAATAAGGTGTCCCGAAACTTAGGCTAACGAAATTTCGTCATATACAGTATGTTCGCACAAAGATATCCGTAAATAAGTGTTGCTGATAATGGTGCTATTAATGATGTTTGCAAGTCAACTGTCACACGATGAACATGTGTGATCCTAATAATTATAGCAAACCGTATGGCAGTTATCATCTTCCGGGATAACTCTGACTGCATCTTACACTTCCTATTTTGTACGTTAATGCAATGCTTTTTTTAACAACATTCAAGCGATCAGATTGCATTATGTGTCAAAGTTGACGTCCCGCTAAGATTAAATGCGTAAACAGTGTTTATTTCAATTCATCTATTACACCGCCATTAAATTCAACAAATAATGCGACGCTGCGAGGTGATAGGTTTTCACGCGGGATCCTCGTGTCTCCAGGGAGATCAGTTACTGTCTGACCCAGACTGTGTAAATCATTGTTATCTTGAAGAATGATCGCCCTAAATGGTGTAGATGCTAATATGGTTCCCGGGACAGACATCTGTCAGGAAAACATCGCGATAGTTCATTTCATCAGTGTTACGAACGAGGCGTAAATGAAATGTGTTGGACATCGGCAGGCAAGAATACATAGCGAGATAATATCCGGGAAGCATGAGTAACTTAGGCACTCAGCGCATTTGTCAATAAAGATACTTTGCAAAACTATCTAAAACCTGAAATAAAATATACTCCCGAAAATATCAGCAATTCAGTTCGAATTGTATGTATGTAGCTTATAGCTTTTAATACATGTATAATGGTAATCCATTGTTAGTTAATTAATTAAAGCCCCACGCTATTATAATGATTTTACATATATTGGCCAGTTTGACTTTGAACGTTGACCAAAGGTTTCAATTATCTTTACTAGTCATGACCAGCCTACCTACTTTGTGTGAAGAACATAGACATTATGTTTCTGTAGTTATTGCGTGGACAATTATTCCATAATTATTGTTTTTTATTATCATTGATCGGTATGACATATACCTTTCAACCAAAGACCCAATAATCAACAGAATTTCTCTACTAGTCATGAACAACCAACTCATCATGTTAAAGAACATAGACACACAAGTTGCCCAAAGACGATTTTAAAATGTTATTGTTTGATCATTTGGTCTACATCAGGCATTTATTGTTAAATCCCTAAAACCATTTGTTCTTTTATTTGCAATATCTTTTGTCAGTCAAATTGAATTCGTTGCCTCAAAATACATTATCAATACATTCGGATTATGCAAGCATTGGAAACAATACTCTATAATAGAATTCCTATTATATATTATTCATTATTTATTATAATTTAATCTATGAGGTTCGAGTTGTTTAGGCTGCGAGTTGACCAGGGGTACGAGCTGACCATAAAAAGAACGGGGTGTCTAGGTTACGGGTTGACTAGGGTACGAGTTGACTACAAACTATCATACTCTATATTACAATCAGCGAGACGGACTGGGCGATGTTTTTTTACTTTAAAACTTTCCTGGTGGACTTTATTTCAATGAATACGTTTCACATGAGATGGAACTGCACTAGGTTAGTTTTCAAAAAGATAAGTTTATTTCGCAAAGCTTACATTTTATGGACAGCAATTTTTTTTCTTTGTTCAACACTTATCTAATATTATTGTATCCTACAATTTTGTTGTTTTATTAAAAACGAAAGAAAACATACTAAATAACACGAAACATAAAATTACGTCACGACGATCAACACTGTCAATGACTGTATTAGACTGTTCGTTTTTGCTGTATCCAACAGTATGGAAATACAGCCACGTTCACCCCACTGTTTGGAATTCCTTCAATGTCGGCGTGTTGATGGGATATAATAAAAGCTATATCGTTTTCTAAACCGACAGTGATATGATGATTCAACAATACTATTTTTTCACATTGATTATCAATATACTTTAATTTCTTTCGGATTATACAAAACAGTCACAAGATGTTTGCAAATTCGCTAACCTTTCAGTTTTACAAGACAAATATCGTTTTGGACTAAAGAACATATTCAATCGAAACAATTAGGCATCTTAACAGTCCCGGTGAAAACTTAATACACATTCATATTCCCGTTAATACTTCAGTCAATATTAAATTCCTATCTTAGTACCGGTATATGCAGTAAACCAAAATCTGTTGCTTGCAGCTTCAGCATTGACAAGCTACGCGCGGCGTTTTATTTAGTTATAAGAACACGGTAAGTTGTGAGTGCTCCGAAACCCCATTATGTAAGATCAACATATCATCTTCTATGGCGACACACGCTGCGAGGTATATTACATATTACAGATATTAACGGCTGTTTACTTAAAACGCAGTTACACAGTACACTCGAAATTAGTTTATCATGTCCTGCTTAAATTAGATATCTGGATTGTGAAAGTGAGAGATTGTACATTTTAAAATTGAGCGAGCTTGTTTATGTTATCTATTAATCGCTCTTTCATGTGGCAATAAATTTAATACAAGCAACGCTTTTTTTTATCTGCGATTGAATCGAATGTTGATTTTAAAATCTTAAGCAATGGTGTTATTTAATTTGCCAATGTCTACGCAATAGTTACTAGAGAGCAACAATGTGCTGGACTGCAGTGATATATCTTGTAGGAAACATTACATCGTTGACACACATTTTATGATTTATTTAATCATGTTATCTTTGCCAAAATCGTATACTTTATAAGCCAGCACAATCGGTACGAAAGGGTTATTGCCCGCAGGGTAAATCAGGGCCGGTATTCACCAACCAATTCTTAGACGAGAATAAAGAATAGGCTTTGAATCAAGAATATAATACCGTGCATTTACAGAACTGCTGGTTACTCGTAATAACGGTTATGTCATTAGAAAATCATTCTAGATAAAAATGGTGTAATTAGAATTGGCAAATACCTAGCAAGATTCCAATTGACGGCGTTCTTAGAATATAATATATTCAGGAATATACTTTATTCTTACGCCTTAAGTCTAAGAGTGGGATGATGAATACGGGCCCATTACACTGCGTGTTGAGCGTAACAGTTTAATCACACGTGTTACGTATTTCAACTGTTTATCTGAACGTGTTTGAAAGTGTCTGAACTAATCTCATATATTGTTTTTACAAACAAACACTGTTTTGTAATGGCTCAGATCAATTGCATAAATAAGCTTTAAAAGATTGATAATTATAAGTATATATTGTATACTATCAATGATTTTTACACGTGCGTCGAAACTATTTAAAATGGGTTGAACGGAAAATAGCATTAACTATTTTTTATTGTAAACCAGTAATGTCGATTTTACAATATGTCTCTGTTCTTAAACAAAATATAACACACAAATAAATACATCATACACACTGACTCTATCTCCTATTGTAATGCGTTTTGTCATGCTTGAAGATAAAGTAATAAAACATCACTGGTATGCAATACAATGCATACTATTGTATGGTTGACAATGTAAGTGAACTCTTAATGAAATGTATTTTTCAGTGCTTTAAAGCTCAATACAGTCAGCGATTAGTCACGGAAAATAATATGTCATTATATTGAGTAATCCACTGGTGGTGGAAAAGTATTGTATATTAAAGTATTATAAAACTGTTAAACAGGAAAAAATATAACACGCACACTTAAAAAGTTCGCGGCGTTGTCATGTTTTTGCTCTATATGAACTATGAAACAGTTTCCATTATGATGCTACTGACATTAATATGTTCCAAGCTGATACAATCCCGACTGCGATTGACATCACGTTGCAGTAAACAAAGGATATTAAGAATCTGCTTGAGGTCGCAAGAAAGAAACTTGATTTCATTAATTGATAGTAAGGCTTCTGTTGTTCGATGGACAGCAGCGGAAATAGGTTGGTATTAATAATACTGATATCCACGTTGTTCTGAGATGCCTGAGAATAAAATAAACTTTGTATAATGATGCAATGTTAGTTTGATTAAAACAGGAATAAGAAAACACTGTGAAGTCAAAAAACTGATGACCGTACCTTTCAATAGGTATATGTTTGCTAGTTAAAAAGAAGCAAAGGGTCTTTAATGCAGAGGAAAACATGAACTAATACCACATCTATATCTTAACGGTTTGATTATATGATTTCGTATGTCTATCAAATAACTAGTAATTTAGCTTGTGCATCATACAAGATCTCAAAATCAACATCTTAATGTTAATCAAGTAATGCTTGTATTATAAGCATAAGCCATCCAAACGATAGTATTCGATTTGCGATTATACTATTGTATAAAATTTGTATTATATTCATCTAAAATGTAAGATTTTGATATCGCAACAAAACCTAAATTGCAGATCCTTCCAATAAATTATCGAATAACTTCAGGTGCGACGTTGCATATTAGCAGTTTGGAGTTAAATTGCGTAGAACATTTTAGCCGCAGACGATATGACACGTGTGTTTATTTATTCCATTCGGTATATCATAGTGTACATAGAGATTAAAACACATTATGGTCATCATAAGATGATTCTGTAATTAGGTGTCGGCTATTCTGCATAGTTGTCTTGTCCTTACGAACACGTTATTGGTATCTAGTCTTATACATTATTGGTATCTATTCTTATATACGATCAAGACTTGTGGTTGTTGTTTTTTTCTTAAATTCGGTATTGTTCGTGCCAAAATAACATTAACACCATATTACCGCACGTGGGATTGATTGATGAAAGAAAGTCAATCCTCCAGTCAACTAACCTAGTATATATTTGAAAGGTGACCTGAAATGACGGTCACACGGGAAATGGTAGTTACACGTTTCATTACCATTGTGTATATTCAAAATAAGTTTTAAAAATCTAAATGTCAATGTTTACTATTGGCAAATGGCTGTTATACCACGGAAAACAAACACAATTGGTAATATTGATGTCATTTCACCGTCAATTAATTGTTAATTAATTACTAGTCGTTCGTCATTGCACCATTAAATTTTACAACCGTTTCGACACTACGAGGTGATAGGCTTCCACGCCGGATCCTCAGGTCTCCAGGGAGATCAGTTACTGTCTGATCCAGACTGTAAAATCATTGTTATCTAGAAGAATGATCGCCTTAAATGGTGAAGAGGCTGATGTGGTTCCCGGGACAGGCGTTTGTCAGGAAAACATCGCGATAATTCATTTTATCAGTTTTACGCATGAGACGTAAATGCAATGTGCTTGTCACCGTGCAGAATGGAAACAGATCGCAATGTAATGTATAGGTTTATACAATCTAGACACGACATATGTTTTGAGGAGGTACACTTTACAGGTATTTAATTGGAAAACAAACATTTAGGACAAACCGATGAAATGTAATAAATAAAACGAATTAGTATTACATGTGTGTATCTCTTTTGATTTTTATTCATGGAAAATGGCACAGGATATGAATTGGGAGATAAGTAATACAAATAACATATTTTCTTGTCAGTATAATGGTTCATACCACGCAACCTTATGAAACTGACATAAGCAGTAGAGAAAATAAAAAGGTTTAATAACTGAAGGCCAAAATTGAGTTCGTAATTATTAAACTAACCACCTGGGTTCAGTCACAGGTTACATGTAATAAGTTTTAATTCAGCAAAACGCATAATAATTTGATTGCACCCATACAAATTGTGCAAATGATTATGAATTAATTTGTGCAGAGGTTTAATAACTGAAGGCCAAAATTGAGTTCGTAATTATTAAACTAACCACCTGGGTTCAGTCACAGGTTACATGTAATAAGTTTTAATTCAGCAAAACGCATAATAATTTGCTTGCACCCATACAAATTGTGCAAATGATTATGAATTAATTTGTGCAATGTGAACGAATGGACCCAAGAATCATAAATATTTATACTGTTTCGGTCAATAAGTTAAATGTTTTTTTTTTTATTAAATCCATACAGATATAAAAATATGTCAGTATCGTAAATATTTTGATATCAATTGGTTACACGTATTTTTTTTATAACAATGTTTCAGCATATTATTTTTGATTCAATAATTAAAAACGATTTCAAATCATATTCTCGGCTCATCTCGTTCCGAAAACTAGTTTTATTTTAATATACTCTAAGGAATCAGAACACTGTCAAACAAACGCACTGAGATTGATATCGAATACGCAAAATTCTAATTAACTAAAATTTTATTCAAATAAATCATTGTTTCGTCAGTATAATGCCGAGCTGTTACCATTTCCGATTGATGAGTCTGTAGGAATGCTCTGTTTCGACGCATATGAATGTCGCTGCATATGCATGAGCGTGTCCGTTTTTGTTTTGCGGTGATTATCGTGTGCTAAAAAAATGGAATTTTACCGTATAACCAGACAGTGATAAAACGTACAATAGCGAGTCAATGTTATTATACCCCCGCAAAACAAAGTATAAATCACGTCTTTATGTTATTCGCTTATTAATTCTCAATATATTGTCATGTGTACTGGATACGTGTGTTGTTCTGCTTGATCCCTTGCGTGAGAACATAAGCAACCAAATAATGAATTACTGTCCTACAGCAGTTCCGTAATATGGCTTGCATAATTTTCGATTTGTCCTCATGTTTCCGCCCCCTACGTTACCATCTGATTGACTAGATTGTTCAACAATACAAGTATGTATTTTGTCAGTTCGCTGTCCGTCTATCCTGTCCGTCTATCCAGTTGAAAACCTTTTTTGTCGCTTGTTAATCAACTTACTTTATATGTGTGTTTCTGGTGATTTAATTTCCTTTAAAGTTTGTCTAGGTGTCATTCTGAGCTCAATGCAGTATTTCAGTACAATCAGTGTTCCGGTGCAATTGTTTGACGTCGAGATTTAATGCCAATGCTGAACCACATGTTACACACAATGCGCCATAGAAACTGTTTATACTCTGTGACTCAATAAAACATTGACACACCAAAATGGTTTTATACGATGATTTATTAAATAATGAATGACCTGTATGAAGGACAAAAGGACACAACATGCATTTTATGTATGCTGTAAGTATACTTATTATAGAATCAGAGTGTAAAGCCCGTAAAACTGTGCATAACATTTATAATTCATTTTTTTTATACCACTATAGGATTTCAGGACAACAGTCATTCTGCAGATCCAAAAAATACAGTTATTGCATGTACGGATGCTCAAACAAATAAAATCATGATGTATTTCGTTGTTGTTTTTAAATTACGTTATTTTGATGCAATTTCATACATATTACTTAAGACACGTTGAGCGACCATGGCTGCTGACAATATATGTGATCAAGTAATATCAGTCATTTATCACGATGGATCACTCATCAGCAAAACATATCAGCAAGAACTTTCAGTTCTCTCTCATCTGCATAGGAGCAAGTAAGAAATAATGTAATTATTTCATTCGTTGGCTTATATGTCCTTGATAATTGATATTAGCGATTATATTACGTATGGCACGACTGCCAAGATAAAACTCGTAGAATATATAGGACGTCGATAATACACATTTATGGAATAGTCTGTTATTAATCTGTAGCAACATCAAAAATGCGGATAAGGAGTTAGATTCAATAGACTAAATTATCAAAGCAAATAATCACCTTAAATGCCCGATATGCCCAATGTTGCGAGTGTTCGCAATACCAAGCGTGCCTACATTATTATATTGAGTCTTCTTTTATCGAAAATAATCCTAACTACCCATTTTAAGGTTATACATTCGTAGTGTGAATATCCCAGAACGATAATCGACCTGATAGTAAACCGGGTGACAATTAATGATATGAATATGTGGCCCATTTTGATATTGTTTTAACTGTCGAGTTAACAAGTGAATTATTTTTATGTGTGTTTTAGTATATTTAAATGTTTACAACATGCAAACTTGCAAGTTTATGGTCATTTTTTCTGTTCAAATTAATTTAAATTTAGCACTTGAGGTTTACAGTTTTTTTATCAGCAGACACAACTTATTTGCAAAGAAAATTTGTTAAGATTGCTAACAAGATATGCTTGTGGTATATAATTACGAACACAAGTATTAATACGTAGAATTTTTAATAGGCATGCATAGCTCTTGATAAATATGGTCGATATCGTTTAAATATCTTGACAAACACAGTAAATAACAGTGATCAGTGTCAATGAACAGGATAGTCCACAGCAATTCTTACATGTACATGGCTTATCCGTCTTGCAAAACATACAGCAAAATCCAACAGCAGATATTTTGTTTTGAAAAGCATGTTTTTGTCCTGGAGTTCGCCAACCACGTGTTGTTAAACTTAATAAATGCCGAACTTTTGCGCAATAGATCCGAGCCTTATTTAAAAGACTCATTATTATTGTCATTTCGTATTGAATAAATGGCTTGTTTATTATGAAATCTGACGTTAAAGTTTTGTCTATGTTCGATCCGATGCTATCCAGACATAGTGCTTATGCAAATGAAAAGTATGGTACAGAAAGAAACACAGCAATCTGTTCTGTACTGTATCCCCATTCATTGTTAACTCGAACTTGGCTTTTGACATTTTATTTCTCGAATGTATTCATGGTATTGCACCACTCAATATGAAACTGACTTTTTGTTAAACTGATATCAATACAAATCCGTCAATATGTGTAAATTGGATGCGTGTTTGTCAGTAGCATACATACTTTGACAGTTTTAATCAGCACAGTCATATTACGCAGCATACAGTTCGTTAATATGATTGCGATAATTTCGCTCACTATTGACCAATGGCTAATTCGCGTGGTCTTAAATTCACGAATTTTCATTTTCATGGTTGTATGTTCTAATACTCATGCGAAAAAAATATTAACGTGTATCGAATGTCTTCTTCAAATACATTGTCGTATTTATCTTAAAGTTTGTCTTTGCTACATGGTTGGCGGAGCACACTTTAGATTTCGTTTAATTAATTGTCATTCGCAACACATTTTGCCATAGTTTATTCAGTTATAAAAGTAAGCTTTACAGACAGGGGCATGTTTGCCCCTGGTAATGAAAAAGGCGTATGGACAAGTACAATCGTACACATCAAACACTTGAAATATATGCCTTGTTCACACAAAAACAATAGATCAATCAGATGTGTGTGCACTCTGGTGTTAAGCCATACAGAATATTATGTTAGTTTATTTGTGCACTGGAATTTATCCGACGATGTGAAGAAAGGTTTATATACAACATGTATATGCAGAAACAATTTCATGTGCTAATGTAAGCTCATCACATAAAATCCATTCCTCTTTAGTTTTGTGTGCATTCTTATTATGTGCTCATTGGTCAAGCTATATAATTGTCGACTCACAAATGGTTTTCTCGCCATGTCGAACGTTTGATTAGTTCATCGAAAAAATTCGTGACGAATCTGAATCTGATCACTTCTGAGTGGTTAGTGGTATATTTTGTAAAATATAAATGATAATAATGGCTCTCTCAATGCTTTAAATATACGGTTAATACATGTCCGACAAATGCAACGAAAATATCATTTGTTTAAACATGTGTTTATATATTTACACCGTTGCAACACAATTTGATATACTATATCAAAAACAAGTCCACAATCCCGCTCTTAAACTACTTCGTATCAAAGGTGTTGGAAACAGAATGAATGTTGGGATAAACACTATATGTATGATACTTTATTACTTCAAATGGCTTATATCAAATGAACACGTCAATGAAACTCGTAAAACTACTTAAATGTTGCAGTTATCAAACAGTCTCTAAGCTACGCTCGTATAGTATCACATCCACAATATTTTGAAACATTCGTTCTGATAGCGTGAAGGAAATTCATTTTGTTTTTTTAATGGATCGTGTATGACTGGCTATTGTTAATGACATTGAATAAGAATGCTCGTCTACCGGTAAGTGTTATGATAGCACTGACGCGCTGCCATAATTGTCTCAACATTTCCAAATAGACGTGGTGTTTCCGAGATTAAAACATGTTCATGTTAGTATTGCACGTGATACAAATACTCGTACTGCATGATCAAGGTCTGACATGTGTCTGCAAATCTTGAATACTTAAATAACATTACATAAGTAAATATGTAACTCCTTTTGTTGATCAATATCCACGTCGGATTTATTGACAAAATGAATATATGGTGCTAACGGTACACACAATGACATGCTATAACCTTAATAATATAGTAATTCATCACATTTATATTCATAGCATATGCGGCCCAAATATAAAATTTTAGAAGCTAGTCAAAAGTTGTAAACATAGTGGGAATAAATCAACAAGTATAATTAGATTTAATCTAATTTATTAACTGAAATGTACCTGCATGTATTATCATAGTATCAAATTGGAAGTAAAGACAGTGAACAGATATAACAACATTAAATGCACATGCATTTGCAGGAACATCCTTTTCGCGAAACCTGGGCAATTCATACAATAACGTATATAAAGTACGTCAAATTACAAGGTTTAAACATAGTTTTGACGTTGGCAATACAGCGTTGTCTCAAATGCGATACTGGACTGAATATCTATCTATCATATGTATAACAATCGTCATGTGTTTCCTTGTCATGGGTATTTTTTTTGTAAAACACCTCAATTATGCAAAATTATATCAATGTTAAAAGCGATGTTTACTCAAATATATGGTGGGGCACAATGATGTAAGCTGTCATACGTAGGATTAAACTGTGATATTAAAATTTGATAAAAACAATGCATTTGCATACATTACTTACGACAATACCACATATACGTGATATACGGACTTGTATGGAATCAACGATGCGAAGTAGGTAACGATGTTAGTTCGAAGAAATATAAATAATTATCGCGAATATTTTTTGGTTTTTGTAGAAAATCGATTTTAATTCACGAGTGATCATAGAGATGTATTCGCAGCCACGAGTGAAATTATTTTTTTATGATCACGAGTGAATCACAAATCGATATTCTATCGAAACCAACATATTTTCTATGCATTGTATGCTTAAAATATTTTGTTATTTTGGTGTTGTTTTCTTTCGAGTTCCCGCTGAAGAAATAGTTCCATTATAAAAGTTTTTTTTTTTTTCACTGTTTGAAACAATAAATTACCACTTTTATTTTACTGATATTTCCATATAAACCACTGTAAAGCATAAAATAAATAACATTTAAAATACAACAGAAACATTTGTTTCGTCATTAGTATGGAAACTACCACTTATATATACACATTTAAATAGCAATTCCCTTACCACAGTATATATAACGGACAACATAAAACAAACAAATACATACACTTGTTCAATTCTTAAAGCATGCGGTCACCGCCTTGGGACGACTTTTGAACTTCAAACATATTTACTGCAGAGCTTTGCATTTCAAATTAAATTACAATTATATTTTAAAGTTTACATTCATTTTTTGTATAATGGAATTAACCAATGGTGAGACGCAAAGCAGAAGAATATAATAGTGATGTTCGGAGGCAAAATGGCAGAAAACCTTCATAGTTTTAATTTTACTTGGATTTACAAACTGAATGTTATTGACATAAATCTTAAAATAACATGACTTTTCGCAATTTGACAATTAAATTTGATTGTAAAAAATACATCTGTATAATGGTACAGCCAATAATGTTAAATAGATGGTTAATTAAAGACGTTCGAAACAAAAGCAAAATAATTGGCTTAATTTCTTTTTTTGCTTCATTATTTCTTTATTGTGTATAGGTTATACAATACTAATTTCAATCAATAAATATAAATCTTTGTAAGTCATTAAGTTCTAGTCAATGGCTAAAAGTTCATAAAACATTATAATAATCAAAAACACACGTATACAATGCATTGCCAAACAAATTATTTAAAAAAAGATCCATTAAATATCTCCATTCTATTTTGGCAATTGATACGTTGTTTACGTAAACACGAAACATGAAAAAGGCTACACAGGTACCCTATTTAAAGTCCAATATTTCCCAAACAAGTTCGGTGACCCATTCTTTTTATTAATGTTGTGGTGTTAGTATACATTGGTGCATGTTTGTGCGAAAATTTAAGAAAATATGTCGTTTGGGAAAAAAAATATTGATGCATAATAAATGATGTTTCAGTAGGTATTATTATTACCTATTTGACCTACTTTAATGTCCAGTCAAATTCATCATTTTAACAGTAATTGTAGGTAAAGCGTTTTTTAGTACCAAAATATACTTGGATATTGCCAAACAAGACATGTGAAAACATATCAGTGGAAAGAACCATAACCTTGTTTTAAAAAAAGCTCTCCTATATACTTAAAACATTGATACAAATCCAAACTGAAAAAATGGGCTTCGACAGGTACCGTATTCAAAACCTAATATTTCCGGAAAAAGGCCGGTGACCCCTATTTTTTAACACTGTTTAAGTTTCAGTATCAAATGACACATGTATATGGAATTATTTAACAAAATATGTTGTTTGGAACAAAAGATATTCGCATATTTGATTATGTATTGATGTTTTCAAAGGCATATTAAATGCATAATTAACCTCATTAAGCGTCCATTAAAAGTCAATGTATAAATGGTAACTATAGATGAAGCGCGTTTTATCATTAACCTGCACTTGTATATTGCCATACGAAACATTTAAAAAAGATGCATTTAAAAGTATCGGTCCTTGTTTGAATATGAACACTTTATATAATTTAACATTGCTAGTCACACAAACTGAAAAAAGGGCTTCAACAGGTACCGTATTTAAACCCCAATATTTCCGGAACAAGGCCGGTGACCCCTATTTTTAAGACTGTTTTAGTTTAAGGATAAAGTGACACATGTTTCTGCAAATTTTTAAGAATATGTGTCGTTGGAAAAAAATTGGGAAAATTGTTGCGAACGTCTTTAAGTTTTAACAGGTGCAACATTGATATAAAGTTTATCAAGTGTTTATAGCAGAAAAAAACCTATGTATTTGGAAACAAACGAAAGCTTTTAATAAACAATGCTATGCTTATTGAATCATACGAACACATATAGTTCCGAAAACAGTGGCGTGTTACAAAAACCTAATGAACATTATCTGTTCAAAGAGTTGTCAAATAAACGATCTTATATTGATTACGTGCCATTCATTTTCACAACCGTTTTATTTCAATACATCATTAATTTTAAGGTTTACGTTTAGATGTCATCATTTATGACTGATGACTGTGAGTAAACTTAAACAAGAAAGCTTTTGATATACAGAAACCCACAAAGTTCGCGAAATGCGACGAGCCGATTTGATCGCGAAGCGCAGATCGCTCGCTAGCGATGTCACGAAATTTCGCTAATTCTTGCGACGAAAATTCGCGCTTGTTCGCGAACTTTCGTGGCGAATAATTTTGTCCCGCCACGAATCGTGACGAAAAAATATTTAGTAAAATGCACACCCGTACGCAATTTTTTCACTTAGCGGTGAATAAATAATTTGTGTTAGAACACTTTGCGGAATTGATATTTGAATGTATTCCTTTGAATTATATTAGCTACAAAATCATTCAAATTAAGATGTGACATGTGTTGCAGAAGATTTAAAATATAAAAGAAATACACTTTTTATTGTATACATGAAAAAACAGCATTCAAAGTAAACGTAATATTGTTCGTGTGAAATTTGGAAAAGATGAATGAAAGCGCAAATATAATTATGTGCTAATTGACAAGAATATCTTCTAAGGCATAGTTTCACTGTTTGGTTTTTAACGCAAATTAATTAGAATCAATACAGTGTTTAGAGACAAGAGGTGTTTGCTCCCTTTAGGCTTTCACGACCCCTACCATTTTAAACAATTAAAGACGTTCGCAACAAAAAGAAAATAATTGGGTTAATTTCTCCTTGTGCTTCATTTTTTCTTTATTGTATATAGGTTACGATATACTAATTTCATCTCTAATGTCCATTCAAAATAAATACTTTAATAGTAAAAATTGATGAAGCATATATAATACTTAAAAACACACTTATGCAATGTATTTCCAAACAAATTTAGTTAAGAACTGATCCATTATATATCTCCATTCTATTGATACGTTGTTTATGTATGTTAAAACGAAACAGGAAAAAGGCTACAAAGGTACCCTATATGAAATCCAATATTTCCCAAACAAGTTCGGTGAGCCAAAATCATTTTTATTAATGTTTTGGTGTAAGTACACATTGATTCACGTATGTGCGAAATTTTAGGAAAATCTGTCGTTTGGAACAAAATATGCATTTGATAAAAATGAAGTTTCAGAAAGCATTACTATTTCCCATTTGACACACTTAAACGTCCAGTCAAATTCATTATTTAAGCAGTAAATGTAGGTAAAGCGTTTTTATTATCAACATACACATGTATATTGCCAAACAAACCATGTACAAACATATCATTTCAAAGAACCATAACCTTGTTTGAAAAAACTATCCTTTAGACTTAAAACATTGATAAAAAAATCCAAACTGAACAATCGGCTTCGACAGGTACCATATTCAAAACCCAATATTTCTGGAACAAGGCCGGTGACCCCTGTTTTTTTTAAACTGTTTTAGTTTCAGTATACAATGACGCATGTATGTGGGATCTTTTAACAAAAGATGTCGTTTGGAACAAAAGATATTCGTATATTTGATAAATTATTGATGTTTCCACAGGCATATTTAATGCATAATTAACCCCGTTAAGTGTCCATTACAAGTCATTTGTTAAATGATAACTGTAGATAAAGCGCGATTTATCATTCAACTGCACTTGTATGTTACCAAACAAAACAAGATGCATTTTTAAATCTCCATCTTTGTTTGACTATAAACGCTTTATATTATTCAACATTCTAAGTAACACAAACTGAAAATAGGCTTCGACAGGTACCGTATTCAAAATTCAATATTTCTGGAAAAAGGCCGGTGACCCCTATTTTTTAAGACTGTTTTAGTTTTAGGATACATTGATGCATGTTAGTGCCAAGTTTTAAGAAAATTTGTCGTTGGAAAAAAATTGAAGGAAATTGTTGCGAACGTCTTTAAGAACCGCTATCGCAGATAAGTCCACTGTCGCACAACATGTGCATCCGGGTCGGTAATTGACACTGATTAGCGATAAGATAGTGCGGGTTAGCGACACAGGAAGACGTTTTGAATATATATTTTCTTCAACAAACACCCGCGTTGTGAACGCGTATAATCGAATATTCAATGTATTACCAGTTAACGGCCTTAATAATAGGAGAACTGGTTATTAGTTGCCATGTTAAAAAAACCATATAGTTTTATGATAAAAAGACTGAATAAACTATAGCTATGTACTTCTGTCTTATGTAGGCTATATGTAGCTTCATTATAATTCGGGATGTGAACTGGAATTTTAAATGACTATTAGAAAAAAAGAAGATTTAAATCCTAAAATACATAAACATAAATAAAAACAATTTAGATGCCACGATCAGTTTGTTTGCTATATTGACACGTCAGTTAACACATTAATGGCCTGTATACACAACATGTGAAAACATAGAGAGGTAGCTAGTCAGCACGCACTCACCCCCACCCCTCATCGGGAACCGGTTTCTGAAGAACAAATTATGTTTTCTTTAGCAAACACCAACTTTAGAAGAGGCTACAATAACTGTTGTGATGGTTTTCGTTTGATATACATGTGTATTTACATTTATTTTGTTAACCGACGAGTAAACAATACGTAGATTTTATAAATACATGTTACAATAAAACCATACGTAACAAATAATTATAGACACTTAATCACAAGAACCCCGTATACACTTTCACATAACAATCGAAACAATTAATTAACGATTAACTAATAAATCATTCAAATTGACATCAGTTAATATTATTATACAAGTGACATAAAATTCAAATTAAGCGAATTAGTGAAATGTGGCATATACGTTAAAGGGGTGATTATTTGTATTGAACAAAAGAACAATCAGTGATTTATAATTTTAAGTTAATTTTAATGATTATTGTTCGAATTGGAAATGTAAACTTAAACGTATATACACACTATAGGAATTCAGTGTTACTTTTATATGCGTTTTCACTGTTTTCTTTGATTAATACTGTCAAATAATAATGCCTAATTATATAATTATTTATAAGTTAACCGTAATATGAAGAATACAAAATAGATATATCTACATTCAACATACACTGTGCAAGACACAATTGAGAATGTTGCGAAAATACCGTAAAAAGTGTGCAACTCTTAATTTTTAAGAGCAGAGGCATCTATACCTGTAAAATCGCCGCGAATCGCAACGAAATTTCATATGGCCGCCCGCGATATTTCGCGAATCTTCGCGAACTTTCGTGACATCGCTTCGCGAACATTGATCGGAGGCTCGTCACGACAGAGCGAATTCTGCGGGTTTCGCGTGGCACGTACTGTAATGAAGGCGCATGCGTAAATGGTGTGACATTATTGGGGCGCCATTTGGACGGTCATTACTACTTATGAAATATAAGTGTTCAATTGATAACAGTCATGATTACGTCAGAAGACCACACAACTTCAATATGTTAGATAATTTACCAACAATATCTTTATTTGTGCCTCTATCTGTGCTTCTATCTGTCTTATAGACCAAGTAACAACAATCTCGATAATTGTGACTGAACGTTTCTTGTTTCAGATCGTACAATAATAGGGTTATCACATATGAGGTATATAAAACATAACTCATGAATAATGCTGGATAATATAAATAGGACGGGAATAAAAAAACTATAAGACTAAAACATATTAATGAATTGTTTCTCAGGCACTTTTTCCGAAAAATCAGGAGGGAGGGCGAATTTTTATTTTATTGAAGTATTTTTTTTCTCCTACTCTTTTCTATTGGCACTATGTAATGGCTTATTAAAACAAATAAATAAGTACAGATTAAAGACAATTTTAAGTTTTTATAACAACAGAAGCATCCCTTTTTATAAAATTCTAAATATAGATTTATTAATCACAAACGGTCATTCATGCTAGCTGACGTAAAAATATAATCAATTTGAATGTTCATAATTAACATTAGGGCCTTCAAATTGATATACCATCAGCATTAAAGTACTTCTATTGATAGAATTAAACTTTTTGTACTTCAAATTTTTATAACTGTCAAAAATGGGAAATATTTTTGCAATAAATCACCAATAATTTTTGGAAAGGAAAATCCACACTTGACAATGCAGCTGGCACTTTCGTTTGTTTCCATAGGACTTATATTGACACAGATTTTCTTCAAAAAATATGGAATGCTATTACACAAGCAAAAGCATCTACGAAACAAAAGTTTAAATCAACAAATAAACGATATTTATTAAGGTTCCCAATCGAAAATGAATTTGTTTTCAACAATTACATAGTATTTCAAAATGTGTGTATGTACAAATCATTTAATTAAATCTGGAAATACTGAAATCTCCACCAGGTTACTCATCTTCTGCTATGTTAAAATGCGGATTATTTTAATTTTAAGCCGCTGTCCATGGGATCTAATTCAATACATCGTAATTTTAGTAATAGTTCTCATGAATGTTTATGGTGTTTAATCGTCCAAAATCTGTATCTTATTTATGAAATGCATTGCTCCAAAGCACTTGGTACGAACATAATATACTATAATGTACATGCTTCTTTACTCCAGAGTCATCACCAGTTATCGCATACAGAAAATATACGATAGCAATTTTCCAAATAGTCAATAATTTACAGATTTCAATGAGTAGTTTTTGTATTTTATTCGGTAAAATGTCCATTAAAAACACTTTCTGCAAAGTTTTATTAAAATATTTATGAACTGCTCCTTGAAACCCAGCCGCAATCATAAAAAATAGTCAATAAACAAATGTTTGGCATTAAATCAAATTCCTGGCGGGCCATAAAATACTTAGCAGCGCTGCCTGAGAAACAAATCGTTATTTTGGTTTAGCCTAAAGCAGATGTATATATTACTTCACATGCAAACAAATGCAATTTACAAAGCAAATAATTGTCTTAACTAATATCAAGTATGCCAATTAAGCGACATTGCTGACTATAAATGGACAACTTACATACATGTACGTTACGGGTGTGTTATTTCACTGAAATGTCAATAGTTATCAATTCAATTATTAAGCGCAATCAATGTCAAGTCTGAACATCACGGTAACAGTGTTATGGAAACGTTAATCGGGCATCGGAATGTTTAGTTAATGTGAATGATACGGAAGCTTTTAGAATGAGGCCGAGTTGCTACCTGTCGTAGTGACGTATTACTACACAGGAAGTAGAGAAATGTATGGCCTGTTGTCGCTTTGATAACACAGTATGACTACCTATTTTTTACAACATGTTATTTTATTCGAGTATCTTCTTTGTGGCAAATCAGTTGTGTGACATAACTTTTAATGTCATATTTATCTTTAGGACAATTCCACAATCCAACATATAATAAGCGCAAAGAGTAAAACCAATATTGATTGAACACACTAATGCAACATATTATTAAAGGAAATTATTTGTAGAATTTTGTATTTAAAGACAAATGTCAATCTATTGTTAAAAACACTGTTTAGATGTTCTCATGTTTCATGCTTTCTATGAATAACTGTACTTCTAACGGTAATATTAACTGTCATGAAATGGACAAGTCATTTTAAGGGCCGTCTATGAAACATGTTGAACATTATAAGAAGTTTACAATATATAATAAATTAAACAATTTACAAACTAAAACTCACTTTTAACTTTTTTGTCCACCAATAAGTTAATTTGCATGGAAAAACGGCGCCTATTTGTTTATAATTACCTATTTTTTTCTCCATTTGCTGTACCAATGTCTTTGTTCAATTTTAAATACTAGTGTAGATTTATGAAACGACCCTCAAACTTGAAACACTTCACAGACCACAATAACGGGATTTCTCCATGCAAACATCATGCATGGGATTAACATTCCTTTGACGGGAAACTAGAACACCCAATGTCTTTAAATGCCATCTCCCCGCCCCCTTCGAAGCGGGGTTTATAGATTTATACATGATGGTCCCTCGGTCTGTCTGACCGGAAGTCCGTCGGTGTGTTGTTAGACAAAACGTTGACAGGGCAGTAACTACAGAACATTTAGGCCTAGATTCTTTAAACTTGGTGGATTGGTTATGACTAGTAGCGAATCCCTCTTGATTATTGAGTCCTTGATGCTAATATCAATTTAAAACTGACCAATAGTTGTAAAACTTTGTCCTGGCAATAATTATGAAACTGTGAGATCTGCGTTCTTAGGTTATGTAGGCAGGTTTGTTATGACTACAAGAAGATCCAAATTGATTAATGGGTCATAGGGTCAAATTCAAACTGAACAATAGTTCAAAACACTTTTTCTCATCTGTCATTTTTGTACAGAGATTGCTATTGACTTATAGTGGGATATACCAGTTTTACAAACAGTTCTTGATTTTTGAAAGACCGACATCAGACTTAATTGTCTGCAAAAAAAATCAGAAATTACCAATATAAATATCTATTAAGACATACTTAAAAGACACAAACGAAAAATAGATCCACTGGGGCTCGAACAAAGGCTCTTGGATAAAAACGACTGCATTCCTAACCAATATCCAAACCCTGCTGTATGTTAATTTTCGTGTATCCTAAATATAAACAAAGCGAAACTCCAGTTGCGAAAGCAGGAGAAAACTCTTATTAGCAGCCCGAGGTCCTTTGTTTACGGCAAGTGACCAATTGCCTAAAACAATACACAGGACATCACAAAAACACAAAACAAACATGAATAAAACTGGGGTCACCGCCTTGGAACGGTTAATGCAAAGCATTGTGGGTTTAAACCGGTTTATGTGCGCACAATCCTCACACTTGGCCTAGAATTGTTTACAAAACATGTAAGCGTAAATACAAATTAACCTCATAGCATCGCAATTTAAATTAAACAGCAATAAAAGAGAATATAATTCAATTTAATTACCATTTAATTACTCAGTGGCTAGATGCAAACCAGTGCAGCAGAATTGCAACTTTCTGAGGCACGATGAAATGAAACAAAAAACAATTATCAACTACATCTCGTCTTTTTATAAAAAGCTTTATAGACATAGCATCATATAGTTCAATGTTCAGATCATCGTCATGCAATTTCAGGAAGAAGCCGTCATGTACACGCTGTTTTGGTATTTTTTATGGACGAAAGACATTACAAACATACATAAAACACTTTATCCAATAAATTTATTTTGACAATGAGTGCGTGTTCGCTTCTGTAATGTACTGACATGTGACAACAAATATGGACATTTTAAGTTGGTCAATTAGTGAATATGTACCTCTTTAAAAACTTTTTTTTTTTTGGAATGACTTATGTTGTTTGGTGGTTAAGAGGCATATGTAGATAATACGTTTACATATACAAACAGGAAAAATGAATAAGGTCATACACAAATATCTCGCTAAAGCGTGTACTTTTTTGTCGTCAAGCATCAATCCGATTTGTTGGCATGCCCGTCAGTTGCATATGACGGCAAAAATTATTACAGAGTGTATGTTGCTTTCTGTACACTATAAAATTATAATGTTACGTTGTAAAAACTTCAGTAGTAAAACTTTGTTGTCAATGTGACAATAGCACGTAAGGTTTTCCTCCTTCCCAAGTAGTTAAACGTCATTACAACATATAGCACCTCAGCCTGTAAAACATTAACTAAACATTCCGGTGTCCAATTAACATTTCCATACAGTTTCGGAAAATATGATTTTGTTCCACGATTATCATTTCAATGGTATAAGTAGTTGCATTGTTAATACAAAACGAATTACAGCAATCGTGAAAAGGAATAACATACCTGATAAAAAGAATATCACGCATGCAATCATAGTATGTATGTGGCTTTTTGCCTTCTAAGAACATGTTGCTTATATTCAAACCCAATAAATGTCGTATTGTTGCTTTTAAACTACCCCTTATGCGAAAGAAGCTTCATTGTATTTGCTCATTTAATAATTAACACGTTTATGTTCTGTTTAAATTCGGTACATCTGCTCCAGTCATAGATTTTTAATGTTTATGCAAATAAATAATAGGGTACAGCATAAAACATAAAACTCCGTTCTGAACTGTACCAACATTCGTTTTATATTATGTGACACAAATAAACATAACAATAGAAATTCAACATATTCAAAGCGAATCTAAACAGCAGTGTTACAAATTTGGCCTGTCATAAAAGCATCAAACTTATGATTGCCTGAACGTTTAGCATTGCTAACAAAAACCATTTTATCAAAGTTGTGCAATGTGACAACAGTTTGTAAACTTGGAACTTGTTTGCCATCGTTTCCATTTAAAACACTTTGAGTAGCAGAGATACCATATCATTGTACAGTAGCACAACTTCTTTACGTTCGTTTATATGACATTTAGTGTGTTTTATTCATTGTATAACATGTTGGATAATTACATAAGGCGAATGGCCATGTGTCTTCCACGTGGAACACTACCTTTTTAATAAATAGTACCGTTACATGTAACAACAAAACAGGATCCAAGACGCCTTTTCACAGATGGAAACTTTTGTCACAGACTCCAAAAGTAAAATAATAGTCAATAAGCGAAATAAAACTCGCGACACAAACATACATCGGAAAAAAATAATGAATCAAAATCATTTGAAAAAGATAAAGAGAATATTATGTAAGTGTTGGATAAAGATCAAGTTTATCATGTGTGGCTGAGAAACATGGTAGCGCTAGGCTTGTGGTTTAAAGAACATTGTCAATTTAAGGTCGAAACTCCCGCCGTATAACTAAAAAAAATAATTCCTAAGACATTTACGAGTACATTTTATTAGTAAAACGAATAAATCTTAGTGTGAATTGTGCTCGTTTACACAAATAATGTATGAATTATTTGTCATCTGTGTTTATGCAAATGAATAATAGGGTACAGCATAAAACATGCGCTTGGGCAAATGGATTTTACAACGATTGATTATACCACTGCCTCTGTTTAGATATGCTTCATAGGCAAGGCATAATATGCCTAAACTCAAGTTTCTGTAATGCAAACATCAGATAGTATAATTAAAACAAACATCCACAAAGTTATATACCCGATACAAGGATTGTCTAAAATGAAGTCTTAAATATTAAGATGGATATAACTAGACCATACATATTTATAATACAAAGTACATGCAGTATGAGATGAGAAACCGTTTCATTTAATGCCGTTTCCTGAACAGCATCACCTCCTTCTGATGGCGACAATATCACCTATGTGTTAATCTACTGTTACCACGCACTACGTTGCTTCGTTCATTGCATGTGTGCGTGAAGGTCCACTTTTGTGATGAAACGAAATGCGAGTATAAACACTGTCCGTTTAACCGGTATCGGGTATGTTATTTTAAGGATATGCCTAAAATGCTTGAAAGGATATGCCGGAAATGTCTGATGAACTGAGACAAACCTAATGCGATTAGTTCTTTCATCTCAGATTAAATTATTTTGTCGGTGCTGATGTGTATGATGCTCTTGAAGCGGGAAGTATTGACAGTCGATTCATATTTCATTTTCACCAATAAAACGTAAAATATAGATCTAGCATGATTTTCTTATTGTGAATAAAATACGAAGGGTTTGGTTGAATATGGTATTAAATAAATACAAGGATTGCCTAAAATAAAGTCTAAAGTATTATATGAATCCTTTTGAATCGATATAACTAGGCCATACTATACACACATAGCTTTAGACGTTATAGCTACTACTATCTTTTAGATGGACGTTTTTGTTTTAATCAGTCAATTTAATTGTTTGTGTATTGCAGTATTAATTTCTTGTTTTCCTGTTGTTTTCGTTGTTGTTGCGTTTTACATGTTGCATTCAACGTTTTTTTTTTAAAAGTACTCTTTATTATCAACACACGGTTCATCACTCGTTTACAATGCTTTAATTGTGGACAACAAATACCAACACTACACTGGGGTATCAGAACAAAGACTGTTAGTAGAGAGTCAGGCCAACAAGCGCCCGACCGCATACGAACAGGCCGGCTGACCAGCAGGCAGACAGAAGTGCTGAGATTGATTACACAAAATGATTAAAGTGGTCTTAAATTTGTTATTGTAAATGTTTGAGTCTATAAAATACATTAATTTTCATGTTTTGTTTTAATCATTTGAAACATTATTGACTCCAAATTGAATGAACATTCAAATAAAATTAGATGTTTTGTTTTATTCAGATCCTTTATGTTGGCCATAATTTAATACGCGTTTCGTACCGTGTATTTGCTTAATATTAATTTTAAAAATCTGGAAAAGTATAAAATAGTAAACGTTTATAAATTAAATATTTTTAGCGTAGAATAAGACATCTGAACGAATAGATTTATTAATAAATGCATTGGTGGGTTGCCCATATTAATGCACCTACGATCCCCCTTCCTTGTTGTTCAGCTCATTGAAATTGCAGCCCAAGAAAATAGACTATCGCATTTCACATGCATGTATTTGAATCATTCATTCAAGTCGATATTATTATGTGAATATTTTATTACGAAGCAGCAAATTGATCACCAACGATTTGATCTATGTTATAACCATTCCCGTTTGTTAAATGAATTAAGTATACCGAAGCAGTATAATTGATTTTTTTTTTCAATCCCGTCTGTTGTATTACATCAATTATTTGCTACCGATATTGAAAAATGAATATTAAGTTTAAAACACTATATCGGGTAAGCGGTAGCCACACATATCAAAAATGTTCGTTAATCACTCGTTTACAGGCTGTTTAAGTACAATGAAAATATTATACAATTGCAGCATTTGAAATGGAAACACACTCAAGAACCATATCAATAATTTATTAGGTACAAGTAATGTTAAATACATAACACTAGTGTCATTGACTTCCTTGTGTATATAGTTATTTCAGCGCCCAAACACTTCATGTTTCAGAACGTGAATTATTTTGCAAATGACACCAATAAATGTGGTTTACTGCGGTATTTGTTTACGTATGTTTACGTATATTTTCAAATAAAGGCAAATTTGTGTTGATATATATTGACTGAATTGGTGTGACGAGACTTATTTTACTACTACACATCCAATTATGAATTCTACTTACATCGTTAAATATAATATATTGATCAATAGTAGCGATTACAAAATGCTACCAAATACATAATTTCTTTACTGGTGAATTAACCTAGAATTAACTCTGTGTTTGCTAATCACAGATTAATTCCCGAGTTGTAAATAACCCAGAGTTATTCGTATTGCGTTTTTTTACAAAAATCAGCAAATCCAGAGTTAATTCGCGTTTAAAATTTAATGAGGTGCTTTGATTACATCTCACTGGTTTGCACGAGGAAAAGAGTCAATTCTGTTCAAAATGCGGTATATAAATAGTGATGTTAATGTAAAATCATCATTTTATTTGACAATATGGAGAAAAAAGGAAAACATTTTACTTCAAATGAGAAACTAATTTTTATTGAAATTATGGACAAACACAAACACATCATAGAAAACAAAAAGACATACAGTGCAACAAGTTCCAAAAAGATGGAGGAGTGGAATATTATAGCGCAGGAATTTAATTCAAGGTTAGTTTCTTTTCTTTCTCTCTTATTAAAGGAATATATGTTCGTAAATTTTATCCGTAAAAGTTTGTATATGCAAACAAGCACCATAGAGCATTTGAAATAGTGTCGGTATTCGCTTGCCTGTACATATACAGCATGGATGTTGTTGTGCATACATTCATGCAAATATTTAAATATTAGTATTTTCGCCGAAAATAAAATACGGACATTTGTATTTAATTTTATTTAATTTTATTTAAAAAATATATGATTAAACTGGCTTACGTTACACTTACGCTTACGATTAGTTAGTGAAAAGGGAACACATCCACAAATCAATTAGCTTATAACATCTCTTTCATAACATCTTTTTACATGATTTCGTTGTTGCAATTAAGTGTACATAAAGATCTATACTCGTATAAGCTTTAATAAAACTGTATATTTTTGTACATGTTAATTTTATATGATCAAATCTATAATATATGTTTGTAATTTTTTCAGCCATGGAACTAGTGTTCGAACACTTAAACAACTGTCTTACTTATGGAAAAATCTAAAACGGGTGGCGAAATCGAAAGACGCCACTATGAAACGGGAACAATTTACCACGGAAAATCATGTTTCTGTAACCTCCTTGTCCCCGACGACCCAGAGAACTCTTGGCGTCATTCAGACACAGATACAGCCATTACGGAACGCACATGATTGCGATGCACAAATGCACGGTAACGATGACGTCAACCTTGATAATGAGGTATATATGTACCATATAATTATCGGGGTTAAAACAATGAAAAACGATGTTAGGTGTTTAAAAAACGTCGACAGATTTTTTTATAGAATAACATTCTTGTGGGTGCCATCCTTGATAAACGGTTTCAGAACGCCACGGTTTGTACGACAGTTGCCTTTTTTTGAGTATGGTTCAAAATTATCAAAGCAACAATAAATAACATAATTAAATCGGTTTTTATATGTAAAATAGCTTTAACTTATAATTAGGATATGCTTGTATATAAGCTTTACCATATTGCAATTCTTTCTTTCAGATATTTCAACGATTAAAACAATCCCTCTATAAGTGATGAAATATGTTTGTTTGTTTTCAGATAGAATCCGGCGCTGAAGAGGGTGCATGCAGAGGGCCGGATGACATGCTTTATACTCCCCCATCTACAAGACGTCTTGCCTCCCAGGTTCAACAACAGTCATCTCCGACGTCTAGACGTGGCTCAAACTTCGTGTCTCCCCAACCAAGAACCAGTAAAAGATCTGCGTCACCCACAGGCTACTACGACTTTTTCAAGAACCTTGCACAAAAAGAACATGATCTTAAGATGGAAAATCTGAGGTTGAAAAATGATATTCTTAAATTAAAAACGAAGAAATTAGAGGAGGGTATTCCGAGTAACGACATTCGTCTACCTAGATCACGTAGAGCAACAAGTCGTCCGGAAGATGTCGGTACGTCGACCGATACTAACGACCTTCATCGACAGAAAGAGGTAAACAACTCGTCTGGTGATGTTTGGCGGTTTTGGTAAATGACATGACCACACTGTACTGTCGCTCCGCCCAGCATTCGTATAGGTTGTTATAAACATTGATTGTTTTGATGTGTTTTTCCTTTCGTAATCATTATGTATGATACATATCACGTCCAATCAAATAAAATTATAATTTTGTAAGGCTGGTTGATTTTATTTTGGTAACTATAAGCATGTTAATTTGACAACGATCAGCTACCAGCGTTTTATGTTCATGAATAATCATACCACTATTCAAGACAAATGAAGCATATTTCGTTAAACTACGAACATACACTGAATATGTCGGGTTGTAAATGCATATGTTTCCCTTCAACAATTGTGTTTCACTACATTAAACTCTAAAGCAACCATATTTCACCAACTTCCTTATAGTGGGGCTAGAAACAAGTCTAATGCGATGAAGATATGACACTTGTGTATTGTCATCATGTATCTAACGGATGATAAGACGATGTATTTTATTGTCTAACATCAGTAACAGCGCATTATTGTGTACATTATTTGTGACACATTCTCAAACGAATCAGTGTTAACCACACGTGCAATAATATCCGAATATCAACCATTTCCACGAGTTGCAAATTTAACAAAAATTAACGAAAACTAAATACGCTCCGGGTCCTACCAATGACGTACCTAATGCTCCTAAATATGCACATACTATTTAAGTTAATGACCAAGACAATGAAAATTATTATAATCATTAATTAAAACAGCACACAATGTAGCCCGTTCGTAATTGTACAATTTGCTATTATTAAATCTAATATAATATTAAGAAATCATTTCGATTCATATCCATAGATATCTGAAAGTCATTAAATGGATAAGGCATTTAGTTAATAAATATATTTTTGTTTTAATTTGAATGATTACTTACAAATAATAATTCGGCTACCATAATGTTCGAAAACCACAACATGTTGTATATTTTCAGCTAGGAAAGGGCAGCACAGAAAGCAGCTGATGATAAGCGCCAACTGAATACTGATTGGTTTAATAATACTAACGTAAATAAGTATTTTATTCATCAAAATTGTTGATAATGTTATCACGAATAGCCCGGACAACATGACCTTGGAATAGCACATCAGGTACGTCAGGACGTGCACCAACGACATCCAGCACTTCAGGTAATGGAAGTGCGTGAATTCTTGCATAATTGTGCAGAACAAAACATGCAGTTATTGCCTGTACAGCTGTGGGCAGTTTGACACGAAGATCCAATTTTAAACATGGGAATCGACGTTTCAAAACTCCAAACGTATTCTATATCTTGACTCTGGCACGAGCATGTGCGACATTGTACCGCCGTTGTGCTGCCGATTGTGGAACGAGAACGGGTGTTACAAGGTATGGTCGTAGTGGATAACCGCTGTCTCCAAGGATGATTCCTGGTAGATCTCCATTTTCAAATTTTGCGCAAAGAACGATGTTCTCGAAGATGCGAGCGTCATGGGTGCTGCCTGGCCATCTCACAACTACATTTGTTACGATTAAGTTGTGGTCGCAAAGTGCTGAAAGAGACGCATGTTTTGTTTCCGAGATAATATAACATATATAAATATCACTTTGAAGAAAATGCAATGATAATTGCTATTATTTGTATATCCATTCCATACATAGAAACCATGATACGTGTTATAAATTAATGTATGTGGTCTCGGTGTTGTTGCTGAACTAATTTTAATGTAGTTTACATGTATAATACTTTAAACAGACATGTATAAAGAAAAATCATATGAGTTTAAACAATGCTGATTCCGGACAATTATGATTTTCTATTCCTAAATATCTCCGAGTTTTCGCCACCTGGATTAATTATCGGATTATGTGTACAGTCTATCATGCCGATTACCCCTGGAATGTTGTGCTGCCTAAATACCTGGGTCTGTAAAATAAAAATACGCTATTTCTGAAACACTATCTATGTATAATAAATATAATTAAGTAGAACTACAGCTTCCGAAGTAGGAGAACTAATCCTAATTTCCAACACAGCCACCAGACAAGCAGGCGGCCACACAACATAAAACAACACACCACATGACACAAATACGAAACGGAAAACAAATACAATCACAACACAATGTGCGATAAAACAGTATAAAATACAATTATTATGTTTAAATCAATTATTACCTGAATTTCGCGGCGTTGCCTTTCATTAGATAACATTATATAATCGGGTTTCAGTCTACAAATATACCCAGAAACCCGCTTGATGATTCTCGACACTGATGACACACATATGCCAAACGTATCCCCTACTTAACGAAGGTACCCTCCTGTGGCAAAGAATCGTAGCGTGATCAAAAGTTGCATTATTGGGAGGATTTCCGTCCGCCTTTGCCGAAGAACCGCAAAGTAGGGAGCTGAGAATAATACTAGTTATTATAAAAGTTTTATTAAGACAAAAATTAATTTAGTAGTATTTATTTTCTGCATTATATTATTAATTCTCATTATTATATTTATACTTTAACCATCTGTGCTAATTGATATCGTGTTAACAATAAATATTTTTTTCAACTGATGCAACAATAAATACGAAGGCAAAAACTATCATAACATTAGGAATGTAGTCGTTTTCTTCCTGATTTACAAACGTCGTGCTATTCGACAAACGTCGTCGAAGTATGAATTATTAGATTTCATAATTTGAATGATTTATAAATACGTTTCGTACTGCCACATGTTTTTTGTACTGTCACATGTTACCTTCATTCAAAATATTTATAAATGACAATATAACAAAAGGACATAAAAGCGAGCGTAATGATTCAAATTTTTAAGTACAATAAGCTCTCGTATAAAATAATAACGTAAACATCATGAAAATTATTAAGAATATATAAAATTGACTGGAAAAGCATAGGGGTTTATGGAATAAAATTTAGTAGAACCCGAGAATCATGTGATGATGTTTCGACACTTACATATCAAGGTTTGTAGTTAAACAATATTTACCCTACCTATAAGTCCAAATATTTCCCTAACAGCATCCTTTGGAAATCTGAATCTGTATATAAAATCAGCTTCGTCGTACATAATCATAGGATCCAGCCGATCACGAACCATGCGTAGTCTACGAGGACGTCCGCGCTGACGACGATATTCCTCATCAACAATTTGAACTAAATATTCAGCCATTTCAAACTACACAGATCTGTCAAATAATCCACCCCTTTGGTAGGTTTATTTGAACAATGGACAAACGACACGGTGTAAATCTTCGATTATATAAAGAAACGCAGACAATGAATTACACATGCATTATTCCATAACGGGACATATTTCATGGATCAGAGTTATTTCTGATTTGAGAAACCCAACAGTGGATGACCATAGAGTTAATTCGCGAATAATTCTCGTGCAAGGTAAAGAAACTGGGCAAAAGTGTTGCATTTATATCGGATATAAAGGGATTATTACATGACAGAACTGTTCCGGTGGATTGTATCGGTCGAGTTGATTGAGTAACGTTGTATTGTGCGGTCTCGTGATATACAATTGTACACACTTAACGAGAGCGATACAATCCTCCAGAAGTTGGTAGTCATGTAATATTTCATTTATTATATAACTCCTTACGGTAAAAAACATCACTCTGTAATAGTTGTAGCATACTTTGACCGATATACGTTAGTTATTTAACGAGCCCGCAGGGCGAGATTAAATCATAATATATTGAAGTCAAATGGTGCTACAAGTGTTGTATACCATATTTACCAATCACATCGCAACTTTCTACAATGCCGATCCCAATGGGAAGTTCCTAGACGTGACGTCATGTATGACATGCTCGACATCTGTGTCGTTTCCAAATTAGCGCTGTCGTGCGGTCACGTGATGCGATCCAAATGTGCACTCTTATAGTGAAAGAAGTAGCGTGCGTATAAATTTCAATATATCGCACGATACTTATTGCACGGTAAGCTTGCATATTAGGCTCCGCCCACCAGTTACAGTTCTGATATCACAGTTATTGAATACCGAAAGACAAAGAAAACTCTTTGAAAGATGGTATAAAAATATGTTACGCAACAAAGGATTTATTAAATATAAACAAAATGCACACATTTATACATGACACCATGACGTTGTTTTGATATGTAAATCGGTGACGTCATTCAAATGAAATCCAAATCGCAAAGTTTTATAGACATACAGGTTGGACAATTGAAAACTTACTAAACTCAACGGTTAAGTAGTCCGCCTTTTCCAACTTTTGAATACGGGTTTTTATTTACAGTGTGAGTAACGGAAATTATGTTTAGCCGTTTGTATTTTATACGGAAACTATACCCGTATTTTAGTGAGAATATTAATAGGTGTATAATAACTGCTAACACCATTTAGTTGGTAGTTAAACGTAAAAGAGTAGAACACCTCAGACATCTTGCTAACCGTCGCAAAACAACTAGTGTCTGTTGTTGTGTTGTCAAAGACGAACACTTTGTCACAAGATAACTTATCAGTATGTTGAACAGGAAAAGATCTAATACATTCAGAGTTGGATTGCTGCATGTTTTTTGGAAAGACAACGTTGTCAAAAGAACGTTAAAGCATCATCACTTATTTAACGTGACTTTCATGCACTCTTACTCCAAACATACATGCCAAGTTCTAAATCTCATTCATTTTAACGCTTAACCTTAGGCCACCCACATGCCAGCTGAACCTTGCGCTTTAACTTCGGTGTGTTTCAAGTGCTTTTACATCTGATCATTGAAATCAACTATCTAATACAGCATATCAGCTTCTGTGGCGACGTACGCTTTGAGTCATTTACAACAGTATGTACTAAAATTATATAAATTCAACTAATTCAGGTTATGTAATGTTTATTCGAAACGTAGTTACCCAGTACATCCGAAGAAAGCCGATCAATTATGGATTTAATGTGTGGATCTAATTACGGGAAGTAATCGTGTGAAAAAAAGTTACAAAACAATGGTACTTGCAAGTGTACATTGCGTGATTTTTTCAATTCCAAATCGACACTTACTTGAAATGAGGAAATATTTACCGTCTGATCACATTCACGATTAATTGAATCTTAATTCGTTGCTAAAGTATATTACTAATTTATATTGTGTAGACGGTATCAGAAATGTTATTGATCTCATCAACAATTTCAATTTGCAATTTAAAATATCTTTGCATTGGTATTTTTGACTGAAATCAGGGTTGTATTATATATTTTGTAAATATGACATAATTGACTTGTCTTTTTTGTTTTACGCATTACAGAGTCAATACCAGTTTATTAATATTCTCGGCGGAAACGGCACCAGAAGTGGTATCCACATGGAAGTTTCGTCAATAAATGAAAACAAGAGAACATGATATAACAAGTATAAAGAAATAATTTGGCATATGAAGAATCATTGTCATATGTCCCCTATTCGTAAATGCCAGTCAATTATTTGTGTACATACGAACAATAAATCAACAAATATTATATGTTATTACTTTTCAATTTAAATTGCAACGCGATGAGGTTATTTTATTCTTACATTGATGTGTGTTGTGATTAATTCTGAGCCACTTGTGATATTCGGAATGCCTGTTAACCGTAATATACCTCTACATATTTTTTATTGAACTTTACAAAGCGGTGTAGCCAGTTTAATCATATTATGCGTTGTTTTGTGTTGTGCGTATTTTACTGAGTCGTATTGGCAATTGGTCACTTGCCGAAAGTAAAGGACCAAAGGATGTTAATACGTGTTTCCCTCTTGCTGATGTTACTTAGGTTTCATTAATTTATATTTAAATAATTTAATGAACTACTCTAATAAGACATTAACTGTATTATCTACTTATCGAATTTGAAATACATGCAGTAAACATATAATTATTACAACATACATTTCTATCTATTTATTGGCACATATTTTACGCGAATAAAAGAAGTACACAAACGATGTTACCAACTTTAAGTTCAAAACCGTTCGACCGTGGTTATACAATGTAAATTCGTACGCGATACTGGCCAAAATAGGTAATGCATTTGAAAACTGTGTTATTTGAGGATAGTTCTTGTTTGCAAAACATAAGAACTGAGAAAAACAGTGCCAAAATTATGTCAAATAAAAAGTGTGCCAGAATTATGTTAACATATGCATTTCTGCACGTCGGATTGGTTAATTGCAATTAAAAAGAGCCAATCCTCTTGGTCAGAAGCCTTATTATCAGTTTTATGTCAGTCAAACAACGATATCTTACAAAAAGCAACATCAAATGACATTTACGCAGAAAAGGCTTTTTACAGGTTTCATTGTACATTTGCACGTAGTACAAATAATCAAATATTACACCATTTTAATGTATAATTTTCAAAGGCTGTTTTACAGATACTATTTATGAAATGTAAAATAAACATGACAGTAAAATGTTACGAAAAGTACTTCGCCGTTAATAGATAAATGTGTTATATGTCAAACACGTTTGTGATTCCATTTAGCACTATTAAATTCAACAAATGATACGACGCTGCGAGGTAATAGGTTTTCAAGCCTGAGTCTCTTGTCTCCAGCTAGATCAGTTACTGTCTGACCGAAAATGTGTAAATCATTTTTATCTAGAAGAATGTTGAACAGGCTGATGTGGTTCCTTCGACCGGCGTTTGTCAGGAAAAGATCGCGATAATTCATTTCATCATTGTTACGCAAGATACGTAAATGCAATGTACTTGACTCCGTGCGGTAGGAACACAGAGCGCGATGTATGTAAATAAAAATTTTCATACAATCCAGACATGATGCATGTTTTATGGAAGTTCATTTTACAGGAGTTTTATTTAAAATGAAACGAACATTTCAGACAAACCGTTGAAATTAAATTAATGTATCTAAACAGTACTAATGGGAAATATAATTCCTAATACCAATAATGTAAAATCATTTTATTTCACGGTGTCTTAATTTCGCTCATTCTTATTCGCGGCTTATGCGCGTGGTCTTAAAACCGCGATTTCTCTTGTTCATTGTAAGATTTTCTAATAACCATGCGAAAAGAAAATTAACGCGTTGTCTTAAATTCGCGTTTTGTTTGGAGCACGACATACGCAAAAACAGACAACTTCGAAATAAAATGATCTACAGGTTGTATGGTATATCGCACAATACTTAGGATAATTAAATAATGCACACATTACGGCCACATATACCTAGTGAAACATTACGTATGCAATTAACAACACCCTTAACAATATAACATCTTCGACATTGTCTATGAAACTTTACAAATTCACGGAAACAATATAATCGTATGTATTCTTTGAATACCTGCTCATATTGATATGTTGTTTGCCATATGGACAAATGAACACATTTCTTTTTTTTCCCAAAATTAATTGTCATTCCGAAAATATTATGCAAGAGTTTATTCAGTTATAAAATTAAGCTTTACTCATAGGGACATGTTTGCCCTTGACACTGAGAAAGATGTATGGATAATTATTTTTGTACAAATCGAACTCTTGAAAACATATGCCTTGTTCACAAAATAGATCAATCAAATTTGTCAGCAGTCTGGTGTTCATCCATAGAGAACATTAGGTTACTTTATTTGTGTACTTAAATTTATCCGACGACTTGAAGAAAGGTTTATATACAACATGTACATGCGGAGACAATTTCATGTGCTTTGATCATGTAGGTTAATGTGATCCCATCACATAACATCCATTCCTTTTTCGTTTGTTGTTTTTTATTGGAATCTAATTATATGATTATTGATCAAGGTATATAATTGCCGGCTCACAAATGGTTTTCTCACCATGGTAATCGTTGGATTAATTTAGTGAAAATATTCGTGACGATTATAAATCCGGTCACTTCTAAATTGTTATTGATATATTTTATAAGACATAAATCATAATAGTAGTTCTCTAAATATCTGAAATATACGGTTAATACATTTCCGACAGGTGCAATGAATATATCGATTGTTAAAACAGGTGTATATATAGTTACACCGTTGCAACACATTTTGATAGACTGTATCCAAAACCTCTCCAAAATCCCGCTATTTTATCAAAGGTGTTGGAAATAGAGTGAAGATTATGATAAACACTACACTTATGATATTTAATAATTTCAATGGCAAATAATTAATAAACTCATCAATGAAACTCTTAAAATTAATTAATGTTGCATGTATCAAACAGTATATGCTACACTCGAACATTATCTGATCCAAAATATTTTCAAACAATCGTTATGTTAGCATGAAGGAAATTCATTCTCTTTTGCAAATGGATCATTGAGTGTAAAGCTTACGCCAAGATGCTATCGTTTGTGATTGGTTACTGTGAGTAAAATTGAATAGGAATGCTCGTCTAATCGTCTAAGTGTTATGATAGTATTGACGCGCCGTCATAATTGTCTTCACAGTTCCAAATAGACGTGGTTGTTGTGAGATGAAACCTTTTTTTCATTTAATGACTGCACCTATCCACAAAGCTCCTAAGTGAAAACTAAAGTAAATTTCTTAAAATCATAAAATTCCTTAAGCCTGTGGCTGTTTAATTCAAAGTGTATTGTGTATCAAACTGTTTTATTCAGGTTAAGAATCAACAGATGCTTCTAATGGTACTATATTTAAAATATAAAAGAATGATTTTCACATAGAAAATGGTATTTGAAATTTTTACTTAAGTCGAACATAAGTTAAGATGTTCCTTAGGAGCTTTGTGGATATGGGCCCTGAAACAAATACTGCCTGGACCCGTATTCGCCAACCCATTCTTAGACTTGAGACTAAGAATACAGAATATTATTTAGAATATTTTTAAAACTGTTTTCTTATACACATGCCGTTAATTTTAATTTTACTTGGTATTCAATATAACTAATTATAGCATTTTTTTTTTTAGAACGATTTGTTAATGTTTTATGTTTTATTGAGTTTAAATATATTATTTATTCTTAAGTCTTATAATGGGTTGGTGAATACGGGCCATGGTCACAATCTAAACAAATCAAACAATATTATATATTTATACGTTAAATATATAACTCCTTCCGTTAAACAAGATTCGCACCGGATTAAATGACGCAATGTAAATCGCTATCTGGGATCTGAGTAACATGAGAAATGGACACAGGACGATCTTCGGCCATGGTTGTTGGACGATTTCAGTTTGTGTTCAAATCGCTATTAATGTCTTAGACAGATGCATGATTACACATTGTAAGCTCATTGGCTATTTTCTGGATTAGTTTAGATAACTGTTAGAGCTTATTTTGAAAGCCAAAATGTCACGGCCTCGAGTCGACGCTGTTACGGCTATAATGACGATCTTATAATTTATGTAACGGACGAGTGACGACTCCTTTTATTTTGCTCCCCGATGCTCCCCGAAGGAGGAGCATTTAGTCGACGCTTTGACCAATCGTCCGAATTATAATTTCACTGCCATTCAGTTCATCTGGGTGTCAAATGAATTTCTTCGACATTTAAAACATCAAACTCCATGTCATCAGTCCATCCGTTCGTTTCCGTACGAGCTCTGTACGACTTGAAAATATGCACATACGTGCATTGAATTTGAGTAATAAGTTAATTAGATCTCGCACGGAAACAAAGTACCGGGTGGATAGATGGACCGATAACATGGAGTATGATACTTGTTAATATCAATATCCTGCACTTCAGTATAGACAACGGACATCACAATACTAACAAAATCATATACATAATCAATCTTTTAAACATTCAATCACCGTCTGAAGACGACTCCTGTAACGTTGTTGAGATATACAATCGTTTTAAATTATAACACATAAGTATAGATCTACCTGCATTTTTTATTGTTTAATAAACACTGATGAGACGCTATGCAAAATGTAATGATAATGTTCCGACGCACAATAGCTGAAATCCTTGATAGTTTTAGTATTACTTGGATGCCAAAACTGAAGTTTATTAATACAAATCGTAGTATACCAGTATTGCAAATAACTGTTGATAACTTAAATTATTTTTATATATGGTAGTTTTTAATGTTTCTGACAATAATGCTAAACAGATGGTTAATTATCATAAACAATACAAAATAATACATCTGACATAAGGCCATCAAAGTTATTAGAATGCAGTGTTAACTTTTTAAGGAAGGCCTAATTGTAAAATAGATGGTTCATTACGTATTAACGTTTTAACAGGTGCAACATTGATATAAACTAATGTATCAAGTGTTTATAAGTGTTCACGTATTGGGATTATAAGATAAAGAAAACTCCAGACACATCAGCAGCAGGGAACGCCTTATTAATATCCGTAGGTACTTTATTTGCAAGCGACCAAGTTTCTATACAAAACAGGCCAATACGCACAACAAAACAGAAAACGTAAACAGTTGGAAACAAAATGAAGCTTTTGATAAAAAAATGCTATGTTTTTTTAATACTTTATATCAAAGAACTTAATTAGTTCCAAACACAAGTGCCATGTTACAAAAAGGGTCTGTTTAAAACGAGTTGTCGAACAAACGTGCTGATATTGAATACTTGACACTCGAATTCACAACGATTTTATTCAAATACGTCTTTTTTAGTTTACGTCTAGATCTTGATATATATTGCTCAGCATCTTCTCCCACTCCACTGGTCCAAACTAGAAACTGGATTGCGCAAATAGTCAGCGGTAGGTCATTCAGTTAGTATTAAATTGTATTTAACTCAACATCTCTTTTACAATTGCTTGAGATACTTAACAACGTCATAATTTCGTATGACATAGGTTTGTTAAGTTGATATCAGCCATTGACTATGTAAGAAGACTACAAATTTGAACTGCATTATAGATATTCCAACAATATATGTTTTTGTCCTCTAACCTGCCTATAAACAAGTACAAATTATGTCAAATATTTCATTTTTTATCTAAAGTATACTGTTTAAGATCACGCAGTAATGTGTTAACAAATATAACGTATGTATCAAACAGTAAGCCCGGTTTATGAGCCATGTTATTATGAATACAAATCCTGAGACGGATTTTAGAGATGCAATCCTTGCATGAATATGGCTTCTTACCTTCAAAAATGTGTTGTTAAACTCCAATAAATGTCTATCTTTTTAAAGAACCATCCTTTGTGCTCAAGACGCTAATATCTCCTTTATTACTGAACATGTTTATTATAATATATGGCGTTGACGCATGGTTTATTTCAGTTCATGTCCTAATCAGACATGCATATTCAATGTTAATGCACATAAATATTATGACATACTTAAAACCATTTACCATAGTTATGCAATACCCGCAACGTGTTAGTTTCTATTAATAACACGTTTACTAGCTGACATACCATAATTTTGTAATTTTGTAATTAAAATAGCGTGCATGATATTCATAGCATAACACGTCGGATAATTAAATAAGGCACAACGAATGGCCATGTTTCTGCCATGCTTAACACTACGTGCCCAGTATTCAATCAATAGCAGCATAAACAACATAACAAGATCACATACACTGTCCACATGAAAATGACCACAAGGAATAAATTTTCTCAGAATTGACACAATTTTATCACAGACTCTAAAAGCCAAAGAATAGTAAAGATGCATACTAACACTCGCGATAAAGAAATATATTGAAACAAAAGCTTTTTGTCAATGAATAATCATTAGCTGAAAAAATGGTAAAAGTATAGAGCAATATTTTGTAACGTGAAAAAAGAAAACAACTGCTTAGTCGAACTTTTAGAAACACTCGTTTGCAACATATACATGTATAATTCAAGACAGACTGGTCGAATGGTAAGCGCTACCGAATTTAACTCAGCACGTCGGAGGGTTATGACCCGGTCGAGTTACCTCTTGTTTTGTTTTTTTAGAATGTTCTATGGTTTCATTGTTAGTAAACGAAATACACACATTACTACTTAGTAATACCGTACGTTACTTAGCTACCGGAAAAACCCGAAACTGAATAACCACACTATTGTACTTTGAAACGATTTAGTGAAGATAAATAAATATACGAAGTGTTAAAAACTCAGAAAGTACTTTCAAAAACATTTTACCAGTAAGTTGTACATGTACAATTCATAAATCTTAATGAAAATTGTGGTCGTTTGCACATACTGTATGGAATGATTGTCATATGAATTCCATGCGCTTGTGCAAGTAGATTCCACGACTATTGATTATACCACTGTGTCAGTAAATATGCTACAAAAGCAACGCATAGTATGTCTGAAATAACGTTTCTGTAATGCCAATATCGTATAGTATGTAATACAACGTATTCTAAGTTCGAGATTGGGAAAGTTTCAATAAATACCGTTTCCAAACATCATCGCCACCCTCTTGATACCGATATGTGTTGATATGTTGATAAACGCATTATGTTAAATAGTGCACTACAGTGGTACGTGATAGTGATGAAACGAAGGGCAATTATCTAAACACCCCATGTTAACCGGCATCAGATTTGAGGATATGCCTAAAAATGCTTGAAAGGGTATGCCTAAAATGCTTGATAATCTTGGATACAACTTTTGTAATTATTTCTTTCATCTCGGATTATATGCTATTATCGGGGCTTATGTGTTAGATGTACGTTGGGGAATATTAATAGACGATTCATATTTCATTCTGTCCTCACCAGTTAGTGTAAAGTTTGTCAATGTTTTTTGGGGGCAGTGTACGCAATGTTATTGTATGGATATAATGTCGATGCTATCGCTTATTGACTATAGTTCTTTGTCTAGAAATCCAAATTAAGGAATATTCACCTTAAATATGGATTTTAAAGGAAACTTGTTTATGTAAATTTTCTGTGGTATCATTTTCCGTGTGTTAGATACACATGAAGAACTCCTAATTTATAAAATAAAATTTATAAAATAACCAAGACTGATATTCATAAGGAATGATTTTTCGATTACACAAAGAAAAGGATACTGACGCGTTGATTGTCTTAAAAAAATCCTGTCTTAGATTAAACTATGTTTTTCTTGTATTGGTTTAATAGTTTAATAGTTATAGTATAAGGAGCCACTCAACTATCCAAACTGCAGACACATACAACGGTTTAACATATTATGCTACATTGAAAATAGTCAATACCGTTGTACTGACTATGTATGTTTAACTATCAGATAAAACATTATGTAGATCTAAATGAGCAAATGAAACGGCATCTTAGTTAAAATGTATAATGATAACAAATTGCGCTAACCCATTATTCACCAGTAACGCATTGTATCTAATATAGAATGCAGCTCTCGTCTTTTTTTTTGTCTGAGTTGTAAAAATATGCGATTGATTTGGTTGACAATATCAAAGAAAAACAAGTATTGTCTCAAATAAAGTCTAAAATATTATACGAAGCCGTATGAATCGGATATAACTAGAGCTTAAAACATGCATATGGCTTCAGACTTCATTAACTACTACCAGCTCTGAAATGGACGTTTTTTTTAATCAGTGTGATTTAGGTCGTGTGTATTGTTGTTGTTTTTCTTGTTTTCCTGTTGTTTTCGTTGTGAGCTGTTGTTTTGTGTTGTTGTTTCTTTTAATTTAACGTATTATAAAGAGTATAATTTACAATTAACACACGATTTATCAATGCATAAATATATGTCATCGTTGCCATATACATCTAGTAGACTCGAAAATGAAGCACATGACAATTCAATTCTATTCGAAAAAATCAAAATTTTGTATGTGATATGTTAGCCCATATGAGTCATAGAGAATACTAGATTAGTGTAAAATAAAGATAAGTTTATTTAGTCGAGTGGTTTATGTTTGCGTGCTGAGCAAATAAACTTATCAACACTTACCTGGTATTCTATTTATCCCATTATTTTCTGTCTTTATTTTTAAAATAGACGAAAGTTAATACACTTAATATTACGAAAAACATAAAGCGTCATGAAACAACAAGATGACGTCATTATACTGCGCGTGTTTGCTTTATCAACACAGTGTTGAAATAAAGCACATTTTATTCCATTAAGGTTTATTTCGTCATTGCAACTACGATGATGGGATAAATATTATATATAAAATACAATTATTTGTCCCCATAAATCATTCCCGTCTAAAGAGATGTCGCTCGTCGGGTGTCTGGTTTGAATGTTGCTTGAACCATATACTATATATATGTTGGTATATATTATTTATCTTTTGTTCGCAAGTTGTGTAACACATATGCTTGCAGAGTTTTAAAATATGCAAGCAGCTAAATGGTTTTACCGCGATGATGACGAAACATCTGTGAATACCCGGACACTGTCGGATGTAATCGTTTAACCCCAAATCAACCGATATAGAATAAACAACAAGATATAATTTAAAGCGCAAAATGATGCTTTAACATATTTAAATGCGAACCATGCACTACATGTTTGTAAATTAAATATATGTAGCGTAACTTCATGTATTGGTTGAACGTGTGAGATTACATCTTTCGTGCGGGTATACTGTATGCACGTTCATCCATTCTTGATGTTCAGCTAACTGAAATCTCACAGGCTTAATACGGTGAAACCCAAGAAAATAGATTCTCGGACAAAACGCATTTCGCATGAATGTGTTCAAACACTTGCCATGATACTATAAGGTGACAAGTCGATATTGTTATGTTAATATCATATTGCGTACCAGCAAATTAATCACCAACTATTCGCTCTTTGTAATAACCATTCCCCGTTTGTTAAATGAATGCAGAATGTTTATCCAATCAGAATAATTGATAAAGAAACTAAAACGCTTGTTTGATTACCATATTTGCAATCCCGTCTTTTGTATTACATAAATAAATAATACAATTATTGTCTGGAATATGGCGTTTATCACTCATTTTACAATGGTTAAATAAATCGCACTATTGTTCGTGACTTCTATGTTTATATAGCTATTTCGGCGCCCGAATCCTTCAATTTTCGGAATGTGAAGTACACGTATATGCCAAGTGACGTCAATAATTGTGATGTTGGTGATATTTATTTCATCGCATATTCGTATTCATGTGACGAATGCATTTAAAAGGTGCGAATCATTTACAACATTACGTACTAATTCAATTGATGTAATGTTCATTCGAAACGCAATTAAAGAGTACATCCGAAGGAAGCTGATCAAGTGCTGATAAAATGTGGGGATCTAGCTTGGGGAAGTTTGAAGGACAGCTACATTGATACTTGTACATGCACGTTCAGATTATGTTTTCAACCGTCGCTTAACGAGAAGAAAATACTATAAGAGCGCATTCTGGAAAATACAGTAAGTATATATTACAACATGTATTTATATCTATGTATAAGCATATAAATATAGCGAAATAATAAAGTACACAAAGAACGGCGACGTTGCACAGTTTAAGACAGTTTCAAACGTAGTAATATATAATGTTTTTATATATTGGTTCATACGCGATTCTAGACAAAATAGGCCTAGTTATTATGTTTTATGATGATAGTTATTATTTGTAAAACAATTGAGAAAAACGGTGCTTAAATCAATATTTTGTTAATTAAACAGTGCGCCACAATGATGTAAGCATATGTATTTCTGCAAGTCGTTAAATGACAGAGAGAGATACAATCCTCTTGTTCAGAAGCTTTACCAAGTTTAATGTTATTCAAACTGTTATATCGTTGAAAAGAACAATACAATGATGTTTATGTACAAAATGTTATTTACAGGTTTCATCGTACATGCATGTAAACAACAGAAAAAATAATAATATTAAACAAAAAATATCAACAAGCGTCAACGACGCGGAAAGTATGCACTTCCTCACAATATAAATGAGTAACAATTGTGGAGTGATCTATTATGTAATTCATTACGTCAGATTACACAAGCTTGCGACGTTTAAGCATTTTCATCTCTTAGTGTTCCTATTTATTTTCCAAAAGCATAAGAAAGCATAATTTTAAATCAATGATTTCGATGAATGTTCGAATTTTAATTTACGCGTTTTCTTACTAGGAAATAATATTATACGCCACTCGCGAAAATATTTTTATATGTTACCTCTCGTGAAGTAAAATTCGATCATTCAATGAATCAATAACTATCTTCTATGTATTTCTCTGTTAATAAATATATGTGCGACATGATAATACACTTGCACTATCAAATTTAACAACCACTGCGACGCTGCGAGGTGATAGTTTTCCACGCCGGATCCTCATGTCTCCAGGGAGATCAGTTACTGTCTGACCCAGACTGTGTAAATCAGTGTTATCTAGAAGAATGATCGCCTGTAAAAGAAGTATAATGGTGAAGAGGCTGATGTGGTTCCCGGGACAGGCGTTTGTCAGGAAAACATCGCAATAATTCATTTCATCAGTGTTACGCATTAGGCGTAAAGGAAAGTTGTTGGACATCGGCACACAAGAATACATAGCGCAATAAAAGCGGCTAAATGTGTTCGTACAATCAAGACACGACACATGTAGTAGTACAGACTGTCCTGCTAATGTATCAAAGTCTTTATAATTTTTTATAATGAAATTGGCAAATAAACAATAGTGCATACAACGGACAACGCGGAAAATACATAAACATAAACAATAATTCAACCAAGCAAGGTAAATACTCATACAACACATTGGTAAAAATAAACCGGTTTAAGAGCGCTCTGAACTTCAGTTATTTGTCAAATACTATGCAAGCACATAATATTGCAATTTAATGTAAGTTTATTAATTATTAAACGGTGTGGCGTAACCGTTGCGATATAACATCCATTTCTGAGACACAATAGAAAACTTCTGCCTACAAGTAAACACACTACAATTTAGTTATCGCTTATGGATAGGGTTTTGTTTACACAATGTGTATGATAAAATGTTGCTGGTGTTTTTTTTTCAGATGAACAGACAGACATCTTATTTATTTATTGATATATGTGGTTAATGTGCATCAACGAACGTTATAGCATTTCGAGGAATATGTTAACTGGATGGTTAATAAATTTCCAATAGGTACGTCATACATGTCAATGGTTTATAAGTGCGTATATGTTTTTAATCGTTCAACGTAAATGAAGCCTTTGATACAATGTGTTTTATGTCATGGTTTATATTGCACGAATTGATATATTTTCATAAAACCTGCAGAATAATCTAAGGAACATTTTCTGAGCAAATACTTGTCAAAAAGCGCTGATGCTGTTATTGAATACATGTACGTTACATTTGAATTTAGTATTTTTTATTCGTTGACAAATAAATCATTTATTTTAGAGCTTACGTCAAGATGTTATCGTTTATGATTGACGTATGTGAGTAACATCGAATAAGAAAACTCAGGATATATTGATTATGCGTAATCGGTGTGATATTGAAACGCTAAAATCTCCGATTGTTCAGTTTCAAATAGAAATTGTACTAGTATATCAAAGATGAAAGCTAACAATTCCCCGATAAGTATTGCACAAGACCACTGTTTGAAGCACATCATTAGGAACACCTTTATTATATATAATTTTGTAAACTAAACACATGTGGTTATGCTTTACCACCCAACCCACAATGCGTTGGCTTTTTTACATACATTTGAAATTCTCTCCCACGTGCTTCTTTCCGCAGCATTTATAAAATCACGAGATAGCAGCTGAACAACCTCAGTTCAACATTGAAATGCCCATGGTAAGAAACATCAGTGGTATGATACTAGATTGGTTCATTTTGAAATGAAATCACCTCTGATAATTGATCAAAGCACTTAGAACGGTCCTGATTACATATACAGTGTGCGTGTAATTGATTTGTGTTATTAACAACGTTATACGACTTCTCGCCCGCATTATTGAAACATCCTTTAGTAATATGGTATTAAATTGGTACAATTTGACATAACATCACTCTTGATAATTGAGCAACACACCAAGAGCGGTTGTGGCTCCTAACAACAGGATGTGGTCAATTGATATATTATTTAGTGTTTTACCAATATTAACGCTATGTATGAAATTCACGTGTTTAAAAAAAAAATCTACGAAAGCATTACTAACGTTTTATAATTATGTCCATTTGAATCAGTGTATATTCATTAGCGACGCATTATTTTAAGAAAATATCAGTATCAGGAGAGTTATTTTGTTTTTTAATCTATAATGTAGTTTTCTTTTTTGAATCGGTGACACACATTTTGGAAATTGTCAATTTGGCAATCAGTGAATACCTCCTTTAAGTTCTAAACAAATTGTGAAGAGTTTCTGCGGAACAAGCGCTTTATTACTTTTGAAACGTTTGTCTTTTGCTTTATGTTTAGGTGAATGTGTTTCTGACAATGAAGAAGCTTTAATCATCCTGTTTTATCCCGTCGACAGGCGTGCATTGACGAAATAAATCCCGTGGAATTTACTGTGCTTTATTTACAAACTGTGGGATAACGCAAACACGCGCGGACTAAATTTAAGTGATGTCATCTTGTTGATTTTCGTGACGCCATTGTATGTTTTTCGTAAGATTTAGTGTTTTTTCTTCCGTTTATTTTTGAAATAAAGACAGAAAACGATGGGGTAAATATAATACCAAGTAAGTGTAGAATATAAATAAGTTTATTGTCTCGGCACGAAAACGTGAACCACTCGCCAAAGCTCGTGGTTCAGGTTTTCTAAGCCTCGCTAAATAAACTTATATTTATTCAACACAAGCCTAGTATTCTCTACATTGCTATATAAATATAAATGTTTTGTACTATACCTATCCGTTCAAAGTATTTTGAAAACGTGTTTGTTTGGTTCGTTTTGTTTCTAAACAATCAAAAACGTTTGCTAAACCCAATCGAGATATCCATTTTATGAAAAAGAACCGATCCTCATTGACAAGAATATATTTTGTCTTTGTCATTTAAAAAAAAAACATTTAATAATGTGATATCTGACTTTGATGCTTAGTTTATTGTCAGTTCAGATGCTGTCCAGACAAGGGAAGTCCTTGTTTATGCAAATGAATCGTCCGTTCTGCCTTGTATACATATTTGTTTTGTTTTAGAAAAATGTAACAAATTAGCAGTAGCGCGTTATTGTAGTATAGCAATACTTTAAATATACCACAAACTATGAAGTATAAAATTGATATATAAATACATACACATGATACAAAACGCATTGCCGTTCATTCCTAGTCGATGTCAGGGTTGAAGTCATGACATATTCGAAAAAAAAAATACAATATTCTACAAACCAACCTAAAGCGAAATCCAAACTTCAAAAGGAAACAATAGACACTCATAAACAAACTTATATATACATTTAGAAAACCAACCTATTCGCTTTGGACATTTTAACTTCCATTGCAACAAATGCAAAACTGCATCTGCTTTTCAATAATATGTTTTGCTTTATATATATTTACAATATACTAGTATAGTATTGGTGTCAACATAAACCTACTAATAACACTTATTAATTTGACAGGCAATAACATGTCACAGCAACACAGCTAAATTACGTGCATAAACTGCAAAAGGATTCAAAGCATTAGCTGTTATTTATGAGAATTTGTATCGTACGTCACACGACACGGCCAATAATCAAGTGAGGCGCACAGAACTTGCAAGTATCTACCAAGTGTACCATTATGCGTATGCAATTAACAACAACAACAACAACATTTATTTCAGCAATAAAGCTTCAAAAAAGCTTCTAGCCTACAATAATGAATATACAAATGTTATATACCGCTGGTTAAGATTGCTGTAATTGTTAGCAAAGTAAGGAGGAAGCAATATATTAATCGTGCGAATGTCTATAAATACTGTGAAATGTTAGTGTTTTCATTTTAAGTGTCTCTATTACTTTAATATGGATATGTTTCTGATATATTAAAAATGATAATAAATTTTAATCAATTTAAACAATTTAAACCATTTAATAGATAATGTGAAAAAAGTACCATAATACTATACAATGTGTGTATGTAACAGATAGTATATGTATGTACAGTTGCACAATAATATGGATATGTTTCTGATATATTAAAAATGTTAATGAGTTTTAATCAATTTAAACAATTTAAACCATTTAATTGATAATGTGAGAAAAGTACCATAATACTATACAATGTGTGTATGTAACAGATAGTATATGTATGTACAGTTGCACAATAATATGGATATGTTTCTGATATATTAAAAATGTTATCAGATACTTGTATGAAAGACAAAACAAGTTACACAATAGGATGCAGCTATTTTTAATTAATTAAAAATACGAAATATACTCAAATGGAGTTAACATAATAAATGGAATAAAATACTTCATTAATGAGCAAACATGTTTTTTCAGACTTAACTCGCTATACGCTTATTGTAGGGTATTAATCCTTAGGGTAGCTCCTATTTACGAAAGCAAAACAATAGGTGCCGTTAAGGAACATAGTAAGTAAGAGTACATTAATACATTAATACTTTAAAAAAGTGATCTCCCTTTATAACAGCGCCTATGACCAAAAACGAAACAATAGGGGCTATAAGGGGACACCAAAGGTATATAAAAATATACTTAAAACAGACAAAAATATACTAATAAACAAAATGTAGCATATATCAAGTTTTTATTTAATAATAAACAAGAGGAGTATTATGGTAAGTCTATACTTCTATGAAGAATAATTTAGTGATTTCGTGATGAGTAAAATCAATGAACGATTAATCACTAATAAGTTCTTCCCTTAAATTGTTTGCATAGTATATATATTTTGCTATGTTTTGTAGATCATTTTTATTTGTTGTGGACATGAGAATCTTAAATTTTGTTATCGTTGGCCATCTGCAATAGTAAGGTTTGAAGTATTTCCTTCTTAGGTGAGAATATAAAGGACACGTTAGCATAAAATGATATTCGTTTTCTATTAGATGTGAATTACATATTTTGCATTTTCTGTCTGCTCTATTTATACTATAATAACGTCCTTGTTCAATTTCTAGGTTGTGTGATGATATTCTGAATTTACTTAACGCTATTTTATATTTATTTTGTTTTATTATGTGTAAGTATGGTTCGAATTCAAAACTACTTTTAAATGTGCAATACGTGCTTAGCCTACCAGATTGATTAATATTACTTTGCCATTCCTGCTTGAATTGATCTAATATCCTGAGTTTTATGTTATCTAATGATGGTGTAACAGTGCTTTGGTTTATCCATACCTCTGCAAGGCCCATTTGTTCCAACATTTCTTTTATTTGAGATGCCCAGTTATTTTGATTGTAATTTACTCCATTTTCTGCGTCTGTTTTTAGCATAAGATATACCTTTTTTATTATGGTGTTTTCATGCGAATTTATAATTTTTATCCAGTATCGAAACATAATAATTTTTCGGTATTCTGCCAAGTTCGCCATACAGGCCCATAAGGTTAGTTGATGTTTTTACGCATAGTAATTTTCTTAAAAATTTTGAATGGATTTGCTCAATGTCTTTTGCCTTATGTTGACCCCATACTTCAGCGGAATAGTTTAGAATTGGAGATATTAATACGTCAAATAATTTTATTTTTTCTCGTGTTTGAAATTCATACTGATTGAAAACGGAAAAAAGTTTATGCATGGTTCTTGATGCGTGTTCTGAGATGCACTTTTGAGTTCTGTTCCAGCTTCCGTTTTTGAAAAAATAGACCCCTAAATATTTGAAGGATGAGACCACCTCGAGCTTTTCGTTATATAGGAAGATATCAATATTTGTGTATCTTGTACTTTTTTCAAATATCATTATTTTTGTTTTTGCTGTGTTTATTTTCAATTTCCATGTGTTGCAGTATACCTCGATATCGTTTAACATGGATTGTAACGCTTTGTGTGATGTTGCGAATAAAACCTGATCGTCCGCGTAAAGTATCAGAAATAATTTTAGTTCACTGATTGAAAATACATCGTTAATATTCGAGTTAATATTACTTAAAATATCGTTTACGAATACCATAAACAATAGAGATGATCCACAGTCGCCCTGTTTTACTCCTTGGTGTGAGTATATGATGTCTGATACTTCGTTATTGTGTTTTACTACGGATCTGACAGTGGAATACATGGCTTTAATGGCGTTTATCATTTTGGTGCTTATATTATGTGAGACAAGTTTATGCCATAAGAACGGAAGATTAATTTTATCATAACAACTCCCTCATAACAAGACAGAATACAATAATATGTTCAGTTATTCAGTGTTGCCATTTGTATTATTTATACTTCAATTCAAGTTTTTTCTACACCTTGGTGCTAAACAACAATGACCAAAACAGTTTATGTTTTTATCTTAGATGATATTTAGTTCAGATACTAGTCATTTATAAAAATCATTTATAAAAACAACACCTAATATACATAACCTGTTAATTTCCTTGGTGCTAACATCTTCCATTATACAGCGAACATAGAGCACGATATGAGGCCGTATTTTATTTAATGCCGTTTTCCTAACATCATCGCCTCCCTCTGGATATCGACGATAACACCTAATAAGTATGTGTTGATATACTTATTATTTTTACATCGTGCAATACAACATTATGTGCACGTGCGTGAGGGCGATAGAGATGAAACGAAATCTGATGATCAAAACACTTCATGTTAACCGTTATCAGGCTTGTTATTTGATTTCCCAAATTTCTTGATATACGTGGATAAACCTTTTATGATATTGGTTCTGGTTTCGTAGATGCTCATCACGTGGAAATTATTGACCAATTAATCGTTGCATTAAATCATGATGAATTAAAACTATTTGAAAAAAAAGAAATGCAGTAAAATGTTGACACGGAAGTTATCATAGATGGTTAATGCTCGTTTTTATTTCATCAACACAATAGCATGTTGCTTTGTTTTGTTATTGCATTACAATGCGTCATACTATAATGTCGCTTATTGAGGATACATGAACACGTTGCTAGTAATTTGTAATTTTTAAGGTAAACCATTTAAAAGTAACTCATACAATGCAGCCGTCATTGCTGAGATTCTTTCATTAGAAATAAACATTAAGCTTCATAACAAACTATTTGTTGTAAGCTCCATATTCATAAATTGTTGCATGATTGTGCATGTATGTATTTAATAAATTGTTGCATGATTGTGCATGTATGTATTTAATGTTTTTAATTGTTGAGCTGAGATCATTCGGATGCATTTGTTATCGGTCTATAAAACTGGTTACCGTTTTTTGTAAAATACTAGCGTCTGAACGCACTAAAGTTTAATGGCATCTTGCAGTGCGTATAAGTATTAGTTTAATGAATTTATTGGATATTTTAATGGAAATTAACGGTTTTCTATCAACCCACAATGTTATAGGTCCGCGTTTGTTACATAAAGTCACCATACACCCGATGTAAAACCAAATTTGCAACATATTTATGACCGATATTTATGAACAGTCTTAGAAAGATTGTTCCTTCACAAGATCAGAAATAAATAACGTAAATAATCTTTAGATATGTGAATTTTAGTCATCGAATTAAAAAATGCGTTAGTGCGTTTAAATACATTGTAGGAACTTACTTATCTTAATATGAACTAAACGCTGATAATAAACTAAGCGATACAATTTTACTGCTGTTTATAAAAATCGGGTTTGAGTTTTTTCCTCTCAGAATTCCCTTTTTTAACTCTAAAAAACATTAAGGACCAAATGTATGATAATACACACAGCTGAAATGAAAACTAGGAATATTCCAAAACATTAGATGAAAATACTACCCGAACAAAAATATTCAGTAAATAGTTTCGCTCCAGTCAAACAGTTGCAAACAGACACGCTAGATATGATATTTGGTGTCTTGGACGTAGTAACATACTTTCTGTGTCATATTCAATGTATATATCATGTCTCTTGGCCTATTAAATCAGCCATAGAAATAGATAATAGAAATAAACTTTACCTTTTTGGTCTTCTTCCTCTTCTCTATATTAGTTTGTTCATTTTCCTTTTCATTTATTAATAAATTCGTCCATTCTGTCATTCGTTCGTCGATTTCATAAATTTAATTTCAATTCTTCTTGTGTCGAATGTAAGTAATGTACATTGTTCAAACAGAAATAGCTGAGTATTATATACATCTATGCAATTCAAAGTTATTTATACATGTTCCACTTTCCTGTTACGTTTTTTCATATGGTTTGCATTATAAACTGGCCAAAGAATCATTGAAACTACAACGTCTTTATAATCGATATAAATATACAAATGTGTATTGAGTACTAATCCTCAATAAAAGCAAATGTAATTCACAACAGATATGCATACACTTCACCAGGAATGCAGAGAAGTTTCAAAACAGGAACCGGTAGTCATTTGAACATTGTAATATTGGTTTGTTTTAAAAACTATATGCTTAATTGTTAGGAATCGGCGATTCTGATTGCATCAGTCCATAGTTAGAATGTTGAAAGCAGAGCTAGGAATAGCACAATGGTTATATCAACAATACGAAGTAGGTAGGCATGTGAATTCGTCTATTTAAAGAAAAAATATCCGCGTTTCTTGTAATTGTTTTGCGTTTAATTTTATGATTTTTTTTTAATCAAGTTATTTAATAGCCGGCAACCATAAATAAGATGTGTTTACGTAATTTGTGGATGATGTTTAATTGGTCGATTTTTGGAATATCTGTACATGGTCACACGTGTTGTCTGTAAATTTACAGTAACGAAATCTGTACTAATAGTACACATGGAGTCGTACAAGATACTAATGGTATTTGACATACATTCACCGTCAGGTCACCTTGTAATAGTAAAAATACGTGATGTTCATGAACAGAAAATGTACGCTTTCTAAAACACATCATGCATGTGCCTGATACAACAACATTTAGTTATATCGTTCTACGTGGGAGTAATAATCACATTACAAAACAACTTAAGCTTATGATTATGTCCTCTGACAGAAGAGCGAAACAAGCTTATATTGTAAACACATATCAAACACTTGCATCAACAGTAGATTTACTATATAAGAAAAACACATCACATAGCTTCTATGTGCGGCATTTCTTAGCGTAAATCTAGAACTAAGATAACAAAATTTGCAAATCGTTGGATGTGTTAGTGTAGTTTGGGATAGTCTTATTTTGAACATGAAAATAGTACAATGGAGATGGCTGCCATAAATAATAAATTTAAAACAAGGATTGTTAAAAAATGTCTAAAATGTTACATGAATCCGTATAAATCTGATATTACTAGAGTACACAATATGTATATGGATTGAATATGACAGCAGATTGCTAATACCAGTTCAGCAATGGACTGTTTGTGTTTGAATCTTCCAGTTTCCTGTTGTGCGTATTGCGAATACATGATTTATATGTTGTCTTATGTTTTATTCTGTATTTCGCTTAAAACAACAACGATTTGTTATTGGGTCAACAAACAACTATTAAACATTTCTATAATAAGACGTCAAAAGTCACGCCACATACGTAACGATGTCTTCTTTTGACACAACATGTAGATACTTAGGGATTCAAAAATGGGTGGTGTGATGAATAAAAACAAGTAATATCCTTTTCTTATTTAAAAGATTCTTATGCTTACTGTTTTTGTTTTATAGGGGTAGCTCAACGACACGCTAACAGCAATAACTAATGTACCATTATACACCAGCACAATCAGTGTTATAATTGAGTGATTAATAGGGATTAATAGTCCGTCTTAATTTGAAACAATTGTACAGTACGTCGATAAAAAAAATCGCGAACACCCATATTTTATTTGGATTTGAATTAAGGTATATTGTTCAAACAAATGTATTATATTATTGACGGGCTGTTCGTTGTTTTATTACAATGAAAATCATTTGATCATAGTTCACATACCTAACAGTACCAAGTTTGACAATTTGGTAGTTTTTGAAACACTAGTTATGTGTTTATGTATTCTTTGACATGGCCCTATTTGCAGTGTCTTACAATTCCACGGAAGAATATAACGTTACCATTTAAATCTAAACATAAATAAAGCAAATTGTTTTGTCAGGTCAACATGAACTAAATGCACTATAAAACAACAAGGTGCTTGCACAGCGGCTGTGATTAATACCCTCTACGACCTCGATCTGGAGAAAAAATTCTACAACTTTGTGTTAAAACTTAAATATTGGCATTTGCGATCAATATATCTTGGTACTTAATTTAAGTTAGAAGTATATAATCGACAAACAGTTTTCAATTATGCTATAGTTATAAGCAAAGTATATAATTATTGGCATAACTAAATCAAATGACTCGGAGTATTACGGTTATAAATAACAATATGCTTATATCTTAACAATGTCAAAGCCCTTGCAATTATATGTAGACATCTACAGGTAGCTTGAATGTTTGAAATTGGTGTTATATTTTAAACAATAATACATAAAATCATAAACTGATTTTTGTATTTACCTATTATGGAAGTTAATATTGTCGAATGTATAATCTGGATTTTAGTGCCAACAACTTTAAAATAAGCAAAAACATATAAAAAGTATATATCCTTAAACATAGAATGATTGCCTCAAATTAGTAATGTTGGTGAAACATTGATTATTTCAGGACATAGAATTAACAACCTTCATGTTTATAATACAAAGTACAAAATGGCTAATGTCATACAGGGAAAACTAGTTCATTGTTCAGTGTAACATCGTTATCATTATTGGTTTCTGTATAAACTGCTTATCTAATTAGAAGATGCTTCAAACTGTCTCCGAGAAAATCCCTCAAGAATATACATTGGTGATATAATTAATACGATAAGGAGTGTCGAAGGAATCCTAAATAAGTGAACATTATTTTAGTCTTTACAAACATAAGGTTGTTGTAAAATACCTAACAATTATGGCGCCTATCAAATTCATTTTCCGAGTTAAACATTGAACCTGTATATTTAAACGTTTAAAAAATGTCTTAATTTAACATCATTGCATTACAAGTGTTTTAATGGCACTAAAATTAACTGTTTATTTTGCAATTATATTTTGCAATTTATGCCGAGTACGCTTACCAAAAAATACTTCTGTGATATTTATTCATGTTATCAGAACGATAGTTATATTAAGCTAAGAACGAAATAAAGCAATCACTTAAAGCCTGTCTGCGACGTTGTCTGTTTTGGCGCCATCACCTGCAAATAACATTATGTTGCAGTAAACAAAGGACGGATATACACAGACCGTTTAAGAAGAAGAAAATTATGATGCATCATATTGCCGGGTTTCAGCTAATCGCGGAAGAGAAGCAGTTGTAGGTTCAAACAACTTAAACATATATTTGACAGTATATATTTAGGAGAATAATAGACCTTCATATTTTAAATCTGCGAGAACGTTAACACTAACCAATACTGGATTTCTTGTTGCATAAGAGTGGCTTGAAATTAATATGCAAATGACATTACTGATAAATGACATGGGCCAAAATTGCGAATGTGTTCAAATTGTTGAAGGGCTAGTCCAAAGTTTGGGGATAGGTTCCAACGCCGAATCCTCCTGTCTCCAGGGAGATCAGTTACTGTCTGACCTAAAATGTTATCTAGAAGAATGATCGCCTTAAATGGTGAATAGGCTGGTGTGGTTCCTGGGATAGGCGTTTGTCAGAAAAGCATTGCGATAATACATTTTTCATCAATTTTACGCACGAGCCGTGACTGCAATTTACTTGACACTAGCAGAAAAGAAAACATAGCGCGATGTAAGTGGTAAATTGTGTTTGTACAATCTCACTAAAGTGCACGATCCTACAGGAAGATTCAGTGACGGCCATATGAATTAAGTCTTCTCGAAAACCCGGAATTTTCACAAATTTATCTCTATCTCAGTCAATAATATGATTCCTTACCAGAATGTCGTTTAAATTGACGACCAAGCTTGCTACTGTCTATGTATGACATAGAAATGTTGCACATAAAAATATTTGCACACGATGCGAAAATGGTGAGCACGTGGTTAACATATGAATGTATCATAACTGCACGATGCGATCGCAACTAAATAGTAAACTTTTTAAGGTTAAATATAGCTTATAGTTGGTAAGAACATGACTTCTTACTGGTCGACCTCAGATTATAATCTGTAGCGTATTTCAAAGTAAGATTTTAATCAGATTGGTCATTTTACAGTCCTGACGTAACACGACTTTCATAATTCGTGAAATTTACATGGTAAAAGTAGTTTTATTTGCAAAGTAAGTACTAGCGTAACATTTTCTGGCAAGGCTTAAAAACATTAACACTAATACTAAATAGTAAATGGTAAATGGTACTAATACTAAATATATATGAACCTGTATTGATTCAGCGATGTAATAAAACGGATTATGTTTATGATGATAAACATAATAAATCCAAAACCACTAACCAACAAAAACATATTTCCTATCATTATTGTTGGAATCAAAATGAGGTTGTTTTTTTTTGCTAAATCCTGAATTATTTATTTAATGTTTAATATTATGAGAACTCATCTATTTTGCCAAATTGAATTTCATGTTGCATAACTAGACTAATCTCAGAGCATTATCGGATAAAAGAGTTCAGAAACTAAGTCTCTGATATTGTTATTGAATATGTGAAATTCGATTTCACAACGTTTTTATTCATAGCAATCATTAATTTTAGAGCTGACGTCAAGATGATATCATTTATGATTGATGAATGTGAGTAACTCGACAAAGAATGCTCCTGATATATTTGACGGCGGATGCGTAGATGATGGAATATTCACGCGCCGTAATTTTCTCCGACTCCACAGTGCCAAAGTGTATATCTGCGAAAAAAAAATAGGTCATTGTAATTGCTACCTGTGTGTACTTCTAAACCGACATAATATGCATATTGATGTGAAATGTTTTGTATTTTATATATTTGACATTAATGTTGGTTAATGATTTAGTGAGACGAAAAGACAGATGAGAGAAAATGTCAACATCCAAATGTATGGCGAATACCAGAAGTACCAAATACTATTGATTTCAATGGCAGCTGGTACTTTCTGGTTGCCATCCTTCTATGTGTGGTTATGTCTTGCCACGATACCACAATAAGAAATCAACGATATTGTTATCGAATACACGCAAACAACTTTAAAACATGTTATTCAAATAAAAAAATATTTAAAAACTTACATCAATATTCTATCATTCTATGATTTAAATTTGAAAATTGAATTGAAAACGAACGCTTTTGATAAATTGACGGCTTAAGCCTCAATGTCGTGTTATAATTAGAACGTCTTACTATTTTCCGATTTGACATTTCCCAATTAGAAAGTATATATCCGAAATGAAAACGATGTCATGGTCGTAGCTACACCATGCGAATGCGTCAATTAAACTTTTTATTAGTACGCATATATTTTCATTTACTTGTATTGGATCTAAAATGAAGGTGATTCAACACATGATATTTATTACCAGACACCACAAATATCAACAAACACGCATTTCACACACACTCAGTTCAAAGCAAACCATTCGGCATGTATTTTATTATGTATAACTGTTTGCAAATTATGTTACCCTCAATATATTGGCTTGTTTGTCGATACATGCGTAAGCATTCCTTCTGTGTGCTTCTATGGCATCAATTATAATGTCACGATATATAACCGAGATATGTGCATCTTCATTTATTGCACTGCGGTTGAAATGTGTTAGCGGTACGACGTTAAATTGCTACAATTTCATACAAGATCATTTTCTCCTTGATGGATTCAAACACTTAGAATAGTAATTACTGCTTACAAAAGTATTTGTTCAATTGCTATCAGTCATTGACCACATCAGAATATATATCAGCACAAACTTTCAGTTGAATCTAACTAGGCTATAAACGCATTTACCGTAGGAAGACATCCAATTATTCAAATCTCTAGACTGTCAGTTAACAGATCGCAAAGTAAGGTGCGTACACACGTGAGGTATAATTTGGGTAATTTTATATAGATTGTTATATATATGGCATCAGTGCCAAAGGTAATGTGTAAATGCTATAGAATGTCGATGCAACCTCAGTAATGTTTTACACTTTTCTCGTACGTGTAGATATAGAAGAGATTAGTTGTTTGTTGTTTATAGATGTCATACCCAATGAGAGTACCAAATCAACCACCGGGCTGAGCGATTTTGCTCTCTATGCCGAGTAAGTTTATAATTTTAACATAGCAAATTTCTGAAATAAATTTTTACAACCATTATGGACAGTAAATAAATCACGTTTATACAGGGTCAAAGAAAAGGCTTTGGACAGTCTGATATTGTTTCAGGTAATTAATGGCACGACTAGTTTCACTATTAATCAATTGTTTCTGCTGAAGTGTTTGAATAGCTGTTTCACGTACATGTTCTTATTTTGTCTTATTAAGCAACATCCAAGTATGCGTTGATAATATAAAATATATTTGTTACAGGAAATTGACACAAATTATATTTGGGTTGCATACATTTTATAGAATACAAATGTATTGTTGCGTATATGTTTAAGTGTGAAAACACTAACACTCACTAACTGATAAACGTTTGGTCGATAAGATAAATGTGTGCATGTGATATTATTCAAAAGGGATGGCAACTAAAGAACCATAATAACTATCTTAATAAAAAGGATGTATGAATGCATGAATTTGAAAGTGCTTCTTCAAAAAATAAATGATTGTAAAACGTTCGTCGTTATATTAATTTTCAGATACATCTGTTACACACAATAATTATACAAACTCCACTTCACGATAATTTTGGTGGTGTGTGATATACTTGTTACGGAAACGGGTTCGTTTCTATCCTCTCTATCAAGCGCATGTTGTTAAAACCAATACATGTAGTCTTTCTGTGAAAGAGGACACACCCTTATTGGTAAGATTCTAATGTCATATTCCGTTTATAAACGACATTTTATTACGATATTTGACGTTGGTTTGGTTTATATTTAGTTCAGTTATTATCCAGACACGGTCGTTCAGTGTTTATGCAAATGAAAATTTGGTAAAATGAAAACTACCATCATTTTTTCACTGTATCTTCATTTATATTTTAGTACAAACATAATACAAAGCGCCGCACTTAATTAAATTTCCTGAACTGAATCATTTATTGTATCACATAATTATACGAAATGACGTTAAGATATAAAGGGATAAACAGTGTATCAACAACTTTTGTCACACACAGACCATAATGGTGTATAGAAGCACAGCTATTTTTCGAAAAGGCCTCGTAGATATTACTGTCCATGGTGCAATTGTATAACAATGTGGATAATTGAATAAAGGCGAACAAAAGCGAACACGTATCTACCATGTGCAACACTATACATCTTCAATTAAGAACCCTCTCAACAAATTAATGCAATCAAACAATTTTAAGATACCATTTTGTCGAGTTTAATATGCAATTAAAACAGACCATACTATATACTAAATACGTCAAGATGCCAAAATTTGCGGTAAATATTACATCGTACATAAAGTACTAGAAGAAATAATGTTTCTTTCAATGCCGTTTTCCCAAAAGCATCACCTATTTATGTATAGGGACGATAACATCTACCTGTTACATACTTGATTTATCTGATAACACATATTCGTTACATAGTGTTTTGCAATGAGTACGTGTGCGGGGGGGGGGGGAGAGTGGGGGGCACACGATTTTGGTTAACCAAAATGTGACTGTTAAAACGAATACATTGTTATTGCAATTTAGGTTTATTAATAAAGGACGGGTCAAAAACGTGCTAATATCAGTGCTGGTTCGTTACATAGGCAAGTGTAAAATACGAGTTGACCAATTGTTCCTTTTGCATACAGACCCCTATTAAAACGTAAACAACGAATGCAAAATATAATTTATGAAGAAAATTGTATTAACATGTTCTCAATGAAAAGGAAAAAAATAAATAAATGTACTTGATTCAATTATATTTAATTATTGTGTTGTTGTGTTGTAATGTGTTTTGTTGAATTGAGTTGAGTTGATTTATGTTGCGTTGTGTTGAGTTGAGTTGTGTTGTCGTGTGTTGCGTTGCGGTTTGTTGCGTTGCGTTGTGATGTTCGGTGCGATGCGGTGCGGCGGTATGCTGCTCTGTGCTACGTTGCGTGGAATTGAGTTGCATAACATGGCGTTGTATTATGTTGTTATCAAATTGTATTGAATATAGAGAATACATTGTTGGTGCCGGGATGGAGAAAGCTAATCCGATGAGGCTTAGAAAATGAAAATAGGGTGAGCTTTTTCTACTCAATTGCATTTTATAAGTACATTAATTAAAGGTTCAGCTTATCAAGTGTTTTGAAATGGAATGGAAGGAAGATGTTGTTTACACCTCGATTACGCCATACATGTGCGGATTCACAGCTAATCATGGAAGCTAGAATCTATGTAAAACTAGACAACACGACGTTTTTATCGATGAAAAACTCGGTGAGTACAGGTTAATTTCATTTTTATGCCATGTCATTCTGGACTATGTTGTTATTCGGCGCGTAAGAATACACTATTAACTGGATAAACCTTGCCACTTCCTGTCGACTGGAGATAGGAACATTTATCCGGGCACCTCTTTATTAGGTCACTGTTGCAGGTAGAAACGAGATAAAAATAGCTATTGTGTTAAGATAACAGTATGTAATGTTTATACTACAGGTTGTAGCACTTAACTGAGCATGATATTGTCGAGTGTTTTTTAAATCATAAGCATTTAATCAAACCGGTTGCCATTGACAATGTATTAACACTGAATAACATTGAAACCAATTTAAGACTAAATTATTATATGAATCCCTATGAAGCGGATATTACTAGGGCATACGATATGCATAGGGCTTCAAAATGTTTACTAATTGCAAATACTAGCTTTGACATGGGCTGCTCGTGTTTAATCAGTGGATAAAGTGATTTCCCGAGTTTGTGGTTTTCTTTTTCTTGTTTGGATGTTAATTTTTGCTGTTTTTGTTGTTTTGTACTTTCCTTTTTTACGTTTATTTACACCAACAAAGTCTCCAATATTAACACGCGGTTTAGCAATACTATTAATAACAAAAATTAATTGTAGTTAAATTAACATGTGTGCCAATAAACCGTGACTTAAGTTAAATATACACATTTACACTAATTAACCTCTTAACCACACTTCACGTAAATAGTAATTATTTTCAACACAAATATGATTTTGTTTAGAAATATCTCTGCGTTACATCTTGTTAATCTAATAAAATGGATGTGTGTGATGGAAATTATCAAGTTTCTTTTTATATTGCCATTTACTTAACTATATTACCAACGTGCTTTTACTTCTGCCTGTCAAGCGGTCAAACCAACGAGAAATGCGTTTTCGAACAAAAAGCACCAACGCCATTACAATGCTAACGTTAACCATTCTTTGAATTTGAAACCATTGCACTTCATGTTTATGTGCTATCGCACACAAACACTTTTCTTTGGATCTAAATTTACGTGTATTGTTAATAATAAATCAATCATACTGTCGACGGACAATACATTTATCTAACACATAGCAAAACGTTTGATCATTGTTAAATAAAATTAATGTGCTGACAATACCAATGTCGATTAGACATTTGATACCTTGCTATTCGAATTACACTCTATTGAAATTTCACAGAAATAGCTATTTTGCACTGTCTGACAATTCGGTGGGGAATACAACCGTTATGATATACATCTACACAACCATAAAGCAAATTTACACGATTAACACGAACAGGTTTATAATACTATTTAAATAAGTGTAATCAAAACAACAAGATATCTGGGCACACTTGACAACCTTCTTTGAACTGAGTAAAATTAAGCAACTGTCTGTTTAATAATAAATATTGGCCTGTGTGACCTGCATTGTTTGGTAATCAAATAATGTAGAACTATATATTTGATAAACATTTATTATCCAGCATTAAATCAACTTTTACAATTTTATAATAACATTTTTTATGGAATCGTGGCAGATTTAAATACGGCTAGCTGATATTTCATTTACTGCAACAACAATCCAAGCATATCCGTATTAATTAAAGGCGTGTTATTGCTCGAAATCGTAAATATTATGCAATTTCTACAGCAAAATGGCTCTGGGGCTTGATGTCTTTCGCTATGTTATTGCAAGATGCTAATGTCCAGTGATGCTAAGTGCATTTACGAGTATGAATGGTGAACATTCGATAAAATATATTGTCTGTGAAAACAGTATCAACACTACAACGACATATAAGGTCATATACGAACATAAAAACTATTGATATGGATTACGATCGACCAATTCTCCGACCACAGACGGACAGGAATAGATTCCATGAAAATGTTAACGTCAAATGATGATGTCTAATCTGTTACTGCAATTGATTTATTTTTTAAGCGAGCGTAAGCCTTGTTAATAACACATCTTCATTTACATTGTCAATGCTTTAAATCATTATGGGCTTACGCCTGTATGACGCCTAAGTGCTTATATAATTGTTTTATTCTAACTATTCCGATCACCTCTGTGAGCAATAATTAATATATTTTTCATTTCAATAGTGGTTAATATCGGAATACTTAGTTTTGCTAAAGATCTACATTTTTGCTAATTCAATACTTAAATGAATACTTTGCTCGTTGATTGTTATACACATGTATATTTTAATTCATGTCAACACCAGTTTGAGTTGTTTGTTATGAAAACACATCACGAGAACATTTAGGTGTGTTATAGTATATAATTATGTGTTTTCTGCTACCGTAAGATCAACGCTTTCACGCAGATTTAGTCACGTACGTTCACCCATTCTCGATATTCAGTTAATTCTAATCTCACAAGGTAAATAGAAAAAGGGCAGAGACTTCGATTTTCGATTACAACATTTTCTGTACGTATTTGAAGACTGTGAAATTCTAATTTACAATTGATCACGCACGAGTGTGTTACATGTACATGTAAATGACCACTCAAATATTTAAATATTCCAAAACGTATAATTTACCAGTTGTAATAAATACAACAGTTTAGTGTGGTAGTCGTACAAACGATTCTTCAACGTAAGTCCTGTAACGTGTTGTGTGTAGAGAAACATATTACGACACTATTGTTTTGTTACGTATATATGTAGTATCACACGACTTTGTCTATAAAATATATAAAATATCTATAAAAATTGACAATTTCAGGTCAAATATATATAACCAAGCAAACTGTTCTGAACAGTTTATTAGTATCAGTTGGTTGTGTTATTTCACGAATTTGTGTCAATCATTTTATTTATCAATGCACAACGTTATGGTGTTCAGACGATATCTTTATGAGAATGGCAATTAATTGCGATCACTAATTCGCAATCTCTAATATGCCCATTCGCTATTTCTTTGTTTGTTGTGTTTATTCAAGCTGAACTATTGATAATAAAACTAAATCAGACGCCTTCTGATACGGATTGTACAAATCGTGCCTATTGTATTACATCTATATATAGCGATATCACCATTATTTGCTGAAAGTAAACACGAATGAAGTGCCTTTGATGCAGCTATCGACCGTGCTCGATAATCAAGTGATCGCTGTTTAAGTGCACAGCTAATCTCTTTAAATGACGGCGCACAAAATAGGTATCATTTTTTATGAAACCCATAAATCATCTATTCATAACCAAGTGAATGAATGGTGGTCATGACTCCACTGTGTACATAGTGAGTTGAACATTCATTAAGAGTTCAATGTTCAAAACAACAATTAAATGGCCTATGACGTAAGTCAAGTATGCTGTTTAGAGATCTGTCTTTACAGACGAGATCAAGTGAGTTATTATTAATACAATGTGAATGCATTATTGATAAATTGTATAATACAATTGATAAAACGGTAATGATTTAATTCATACACACAATTGATTTTATTCACGCGAACATATATAAGTCAGTGACGTCAAAGCATCAATATGTTCTTTAAAAGGTATCGTAATTAAACGCAACGTATACTATATATATACAGTCATTTTACATAATATAACTAATCAAATGCATATGGAACGTCTTTACATGATATATTGGGATGTTGTTTGCTGCAATTCTTAAAAGGCAACTCCATTTAGTGAACATCACCTGCATGTATTCAAAGCCCACATGTCCAGTTCCCAATCTTGATCCAATATCACATCTTCAATTAATATATACATTTTAACAGCTAACATAGATAAATATAATACGATCGTTGCCATGTTTCATGAACCTGTTAAGATAATTAAACATTATCTACATGGAACAAATTAACTTAGTAAAAGCAGCATTAACAGCAGCACTAGTAGCATTATCATCGTCATCAGTAGTAACAGTTGTTGTAGCAACAGCAGCAGCAGCGGTAGTAGTAGCAATAGTAGCAACAGTAGTGATAGTAGTAGTAGTAGTAGTAGTAGTAGTAGTAGTAGTAGTAGTAGTAGTAGTAGTAGTAGTAGTAGTAGTAGTAGTAGTAGTAGTAGTGGTGGTGGCACTGATATATATATTGTAATACTCGTATTCAGTGTAAATAAGAAACAGCCATACAGTAAAATGTTCGCGTGCTGTCATTGGCCTTTGAATGTCATTTAATATATGTCTTCATTGAATCCAAACATCTTAAATACCACAGGTCAATGTAGAAATGGAATTGTCAGGAAGTTGATTGCTAGGTTATTGTTCACATACACAAATGTATGGAAGATAATCCTGTCGATTATACGGTTGAAATAGTGAAATTGATAGAAACTCGTTACGTGGGAGTTTATGATGTATGCGTATGACAATCAGTTGAAAAGTGCCAATGAAAAAAGTAACTATGATATTTTCGCAAAGGGACTAACATTTCACCAGTCAATTTCGAATATGCCCAACAAATCTCCATCACAAAGACAAATGTTTGAAAGTTCATAATACTCTAATTCTTGAATTCGCGATGGTGAATGCCTGTTTTTTGTCAGCGATGGCAATGAATAGGTAAACATAATACTTTAATTCTGCCAGTGTCTAATTACAATTTTTTACCAATTATGTTTTGTATGTCAAAACTCATATATGTTTCATGTTGTGGTTCTAAAATGATAACCCTTGTAGACATATAAATCCTTTCTATGACCGGAATGTCCGTATGACCGGGGTGTTCGAATATTATTTTTTATGCAATTATAACTGCAAGTATTTACTAAACTCAATTTGTAAGTATGAACTTAGTTTTCTTAGCGCCATCATTCGGTGAGAATGAAATTTCGCAGACTTCATACGTCACATTGAATCCTTCAACATACTGAAATTTGTAATCCCTTATCAATAACTTACACCAAGGTCATACACTATAGATGCAAGGCTGGAGCTTTCTGTAATTTGAACTTATGTATATCTATTTCCTATGGAATGTGGTGGTGTGTTAGTCTCGTATTGGAAATTTTATGTTAAAAGAGGTTAAAGAAACTGTTAAACGATTATGCTTATGGTGTGTTCTAACATGTAGTTGTGTTGTGTTTGTAATGTGCTCTTATTTGTGTTGTGTTTATGGTGTGCTCTTTTTTAAGTTGTTACTTTGAAGAATTTATATTAGTGTCTTAGAATGGTATTGTTATTGCAAAATCTGAATCTAGGCTATATGATTTACACTCCATTCTAGCACGGCACTCGGCTAGTCTTAGACAAAGAATGAAATCAATTACAGTGAAACCTGTCCAAACCTAACCATCTGAAAACCGAATCACTGTCTAAGCCAAACGGATGTTTCGGTCCCTGATTGTTTCCTTCTGATCTTATATAGCAAAACACTTCAATAAGCTGAACCCTGTGTAAACCGAAAACCAAACGATTTTTATCGCACAGTTGATCACATTGAACAGTAAAAACCCTAAATAAACCAAACGGCTATGTTCAGTCTTGTTTCTCTTGGCTTCACCCACTAGGTGTTAACCGTATTATTGTTATCTTAACTGACATCTGAGCCGCTTAATTGGACTGATAGCTGAGGGTATTAATTAGACCGTGAGAGGGTAATCTCAAAAACAGGTATCGCGCAACATTATTTCTTTTCTTTGCAGGCTACGAGTCAGAAATCAAAACCTGAAAGGATCCTTCTTCAAAACAGCAAAAATCACTTATATTTTCTTACCTTTCATTTATTAAAGATAATGCATTTCATGTGTATTATATGGTGTATGACAAGTGATTTATTACAATTACAATTTTAAAAAATCAATTTATTAAAAATGTTAACCCGTGTTTCGTTATTTAATTGTATGTAACCGAAATATTCACCTTGGTGTCCTGGAATAAGACCACTAAATTAATGCGCTACATCGGTTATTTTTGACTCGTTGCGAAAGTGTTATATCTTGTTACTGATTTTTATTCTGTATATTTTGACAACAAATTACTGCAATGTTTTTATTCTAAACTGCATTCAGGAAAACTGAGAGCACGCATAGCATGACCTACATTTGACTCAGTAGGCTACAAATCACTAACAATTGATGTTCGTTACCACTATGCGTCATCCTTTATTCTGCTTCGCTCGTTGCAGATTGACTTGTTCACTGGCATGAACAGGACGTTTGAAAATACCACCGTGTGAAAACACATTCGTGTTAATAATACAATGTTATGTGGTTGTTTCAAAACTTTATAACATAAGAAAAACATAAATTATGCTCTATACTCTCGAATCATATCGGTTAACGATAAACCTTTTACACAAAAAATGGTGTTTGAAACATATGCATTTTTATTTATTGTAAATTGTGTTTTAATGAGCCGCCATATCCCTTTATTTACAATGTTTATAGCAATATTGAATAATATTACATGAAATATACTAAAGTGTGTGCGTTAGTACATTTCCGTGTACATTTATGTTGAATGTCATACACATTAATTTGAAATAAATTTAAAAAAAATTATAAGAAAGCCTGTGTAAACCGAACGATCTGTCCGCTTCGCGCTCGTGAGTTAATTCCTACGCATCTGGACTCTTTACTGTGGCTTATTTGACAACAAACTATGATAAAAAAATATTATTTGTAATATAATTATGTAATTATTTGGGTTATTTGACAACAAACTATGATAAAACAATATTACTTGTAATATAAAAGTTTTGCGTTCCACGACCATTATAATATATGTGTTATATAAGAGTCTAACAATTAAAACAAGTGACTTTATATGTTCGACATTTTTCTGTGTATTTATCATTAACGATTTACATATAAAGTACATTTGTTCTAAGCTGCATTAGAAAACAAATAGAGAACACATGCCAAGATCACAATATATTAAAGCAATAGATTATCCCAATACGTTTCTTTAACGATGTAAGAAACACCCTAATAAATACAACTTCAATTTCTTATTCCGTCCAATCAACGAGACGTTTACAATCGAATTGTCCATCGTATTTACATCGATCAGAATTACTTAATTGCACTAATAAGACAGTTTTCAGAATGTGTATTCGTCTTGTCACCTCAAGAACTCCGCATTCACACATCAAATATAACGTATTGATATATATGTTTTGGAGAAAGTACGAACATACGCAGATAATACAGACAAACAAAATATAACAAATAAGCATAACTTCAAAAGGAGTTAATACATTCAAGTAGTATTATTCAGATTATATATCTTTCTTACAGTAACATTATACTTAATAATGAGACAGCATGAGTTTCATGAATATGATATATTCTATTATTTTGGAACTGTGGTTTTATAGTAATGAATTGTGTCGTGTTATGTGTTAAATATTTTTATACGTCAATCACGAACAAAATAATATGTTGTTTTTGTATTCGCAGCTGTGATACACACGTACACATGGCATATTCGTCATCAAGTATTAAGACATATTGTACTTTCCGCTAACTTTGCTTCTAAGGCCACAAACTATAGACGGTCGTCCAATATATAGTATGTTCTGCTAATATATAAATATTAACAATTGGCACAAGTCTTTCCTCCATCGCGGCGTAAGACATAAATAACGCATACATGTTCACAAAATCGTCGGACTCATTAACACAAACTGTCTGACATGAGGAATATAAAATGTCACATATGAATTTATTTCATATTAATGTGAACTCATAAAAGATCAGTCTTGTATGTTAATACATACTTCGTTTTTTGACTTTGCAGGAGATAGTCGATTAACAATGTGAAAGCCATATTGGCATGGCCTTAACGCCGTCTTCTAATTCTTACCCCTTTGCTGGAAATCTGAAAGAGAGGAAAGTACGACTGAATAATACTACAATATGTCACTTCGGTTCCAATAAAATTAGCAGAATCGTCATTTTAAATAATGGTTGTTATCTAGGTTTTTTAAACGTGCACTGTTGTTAGCTGGTTTGCCAAGTAGTGCACATGCTATTAAATTGTGTGTGGAGGTACATTCAGGTACGTATTCGGAATAGCGTGCCAAAACACATACATACTTTGTAATTCTATATTATCTATTATAGGGCGATTTGTTGACAAATATCGGGTTGTAAAATAGACAAAAACAGTTTACGCACATATATTATAACAACAATAATATTTCATGAAAGTTCTGATACATTATTTATCAATTTAAAGTACTTCCACGATACAATCAAACAATATAAAATTTAATCTCAAAATTATATTTAGAATTGAACTTCCATGTTAATAAGGTCACGAACTCAAGACAGTCCTGCAATATATGTAAACTTATGTCAACGTAGATTTACATTTGCTTAATTTGAGAGGTACCTTAACACTCTGCCACAAACGTGTTTTTATTATCGCAGCGTTCGGCATAAATAACACATTGATCTTTACAAAAACTTTGGGCTCATTAATTCACATTGTCTCGCTTGAGGAATAAGAAATTTCACATATGAATTTATTTTATATTGAAGTGTACTTATACAAATTATTTTTGTATGTTTAAGAAATAATTGACGGGTACGCGTTACTTATTGCGGTAATAACCAACGGTTTGTAGTTCCGATGCATAGGAATTAAACCACGAGGGCTATAGCCCGAGCGATTTGATAGCAAGCATCGGAATGCGATACTGTTGGCTATTACCGCAATAACCAACGCTACCCCGTCAATTACTTCGATTCTAACACGAGCCAATGTATAATTCGTCTATATTTTTCAAGGTGATGAATTAGAACTATATTTATCTATACTCCGCCCATTTTCCAAAAAGTACATTCACATGTGTAATTCAATGACGTCAATAAATCAAATTCAATTCAAAATGATTGATATTTATTGATAATTACAGTGAAAATATTATGCTAACAATCGCAAATTAAAAGTATATGAACAAAACGTAAACGTTTTTTGTGAACTTAATATAAATATGTAGTACAAATGTTGTTTCATTGAGCTACATAATGCAGAAATGAATTGTTTTTCGCAAGGTTGCTATCGCGCGTTTAAGCACGTGCATTTTACGGAACAATTTCTTCGAATTTCCGGAACTATTTTCAAAACATTAGGCTCCGCCCATGATTTGTTACAGAATAACCCACGGTTGATTTCCTTCTTTATCTATGCCATGTTGTAATAATACATAATCCGTTTGTGTGTGTTTTGTAAATTACCAAAGAGCCAGAAGGTATCATCAGCATATGTCCTAAGAATGCTTATTTCACAATTGGGCTTTCAAGGGATGCAATAAAAGCTATATTTAGAAGGCATTTAAGCAGACTCCTGATTTTTCATCTTTTGTTGTGAAATCTGAAAGAATGGGAAATACATGTACGAATGAATGATAATTCAATATTTCACGGCAATTCGAACGAGGTTCGGGAGATATAGTTAGGTATTTTTTTTTTAAATCACCATAGCGTGTCCAGAAACATACATAGTTTTCAGTTCAATAAAATGATAAAGCATTTTGATGACAAACATTTACTTTTAAAATTAAAAACAAAATTTTAGGTATACCAAACAATCTCAACGATATCATTTGATTAAATAATACAATATTAAATAATACATGTACATTAAATGCAACGTGTATGCATGTATAATAATTTCAAATTATGGTAAATACATACCGGACCACTTAGCATGATATACTAGTACTGAGCTGTTGATTGCTGCTTGTTTGTGTCGCCTGAAAAGGCGACATATAGGGGATACTTTTGGTGGCATCGTCGGCATCCCCTTCAGTTTGTGCAGACAATTATTATCAAACTTCATGGAAGTGTTAGTAGGCATAAAAGGAATGTTAAGTTCGATGTTCGGCATAATTGCTCTTATCGTACTTGAGTTATGCCTATTTAAAAAAAAAAAAACAAATAGTTTAAATAAAACTTGTGCAGACAATAACTTGAGAAGTTTTTTGCACTCATTATGAAACATTAGGGAAGTGTTAGTAGGCATAAAAGGAAGGTTTTCACCATACTGGACCGATCCGGGATTCGGCAAGAATAATTTAAACTCCTCCCTAGCTATTGTTACACTTATTGAACATTAACTGCGCGAATTCTTACCCAAAGCCCGCATCTTCAGGTCTAAAACTGCATTCATTGTCCAGAACAATTATATGCCAAATTACTGGACATGAACATATAATGGAAGCATCAATGTACACAATTGTTATCCACATCTACAATTAATATTAACATAAATATTTACATTCCAGCAGTTGACCGGGAATTTCATTAAATTTTCATTTTCGTTGTAATTTGCTTGAATGGTTGACATTCGCTTGTGACGATTGTTTCGTTAACGCACACGCGCAGTGTTGTTGCCGTTCAAAATGTTTTTGCAGTATAAATGTTTGTGTTGAATTAACACATTAAGGCATTGACCATTTGGATTGAATTTCATACTCGTATTGGATAATTAGAAAAACATTAAAATATATCGCATATCAGTGCAGAAATACATTTTTAAATAGCAATAAGCCGATTGTTAGGATATTGTTCACATACACACTTGTAACGACGATATTCATATCGATAATAAAGCTGTCGATAATAAAATTGAACTAGTAGTATTTCAAGAAACTCGTTACGTGGGAGTTGTTGATGAATGCGTATGACAATGATTTAACAAAAATCATTTTCACAAATAATGCAAAGACCAGTTACTCTAAATTTTCAATAGTCATATGAATGAAGGTAAATGAGGTTTCAAATATGTCCATCTTATCTTTCTTACAGAATGGACAAATAATACTAATCGACGAAATTCTTAATGCAAGGAATCAGTATAAATAAATAATAATATACTACTTTGTGTTTCCTTACACATTAAGACGAGAAATGTCTTACGAAGAAATATGCAATATATGTGTTACATAAAATATCTAAAATGCTGATACCTGAGGCGATATCAAGCACTATTGCACGGACTGAGCCTAAGCTTCATTCATACATAAATGGACGAAACTTATGTTTTCTAACACAACAAAACAATTTCGCGATACGTTTAGTATATGATTGAAGCAACAAATTAGTGTATACAAGTTCGAGTAATTGTGCCGCTCTCACTAGGCATATGTATTGTTCACGATAATGTCATCCATCGAAATTACTGAATTGCACTGATGAGAGTGCTTTCAGAATGCATATGTGTATTGTCCTATCGAAATCGTCTTATATTCACGTGGAGCACAACATAGTAGCACATATATATAGAGTTAAACGACAGTATATATCACAGGCAGCAATACCAATACACATTAGCATCACTTAAATAAGGATGTTATAATATCAATGTTTATAATTCCGATTGTGTATATATTTTCTTACACTATGGTAATTTTGAATACTACCCTAAAATGAATTCCGTGTAAATATTGTAAATATTAATTACCGATACTAAACAGATGTGTTTAGAATCGTAACGGTATGACTGCAACAGATGTTTCCTATTTACACTTAACATTTTATTTGTTTGAAATCTCCATAAGTCAATCTTTGACAAAATGTATCGTAATTTGTTTTGCAGTGGTGATATATAAGTATGTTATGAAACAATAGTTATTATAGAGGCATTAAAATTTGCGCTAAATTTTCAAAGGGTCATGAACTCTAGATGGCCCTCCAATATGTATTAACATCGGCCTTAAAGAGATATATGTACTTTTACATTCTACAACAAAAGTGTTTTCATTATCGCTGCGTAAGGCATACATATCGCATAAATCTTCACAAAAAAGGCTGAGCTCATTAACACACATTGTCTGGCATAAGGAATATTTCTAATGCCTTAACGTCCTCTCCTGATTTCTACCATATGCTCTGAAAGAGTGGCAAGTACGACTAACTCCAACAGTTCACTGCATGCATTATTATTGTACAGTGTACTTGAGTTCATCATATAAGTGTAGTACACATTTACTTTTGCTGTAATACTTTTTACCTTAATACAAACTTAATATGCAATAAGGTGATTGGTCTTTTGAGCATTATTAGAAATCAAATTAACTATATTACAACGACATGTAAAGAATTACTTAATTTTCAAGCTCGTTTAAAATTGCCTATAGAAAGTAACGTACCTCAGCCATCTTGATTTAACCGGTGTTACCACAGGAGATTTGGGTGATGCCAGACCTTTACCACGAAGTAAGTAAAGATCGGGTACCAGAATACATATACGTGATGTTTTTATAATGATTTTATTATGTTGTCATAATGCTTGTGTAATTGAATAACATCACTCACACAAGTCGTGTATAAAGCAGCAGTTTGAATACATATGGCTTCAATTTACCGTTGGTATATTAATTATCAGTGTCTTTGGTTCGCGTGCATTGTATAAGTTCAACTTGGGCTTAATTAAACATATGATTGTGTACTGTACTGCTCTGTAGATAGTTGCTTATTCTATTTCTATTATAATAATGGTCAAAAAAAATATGAAGGAAACATAACAAATAACAAACACCCTAAATACCATAAATGAGGTTAAACAGATTTACGATTTTCTGCTCTTTTACGCTTTTCTGTTTCGCAAACACAAACACGGCATTATTTAAACATTAAATGACATTAAATTGCAAATGTAATCATTTCATACGATTATTTTCGTTCATTGCCATGTACCTACGTTTTTTTTTAAAGAATATTAAATGTCACTGTAACACATGATAATGGTTATACTTTACACGGCCATTCAACTATACTACGTGCAGAAACAAACCGGTAAACCGCAAAATGACATGAAGATTGTAAATACATACGCTACATTTATTTGATAATAGTACATAACACGCTTGCGCAGTATACGAAATTAATTATAATTGGATAAAATGTTTTCAGCATTTTCAAGCATGCTTGTAAGTATGTTATTTTAACAGATACAATTTGATAATATCAACTATTTCGCCTCCGATTTTCAAAAGCTCACGATGTAAAAGAACAGAACTAAAACTCCCACGCAGAAACAACAAGACGTATGCGTGCGTTTCTACCAAGTCGACCAATGTGAATCCATCACCCAACATCCCATTCCTACATCGCGTGTTATTTCATTCTGAATTTTAATTGTATGTATATTGATCAAAGTGTTTAATTGCCCGCTCATAATAGGTTTTGTCGCCATGTCAATCGTTTGATCATTGTAACGAAACTATGCGTGGCATGTGCCAATCTGATGTTGGGATGTTATATGTGTGTAAGTTATTTAAGGGAATATATTATGTCTTTATATGGGATGGTCCGATACGATGTCAGTTACTGTAGATGAGCTGTACATTTACCACAATACAGTAACGATAACATTTTTAAGTATTATATACTCCAGGAATCCATTTACTATCATTCACAGCATTTCAAACAAAAGCAAATAAGATTTGTGAACGGGAAATGTAGGTTAATCTTACATTTGAGGAAATAAATCGACTGTTACTGTTGAGAAATAATTTACTAATAATTATGCAATAAAACAAAATATTAAATGTCACTTATGTCTGATAATACTCCACGCTAATGTGTAGCAACACAAATTTTTTATGTGACATCAAAGTTTCATGTATTTATCTTCTGAAGTTTGTAGCACTAGCGTGGTATTCTCGTGCTAGTGTTTTAACACGACTTCAGTCGGACTGGTTGCCATATACAATGTAGTTACAATATAAAACATTTAAGGCCAAATTAATTCTAAAATAGTATATGAATCCAAAGAAGCGGACATTACTGGGGGATATAATATGCATACGGCTACAGGGCATAACTGTGTCAAAACAGAGTTATGGGCATTGCGGCACCTGATAGTATTTTCTACGTTATAAATGAATAACTTTTGTAGTTTTGAAGTAATATTACTTTGGAATAAAAACTGTAACCTGAAAATCTATGTGAAAAAGGGACATAACTCTGTCAAAATACAACACAGAGTAATGGAGAATGTTGCACCTGATTGATAACACACGTAAATTTAAAGTGAATAACTTATGGAGTTTTGAAGTTACAATACTTTTGAATGCAACTGTAACCTGAATATGTATATTAAAGAGGGGCATAACTATATCAAAATACAAACCTGAGTTATATGAAATGTTGCAATTCATGTTTGAACTGATGAAAACGGTTCATTCTAAGTTTCAAGAGAATAACTTACGTAGTTTTGAAGTTCAAAGACCTTTGAATATAAATTTTAACCAAGTTCAGGCGCGGACGACAAAGCCGACGCCGGGGCGAGTAGGAAAGCTCGCCTATTCTTTGAATAGTCTAGCTAAAATCCGTATTACTTAACGGCGTATTATTGCTCCGAAACGTATTGTCGCAATCCTACTAGATGGATTGTTCGGTATAATATTAGGCCATTACTACAGCATAATGGCTCTGGGGCTTGATGTCTTACGCTATCGAATTTCTAGATGCTAATGTCCTGTGATATTATTTACATATACGAGTGCGAACAGTGGTCATTAGACATAATGAAATGTCTGTGAAAAAGCAACAACACTTCAATGTCATATAAAGTCATATACGAACATAAGCAACTGTCCGACCGACCGCAGGCAGGCAGGAATAGATTCAATAGAAATTTTAATGTCCAATAATGTTTCCGATTCTGTTACTATAAATAAATATCATGTTTGAACTTTGAGTTCGTATTAAATTTCACGAGTGCTCATAGAAAACGATATGTTCACGAGTAGCGCAACATCTACTTGCTATGATCACGAGTGAAATAAATACCAGCGTTCTTTTTCTTTTAATCTTTTTTACCGTTTTTTTGTTACATTTTATTGAAAACTTTTACGAGACTCTTAACGTGATGACTTCAAAATAATGACGTCTTTTCGCAGTTTTGAGCCCGGCATCGTTGACGGTCCACTTCATTTACTGTATTAAATCGAGAACTAATGAGTGGCATTATCATTGTTTAAAAATAGTGATTTACCAATTTTATCTCACTGATATTTTCGTATATTTTACTACTTAGCACACAATAAAATATTTTATCACATAGAATTAATCACGTATGTTCACCCATTTTTTTATTTTCATTTAATTGCAATCTCACAAGGCAAAGAGAATAAGGGCAGACAATAAGATTTCCTATTGAAACATTTTTTGTATGCATCTGAAAGCTGAGGTATTAAAATTTAAAAAAGGTTATAAAAAAACACGTATTTTGACAGTTGTGCATGCAAGAGCGTGTCATAAACGCATGTCGATAGCCAATCAAAAAATTTAAAATTCCACAACATAAATATGCAATTAGAAGTCTTAGAGTGGTACTCGTACTAAAGAAATAAACCTTGGTCTATTACTGTGTTGCGTGTAAAGAAATATATTACAACATTATTGTTATACTTAAAAACGTACTTTATAAACAATACTGTCTCTTTGTAGAATCCGATGCATTCGCTTGAAGTTTATATATAAAAAAAACACACTTTCAGGTCAAAGATAAACAACAAAAAACTGTTCTGGTAACGTTATCAGTAACGGATGGTTGTTTTATTTTACGCTCCAATTTGTTGCGTTATACGAGGATTGTCCGGAAAGTTCGTAGCCTGTTCAAATAGTTAAATATTTACACGTGTATTTGTTAAGTTTGTAAAATATCTTGTTAATGTATTAATGATAAACATACATACAACACTAATAAAACAGTGCATCACATGAAGTACGGAGCAGTTTGACGCCGATTACGACGTCATGTGCAGATTACGTCAGTATTTGTCAAAATATTCTCCATGCACTGAAACACACTTTTCCATCCATATTTCTTTATTTTTGAAAAGAAAAGTATTTATGAGTTTGAAATGATTTTCATAGCGCTACCCAAACAGGTCAGAATGTAAACTCAGACAAACTCAGGAGTTCATAGGAGCACAGGCTAAATAACCGGCACATGCTAAATCCGCTGTAAAACGAGCAAGTCGATAGTCATCGACAAATCCTTGCAGTGATGTGCTTGTTCAGTGTTCCAGTTGAACGGCATTTTCTCAAAATCCATCCATGTCTGTTTTTTTTTCGGAAGGAATGAATAAGATCTCGGCGAAAGAATTGATAGAAACAGAACTGATGATTATGGAAACTCGTAATCATATATTCATTTTTTATTCGCATGTTACAAAAACCACCAGTCTTGTACAAAAAAGGTCTATAACAAGGTTTCCATAAAACAATAAAAATTAACTCTACCGATGACAGCCTCTGAAGACTGAAAATAAGATAACATTGAAGATATGTAGGGGGGATACTAACTACTGCATCCACACAGCACAAATCAAACCTGTGTTGTATTTCAATATATAAACAAAGCGAAACTCCAGTTGCGACAGCAGTAGAAAACTCTTATTAGCAGCCCGAGGTCCTTTATTAATGGCAAGTGACAAATTGCCAAACAAATTACACAGCATATCACACAAACACATAACAAACACAAAACACACATACATAAAACTGGGGTCACCGCCTTGGAACGGTCATTGCAAAGAATTGGGGGTTTAAACCGGTTTACATGCGCACGAAACTCACACTTGACCCATAATTATTCACAAAACATATAAGTGTAAATAAAATTTAACCTCATAGCATCGCAATTATAATTAAAAAGCAATTAAAGAGAATACTATTCAATTTAATTACCATTTAATTACTCAATGGCTAGATGCAAACCATAGTAGCAGAATTGCAACTTTCTGAGGCACGATGAAATGAAACAAAAAACAAGTATCAACTACTTCTCGTCTTTTATAAAAAGCTTTAAAGACATTGCATCATAGTTCAATTTTCAGAACATCGTCATGCCATTTCAGGAGAAGCCGTAAAGTTGGGTGTAAAAAGCTAGGTTACATACCTTTGTTGTAAATGTTTATTTTTTAATCTGAATAACACTCAATATACTATTCTACATCTTCCTGCTAACCCAAATTGAAAAAGATAATTTAACTTAATGAACGTGGGTGTTAAAACCAGTGTTTAAATCGGAAATGATGTAAAATATTAAATAAAAGGGCACGATATATCTTAGATTATCTTACGCTTTGTCACTGAGACAGTACAAAAATTTAAATAATCCAGAAACGCGCAATGCACCCGATGACGTCATAATTTTAAAACGCCCAGAAGTTAAAAATACTTATCTACTATTTTGAAACGACCACAATTGTAACGATGAAAGAAATTCAGTATAGAAAACTAATAAGCATGTGTTTTTAAGTATAAAGCGCATTATATCCTTTTGATAAGAAAGAGTGTACTAAATTATTAAGTATATGTTTAGCATTCAGTTTAACATTCAGTATCGAAACATTATAAGCATGTGTTTTTTATTATAAGCAATTTATATTATTTTGATAAGAAAGAAAGTACTATATCATTAAGTACACGTTCAGCATTCACTTTAACATATTTACATTTGCGAACACGTTTCAAAACATCACTGTAACATGATGGGTGGAATATTCCGTTAGATAAGAACCATTTCAAAGAAACATTGCATTTAGAAACAAAAGCGTTATATTGTGTATAGAATTTAGCAAACTTATTGCGTAGATCATGAAATAAAAAACCTTGTTTTAATAATTTCTTAGTTAGTGTAAGGTTACGGCCGTTGAAATCTTTAACTCATGAGCAAGCTCTTGCATATCGAACTAATTGCTAAATGTATATGCCATAGGAAGGACCTTTAGGGATATTACCATCCAAGAAAGGGAAATTTACAATTTCGATATTAAAATCTTTAGGGTAGATGTTTTGGATATTATGTTCAAAGAAGGGGTAATCTATGTTTAATATATCATCAATATATCTACTAGTTTGGTTAAAACATTGAATCAAATTTAATTGTTTATTTTTTGATAAACCTGGCATAAAATCCCGTTCATAGCAATATAGAAATAGATCAGCTATAAGCGGTGCACAGTTAGTACCCATTGGCACACACATAATTTGTTTGAATATTTTCCCATTGAATTCAACAAATAAGTTACCCAGAAGAAAGGTGAGGGCTGAACATAAATCTAAGCAAGTCCAAATAATATATTAATCTGAAGTCTGATTAGTAAAGACAAATCTGATTAGGATATCCCTCTTAAAAACTATCTTTGCACAGTCCAACACAAGAATACATGTCTTTGCTAAGTCTAACACAAAAATACTTAACAAAATGTATCGTATGTAAGAATTCGAAAATAAGAAATCCGAAAATTAATATAAGCACATCGCCCGTTTAATAATTCAGTCCGAAAACAACCCAGACAATTTTTTTTTTACAATCATACCCAATATTATTAATAACAAATATATTACCAATATGCTATCAGTACGATGCAATTCAGGATAAACGCTTCGATTACCAGCAACTTTCATGTTATAAAAGGTATGGACATTAATCAATTTTATTTACAATTGATTGATTACGGCTGATGTAAGTACTTGATTAAATACAGAAAAAAAGAGCGTGCGTTGGTTTGAAACAATATCTGATGTCAAACTCGCTATAAAAATATCTGGTAATAAAACATTTTTATCTAAATCATATCCCTACACGGGATAATGTGATCATGATCCTCTACGATTTCTTTCTAGGCAAAGTACAAATCAATATTTTATTGAATACAATGATCCCACAGCCAGTTATTAGTAATTGCATTTACAAAAAGAAGCTACACAAGATCACGAACCAAAAATTAACATTATAAGACATGAATTACTAGTTAGTCAATTTACAGTGTAATTATGCTCGTATGTGTATTTCTGAAAAGTTTAAACAACAACAATATGTTACAATCAACTTTTAGGCCTGTGGTGAGAAATCAAACAGTGAAGGGGTAGCAATTCTTATCAATCCAAAAAAACCAGTTAAAGTTTTAAAACACGATGATATTATACCAGGCCGTATACATGCTTTAAAATTAGAAATTAACGAAAACATGTTCACACTTATTAATCTGGCGACCAATATCATTACTTAATGTATACTATAAAATAGCTACATAAGCCATTGCAAATGGAATAAAGAAAGTTATATCCTCTATAATAGCACCATCACAAACTGGATTTATAAAAGGCCGATATATTGGCGAGAATGTCAGATTAATTTTTGAAATATTAGAATACCTTGAAAACAAAAAAATGCCCGGTCTTTTAATTTTTTTTTCCGATTTTGAAAAGGCCTATGATACTTTGAATCATAAATTTATGTTCAAATGTTTAAAGCACTTTAATTTCGGTGATGATCTAATTCGCTGGGTTAAACTTTTTTATAATGATATTAATAGTGTTATAATGAACAATGGTCATATGTCTGAAAGTTTTAAAATACAAACTGGTGTTCGGCAGGGCTGTCCACTCTCATCATCTCTGTTTGTAATCTGTATTGAATTGCTATCTAATTATATTGAAAAAGACGAGACAATTACGGGCATTAACACAAATGGTGTAGAATTGAAACAGTCACTCTTTGCTGACGACGCTACCGTTTTTAACAACGGTACGCAAGACTCCCTTGAAAATCTCATACAGACAATAACACAATTTGGTCATACCTCTGGACTAAACCTTAACATGTCAAAATCAACAATCTTAAGGGCAGGGCTTTTAAAGAATACAACAATGAAGTTTTGTCAGAATCACACATTTATTTGGACATCTGAGTCTGCGAAAACGCTTGGATTGAATTTTTACAATCGTAAAATAAAAAACATGTCCCTAAACTTAGAACCCAAAATAAATGCTTTCAGCAATTTCCTTAAACAATGGCAACATAGGAAACTGACTTTACTTGGAAATATTAAAGTAATTAAAACATTTGCGTTAACTTAATTAGTATATCCGTTCACAGTCTTACCGAACCCTCCCAAACACACTATTCAAAATATAACTAAGCAGGTTTTTAATTTCCTATGGGACGGTAAACCAGACAAAATTAAACGTAACAAAATAATTATGAATTAAGACAATGGAGGTTTAAAGTTAACAGACATTGAAATTTTTTTAAATTTTATAAAGGGTTGCTGGGTAAAACGACTACTTATACAAAATAATGGTATGTGGAAGTGCATATACGACACTATTTTACGAAAATGCGGGGGAGGGGAATTGTTATTTGATTCAAATTCACAATCACAAGATATTAAACGTATTTGTAAAAACAATGTATTTCTAGAAAATATACTCAATGGATGGAATGCGAGTAAAAATTGTTATCAAAATGACTTAAGCAAACATATAAAATGGAATAATAGTGAGATAAAGATTGAAAATAAAACTTTCTATTGGAAACATTGGCATGATAAAGGTATCAAATTTATCGATCAGTTAATCGATTTCCGCCTGAAGAAATGTTATAGTTTTTCAGATTTTAAATTTATTTATAATGAATCTGACACTGATTTCTTAAAATACAATAATCTTATAAATAACATACCTAAACATCTATTGAAACTTGTAGATGTACGTTTTTTGACAGGAGTAAGAAATAAAACATTATTAGATATAATTAAGATATCATACCAACCAAATAAAGTCTTATACAATCTACAATTATCCAAAATAAAAAATACAAGTACAAATTCTGAAAATAAATGGCAAGACATCTTGCAAAAGAAGGAGCTAAATTGGACGAAAATATATGCACTTGTGCACCAAACAAGTACAGATACAAGTCTACGATGCTTCCAATGTAAATTTATTATGCGCTTAACCTCCACAATTACATACCTCTATCGATGCAAACTGGCAAATTCTAACTTATGTGATTTATGCAATGAATGCTGTGAGGTTATTGAACACTTGTTTTGGAAATGCCGTGTTACGCAACATCTGTGGAACAGACTTTCAAATTACTTATGCATTTTAATATATTTCAACTACGAATTAATATGTTTCGGTCAGTTGGAAAATAATAAAAACGTAACGACGATTAATTTTATGATTTATTTAATGAAATATTTTGTATTCGGTATGAAATGTAGGCATCGCAATCCTGATTTCAAAAGTTTCCTTTCGCTCTTAAAGTCACGTCTGGATATCGAACACGAAATAGCCCTCAAAAATGATAAACTTGAACGATTTAATACCAAATATCGAATATTACTTGACAGTCAGATATGAACTTCCAGTTATTTGTTTCCTTTGGTTTTGTTTTTATTTCTTTTTTTTGTAAAATACACAAACTTGATATTTTTAAACAAAATCTTTTCTAACAACAACAAAAAAGGATAAGAATATTTTTATAAGATAACAACAACAACAGAAATATATGGTAGAACATTTCATTTTACGTACATGGATTATTTGTTTTTTTCCCTTGTATGTACTTATTCAGGTTTTCCCTGCTCATATTAATTATCAATGTAAACTTTATCGATTTTGACGTAGAGCATCGAAAAATGACACTGTATATGCATGTATAATGGTCCAAACATAGAAGGCGTTCATAACTTCACAAAATGCCTGTATTAGCTGCACTCACTAGAGATTATGGCAATGCGTTCATATAAGAACGTCATAATGTGATGGCATATTTAATAAAACAAAACCAGATATCAACCAGACATCGTTTGATGCAAGAGGTACAATGAATAGGACATTTAACAATTTGTACATGACGTCCCCGTCATATATATTCGTATATTCAACTTCAAATGGTTTTTTACGACACTATTTTGGCATTTATATTGATAATCAAGTTGGAGGGCTTTGGCTATATATGGTGTATTATAAACATTTTATGCGCATCGCATTAGTTATTTGTTTTTTTAAATAAAAAGCTTACCGTAGTTCTTTTCCTATTTCTATCACTATTTATATTGCATATGTTTTGTATATATGTTATAAAAATACCATATGTACTTAATTGTAAATATGTGAGTTTGTTATGCTGCACGAAGTCGTTAATGTTGTGGTGTCTTATGCCTTACAAAGCATACTAATCAATTTGCTACTAGTCCCATTATAGAAAGCAACGTACATGTAATTGATTAAAACAGTACTAGTTTTTTTTCGGAATAGTTTGAGCACATCAAATAAGTATGAAAAAACTTTGACAGTGGATAATTAGTTTTAAGCGTATTTTTAGTCGAACGAGCCTATTATACCATTATGTCATTATATGCAATACATATTACAAACTGTATTAGAAAACACGCGTATGCTATATCTTTCGAATTTACTGCTTTTAAATATATATGTTGCAAAAAACAGTTTCAGTCCTGCTATTGCGTCTAAAGTTTCAAATGACCTATATGCATTGCGCAATATGCAACACACAGCGTGACGTCTTTCCTTGTCTATAAGGCGGACAAAGGTGAATAAAGTTAAAAAAAAAAAAAAATTATTTACCACATCCAGAAGACATTAGAGTTGGAAGGGATACGGAACAATATTGTAAATTATTTTAAGTATGCTGCTTGTCATTTATTACTTTATTTATAGTAGGAGTGACTATACTATTATGGTAATCTAACATTGTTATTTTTGGAATATTTTTCATTGGTGAGATTGTAGAATGTCGTTATTTAGACAGACACGTTGTCAATCATTTTACAATAACAGGATGTGTATACATTTTATAGAATGACTTGGACAAGATGCCAGCGGGTTTGACATACATTAACCGTCACTTAAACGTTTAATATATAAACACAATATTCGTTAACACGACATGAATGCCCGTCTGTTAAGTGATTACACAGGAGAAGTGTAAGTTGCACATGTGTGATATAATAAAAAAGATCTATGGCAAAGCCCCCCTCCCACCGACAATCGAGCGAAAGATGTAAATATTTTTTTTGTGAACGCGTTTTGCCTGCATAACCAATAGAGAACGAGGTTACTTTGAACAAAACTTAAATGTGCGGCAACACAAGATGTTAAAACAAAACGAAACATAATGCAAATTGTACATCCGTTGCCAGTTGTTGTTGAAAGGGACTAATGTTGTTTGTGCTATTCTCTTTTTATAAAATAAAGAATATGATGGGTTTGGCTGTCATATGATATCAATTTAAATCAAGGATAGCCTCAAACAAAACCTAAAATAAGAAATGAATCCGTATTAATCGGATATTACTAGGGTATTGCATATGGCTTCAGAATGTAAACTAATTAATGTTACTTGTTTAAAATGGACGGTCCGTGATTTCATCAGTCGATTTTATGATGACCGTGTTTGATTGTTTTTCTTGCTTAGCTGGTGATGTTATTGTTAATTATTGTGTTTTTTTGTAGTCATTTACTATCTTTATTTAACTTAAACAAACGACGCGTTATTAAACTATACTACACAATTTGGCAAAGGTATAAATAAAACATTGTAGCTAAAATACCATTTGTGCCAAAAAACAACTATTAACCTTGGCTATGTTTGAACTGCAAAAGCTAAGCATTGAACAAAATAACGTTTCTTTTATTTTGACATCTCGAGAAATGATCCATGTATAGGTACTCTTATAAATCTACCATCGTGTCATGGTATGGTGGGAACAAACAGCAAGCACTTCTGTTCTTTTTACTATTTTATAAATTATCATGCTATTTTATTCAACTTCTGTTTTGTGTACTATTTTCAATTTAAACTGGCGATGAATTATTACTGAAACGTTATAAAACACCACTATTTACGTGTTTTCATACGAACCTTAGAGCACCTAAGTTAAACATTACTGTGAATTTGAAACCAAATTTATTTGACCCATCTCATTTGTTATGGGTTTTAATTGTTATATCTAAGAATTATGCATTATTTGATCACAATGGAAATTATTGTATCATTCTTCACTTCAATTAATTGTATCAAATAAGTGTACTGACTTTATTCATGCCCATAAGAAGGCTAATACTGTGTTATTCCGAAGCAGTCTGTACTTAGAATTCTGTCAAAATACCTAGTTTTGCAGTATTTGACGATTCTGTAATCGTATACGTCAAAATAGGAATAGTACGCATGTGTTTTCAGATCAATATGAATATATTTGTGATGCAAGTCAATACGTGTAATCTAACAGCAGCATGCGTGTTCAGCGGTTGAAATGCATAACCCCTAAACCACGCATTTAGCTTCATGTTTTGAACACAATTATAATCAGTATGTGTACTGTGAGAAATCTCAAATATCACCTCGTCGGGTTCTAAGGATGCTGAGTACAGACATACATTATGTTATTGGGAATGCTAGACGCTGAATATACATAAAACACTCATGAAGATGTTATATTCCTAACACGTTTGTCTAGAAACACAGGATTATCCCATCTTTGGTATGGTGTGAACTTGTACAACTGTTTGTATACACTTTCTTTTTGGCCTCTGGGACCACTAGATTGTGGTTCTCAATTTGTTAATTTAATATAGAATAGCCAAATGATATTAATAAATGAATTAATAAACAACAATGTAATAGCGCCGTGCATGATGAACATTCAACATGTTCTAAAGCGAACATTTTCAAACTGCTCTAATTAGCTATACGCCAAAAATAATCCAATTATAATATCATACATGTACATTATTAACAATTTGCGACACAAAAGTCTGCTTACTTAAGACTAACGTGAAAGGATGTGTAGTCTTTAGGTAGGATGAAGTCTCAGTTAAGTCAAGCTTTAAGACCGAAATTACATGTTGAATGTTGCGGGTCGTGGTATTTTCTTTGGACTATGTAGCAAAAGGTCTGGAAACTGTCAATTTGGTAATATGAAAATGCTATAAGGTCATCGTAGTAAAAACAAATGAGATAGCAAACTGCAAATACAATTCAAAAAGACCCGTGTTTTATTTAACGCCGTATTATGGCTAGAAAACATATTGTCGCCATCTAACTAATTTATCAGAAGCATTGTTCGGTATAATATTACGCTTTTTACAGCAAATGTCTCTGGGGCTTGGAAGTCTTACGCTGTCTAAGTGCAAGATGCTAATGTACTGAGAAAATAATTCCATTTACGCCTGCGAATGGACATCAAACTTAACAGCTATCATGTGGAATCAACATTCGGCTTGTTCATACATGAAGTGTAAGAGCGACCAACTGTGTCCGAACGACCACAAGTAGTAGTAACAGAAGTAGTACTAGTTGTAGTAGTAGTAGTAGTAGTAGTAGTAGTAGTAGTAGTAGTAGAAGTAGTAGTAGAAGTGGTAGTAGTAGTAGCAGTAGAAGTAGTAGTAGTAATAGTACTACTAGTAGTAGTAGTAGTAGTAGTCGTAGTAGTAACAGCAGTAGTAGTAGTAGAAGGAGTAGTAGTAGAAGTAGTAGTAGTATTGGTAGCAGTAGTAGTTGGAGTGGTAGTAGTAGTAGTAGATGTATTAATAGTAACAGCAGTATAACTTTGATATAATATGTATAATATTATTGAAACGACATAAAATAAATCATTGATCAATTCAGAAATGTATATTATGTTATTGTCGATCGGTATGTAATTGTTCAAATAAACACTTTTAAGGAATATAATAAAGCCTATAACGTGATTGAAAGATTGGCATTGCTAGAAACTCCGTACGTTGAAGTTGTTGGTGTATCCTTAAAAATGTCTTACGCAACACCCTCATATTATGGTTCACAATTTCGAAACCATTGAAGCCATATCAAACACTACTATGACCGTAATATGAGAATATTCTTTTTTTCATGCAATTATTTCTGATATTATTTAATTTACCCGGTTTATTACTAAATCAGTGATAATGAATTTCCGCCGACTGCTTACGTCACGTGTAATCTTTTGTCAGACTGCAATATGTAATCCCCAATCAATTATTTATATCAAGGTCATACAATGGATGGCAATGCCGAAGCCGAAGCTTCCATATAGTGTTTTATTAACTCATAGCTATATAGCCTATGGAATGTGTTGGTGGATTTGTCTTTAATATAGTAACGTTATGTTAAACGTTTAAAAGATACTGGTACTGACCAATCCTTATGTTTTGGTGTGAATTGAATAGTGATGTGTCCTTCGAAGAACGTATATTAGTGTTTGTGTGTGGTATCCTTGCTGAATATAGTTTATTCTGTTTACACTTATTATGACCTATAAATATTTTAAGACTTTTAAAAAGAATCAATTGAATTGTTTTTGTTGGGCAGATTACTATATTCAACGTAACGATTAACGCATTAAGCACATTTGCTAGTAAGCTTTATTCACACACAAATGCACAAAAAAACATTTTTTTCGCATCACAATTTAGATTCTCGCAATACGTTTCGTATACGATGTAATACACAAATTTATGTATGGAAGTTATTGCGCCGTTCTCACCGAGCAAATGAGGCGTTAACAATTATATTGCCCACGATATTGCCATTCATCAGAATTACTGAATTGCGCTAATGAGGCAGCCTTTAGTATGAAATTTTGTGTTTTCACCTCCAAATGTATCAACATGCAGCTGCGGTTTACTATTAACGAACTTTGTCGTTTTATTTGTTGGATATTTTATGCGTTAATCACAAAAAAGTACAAAGTTGGTGTTTTATTCGCATTGTGTCGTATAGGGAATATGAAATGTCATATATGGATTTATTTTATATCAATGTGAACTCATAAAAGATCTTTTTTGTATGTTAATACGCAATCCGTTTGTTTGATTTTGACTTCACAAGTAGCTGATTAACAAATAGAAGTCATATCACCAAGGCCTGAATGCCGTCTCCTGATTGTCTAGCCTACGCTGTGAAATGTGAAAGTGTGTAAAGTGCGACTGAACGCTTTCTCCAATATTTCACTGTCACTGCCGTTAGAATGAAACTATTGCATTTGTTCATTTAAAAATGGTTACATGGATCTAATATCTAGATTCTTTAAATTTTTACTTTTGTTAGTTGTCTTGCTACGTACCACGCTTGCTGCAAAATGTACGGATATATACAATCAGTTTCGTATTTACTCATGCAATGTCTATAAACACGGTTTGAAATAATATAAAAGGATCATATTGCGATTTGCTGTCAAACATTTGCTTGTTAAATTAAAAACAAAATAGTGTTCGTAGATAATTAACACAACAACAACGTTTGATAAAATATGTGATAGTCGACTACCTATTTGGACATGTATGCGCAATTCTATTGAACCTGTTGTATTAAATATCAAAATTTGATTAGACGTACTTTATATTTCGGAGCAGTTGTAGTAATAATACATAATTTTAACAAAATCAACATACATTGGTCGCGTTGTAATGCGCTTCGGATATTCTGCAATTATTTCGTTTATCCAGCTTTATAATTATTATGATGGCCACATATACCTGTGTATTACTTTTCTCTGCGCTAGTCAGTTTTTGCCAGATATCATTTAAGGTCATTTAATTACAAGGTTATCTTCTTTATCAGTATGTCTTCCCTGAAATGTTAAAAGTCGTAGCGTACCAGAACATAATTTAATTGTCCGATTTTTAACATTTAAGAAAATAATATCGATCTATTTGAAAATGCCTTAAATTGAACGAAATCATACCACACAAAGACATTTCAGTTAAGTAAAACTGTTTTTTCGCAAGAGCAATCATCGTTAATAAACACACTAGAATTGTTTCCGTAGACATTTAACATTAAGCCCTAAATTGTTTCTGTCCGTGGAGCTAGCAATGTGTTTTATCGCAGTGTCAAATCGCGCATGTATAGTCTGTATGAGACTCTCTTGCAAGCCTATATTTATAAAATGTCTTTTTAAAGTCCAACATATTAAAATACTTAACAGGATGGATGTATCATGGTGTAAATATTCGACAATATGGCAAACTAGTTAAAAAAAACATCGCCTGTGTAATTAAACAATATGAAAACACGTTAATAAAGGCCTTTCTCAATCACACTATATATATTATTAATTTATATAATATAAGCAATGCAATATCAGTACGGCGTAATTCAGGATAAACGCTTCAATAACCAGCAACTTTCATGTTATAATCAGTATGGTCATTATTCAAATTTAGTATGGTAATTAATCAAATTTATGTACGATTTATTTTGCTGATGTAATTACCTGATTAACGACAGGAAAGCGAGCATGTGCTAGTTTGAAACATTATCTGATGTCAAACAAGCTATAAAAACATCTCGTCATATCAAAGCAACAGTAGAAATATTATCTGAAGCAAATCGTTACAGCGGATGATTTTATCATGACCACTACGATTTTTTATCGGTAAAATACTAATCAATTTTCTGTTCCCACAGAACGTCACAAATATGCATTTACAACAAGACGTTACTTACAGATCAAGAACCAAATAATTGCATCTCGTTCATTAATGTACGGTGTATTTTACATATTTGTCATTCATGCGAGATGAAGTAGTCAACCAACTAAATGTAAATATGTCAAACTTTGCCATGTGTAACCTTATGTTGTGTTGTCCCTAATTACCATAATGTTTTAAAAACACCAATATATTTCAATCAATTTTACGAACTGCTTCGATCCGCTTCACCACAAGGTGTCAAACATAAGAAGGGCGTTCATAGCTTCATAAAATATCTGTTTAATCTGCACTCGCGGGATATTATGGTATATCAAAGGCCACATGCTGAAGTATTAACGGCATAATGTGTTTGTTTGTTAAACAAGCATAACCAGTAACGAGGAAAAGAAGTTATAACGATCGGTACATGACGTCCCCATGGGATATTTATCAGTAAAATATAAATATATATAATCATTTTAGGAACTGATTCCGAAAACGCACGTCATGTTGAATGTTCACAAACGATAAGCAAAGATGTGCCTATAATACACACGGACGCTGTCGTCAAGAGAATGCAAAACTGTTGAAACCGGTAACTAGCAACTTACTCGTTTGGGTTATATTGTTTCATTTTCGAAAATGTTCCCTTCAAATAATTTCGTTTTGTTAGTTCGCAAATGTGTCTTACACAACAATACTTTACAAATTTCAATCTTCTTCATCTGAGAAGCGTAATAGGGCTTTGAACAATCGAAAATCAGAAAACAATTTACTTCCAGAAACTGTTTAATTACTATGCAAAGTGTTTGTGATTTCAAACCAAATATCTGAATCAATTTCTAATTGCGACAATGAATGTTTAGCCGTGCAAGCTTGTTGTTATATTTTGCAGGAGTGGCTTTGCTAGTAATTGTATCCATACGTAATAATATGGCAATCCATAAGTTGTTAGTACTAATACGCGGCTAATGGCACAAAACACCACGGACGTGTTTATTTTATTTAAGGATTTATTACTTTACGGCATTATATATAATCCGAGAAGCGTTTAGTAATATCGGAACTTCACACATGCGTGTGCTGCCATTTATGTTTTATTGTTCATGGCTTAATGGAACTCTTGCTTAAAATAAACCCATGGACGTTAATGATCAGCGACACGCAATTCATATTCGCAACATAAAAATACTTCATGTTGTCCTTAAGTAAGCCTTTAAATCAAATATATTCATACTCTTCTCTTACTAGTAAAAATGTAATTTGCAACATGTTTTAAAATCATAAACGTCCTTAGATACGCAGCTTTGACATAACTTCTATTAACTGTGAATGGTTTTATTTTGGGAATTATTGAACAGTTGCTTCCTAATGTTAACATATTCCAATAGTATGTATTTATGCCCATATTGGAAGTAAGTCAGAACTTTTCACTAAAGAAAATCTAAAGATTTTCCTTCGGAGCCTGTGTACCATCAATGACGTTTATTCGACTGTGTAGTAATTTCATTTTGTTCTTAGTGATATTGGTTAGTTTGTTGTTTTTACACTTTATAAATAATGAGTGTATATTGTCTTTTATTATAATGAATTATATAAAATTATAACGTAACAGTTTATGACGTATTTACATCTCAAAACGTTTCCCGACAAAATATTGTGTATTGTCTTATATTACAGATAAACATTTTATAATTTACGTTACATGATGTGGTAATTCCATTTATTTATATAATTTTAAATATAATGTGACAATCTGGTTTTTAATAGCGAATTGGTGAAAACTTGTACAATTCCATGCTGTGGTGGTTCTGTACGTGTTTAATTACCTCTGTACATGCAATGTTTTACTTTAATTTTCCACCACCAATCGGTTTCAAATGCGCAGCCCGAGGTCCTTTATTTATGGCAAGTAAACAATTGCCAGAAAACAACACAGCACATCACAAAGCACATAACAAACACAAAACACTCATGAATAAAACTGGGGTCATCGCCTTGGAACGGTCAATGCAAAGCATTGGTGGGTTAAACCGCTTTTATGGGCGCCAAACCTCACACTTAGCCCAGAATTATTCACTTGAAAGGCACATGTACACTATTTATGCGAAACAGTACTATTTCCAGATGGAAAAACGTGGTTTAGGACCACGCAAGTAAAACTTTGAAGTTTTGTTGTTTCGGTTATTTATTTATTATTATTTTGATTAAAAAGTAACGTACAAGCAAATATTCAAAAATAGATACATACAGCTTGATTGTTGGAGGATTCACGTATAAATTGAGGCGGGAAGCGAAGACGAAGTATACTGTATAAGTTGTCTCCCATTGCTTTTGTCACGTGGATTGCGTTGGGCAAATTGATACACTGTACATGAGGCACTATGGTATAGTGTAACAACATGCGCCATTCGATTGGTTTAAAGGTATTTAACAGGAGTTTCATTTCTTTTCGATCAATTTTACAACAAAGTATTGTTATTGCGATGAACTATTACAACGATCGTCGAAATAAATTTGTTAAGGGGACAAAATGAATAATTGGCAAGACTATTTAATAACGGCAGCATGTTCTATATTGTTCAAGTCAGTAATATCATAAGCTGAATGAAGGTGGACCTGGCGAATATGCAAAAACAAAACACTCGGGAGACCGACGATTAAGGGTTTTTGACGACTCCACGGTTCAACTTTTATCTAAATAAATGATGCCGTTGCTTTTATTGCGAATTCCGTTACATCAAGTGCAATATTCCTGTACATCTGTATATATATATATATATATATATATATATATATATATATATATATATATATATATATATATATATATATATATAATGTTGTTCTTAATCAATTTATTATACGCAATAAAATGTTACTAATACTATACATTTTTCCTACTGTACAAACTGTAACAACTTACCCCGGCGTTAGTCAAAACTTGCCCCACAGTTGGGGTAAGTTGTTACACTTCACTAACCCCGTATACGCGACTCTTTCCAGCAGAATTATTCTAATATTTAAATGTTACAATACATCATTTTGAACAGCAAACATTGAGCGTCATAATGATATTTGAAATATTTATATACGCGCATTCAATAAAAAGATATTCGATAAAATGTGAAAAGTGTAACAATTATTGATAAAGTCATATAAATAACTAATAACTTGAATATATGTATTTACGTAATACTATGTAGTTCATTCGCACGTATAATAACAGAGTGCTTTATTATTCATCAGTGTGCAAGTGATCTTGCGTAAGACTGTCAAAAATTATTAATATTGAATTAACTAATAGCCTGACTACACATATTCGAACTTGGCATAATAACACATTGATATTTAAGGAGATCTTAGAGCGTAAAATGTCGTGATTTAATTTCTTTGAAAACTGTAGCACGCTGTAGTTACGGAAGCACCAAACGTATCTGGAAAGGCGCTAAACAATTTATTTCATACATGATGTTGGTCAAAACTCCTTTAAATTCAAAAGCGCAATAGTTTTTCAATGTCGTCTGTGTTCCTCACATATCAACATATTTTCTAAATAAATGTTTAACAAGATGGCGCATTCGAAGAAGAAATGTATATGGTGGCATACTTCGGCATACGATACAATGTTACCAGAAATATATTTTATGAAAACTAAACAAATTAAGATTTTCCTTGAACAATAAACTATTTAGCAAGATATTTATTGTTTCCATAAACATGTCCAAACATGTTTGCTTTAGAAATAGCAATTTGCTTTTTTTTAAGTGCGTACTTTTACAATGCTACGTTCCATTTACTCACTACTAGCAACAACATAACACACGTATTCCCATGTAATGATATATGTAACACTGTATGTTTCCTACTAAAATAACACTCACATTAAGTCCGTTATTGCAATTATGTAAATAAAACTGAAGTTATTGCCTGGAGCGCTATGTTATTCATGTTTCTAAATTTAGCTGACATATTAAGATTCGCGTATAAGCCAAACTGTAAAAACGCCTACAACAAAAGTCGAACATGTTCTTGTTAATGCTATGCTGCAGTTCGTATTGTCTATGTTATAAAGCACAATATGGAGCAAGTTATTAAAATAAATAGTTTCAGTAAAATACAGGCAAAATCATTAGTGTCATGTTCAGATTTGGTATTATTGAAACCAACATCAAAAATCTCACATGTCAATGCAAAACATGCTTTTTCACGAAGCCGATTGTTCACATACACAATTGTAATGAAGATATTTATATCGATAATAAAATTGCATATAACCATATCTAAAAATTCTCGTTATGTGGGAGATGTTGATAAATATGTATGAACTTAGTTGGAAACGTGTAATAGCAATGATTATACATAATGCATGTTCATTAAGGTATAATTCCAAAAACAGTCAATTGCATGGATGTACATGTGTTACAAACGTATCTCTGTTTCAATAGTATGTGTCTGCACGGCGTGAATCATATACATCTAATTTAATTTTTGGATTATTGATGTTCGGTGCCCGAGTTTTGTCAGTGCAGGAAATGCATCGTTATCTTTATAGAACGCTGCCTCTACTTAAAAAACGACCAGTTCGTTATATGCTATATTCTCTATCGAAAATACTAAACCCTGAAGGGTTATTAATCACTGACTTGTCCTGAATGTCGGAATAGTCTTTATATAACTTTATATAAATATCACCTTATTATTTACATCGTTTTATAGTTCTTTGGTGCGGTAAACATACTTAATAATATTACGTCAGTATGACTTTTGTACACATTGTAGAATCTTACGACAACACTTTGCAGCTGTGTTATATAAGTGATTATGGATCAGACAATAATATATATTTCGAGACGCACTGGAATATCCACTACATTACTTAACTAGGGTCAAGAACTCTTGAAGGTCATTCAAAGCTCTAATGCCATCAGCCAATCGCTACTTATGCGTTGCCTTATTGACGACGTAGATTAGCACTTCTCCAAAAGTGCCTGTTTGTCATCTTAATGTAAGGCTTAAATAAGAATTTATCTCTATTAAAGGTTTGGCTCATTAACACCCATGTTATCGCATAGTCAGGACCATTAATTCGACTGGGACCCTTTTATAGGAAATGCTTAATACGAATAAATGGCGTATTTACATGTAAAAAGATCCTGTTTTGTGTGTTGATACCAATTCATTTTGTGCGATGTGATGTATATTAATAAATGACAAGTTTCAATGCATTTAAGCTTGTTCCCTGTTTTATATGTAGAAATGACAATTTGCATATTTCAACACAGTTTGAGTGAAATTAGAGAATGTGTTCCATTTTATTTCATTTTTGGATTTGTGGAACTACTAAATGTTTTACACGTTTGCTGTTTTTGCTGGCTTGTTAATTTGCACATTGTATATGCAAAACATATGGTAAGCACAATTAATTGCAAACATGTGATAATGTTAATGTCGGTATATTTGACATATCGTGGCGTCAAAACTCATACATGATGTGCAAGGCTGTCAAAGTAACATACTCGTACACATCGCATAGCGTCGTTACAATTAAATAAATATTGTTTCAATCATATGATGAAAGTAAAATCATACGATGGATCAATGTTTCTGCGACCACTCATGAAATAAATTGAATCTCTGAAAATAAAACATACCGCCTTTTTATTTTTCATGAAGCACATGTAGAATTTGAAATATACGTTATATGTTTATTCATGCTGAATCAACTCGATGAATAAAAATGTCTTACTGAATATTTGGAACTGAAATTCAGTGGTTAAAGTATGCAATTTAATCACATGGGATAGCGACACTTGATCTGTCACACAAACAATAACTATAACGTATTACATATTGTTTTGTAAAAAGAATCACAAAACACAGTGTATAATTATATTTGTGTTGTTATTTTTTTTAAATATTACCTACAACCAATATCGTTTATGCGAACGATGCATACTTTGCTAATGGCATTCATACACACAGGCGTGGTTGTCAAAAGAATGCAAAAATGTCAAACGGTTACTCGTTGGGGTTATTGTTTGATTTTTCGAAAATGTTTCCTTCAAATTTTGTTTTGTAAGTTTGCAAATGTTTCTTAACCAATAAAACTTGCACATTTCAATCTGGCGTTTATTAAAGAAGCGTAGAAAATATATATTTCGTTGGACAATCGAAAATCGTAAAACAATTTACTTCAAGAATTATTGGTATAATTTTTGATCAATTTATAAGCGATCATTCGCCTCATAAATATAAGCAGACCTTAGTATGTAAAATGTCATTATTTATTATTTTTGACAACAAAAGCACACTGTACGTGTAATTACGGAAGCATCAAACGTGTCTGGAACGGCGCTAAACAATTTATTTGATACATTATGTTCCTTGAAATTCCTTTAAATTCAAAAGCGCAATAGTTTTTCATATTACGTCTGTGTTCCTCACATATCAACAGATTTTCTTAATAAATGTTTAACAAGATGGAGCATACATTTGAAGAAGAAATGTACATGGTGGCATACTTCGGCGTACGATACAATGTTACGAGAAAGTTTTTTATGAAAATTAAAGAAATTAAGATTTTCCTTGAACAATAAACTATTTAGCAAGATATTTTTTGTTCATAAACATGTCCAACAAACGTATTGATACGAATGTGGGCTTTATAAATAGCAAAATTAGCATTTTCTGTTTTGTTTTTAGTGCGTACGTTTATGTAGCTACTTTCAATTTGGCCGTAACTAACACCAACTAAACACTCATTTACTCATGTAATGCTTATTTCTGAGACACTGTATGTTTCTTACAAAACTAACACTCACATTAAGTCCGTTATTGACTTTATTATTGCCATTATGTAAATAAAACTGAAGTTCATTGCGTGGAGCGTCATGTTCTTCACGTTTCTGAATTTAGCAGACATTTCAAGATTCACGTATAAGCCAAACTGTGAAAACGCCTACAACAAAACAACGATTTGGGTGGATCATGTTCATGTTAATGTGATGCTGTTGTATGTATTGTCTGGGTTTTGAACAAGTAATAACATGTTGTTCAAATAAGCAGTTTCAGTTGAATACAGGCAAAATCATTAGTGTCATGTTCAGATTTAATATTGTTGAAACCAACAACTAAAATATCACATGTCAATGCAGAAATGGCTTTTTCACGAAGCCGATCGTTAGGTGATTGTTCAAGGAAGATATTCATATCGATAATAAAGTTGAAATATTATCACATCAAAACAACTTATTGTGTTGGAGGTGTTGATAAATATGTATGAACATATTTGGAAACGTGTCAATAAAATGATTATACATAATGCATTTGCAACTACCGTCATGCTATGTTTTGTAAACAGTCAATTACATGGACGTACATGTGTTACAAACATATCTATATTACCATATTGAGTTTCTGCACATCGTAAAACATAATAATCTAATAATTGGATTGTTGACGTTAGATGTACTAGATGTGTCAGTGCCGGAAATGCAGCGGTGTAAATAAAAAAAACAACGCTGTCTCCACTTAAATAACGTCCAGCTCTTGTATATGATACATTCTAAATCTAAAGTGGTAAACCCGGAAGGGTTAATAATTTCTGCCTTCCTCTGAATGTCGAAATAGTCTGTAAATAAAGTATTACCTTTACGGTATACATGTTAATTATTGTTCAGTATTGTTTACAGCAAACAGACTTATTTATTCTATAACAGTATGACTTCCGTGCAAACTGTAACAACATACTGGTACCAAGCTGCACTTTTATTTGTTTGATACGTTTTATACAGCAACCCCACCCCCCCCAAACAGATTTGGATAATATTTGCAATTATGTTACATACGTTTATTCAGGATCGAAAGTTATTATATTTGAAGACGCTCTTGAGTATCCGCTACATTTGTTTAACTATCGTCGCGAACTCTAGGACGTCATTCAAACTTTGATCGCTGCTTAAATCCTTGAAGAAAATGTAGCTTAACACTCTTAAAAAAGTGACAGTTATCATAAAAAAGTAAGACATTCATGAAACATTTATTGCAACGTAAGTTTGTGGCACTTTTATAGGATATGCCAAACACGAAGTAATTTCATTTTTACATATAAACATGTCATGTATGTTAACCCTTCATACTTTTGTTAGATGTTTTTGTCGATTACCAAATGAAAGCAAATAATTTACGCATGAAAACCCGCCTTTTATGTTTTCATCATATGCTGCGAAAGAGTGCGTAGGAATGAATGAAATTAAATGATTTTTTTTTCATTTCCTACATGGTTTTGTTGATCAGCTAACTATTTTTGCGTAGAAGTTGTAATGTACATGTCGGTATATTCGCCATTTCATGTCGAAAAAGCATACCGTCAACTTCTTTTTATGAAGCATATGTACACATTAACATATATGGTTTGTTTAATGCGCCGAACCCTAAACAGAGTTCGTTCGTATTGTATTGTTCCTCACAATGCCACAATATGCAAAACCTAACACCAGATAATATGGACCACAAGGCAATCACCTTATTTGTGAATGCCCTAAGGACGTTAAAGTGGCTTCTCTACTGCTGAGTTCCTGTAACCACTGTAACAATATAACAAAGGAATGGCTGCGAACAACAACACAAACAAAAGGCATAAAGAATCGTCTATATATCTATAAACACTTTTTCATATATTTTTTAAGCATGCATTGTGGAAAACACATTATTGATATATTATTATTATAAAGAAAACTTTAACTACAAGCTATGTAAGACATAAATTAATGCGATGTTTGTACAGATGTTCACGTATTCGAGTTAATTCTGTTATTTAAAGCTGTCATAATTTTCGAAAACTTCGTTCAGAAACTATGTCGCCGTTTATTGAAAAAATGATACGATCGAGATAACTGAATTGATTAATTATTAGTGGATGTATATTTCCTCGTTTAAAACAGTATCTCCTGTCTAACTATCTATCAGAAAAACATCTTGTCACATCAAAACACATGCAAAACATAATTCGAAACATATCGCTATTTGGGATAGTTTGTACATGTTCCAGTATAATCTTTATCATTGAAAAACAATATTCACAGATCAATACAAAAAACATCGCATTAAACAGTACATAAAACCAATGTAATAAGCTTGCTACATATTTGCTAATATATTATAAGGAACAGAAACATTTAAATTTATTTCGTATTTATTTTATCAGTTTAATATGGTATACGAGTTCGTGTATTATATTAGTGTGAGTTTTAATAATTATATTTATATTAATGTTAATTTGTCAGACTTGGGTATAATGTATTCGATCATTATGCGCAACAAGGTTCAAAACATAAGTAGGGCGTGTGTTGCTTAAAAAAATGTATGTTTAACCGACACCCCCGGGGGTATAAGGATATCATAAAAGTCATAGGTTTCCTGTATAAGCTTCATAATGTGTCTGTTCGTTAGACTAAACAGACCAAGGTGTCGATTTTGTACGACATATACAAAATGAAACTATCGGTGCATGACGTTCCTGTGGGATATATATTTTGTTCTTTTGTATAAAGATCTATTTATTTTGTAGATAAATATAGAAAGTATCGGCACGATTATGGTCAGAATGTTGTTAATGGAATTATGTCAGTTTGTCATACTGCCCGGGGTATTTATTTTGTTTAAAGATTGCTTTAAGGAATGCTATTTTATTACAACAATCAATGCATATTTTACGAATAGATCCAAGTATTTTAATGATGAATATGTATTGAATTTGTTTAACACATAGTTACATCTAAGATTTATTGAGTTGGGTTGATGCATACTTTTTATTGAACAAAAGACGTAACCTAGACTTTCTAAAAAAACTTTGACACAAATTAGATGCAATGCGTTGACAAGTTAACACAAACACATGAATACTGATAGCATTGTGATTCATTTGTGTATATGTTATTGCTCTCCCGCATTAACCTATTGCTCTCCCGCATTAACCTTATAGCCAATAGCATATTTCAATATCATGGTGATGATGCACTAACATTATTATCTCACCACGCTAACAGCAGATAATATAGACGAATTAACTTTATTACACATATTTGATTATGTGTATAGCTCGGAAATCACTCATTAGTCGCCTAATAATGACGGTACTTGCGTATTGGAACGCAAACAGTCAATTGCTATATAGGTTACAATAATGGCTGTTAGACATTTCAAGTTTTATAATATAAATCATTTACATTAAATATCACATCTACATTTTCCAATGATCGATTGCTCCTTTTGCCGAGTAGCATTATATCGGACAAAATAAGTGCATTTTACTATAGTATGCATTGCTGAATTAAACAACGTTTACGTGGTACATAATACTCATTGTGCATATTCAATAACATAAGTGCTACTCTATGCTTGTTTATGACACATAATACTAATCGCATTGTGATTCATTTGTGTATATGTCATTGCTCTCCCGCATTAACCTTATAGCCAAAAGCATATATCAATAACATGGTGATGATGCACTAACATTGTTATCTCACCAGGCTACTAGCAGATAAAATGGACGAATTAACTTGATTATGTGTATAGCTAGGAAATCACTCATTAGTCGCCTAATAATGACGGTACATGAGTATTGGAACGCAAACGGTTACTTGCTATATCGGTTACAATAATGACTGTTTCAAGTTGTTTAATATAAATCGTATTCATTAAGTATCACATCTATGCTTTCCAATGATCGATTGCTCCTATTGCCGATATGATTTGATTCCAACAGCCACCTTAAGCTTTCAAAACGTTAAAGAAAACGTATATTTTCTCAGTTCAATAATGGTATGAACGTCGAAGAAATAGCACTTTTCATAATTACATGTATATGGTCGTCATAAGAATGGTATTTTATTTTGAAACATTAGATGTATTACAATTTGAAACAATAAGTCATATGATGGTACCGACAGAGTGTATGCGTAATTAAGCTTTTCAAAACTAGTGTTTTTCTCTCTTGTTACTTACTTACATACTTTGAGCAAGCACGAATCGACAATTTTGCTGCTGGATATTGCTGTTTGTATTGTATTATCCAAGAATAAACATAGACATTTACTTACTCATTGAAATTAAACGATTCTCATCAAGGGAATCGTGCATGCCACACAGGGCGCCGATTCATCTATTTTGTCCTTGAATACCAACTATGCCGTTTTATCGTATGTTATATGACATATAAAGATTATAAGTTAACGCTTAAAGCTGTGGTGTATTGCACTACTGTTATATAAACTGGAGAAATAAGAAGGTATGTCGCGATGTTATCATTCAAAATAATATCATTTGTGCATTCGTTTTACGGGCGCATTCATGTGTAAATTATACGATTGGGGTTTGGGTAATGCGTATCATCTTGTGCTGTGTTCTTGTTTAACAGACTTTATACACGCAATTTGTGACTTTAATCTTCTACCTTCAAAAGGTCAGAATACCAATGGTAATGGATGTGTTCATGAATCCAGACATATGGACGATAAACTGGAAAACACGAAAGTGTAATTTAAGAAGGAAAAGCGTGTTAACGTTCTCAAATGAAAGAAATGTACCCGTTGTTTAAATAAATATATGTCCTCTAATTATGACAATTCTAATTCGATTCCACAATACCTTGAAATAAAGATTGCGACCAAACTAGTTATTTTTCTCTGGTGAATATACCTCTATAACCATCGAATGTGTTATTTTAAGGGTTGGTTGTAGAGACTAACTTCATTGACATTGAGATACAAACGACTAATTCAACATGTTATTCCTTGTTTTACTACGTGCAGGTACATGTTCATCCACAAGCTATTGAGCCTTTATTAGAATATATAGTAAATAATTCCACGGTTTCGTTTTCTTGAAGGGAACTTAAACTGATCTTAGTAAAGCTTTAGTTGACAATTATAAACCATATAATAATGTCTGCTGTATATTTTAACACCTCTATATCGGTTGATGGTGTTTTCCTACAAACGTTTATTTCTGTCGAGTTGCATAAAATCACCTGATGCGCGCGAGATTATGCGCAGAAATACTACCGAAACAATCTTGAAGCATACATTACAAGGCAACTGGGTTCTCCATGTTGATGGCAAGATTCATGTATGGACACAAACACCATGGACATCAAAATAGACGTCCTTGTAGTAATTTTCTTATTCAAAGGTCTGTAATAAACAAGTCAATGTATACAGGTTCAAGTTCTGCAGCCGATCGCAACAACCACCGTGGTGCTAACATTGTCATTGTCACATATAATGTAATCCTTACATACTACTGAATGGAACTAATGAAGCATTCGACAGTATATACATTCGTCATATTACGCCTAAAGCCGTCTTAAATACCCTTTATAGTAGAACGCATACATTGGAAAGTGCGAATAGTGTAGTCCACGTCAGGAAAATGAAAGCAATACTGAAGAAAATAATTCCGAAATAATTTAATAATATTCATCAAATCCATTTGGTTAGTGTGGTACAAACAAAAATAAACAAAAAGTTATATAGAAGTATGACTTATATTAATATTGTTTTGATAATTGCTGTGTTTTCTTCGATGCATAGCAACGTAAGCGTTTGCTGAATCAATAGTTAGTTTTAGTCAATTTAGGTCACTATACCTTCTCAGTTGCCTGTTGTTCAAAATTTAATGATTGGAATGGCAAATAAATACAAGTGTTGTTCTTCTTCTAATGCGATTTTTAAAGCCAATCAAAATTTCCAATAAGAAATTAACATACAAAGTGCTTTTCTGGAATTCAATGTTAATTTGTCATTATATTTAACAGAACGTTGCACTTAGCGTGTAGAGTTCAATTAATACAGTGATATAACAACTCTTTAATATTGATATTCAGTTCACCACACACTTTTGTGTCGCATTGCTATTACCATTGTATAATCGTTGCTGCTGCTTTTAGCAGTGTTAAATTAACTAAGTTAAGTACTTTGCTTTCGTTGTAAAATCAATGTCATAAATGTATGCAATTGTTTGTTGTTCATTTATTTTCCAGTGAAATATGTTTTGCACAAATACAGCGAAAATCATACTCCGTAAAGTAAATTATTACAAAATTATCATTTGTGCAAAGATATGATACATTTATGCGTGGCATTTGTTAAATATCGAACTAGACAAAGTGCATCGCATTACAACAATAATGTATTTATCTGTATATTTCAAACTAAAATATTAAATGTCGTTTTTACTACAACACTATTGATTAGTAGCAGCAATATAATTAAATAGCATATGCACGATTACATGAGGATTAAGATGATTCAACATAAAACTATAATACAAGCCAATCCATATTTTTAAACTTGATATCATATTGCAGTAAGGTTTTCGTTTCCGGTAAATGCGTGCAGCCGTTAATGTCCAGATTTGTCATATGGACTTATTGAAAATATCAACTTTGAAAATACCAGAGATTAATGCAGCAAAGGCTGTTTGTACAAAGCCGGTTATTACGTTATTGTTCACACACAAAAGTGTAATGAAGATATTCACGTCGATAATAAGGTTGAAAGATTGGCATTTCAAGAAACTCGTTACGTAGGAGTTGCTGATGAATACGTATAATAATAGTTGGAAACCTGTCGATGGGATAATTATCTATAATATATTTACAAATAGAATAGGTAAAATAATAGTTGGAAACCTGTTAATGGGATAATTATCTATAATATGTTTACAAATAACGCAAAATAACAAATATGCTATATTATGAATAGTCATTGGTCATTAACATGCACGTAAATGTGTTTTCAGAAATGTTTAACTAATCTCCATTACCATAACATGCGTACGATACACGAAACTCTTTATGCTACTGTTATGGAACTGTTGATGTTAGATTCGTACCTTGTATCTGCGTGGGTATTAACAAATATAAATAAATAATACAAGAGTTCAAGCTTAATATTTCAGATTAAGACGGATTGGCTTACACAGAAATGTAATTAAATAAACAATACTCAGCGTTCGATATCTTTAAGTATGCAATGCAAAGTAATTGTAACAGTGGCTGTGTTTATACGTAGTATTGACAGCACTTGTTGACAATTAAATTTCGCATACAGCTTGAGTCACGTTTTATCTTAAGCATTAACGTTATTGTTATCCCTGTTTAATTATTGATAGCAAAACATCTGATGGATGATAATGCTTGCGTTTCAGGATGGTGTTAATTCTGCATTTTTTTAGTTTAGTTTAGTTTTAGTTTAAACATATTTATTTTTGCTCGATTGCATCGAAAGCCGAAGGTTTATTGAGACACTCTCGATACCGTTTCCTGAGTAGAACAAGTACTTGGTGTCTTTGGGGGACGCTCCCAGAGTGGGGATCGAACCCGGGATCTCCCGATCGCTAGGCGGACACTATATCCACAACGCCACTCTGATCTCGTTTGCATGCTTTTAATATATAGTGATTGTGTTTTTTCGAAGAATGACTGTATATTAAATTTTTGTTGTATTTGTTGGTTCCAAGTGATGAAAACTTATCTAAATATTGTCATGTTTTGCTTAATTTGCAATAACAAACACAACTAGATCGATTTAAAATAAATGATTGTAATCGGTATTGCAATCTATATTATACATAATTTATAAGTTTGACGATAGTAATATATGATAAACATGTTCTAATACGAATGTTCCATGTACTATCGCAGCGATTTAACAATAACTGAAATTATATATAACCCTCTATTGGCGTATATTTTGTTAATATTACTATTTTAAACATTTGCAACGCCAAGTAACTGAACTACTTTTGTGCTGAATATGCTAGTTTTGGGATGATCCAGAATTTATATTTACGAAGAATTATACTGTTATATTTGCTACTGTTTCTGTAACCCATTAAAATTAATAATTTCTCAAATACATGTTAACAACCTTATAGTAAGCTGTTTTCTTTATTTTGCGTACGAAATATGTAAATGCAATGTGCCGGACGTCAACGTTATTTGACTAGTCTAAAGTACCCAGTATTCTGCGTTAAGTCAAGGCATTGATATTATCGGCCACAATATCTGCAACTGAAATATTAAAGGAATAATGGTTGATTTGTATCACAACACAATTTATTCGTTCAATCTTCAACAATCGAGAAACTAATCTCGTTGCCATGCGTGATATTGAACCACTTTATAAAACACAATCATGGCAAGTACATTATTTTCCTTTAATGTAATCGTTAAGAAACACTCTGTAAAATTGTTTGGTAAATATTTAACATCTATCTCAAGTTGCTATAGCACAAAATCACTGGACAATTCAAATTTATTGAAGTGTCGGTGGTTTTATATAAATATCTTTTGGCAGCGTTCGCCTCGGGTGACATTCTGCCCTCGGGTTGACAGTATCAATGTGACACACGCTGCCTTTTGATATTTATTTTATTATACCGAACAAAATTGAGTAATGAAGGTAAACAAATGCTTAATTCTGCTAATCAAGATTGAAGAATGCCTAAATCTTCTTTCATCTTCAGAAATATTTGCAAACACTTTTTTCTGATAGTTAGCTTTGAAGAGAATGGCTTTTTTACACACTAAATAGTGACGCCAATACTATATGACGTCACGACAATGGAGGCAATCTTTTCATGATGTGGCTAAACAATTGACGCAGTTACTTTCCCCCTATATTTAAAATGTCATCGCGGTCACATGACCTGACACTCAAAAAGGTTGAAATGTTATTGACAGTCAAAATATCTCTTTATGAGGTAATGGGAATTTATCATTGTAGACAAAAGTGAGGTATAATCAATTATTATAAGTGTACATCTCAAGTATCAGACTTTTTTTACAAACGGGTTATTATTTACTTAATAACTAATTCCGAACGTTGCTAATTGTATTATCAATAATATCTAATTAAACAAACTGACGTTAATATATTTATTTAAGTTAAAATACCACTATTTAGTTAACTTTATGTACGTTATTATTTAACGTAATGGCGAGATAAACTGTGTCTTGTATCCGATCATTGGTAAGCATCCTTGCTCTGAAATTTTGCGATGTATAGTTTGTTGCTTAACAGACGAGTGCCATGGAATGAATGCTCTGTATGTGCATGATTGGAGTATCTCAAATTAAGTTCTTTATTAGAACATGTATCTGCTTTGCATACGGTAAATTAAGGTGACGTTTATTGAAGTTTTATTCGGCTGAAGTAAGTACTTGATTAAATTACATTAGACACAAGTGTGCTGGTTGGAAAAGGTATAGTATGTCGAGCTCGCCTTCAGAAAATCTACTTGTCACATCAAAGCAACAGAAAACACATTATCTTAAACATATCGCTTCTAGGGATGGTAATGGGGGTGTTTTGTACATGATCCCGTACTACGTATAACGATACAAATCAATATTCGTTGGAATGGGTGAATCGAATAACATCAAGGGGTATCAGCACGTTAGAATATAACAATAATAATAGTAATTGCAAAGCCTATAATAAGAGCATTATAAGTACAACTTAATATGTGACTGTTAGTGAAGAGTAAAGCATAACTGTACATGGATTATATTTATGTCAGTTTATGTAGTCACATATCTAAATGCAAAATGAAATTCCTTATATTTTGTAGTATCACAATGATTGGTTAACCATCAATAGTTTGCTATAATCTTTCAGGATTGCTGCGGACCACTGTATCACAAGGCTGGCGTTTCTGACTTCATAACATGTTTGAACTAATATCGTGGGATATTAGGTGATTATACAAGGCATATGTTTCACGTCATAATGTGTTTTGGTTAACTTAACAGAACCAGGAGTCGATTTTGTACGCGTAATATGGACCTTCCCATGGGATATATATTCACCGATGGGTTGCAGTCTACCTCTTATTGAGATAAATAAAACGTGTACCGGCACGGTTCTTGTATTTTATTGCGTACAAATTGCGGGGGTGTTGTACATATGCTGTGCTATTAATGTTTAGATGTAACAACCAACACGAAATGACGGACTTATGTTATTAATATTATTGATAAAGTTTAAAATGCGTTGCTATTAAATCATCTCAGTTAGTGTACATATGTCGAGTTGCATGCTGTCGTTTTAAATCACATGCATTCCAACGCATATTATTGTTTCGTGTAGGCGGTACGCAACGCGCAGATCATTTATAACTAACTACCAATATTTTATAGTCACTCATTGATATTCCGGAAAAAACATAGTATTGTGGGAATCGTTAAACCACAAATAAGATATACCTAAGCTGATTGTTCTGGATCGAAAGCGATTGCTATACTGAAATGCAAAATCATATAACAATGGGTGTAGGCGTGGCCGTTCAGTTATTTGCATATTCAATCGATAAACTACCGATTACAACATGTATATTTGAAGCAAACACACATTCGTTATCTCTCTCACTGCCTGTATTGTATTGGCCAATTTGTGTGATTAATAAAGTGTCTGATTCACAATCAAGTACGTCAACGGTTTTTTTGTTTTTATTGTTGATGACACAAATGAAATCACAGCTTTAACAAAACAAAGGGAAACGTGTCTGGTAATTTTCTGTGCGCAGCATTAGCCGGTTGTATTATGATTGTTAAATATGCACCAATAAAATTTAGTACATATTGTAAGCTTTTAAATCGTCCCGTGTCATAAAGATTTATAGATTTCATCAGTTCCTCTATATTGAACGTTGTTACCTCATCCACAGCTGCTTCTAGTTTTATTGAATTTAAACATACATTATTGACATTCACATTTGATCCTCAATTGAATTTCATAATTATAACCTCTATTTGTTCTTAAACAAGAAATGTATTTACAAGTTTGCGTTTTGAATAATGAGAAAATAATTACGATTAGATACCAGTATGTGAACATGAAAGTGTTGTTATTCGACTCCAACAAGAAACTTAATTGAAGCGGCGAGAAAATAATGTATTGCTTGAAGATACGAATTTTCGTATATGGCATCTGATTAGTGCGGTAAGCGATAATGGCTGTTGTGATTTTAAAGATAATTTTAAGCACGGTATGTTAATCATATGGAGCCGACCTATATATAACCGTCAAACGGGTTCTTGTACACATTGATTAGTAAAGCATCATACGCCTTATATGACACGACTTTGCTATATAGAATACGCTATATTTGATATCTTATAAAGAAAGTCCAAGTAAATGTTAGGCAATTATTTTCCGGTAGTTGTTTTCCGTTTAACTCATCTAAATTGGTTTATTAACTTTTGAATACATCGCCAACAGTGACATTTAATGTACCACCGCGTTACTGTTTAAACCTACCTTACCACTTAGATTAACTGAAGCAAAAGGCAGTTATACTACAAAGTGCGAGGCGTTCTTTTGCAATTTATGACTTCAAAGACCATAAACTCCTAAGCGGCAAGTGAATATTCGTTGTAAATCACATAAATAAAGTTTTGGCGTAAGACTGAATATCAAAGATAAACGTATTGATGGTATTTATAAGTTTATAGTAATGCCTTATACCATGACCATCAAGTCACATGTGATTGAAGTTCAATTAATGGTGGATTTACTATTCCCCGGGCAACATTCAAACTAACACTTTCACAATGGAACAATCCTGGAAGAATATAAAATATATCGTCCGGTTAATCTAATAACATAAATTAAAACACGCAAACTGTATTTCAATTATAACAGTTGTCTTCACAAAACAACAGGTATTTGTTTGCAAAATATTTAACCTTAAATGCCTTGACTATTACAAAGAAAAAACTAAGTCAACTAACTAATTGTGGGTTCTCTTTCGGCATTCAGCATTGTAAATATAAACAATATGAAACTAAAGCAGCATCACCAGAAGTAAAACACTTCTTTAGACAGTATCGACTTCATAGCGCATACATATACGTGTTCGTTCTCCTTATTCCAGTAGTGCATCTACAGTGTTATTATCAGCTCTTGTGTGTTCACAATCGCAATCCGGATCCATGTCAACGGCAATGTGTTCTGGCTTTCTACTACAGTGTGTTATTTTTTTTGGTCAGGTACTTCGGTAGAATTATTTTAAATAAATAAGAACCATCTTATTGCCATAATAATGTTCATGCTATACACTGTTCATACTCCTGTGTTTGCAACGGATAACGATATTGCATTCCTTAATATGTTATAGATTACTTATTGCTAGTAGCTATTATTATTTTAAAATGATGTAAGTAGATAATCGAGTTAATAATTAATTAATTAAATTTTGTATACGGGTTAGCGAGTATATGTCGGACGAAATATGCATTTATTTTACCGAATAAACTCAATATTGAAACTTGGCATGTAACATCCAGGGTTCGTCACGTGTGCCATGCGCAAACATTGAGGCCCGAAATGGGGTATCTAAAACTTGGTTGTTTTCTTGCTTACAGGTGTAGTAATTTCCGGGCGTTTTTTTAAACAGTAAATTGTACGAGGACATTTTTTGTTACTTTATGTCATATATCTTAGATCACATATTGATCAAAAGATTATATTTATGTCATAATAATAACACGTCATCAAATGATTTCAATATAAAAATACTGCTACTTAATAAGGCATTGAAACAAATACCAAAGCATGACGTTTTAAAGAGTTTACTAGACGTTACTTATCTATGTAGCTACTACGTACGTTCTTTAACATACTAGCGGGTTAAATAATGTTCTACCAGACTTCGTCTTCTATAATAGCATTGGGATTTTATCGCGCATGCACACGACATTTTATTTCCTTAAACGACATTTGCATGCATTCGGACTATAAACGAACCCATTTTTGTATTTTTTTTGCCAAAAAACTTTTTTTTTCAAAGAACAACGAAAATAGCTGAGAATACATGCGCGTATGTGTATATGATGATAAACTTCGAAAAGCGGTTACGAAACACCAATATTTAAAAACGTCCGGAAAGTACTACTGTCTGACATATATCCGCTACTAGTATGCATCAACTCGTTTGTAAATACATGAGTCTTAATAAAGAATGACTTCTTATTTCGTGAGCAACGACAACCAACAATATAGTCATTAAGCTAAGTGCAAGTACGTTTTAAGAGGCCAAGACGCTAATGCATTGTTTTAGAACTTAACCATTATTACTCGCACTGTAGTTCAAAATCAATTATATGACGCAATTGTAAACGTCAATCTAAAGAATATTGTTTCGCTGAGAACAAGTGATTTAATTTCCTGTCATCTTTCTTAGAAAGTGTTTTCAGTTTGCACCGCTAAACACGTGATATTCAAGTGCGATGATTGGATAATTTTGCAGATTAATTTGAATATGATTGACATCTGTAAAAGCGTCTATTGCGTTTTATAGTCTCAGTGGCGTATTTAGTCAGAGCCATGAAACAATATCGGTCAATCCAAACACTTTTAAAATGTACAAGATTGTATCTCGCTATGGTATTTATCAACCTGTACACAATTTGATAATTACAATATTTATAAATAAAACGTCATAAATCACGTTTATGCCTTCATGTACGATTCTCCCATATATATATATATTATGCCTAATTTATTAATAACCATTATAGTACGGCACGGTCAAATATATTTAACTTATTAGATTGTTTCAAATATATGCTGCTTCATTCCCTAATACCGAAAATATAATATTATCATTAATACCCCGTCGAGGTAAATGAATCAACTGACTTACGGTACCTGACCTTTCCGAATTGTGTATGCGTTCTTTGCAATCTCCGAACTTACCGGAATGTTATGTGTATAGTCAAAAACTATAAACAAATGGAAATGTTTAAATAAGCTGACCGGTGTATGTAAACACGTACTTCTGAAAACGTATTAAATGGTAAACATAATTACAACTATTAAGATAGGAATGTATTAAGCTTACTGTTCATTATTGAGTTACATGTGTTTATAAATAATGTCTGATATTAAAATACTATTTAGATGTTCGTTTTCAAACATTGTTTCTATGGAATTTATTACTTCCTCAGTATTTTAATGTAATATTACGAATACACTAGAAATTAAACGATATATTATTTACTTAAGTTATTATTAATATTTTGGTACTTGATAACACAGAAAATACCAATAAATTAACATCGTGAGAATGGCCAAAGATATTTCAGAATTGACCTAACGACGTAATGTGCTTGATAATATGTGTAGCCGTTCAATACGCTAGGATATAATTCTTTGATGGAGATGTCTTGTAAAAACATGTATAACTTAGTTTGACCTAAGTAGGCGTGGTTATATATCCCATAGCGTAAAGTTGATTTTAAATCTGGTATGCAGCTATTCGTGTAACAGAATACATTTGGAGGTGAAGCGTACGATTCTCTAAGAAATGTTTAAAATGCGTATCTAGTAATAACTGGAGGTAGAACATTCATAACTGCAAATATAATAGGAAGAAAAAAACACACGCAAGTATGCTTTCAGTTATATCTTAACTTATGAAAGGTAATTGCGAATTATATAGAATTATTTGTTGTAAGTATAGTTTATTGTTTCCTTTTAAGTTGGTTAGCTATATTCTATAAACGCACACATGAAGCTATGGTTTCAAAGATTCAAAGTCCTATCCATGGACAACAATAGGCTGTTTACAACAAAATAGACATCGTTGCAATGTGGTATTCGTATAGAAAGAATAATAAGTCACTGTATCAAGTTAAAGTTCTGATGTCCTGCTAGCAAATTAATGCGACGCGCGCAATGCCATTGTCGGCTAATGTCATCCGTCCGTACTGCTGAATGCAACTGATGAGGCTGTTGTCATAATGCGTATTCGTCTAATCACCGTATAGACACTCTTATATGCCAAATATATTAGCACGCATACATTGTATAGTGTAATAATTGTAGCGTTGTATTTTCCAAAAAGAGTAAATCTTACCAAAGGACGCTATTCTGATTTATGTTGCACTACTTATAAATATAAGCATTAATGTTGTTTATATATATATTGAATATCGGAAAAATAATGTCTTATAAATGTTCCTTATTTTTTCTTATTAGCGTTGTTTTCCTAAAACTACGTTCTTCGCAAAATAACATATAAATTATAGGGACGTAATTGAAATGCAAAATTGCAAATAAAAGTATATGATGGGAGAACAGTATATATATGGTCAGCATGTAAGCACTGGTGCATTTTGAACCAGTCAAGCTCAGTTTCTCAGTTTTATGTAGGCAAGCTTGTAACATTTTCTTGAGCTCTAGTAATAATATAAGAATTTGGGCAGGCTTGGCCAATCTGATAATTGTGATGACTGGTTATTTACACGAGCGTATTGTTGTATGGCATGGTAAGGACCTTGATGACCTGAGCGCTGCCAAGTAGGTCACTCCCGAGGAACTTAGACATGCTAAATTCGTCTCGTATTTGGCTCATCTAAGGTTACGAAAATTGAACAGCGGGCCAAGATCTGCCGAAAGTTGAAAATTGACTACCTTGTTTAAGTTGCTTCATAACGCTCTGCCACAAGCGTCTGGTAATGTCTGGCGTAAAATGTGAGGAACCTTATGTATTGAATAAAGACGAACGGAACATTTACACTCATATTATACAGCAAAATTTTAACGTGTAGAAAATATGACAAAGTATTATTATTTCCGAGCGGGTCAGGTGGAATTATAACACTAGATAATTTCACGCTTGATTCTTTGGGACTACATTCTAGGTTTTGCAAATTCAGTTCTTGTAGCTAGCTAGCTAAAATCGCAATTTTTAGCTTACATAATTTGTGTATACTTATTTGGCAGACACCCATACAATTGTAGGCGTAGAACAGAAGCTTTACTAAGCTAGACGCTTTATTGAAAGATGTAATGTAGTTCTTAAGTTTTAAAGTGCAATTGAATCGAATGTTGTATTATAGTGCAGTAACATTTCATTTGAATTGCAACGGTGTAGTACTATGCGAGTAATTGTTATTTATATGTTTGCATTTAAATTGATCAAGTCTTGGTCATGTGTTCGTGCCTTCCAAGCCGCTTTTACCTACAATTCTAAAACATTTACATTGCCAAGACAGTGACTCCGGGGTTTCCGTAGTATATGATGAAGCATAATCTACTGGTCACTTGCATGGAACAAACGACATTGAAATGTTAGCAGCATGCTTTGTAGACAGCAAACGTTCCATGGTCTGTTGTTTTTGTTTTAATATTTATATGTATAATGCGAAATAACTAAGTGGGGTGTATATTCAACCTTATTAGGCACTCATGAAGAATTGAGCTAGGTCGTAAGCATGGTGTTATTTCCACTGTTGTTCATCAATGAACTCGCTGTACATAGGCATATTTGGTACATTGGTTTCGGTAGATATTTTACATCCCTTCATAAGCAATGTTTCTGAAGCACAGTACAGTTGACAATATCAGCAATATGTTGCAATGCTGTCTCGCAATAATATGCATCATAGTTGCAGACTATTTGCATAAAAACGTCTTACGAAGTCCAAAATATTAATTCCAATAAATCAAGTTTCAAATGAAGGGAACAATCAAATACAGATTTGTATTTGTTTAATTGTATTCAGTGACAATTTGTTCTAATCGTGATACATCGATTAAATGAGCTTTATATCCTTTATACAAATACCACGAATTGGAATGCTTTTTGCACGAACTTGAGGCGATATTTAATAGTTCGCATGTAAACATTAATAAACTTTGCACGAGTGTATAGCTATATTAATTTAAATGCTTAACAGAAGCGTGTCAATGTCAGCTACGGACTGAACATGTGTTATTAATTGCATTGATTATAACTGCATGTATTACATGATTTAATAATGAAAAACAACACGTTTTGGTATGAAACAGCATCTCAATTTCAGATCCGCTATCAGAAACAATATCTTGTCACATCAAAGCAACAGTAAACACATTAAACTAAGCATATCGCTATATCAGAGATGGTTTGTGCCTGATCCTGTATCGAGATACAAATCAATACTCGTTTGGTTTGATTGTGATACCACAGTGATACATAAATAACCACATAACGGTAGCAATATTCAAGTGACATTTCTGAATCACATCAAAGAAATCAGCTGGAAATAAATATTAGGAGAACCAAAGGTTCAGACTGAGAACTTTATGAGCACATCTTGAAACCATTTCAAGTGAACGGTAATATTGTCAAAGTGTTTTATTTATGCAAGTGAATCATACGTGTAAAGGTCAATACCCAAATTCGTCAGACTACGTATTTCAAAAGTTAAATTTATTTGCTACGTTATCTCAAGTATGGGTATTCATCTAGAATTGACAAACGATTTTCAGGATTGCCGCAGATTTCCGTGCGTAGCTGTTCATAACGTTTGTTACTTAGTCAGTGTTTGTATAACCCGCACCCACGCGGGATTTCGGTATTACAAAAGCCATACGTTTCACGTATGAACGTCGTATCCTGTTTGTTAGTTACTCTAAACAGAACCAGGCGTCAATTGTGCATGCTAAACATGACAGGTGTTCTATATGTATACAACGTTCTCGTAGTTTTCCTGGATAAAATGTATTGACTTATAAATAATTATAGCATGCAACGGCAGACTAATGGTATTTATGTGTTGTTGGATCGTTATTGGTAGATCATGTTTCGACATAACACATTTTTAAAGGAACTATTGTGATTATTGATAACAGCTTCCTTATACTAAAATGGACGTTTGTTTCACAATTATTATAATTCCGATATAAAAAATCACAATACTGTGAACTGGATCGTAATTAAGAGATAAAAATATGTTGTCAATATTGTTCGTAAGCGAACATACTAATTCGTACTACAGATTTCACCAACAATTTTCTGCAATTAATTTATGTTAAGTGTTATAAAGATGATGTGCACTTCTTATAAATGCATGCCACAGCATGAATGACCCTATACACTTGGCATTTCTTTAATTAAAGAAACTGTATCGCTCAACGACTAGTTAGTTACACGTCAAAAAAGCTCAGCTCTCTCACAAACATTGATATGTTTGGTCGTTAATATGCTATTCGCTATAATTTATATTGCATGTTCAAAGCATAATATATATTGCGTGATCGTGGGATTGCTGGGATCCAAAACGCATGCTGTACTGATGTCCGACCTCGGCGAAGCATGAAATAGTCACGTAAGGGTGGAGCCGTGTCTGTTATGTTTAAAATATTGTCTGTCTTTATCGTTTGTCTACCGATCACATCATATCTATTTTAAGCAAGGACGCATTCATTAATAGTAATATAATAGTAAAGTCAATGACTTCGTTACTGACCGCATATCAGCATGATTAATTAAGGGACTGAAACGCAATCGAGCATGTTAATAGTTGTTTTGATCTTAATGACACAATTCGAACAGCAGCTAATAAAATTCAAAAGCAATCCCTCCTAATAATTGCGTGTTAACCAGATGTGTAGTGATGGGAACACGCGTTGAATATTCGCACAAATACGATGTCTGTTTATAACATATGAGAATCCTTTAAAACATTCCGGGTTTCCTTAGTAAAATTTTAGAACATACCAAATAGGCTATTTAAAGCAAAGCTCAAGGTGTTCTGATTTTGTTTAAAGTTATAATAAAAGTTTGTTTGAAAATGTCTTTTATAGGATATGGGATATTATGTTAATGGCTAATTAACTCTCAACATTTGTATATGTGGATTTAATCTTCCGTCATCAAACGGTGACAAATACTTTTGCTAATGGAAGGTTTAATCAGTCCGGATAAGGGTGACGATGTCATTCTATAAACACACGTAATGTTAATTTTATTTTATTAATGTGTACAGTTTTTGAAGCAGATGGTAATGACAACGGATGATAAATACAATGGTGTTTGCACCAATGCATTATGTTTAACTAGGCTTAAACAATAAAGCTTTATAATATATGTATGAATCCGAAATATCATACAAATAAACCATTCAGGCAAGTTGTATTTATACATGTAAACTTATTTGTACTTCTAAAACCGCCACATGGGTTTATGAAGACTGACATTGAATCTAACGCTTAATATAGCAAGCATTTCAAATTGTATCAGTTATGGTGTACGTTCATCCCAAAGCTATTGTTAAAATGTTATTTCCCGGTAGTTGCGTTTCATTAAAGAACATGACCTCATCTCATAGGTTTGGTTGACATACAGCAGGTCTTCCGTACATATAATTACGCAACGATTAAACTGTCTTCAAAGACGGGCGTTTCTTACTCTAATTTGCTTTAACGACAGGAACGTGATCGCCCTTTATTTTACTGAGCAAGTACCAATTATGCTATAAAGTCTTCTTTGCAAAGTATTACTTGACAGACTAGTAATGACTATGTTGCGATTACATTTCACCTTGAATGACGCTTATTAATTGATAATTTGCGTAAGACTGAATTTCAAAATAAATTTCTTAAGAAGTTTGAATACCACTTAAGTTTAAATACCACTATATAGTTCACGTTATGAACGTCATTATTTAGCATAATGGAGAGATAAACAGTGTCTTGTATCCGATCATGGATAAGCATCCTTGCTCTAAAGTTTAGCGATGAATAGTTTGTTGTTTAACAGACGAATGTCATGGCGGTCTGGGCATGATTGGAGTATTTCAAATTAAGTTCTTTATAAGAACATGTATCTGTTTTGCATACGTTTAATTAAGGTGACGTTAATTGAAGATTTATTCGGCTGAAGTAATTACTTGATTAAACTACATTAGACGCAAGTGTGCAGGTTTGAAAAGGTATAGTATGTCAAACTCGCCTTCAGAAAATCAACTTGTCACTTCAAAGCAACAGAAAACACATTATCTTAAACATATCGATTCTAGGGATGGTACTGCGGATGGTTTGTACATGATCCCGTTCTACGTATCACGATACAGATCAATATTTTGTTGGAATGGGTGATCGCAGTTATTTATTAAGTACCGCTAAAACTGATTGAACTGTAACCGTAATCGAATAACATCAAGGGGAATCAGCACGTTAGAATATAATAATAATAATAGTAACTGCAAAGCCTATAATAAGAGCATTATAAGTACATCTTACTATGTGACTGTTAGTCAAGAGTAAAGCATAACTGTACATGGATTATATTTGGGTAAGTTTTTGTAGCCACATATCTAAATACAAAATGTAATTCCCTATATTTCGTAGTATCACAATGACTGATAAATCATCAATAGTTTGCTATAGTCTTTCAGGGTTGCTGCGGACCACTACATCGCAAAGCTCGATACATAAATGGGGCATTTCTGACTTCATAACACGATATCGTGGGATATTAGGTGATTATACAGTGATTTAGTTTCACGTCTTAATGTGTTTTGGTAAACTGAACAGAACCAGGCGTCGATTTTGTACGCGTAATAGGAAAAATAACTATTAGTAAATGACCTTCCCATGAGATATATATTTACCGATGGACAGCAGTCTATCTTTTATTTAGATAAATAAAACATGTATCGGCACGATTCGTGTATTGTATTGCTTATAAATTGCGGGGGTGTTGAACATATTTTATTGTATAAATATTTAGATATAACAGCCATAAAACGAAATGATCGACTAATTGTATTAATATTGCTGATACTGTGTAAAATGCGTTGTTATAAAAGCATCTCAGTTAGTGTACATGTGTCGAGTTACATGCTGTCGTTTTCATGCACATGGATTCCAAAGCATATAATGGTTTCGTGGCGGCGGTACAAAACACGCAGGTCGTTTATAACTTACTACCAATATTTTATAGTCACTCATTGCAATTCAGAAAACAATATTATTGTGGGACTCGTTAAACCACAAACTTTAGATTATGTTAATAAATTCGGATTTTAGACGTTTGTCTTTTTTTTTACGCAAACATTCAAAATTTATAATGTTGTATTGGTCAGACAATTGATATTCAACATACTTACTCGAGATCTTTAATCAGATTTCAAGTCGAAATACAACATATTTGATTCCATATATACCTAAGCTGTTTGTTTCGGATTGAAAGCGATTGCTATACTGAAATGCAAAATCATCATAATAATAATGGGTGTAGGATCGGCCGATCAGTTTTTTGCATATTCCATCGATCAACTACCGATCACTACATGTTAATTTGAAGCAAAGACACATTCATTATCCCTCTCACTGCCTTTAACAAAACAAAAGAAAACGTGTCCGGTATTTTTCTGTGCGCAGCATTAGCCGGTTGTATTATGATTGGTAAAGATGCACCAATAATATTTAGTACACATAGTAAGCTTTTAAATCGTCCCGTGTCATAAAGATTGATAGATTTCATCAGTTCCTCTACATTGAACGTTTTTACGTATTCCACAGCTGCGTCTAATGTTACTAAATTTAAACGTACATTATTGACATTCACATTTTATCAGTGATTTTCCTTACTAGGTCTGTGCATAGTATACATGCCCTCAATTGAATTTCATAATTATAACATCTATTTGTTCTTAAACAAGAAATGTATTTACAAGTTTGCGTTTTGAATAATGAGGAAATAAATACGATTAGATACGAGTATGTGTACATGAAAGACGAATGTGTTGTTACTCCATTCCAACAAGAAACTTAGTTGAAGCGGCAAGAAAATAATATGTGGCTTGAAGATACTTTACGTATATGCACCTGATAAAAACGGTAAGCGATAATGGCAACATCTGTTGAGTTTGTAAAAAGGATTTTAAGCACGTTATGTTGATCAGATCAAACTGACTTCTATATAACCGTCAAACGGCTTCTCGTACACACAGATAATTAAGCATCATAAGCCTAATATGACACGACTTTGCTATATAAAATACGTGAAATTCCAGCAGCTATATTGTATAGCTTATAAAGAAAGTCCATCCGCAAGTTAATGTTAGGCAATTATTTTCCAGTAGCTGTTTTCCGTTTAATCTCCTATACATTGGAATATTATTTTTTCTCTACATAGCCAATAGTGACAGTTATTGTTAAGCACCGTATTACTGTTAAAACCTACCATCTGGAAATAACTGATCATACCACTAAGATTAACTGAAACAAAAGGCAGTTATACTACAAAGTACAAGGTGTCCTTTTGCAATTTTTGACTTCACAGACCAAAACCTCATCAGCGGCAAGTGAAGATTCGTCGTAAATCACATAACTAAATTGAGGTTTTGCGTAAGACTGAATATCAAAGATAAAAGTATTGATGGTATTTATAATTTTATAATAATGTCTTATACCATGGCCATCACGTAACATGTGATTGCAGTACAATTTATGGTGAATTTAATATTACCAAGGCAACAGTCACACTATCACAACGGGACGATCCTCGAAGAATATAAAATGTATCCTCCGGTTAATCTAATAACAAAAATTAAAACACGCAGACTGTTTTTCAACTACAGCAGTTGTCTTTACCAAACAACAGGTATTTGTTTGAAAAATATTTTAACTTCAATGCCTTGACTATTACAAATCAACAAATCAAATTAGTTAACGAACTAATCGTGGGTTGTGGGTTCTCTTTCGGAATATACCATGGTAAATAAAAACAATATGAAACTGAAGCAGCATCACCAGAAGAGAAACACTTCAATGGACAGCATCGACTGTATAGCGCATTCATATAGTTTTTCGTTCTCTATCAGCTCTTGTGTTTTCACAATCACAATCGGGATCCATGTCAATGACAACGTGTTCTGGCTTTCCACTACAGTGTGTTGGTTTTGTTAGTCAAGTATTGCAGTAGAATTATAATAAATACACAAAGAATCATCTTATTGCAACAATAATTTTCATGCTGTACACGGTTCATGCTACTGTGTTTGCAACAAATAACGATAATGTATTGCTTATATGGCATATAGTCCAAATTGTAATATATAGCTAGTATTATTTTATAATATGTATGTACACTATCGAGTAAATAATTAATACTTGTTTTTAAAGTTAGTTTAGTGAGTATGCTTCAACTCGTTTGAAAATACACGAATCCTTAATATAGACTGACTTTTTATTTCAATAACAAAGACAACAAAACAATAAAGTAATAATGCCAAGTGCAAGTACGTTTTAAGACGCCAAGACGCTAATCTAGTGTTTTAGAACTGGACCTTTATTTCTCGCACTGTAAATCATTTGACGCAATTGTAATTCTAAATAAGTTTGTTTCACTACAAATGATTTAATTTCCTGCCAATCTTCTTAGAAAGTGATTTCAGTTAGCATACAATTCTGGAGAATGCATTGGGAAATGGTCAGTATTTTCAATGAACCTTCTGAAATACATATTAGGCACTAAGTCGTAACGTTTATAAGGCTTGTTTTAAATATATGCTTCTTCCTACCATATAACGAAAGAAATAGTATTGTCCTGAACACACCGTCCAGATAAATTAATAAATTAACATATTTTATTCCTATAGTAACTGCTTTTTTCGAATTGTTTATGCGTTCTATGGAATGTACGACCTGACCGGTATTTTATATGTATAGCCAAAAACTATAAATAAATGTAAATGTTGAAACAAGATGACCGGTGTATGTGAACAGGTATTTCAGAAAACGTATTAAATAGTAAACATAATTACAACTATTATGATAGGAACGTATTAAGCTTACTTTTCATTATTGAGTTTCATCTGTTTATAAATTATCTAGATGATGTGGGTATTTATTTAATTTTTCAAAATACTTTCTATGGAATGTATTACTTCATAAGTATTTAAGCGCAATACTACGAATACTCTAGAAATTAAACGGGCTATTTTATGCTCAAGTTATATTAATATTTCGGTACTTGATAAAACATAAAACACCAATAAATTAACATCGTGGGAATTGGCACAAATGCGTTTACATTTCAGAATTGACCTAACGACGAAATGTGATTGACAATGTGTTTAGCCATTCAGAAGCAAGGTCTAAATTCTTTGATGGAGATGTCTTGTAAAAACATGTATATACGGTCAATGGTGTTTGTAATAGTTTGACCTAAGTAGGCGTGGTTATATATCAGATTGCGTAAGGTCAATTGTACATCGGGATGCAGCTATTCATGTAACAGAATACATTTGGAAGAGAAGCGTACGATTTGTGGAAAACTTATGAAATGCTATTGCGAATTATATAGTATTATTTGTTGTCAGTATAAAGTATTGTTTCATTTTAAGTTGGATAGCTATATTCTATAAACGCACACATGTAGCTATCGTTTTGAAGATTCCAGTTCGAATCTGTAGATAGCAAAATGATGTTTTCAACAAAATATGCATCTGCGCCATGTGGTTTTTAATCACTGTATCAAGTTAAGGTTCCGATGTCCTGTTTACAAATTAATGCGATGCCCACAATGCCATCGTCAGCTAATGGCATCCGTCCATATTGCTGAATGCAACTAATGAGGCAGTTGTCATTATGCGTATTCGTCCCATCGCCTCACGAACCCCCTTGTATGCAATAAATTAGCAAGCATATATTGTATAGGGCGAAAATAGGAGCGTTTTTAAAAGTAAATCATATCAAAGGACGCTATTCGGATTTATGTTCACCTATTTATTAATATAAGCATTAATGTTGCTTCAGTATATCTTGAATATTGGAAAATAATATTTGTCAAGTTGTCCTTACAATTTTTCATTAAGGAATATTAGCGTTGTTGTCTTAAATGTACGTTTTTCGCGAACTAAAATATGTATTACTGTACGTTATTGAAATGCAAAATTGCAGTAGAACTATTTGATGGAAGAAAAGTATATAATTGGTCAGCTTGTAAGTCCAGCACTGGCGGATCGTTGTATGGCATGGTAAGGACCTTGATGGCCTGAGCGCTGCCAAGTAGGTCACTCCCGAGGGGCGTAGACATGCTAAATTTGTCTCGTATTTGGCTCATCTAAGGTTACGAACAATGAACAGAGGGCCAAGATCTGCCAAAAGTTGAAAACTGACTACCTTGTCTAATTTGTTCAATAACGCTCCGCCACAAGCGCCGGGTAATATTGTTGGCGTAAATTGTAAGGAACCTTATGTATTGAACAAAGACGTAAGGACCATTTATACTCATATTATTTTGCAAAATTTCAATTATATGAAAATATGACAACGTATTAGTATTTCCGTGCGGGTCAAGTGGAATTAAAACACATGATAATTTCACGCTTCATTATTTGGAACTATAATCTAGGTTTTGCAAATTCAGTTCTTGTAGCTAGCTAGCTAAATCGAAAATCGCAATTATTAACTCACATAATTTGTGCATACGCATTTGACAGACACCCATACGATTGTAGGCGTAGAACTGAAGCTTTACTTAGCTAGACGCTTTATTGAAAGATGTAATGTAATTGTTAAGTTTTATAGTGAATATAATGAATCGAATGCTGTATTATATTGCATTAACATTTCATTTGAATTGCAACGGTGTAGTACTATGCGAGTTATTGTTATTTATATGTTTGCATTTAAATTGATCAAGTCTTGGTCATGTGTTCGTGCCTTCCAAGCCGCGTGTACCTCTAATTCTAAAACATTGACATTGCCAAGACAGTGACTAAAGGGTTTCCGTAGTATATGATGTTGCATAAGCAACTGGTCACTTGCATGGAACAAACGACATTGAAATGTTAGCAGTATGTTTTGTAGACAGCAAACGTTCCCTGGTCTGTTGTTGTTGTTTTTTATTTATATTTGTTTGTTTATATGCGAAATAAATAAATAGTTGGTTTATATTTGACCTTATTTGGCAGTCATGAAGAATTGAGCTAGGTCGTAAGCATGGTGTTATTTCCACTGTTGTTCATCAATGAACTCGCTGTACATAGGCATATTTGGTACATTGGTTTCGGTAGATATTTTACATCCCTTCATAAGCAATGTTTCTGAAGCACAGTACAGTTGACAATATCAACAATATGTTGTAATGCTATCTCGCAATAATATGCATCATAGTTGCAGACTATTTGCATAAAAACGTCTTACGAAGTCCAAAATATTAATTCCAATAAATTAAGTTTCAAATGAAGGGAACAATCAAATACAGATTTGTATTTGTTTAATTGTATTCAGTGACAATTTGTTCTAGTCGTGATAACATTGATTAAGTGAGCTTTATATCCTTTATACAAATACCACTATTAGAATGCTTTTTGCATGAACTTGAGGCTAATGGTAATTATGTGTTGTTGGATCGTTATTAGTAGATCATGTTCCGATATAAAACAGATTTAAAGGAACTATTGTGATTATCGATAACAGCTTCCTTGTACTAAAATGGACGTTCATTTCATAATTATTATAATTCCGATATAAAAAAAGTCAAAATTACTGGCCACTGGATCGTAATTAAGAAATAAAACATGTTTTCAGTGTTGTCCGTAAGCGAACATACTAACTCGTACTATAAATTTCACCAAACAATGTTCTCAATAGATTTCTGTAAAGTGTTATAAAGGATGATGTGCACATCTTATAAATGCATGCCACAGCATCAATGACCCTATATACTTGGCATTCCTTTAATTGAAGAAACTGTATCGTTAAATCACTAGTTAGTAACTCGTCAAAAAAGCTATGCTCTCTCACAAACATTGAATTCTCGTTAATATGTTATTCGCTATAATCTACATTATAAGTTCAAAACATATATATTGCGTGATTGCTGGGATAAAAAATGCATGCTATACTGATGTCGGTGAATCATAAAATAGTCACGTAACGGTGGATCCGTGTCCGTTATGTTTAAAATATTGTCTGAACTTATCGTTTAGCTACCGATCACTTAATATCTATTTTAAGCAAGGAATCTTTCGTTAATCACTACAACTAAAAGTAAAAACAGCAACATTTATTGTGTCGCTAATTTCATGTATGACATAAATACATGAACATTACAATAATAATATAATAGTAAAGTCACTGACTTTGTCACTTACTGAGTATCAGCATGATTAATTATGGGATTGAAATGCAATCGAGCATGTTAACAGTTGTTTTGATCTTAATGCCAAATTCGAACAGCATCTAATAAAATTCAAAAGCGATCCCTCCAATAAGTCAATGCGTGTTAACCAGATGTGTAATGATCGAAACACGCGTTGCATATTTGCATAAATACGATGTCTATTCATAGCATATGAGAATCCTTGAAAACGATCCGGTTTAGATTCAGTTCCTTAGTAAAATTTTAGAACATACCAAATACGCTATTTCAAGCATAGCTCAATGTGTTTTGATTTTGTTTTAAGATATAATAAAAGTTTGTTGTTTGAAAGTATCTTTTATGGGGTATTGTGTTCGTGGCTAATTAACTCTCTACATTTGTATGCGTGGCTTTAATCTTCCGTCATCAAACGGTGACAAATACATTTGCTAATGGAAGGTGTAATCAGTCCGGATAAGGGTGATGATGTCATTCTGTAAACACACGTACTGTTAATTTATTTTTATTAATGTGTGAAGTTTTTTAAGCAGATGGTGATGACAACGGATGAAAAATACAGTTTGTTTTTCACCAATGCACGCTTAAACAATACATCTTTATAATATATCTATGAATTCGAAATATCATACAAATAAACCATTCAAGCAATTTGTATTTATAAACTTATTTGTACTTCTAAAACCGCCACATGTTTTTATGAAGACTGATTTCCAATCTTACACTGAATATAGAAAGCATTTCCAAGTTTAATCAGTTATGGTGTACGTTCAACCCAAAGCTATTTTTAAAATGTTATTTACCGGTAGTTGCGTTTCATTGAAGAACATGAACTCATCTCATAAGTTTGGTTGACATACACAAGGTCTTCCGTACATATAATTATGCAACGATTAAACTGTCTTCAAAGACATTCGATGTCTTACTCTACGTTGCCTTAACTATGTTTTAGTAAATTTTAGGCAATGTATATTAATGTGACTACAAGACTGGTGGTTTCAAACTAACTTCTCTGTATGATTGTATAGGCAACTGGTCACTTGCCTCAAAAAAAGGACCAACGGATGGTAATAAGGGTTTCTCTCCTGATGATGTCTCGGGAGTTTCATTATTCCTATATTTAACGTCAGGAACGTGATCGCACTGTTCTTTACTGAGCAAGTAGCAATTATGCTATGAAGTCTTCTTTGCAAATTATTACTTGACAAACCAGTAATGATTATGTCGCGATTAAATTTCATCTTGAATGACTCTTATTAATTGATGTGTTTAGCGTACGACTGAATATCAAAGTCAATGTCTTAATAAGGTTGGGGTATATCTAGTAACATGTCTATACCGATAATTACAAGCTATTATAAGTACAAACTGCGTAATTATTAATCATTTCGCAAGAGATCTAGCCTCTCTATATGGCGAAAACTTAGTACGATATGTGACGTGATTCAATATGCTTGAAGAGTCAGGTACACTGCAATTGCGAATACATCGTTGCTTCCTTTTAAATTTATGAACACACCAAATATATTGTTGATGTTTCTGTATAAGGTAAAGGTCAGTAAAACGTCATAAAATGAAGAAAATCGCACATTTGCATTATTTTGTGTCTGTTATCATTAACTATCACCATTTTGAAGTATGAAGTTAGTATAATAACAGTATGATTGCGTAGTATGTTTGTTCATTATCAGGTACAATTTCATAAAATGTGCATGAAGTTACTTATAATTGTTACAACTATCAAAGGGATGCGATTAATCAGTATAATATATCGACTTAGTAATCATGTAAGAATACCGAACATGAAAACCTAATACAAATACACAGCTATACCTAAGTGGTTTTCCTAATTTAGACGGTAATTTAAATCCGATGTTTTAGAACTGGAACTCTATCGCTTGCTCTTTATTGTGAAGTAAATTATTCGACAAAATTAAAAGCGTCTGGTTAAACCATTTTATTTCACAAACTAAAATGATTTAATTTCCGGTCGTTTAAACGAGAAAGTGGTTTTAATTAGCATTCATTTCTCGAGAACACACTTGGTAAATAGCAGTTGTCATGTGCAATATTTGTCACGACCCTTCAAAAATGGAAAGCAAATATGTTCGCACATCACAGAGCTAGCTTTGGTACTTTAAAAATTCTTAATATATCAATATTTCAAATTAAAACAACTAACTGGAAAATAGCATGTCTATAAGTAATATTTTGCTCATTACATCACTTACAGTAATAGTTTAATTTAGAAACATTACATCACTTACAGTAATAGTTTAATTTAGAAACATTACATCACTTACAGTAATAGTTTAATTTAGAAACAAAAATGTAGAACGAGTTTACAAAAAAAAGGAGAAAAAAACATATTTAAGAATATATGTTATGTTTCTGTTTTGCGATCTAAAGAGCATAATTTTTTTATTATGGTACATGATGAATAGCTGTAATAAAAGCATATGGTACATGATAAATAGCTGTAATAAGAGCATATGGTACATGATGAATAGCTGTACTTAAATCATGAACAATGTCACAATCTTATAAGAAAACTCAATACATTTCGTGTAGCTTTGGTCATGCATCGTAGTAGTGTAGCACATAACAACACACCTGTCTTCTCCTTTGCAAAACTGTATACACGAAATGTACACAACTTTGATTTAAATAAATCGCGATAGCGTATAGAACCAGATGTAGCATCGTTTTGTAATAATTGTTACTCAAAGTTCAATTTGCTTTCAAATAAGGCCATGCAGTCAGATAATTACCAATCAACGGTTTCTTTGTGCTTTTGTTTTGATTTGTTTCGTGTCGCTAAATTTATTGTATTATTATTTTAAACAATGTATTACAAATTAATGTACATTATTATGAATTAAACAAATACAAGGTTATAATTCACGTGTTGTTTTTGTTGTGCGTTTTACATAGACATTTTCGAACTTTATGTTATTCAAGTATTAAAATACACCATATAATCAAAGTTTCAATTTTCTATGCTATCCAAAAACAATTTATTTATTTAAACTGATACAGCATTGCAAGTTGTCTTCTCTTGAGCACAACAGCTTCGTCAAGATACGAATTTAATCTCCTTTAATGCATCAAAGCACCTGAAACGTCTTTACGCTGTTGGAATGTGGAAATGCGAAAATTGTTTAAATACATCATTCTCTGAATACCACAATTCAGAGTGTTAATTGATACCAGTTATGGAAGAAGACTGTATATGAAGCTGGATGAAATTGAATAACTTCATAATGCATGGAATTGAAGATGTTCGCCAAGTATGAATCCAACGATTCGCTTGTGACATACTTTAACAATCAGATGCGAATGAGCATAGCTTATTTAAATAAAAATCGTCAATTCAGTAAACGTGCAGGAATTAAGTTCAATGAAGAACCACACAGAAACATGATTGAACAAGATACAAAGAAATACATAGTCATAATACAAATAGTAAACTCTCGCATTTTCTATGCAAACGTATAATCAGATAAGCTGGTGATCATTTTGTTGTGTTTCTACTTTTTTCGGAATTGTAACAAAATATCTCCGAATGCATCGTACATGTAATGTAAAAAAAACCAACGGGATGTGATCTGCTTTCTGAATAATACGTAACTACCATTGAGCTTGAATGGTCGACATTTGTATGGGCCACATATTAGGACGGCTTTGCAAGCTGATTTGGTAAACAAATTGCTAATGAACCATGGGGTCGCAGCACGAAAGTGTGATACGTATGCGTGCTTGCAAATTACCTTGTTTGACAAAGAATGTACTTTAATAGAAAAATATATTAACCAAAAAAGACCCAAATAAGAACAGTGTGATACATATTAATTAAGTGGATTTCTACTTTGATATATGTTAGTGTTATGTTAAAGAACGTATTGACGTTTTCAATAGATGAACTGTGTGTATTTATGATTGTTGTAACGTGTGCAATGAATTGCTATTACACACCCATTAAACAACAACAACGATGTTGCCCGACGCCGGTATTTATCACAGTAGACCGTTTAAGTATGTAGCCACTAATACATAAAGGCCGTCGAAGCTATTGTTTAAGGAATAATTTTTATTTATTGAAAATATCAAACACACCGCAAGATGTACCATGAGCTGTATTTGGTGTCAAGTAGGTTGACAGTAAAATACTTGATATTCGAGTACAATGATAAGATAAAATACGAGATGAATTGACATATCATGGGCTTATTTGGGAACGTCTATAAAATATACTAAATTAATGTACTTATTTTCCAATATTTTCCAATATTGGAGCTTGGCAGTTAAGCTTGTTATGACAGTTTGGACAAGTAACCAGATTTTATTATGAAATTATATGAGAACAATATACAAAGTTAACAGATATATATAGTTATATTTGCAATCCATAAGCAAAGAGAGGTAAATGGACGGTGTGTATCACAAACACTTTATGTCTGAGTATTGTGTCCCTGTCAATATGCATATTTTTATATATTAAAACAAACGAAGATTTGCAAGCAATACAATACAACAAATTAATTTATACTGAGGAGCACAATCATTCACCCTGTAGGAAAATTAACACTTTTATCTTGCCAGGAAAATCTGAAAACGAAAATTCAACAGCATCCGTTGTAACTCTGAGTACCAATTAGATCTACAAGACAAGATAAATCTTAGTCATGGTTTCATGGTATTTAGCTGTTTTGGACTGACAGCAGTAACTTTGTTCAGCCATCTGAGTTAATATAAAAAGTACCAAACTAATGTTTAAAACATATATTGATTTAATATCAAAACAAAAGACAATGTTTCAAGACATTTCTTTCTATGGTTTTCAAATTCATTCACTCTATTACAGTTTTCCATGTAATACATCTTCCAAAAATCAATTTGTAAAATGTTGATGTCAACGTTTCGTCTGATTATAAAATATAAATTGTGCATTGTCAACAAAAGGTTGGCATTACAATGAACATGTCACTCTTCACACGTACAAATAAAAAAGATCATATCTCTGTATAACCAGATACGTTAACACTCATTTACGAAGCACTTATTAAACTGAACTTCCGCATTGCAACTTGTTAAATAAATGTCAGAGAGGAGATTGCATCTAATTTAGTGTACCATATCGGTATGCTTCGAATACCAAATTAAGCATATGTCTGATACATGTTGTCTAATGGAACGACCTGTTTGTTATTTGCGTTTCATGTGACATATAAATAATGGTGTATTTCCTTCCTCTACAAAAATGTATGTTGGATAAAAACAGTATACCAATCTATACTGTCAATGACGTAGCGTAGCAGCCATATGAGAATCAGATACGTAGATAGGGATTGAATCTATAAACAAGATTTCATTTCGCCTCTTTACAATGTTACTTGTTAGACTATTGTCATTCACCAGTTTGGTAAGGGTTTACCCAATGGTATTATTTCAGTCACATTTGAGCCGAGGTGTGAGGCTATAGTTGTGTCTGAAAACTGATAACCGATTGAAACATCCTATCAATTCCATTAGACGGTCTTAGACAGTAACCTCAGCTGTAATAAGTGTTGTGCTTGTATTTTTTATGATTTGTTTTGAGTGCTGCAATCTATGGGCTCATGGTCAGCTCATAGCAAATGGTCCAATAGATGGTTCAGTTGGTTATAAAAGTGTTTTAAATTTGATTTAATTTAAATACTTGTCTTTTTCTTACAACCTAGTCGTCAATGATTACTGCAGCAACTTAATTTGAACGATACGAATGTAGCATTACTCATTAGAGATAATTAATATAATAATTGGTTCAATGATCGGTTAAAAACACATATACACGTTTCTAAATTAGTTAAGGAAAACTCCAGATGCATGACATGTTGATAAAATCCTATTAAAATTCAAGGTCCGATATTAAAGTCAAGTACCCAATAGTATATCGTCAAATAAGCATTCATATGCATTTCAGAGCCCTTACAATAGCCAGCTATATAAAGAATACCATAGGTACCAACAATTATGTGTTATTACACGTTTATATTTCGGGTTCGGAAAATGAGTGTATTTAAATTTAAATTTACTTTAAACAATAGCGCGTTGTGCAAAATTCTGAAACAATACAACACAATTGCAATAAAGAACAATAAAACGAGGTTAACTTAAAATAGATGCAAATAGAGGGAACATGCAACTGCGATCACATTTGGAGATATGAAAAAATTGAAATGCATTCGATGTATGTTTTACAAAAGAACGATGTCGACAAATTTATCTAAAGGTGCACATAAATGTACGGGGTTTTTTTCTGCGAAAAATATGCTCAAACTATATATAACTATGGAATAATTGATAGCTGATTCACAGATATCGTGTAAATTTAGAATATCGATAGAGTATGGTGAATTATTCGCGTACATTCTTTCATTTCGATGTGAATATACAATCAAGTTCACTTCCTGATGTTTATTTAATATATTTTATAACTTTGCCGTCCATTACGATAATTATATTGTCACCATCGAAATCATATTTTTCGACAGGCTTCTTTTGATATCACTCTTAATGTAACAATGCCATAAACTAGACCTACGAATCTCACATGAGTCAACACTTACAGTAATGGGATTCCGCTTTCAACAAACTGCGAATGAGATTCAACGAGAAAGTGTTTTATCTTTATCAACAGAAAACATCCGTGTATGTCCTTGATAAACATTTTATCTATTTTTCAGCCGTCTACAACTGTGGTATTCTCTAGGTAATGTATAAGATGTAACTCGATAAACATGTTAATATATCAAATGCATTTCTGTTGAATGTCTGTGGCTTTGTCATCAATATGAGTTCGTGGAAATCACGGCTACATCCTTCGCCTCAACAGTTCTGCATTGTTTCTTAGACTGTAAATAATAGTGTTTGTCGTCTACACCCATTAGCTATTTTCCAGAGTATAGATCAACCGTATTGTCCTGCGTTCTCAAGATGTAAAAGCTCACATTAATTTATTCAGACATACGTCGCTTTCATTGCAGTTACACGTATAAAGGGTCAGTTCTCACACAACACACCACACGTGTACTCTATTCAGGTGAAGATTGCTTAGAACACTAAATATCGACCTATATATTTATATCTGCATATTATAAATATAGAGTAGTTTATTCATTCATATTTATTCACACTTCATTTTCATATTCATATTTATTCAAAACAAGGGAGAAAACGCCTAAATGCAATACAACGAATACAATGTGTTGCTTATTTGAATACACAGTGTTTTAGTTGCAAGCCGTGTATTTACATGTTAGTACAGTCTAGGCCGTCATATGGAAATCATTGAAATGTTCTTTCCAAGTTGGAAATAAAAAAAGAAAGAGATCCTTCTAACTTTGCCAAATAATATCGAATAATTTAATCCTATATACAGTTGTCCATATAAACTACGTTCAACCTAAACAGACGGATGTAGCAGATCAATATTAAAAAAAACGAAAAAATAAAACAATAAACTATCGAATACATAAGCAAACACTTGGGTCGATCTTTGCATCGTTAGTAGTTTCTTTTCTTTGCAATCTAATACAGCAGTCGAGTCGGGCTATACTGTGTTGGTTTTTGCGGCTACACATAATGTCGATAACTATTGTATGATGCAAAATAGACAATTATACGTTTGACAACAAATTTTCTTCCAGTTTAATATGAAATTGTCTTGGGTTATCTATATTTCTGCCTATATAAACTATGTATTTTGTAAGACTATATATACGCTGTCATATATCAGACAAACATCTGTTGTTCGCACTCTCCCCTAGGTTGAACATAATGTTTGAGATACGTTGTGTCATGCACGTAAACTATACTAGAACGTATTTCGAAAATATTTACTATTAAGAAAAACAAACCTTTAGCGCATACAATTGCAATTTTGAAACAAATAGATATAGAAAATTATTTTTTTTAAAGGCATCCTTCAATACAACTAAAACTTTATCTAGAAAATTCTATAAATCGAGTTGTCAAGTCTGACATTTGAACTCTGAAACATTTATCGAATTAAAATGCTGCATGTTCAGAACCAGCGTCTTCAGAAATTTTCTGACGGCATTTCCGCTATTTAACTGACGAACATTTTAGGTTCTCGCGAAACATAATTTTACACTCTGAAGACATTAAGCTTAACTGTGGTATTATGTTTGTGTTTCGTTATTAGTTCAACCTTAGCTTTAAAATGTATGTGCGCAAGCGTTAAGAAGTCTGCTGAGGTAACAATTACAAGACAAAACGATATAATGAAACGAAGCAGTCCACAGCTCATTAAAACACATGCAACTATTTCTCAATTTGATCTGTTTAAAGTTCATTCTAGTGAAAGCATATAGTGTATTTCAGCATTTGTACACGATTGCTTGTAATTTAATCAAGCACAATTTTATAAATGCACGAATCTGGTCTTGGATCTGAAACATTTGGCAATCTAGTAATTTTGACCTTCAAGATACTGTTCAAAATATAGTTAACGTGTGTGCCAACATTCCAAAAAAGTCTAACATTTATGCAAAACTAAACCTGTATTATTATTACAGGATATGCAAACGGGAACATTGCAATGATATGTCATTTTGTTCTTAAAGTTAATCTGGTGAAGTATCCAATGTCAATCACAATTGATTCTACGACTGCTTACCATTTAATACAGCTCAATTTTATAAATACACGACTCTGGCCTGATGTCTACAACGATGAGATACTTCTCAATCTAATTTTTTTGTTCAGGGACCTTCAAGATTCTCTTCCCAATACTACAAGTGTGTGCCAACATTCGAAAATATCTAACATTCATGCAAAATAAAACTTTTATTTTACTGAAAAGATATGCAAACGAGAACGTTTTTCATCTATTGCGTTGAGTTGGCGAAAGAGAAATGTCATTTTAAAATTGTTATAGATGTTGAAAAAATGCCATTGTCGTTAAAGGGATTGGAGTAATTTATATGTTACACGTACATGCATAGTAATCTTAAATTGCCTAAGAACGTTCCCATAAAATGTATGTAAAGGAATAGTCTTCGTTTGTTAACATACACGAGCATGACAACATGTATACGTCCATAAACACCATAGAATACAAATGCCAAATTTGGTCCAGTTGTTTTAGAACATAATATTAAATTTCGAGACGGGATCAATATGGTTTACTGCAAAATAGTCCATTACACATTACAGGCTTTCTGTAACCTTCTGCCATTCGTAGACCAATTATATGTATTCAAATATATTGAAACATAATTACAAGTTACCATCATTATCATAGTGAACATGTATAAGTGATGCACGAGGGTCCGAAATATTGTTAGGGTTGGATATTTATGTACACTTTCTGTTATTGGAATTCAGTATTTTGCATATGAATGTATGTTAACGTTGTATTCATTTCATGACGACAACAGGACATACCCATGACCGTTTCGGAAATGCAGTAGTGACGTTAATGCCTCATATTTCATTTCAACAGACGCGACTAGGTATAGACAACAACGGTAAGAGGCGAAAGTTCATTTAGCATTCAAGGGAAAGCAAAAACAGTCAGATAACTGCAAAGCCTGTGCACGATGTGTTTCATATTGCTTATTATAATATTATAATATATATAATATATATAGTTGAACGTCACAAGATGAGTATAGATTTACTATTATAAGTATATATGAACACTTGTAAGAAATTTGACCACGCCAAACATAGAAATGTTTGTTTATTCGAACGGCTTAAATAATTCTGAAGAAAAAGAAAAGAACAAATAGGAAGCTCGCAAATCCTTAATTGTCTCTGATACGATGTCTGTGTTGTTGTTTAATGTTTGTTGAGAAATAAAAACAACAAATAAAATAGTATACTATTCAAATACTATTCAAAAACATCGTTAATTTAATTTCATTGTATAATTGCCTGTTTTGCTCTCATAATGCACAATTGTATATAGCTGTCATCTCTACGTTAACATTAACATGTTTTTGCTGAACTTACATGTACAACACTTCGTTCAAGTTTTTAAGTGTATCTTCATCGTCGACAATTTCGTACATTTCTACTAGACCGTATTTAAATTATGTTACCCAAATTAATACATGTTGTTATAGGGATGATATAACTTTTTAAGGTCGTTAAGGTCCGAAAAATGGGTTAAATTATCTGACTGTAATTGCATCCCCTTAAACCGATTTTAATGGCCTCTGTGGACGCAAAAAAGGTGAATTGTCCCTATTAGAGCATAGAAACATACATCTAGAGTAATTCAACTGAAACAAATGGGTATTTTACTATAAAGTCGTCGTTTTATAGTAAAGAGTAACCAAAATCAATCACATTTATGACGCCATTGTTAGTAATAACCTACAAAGGCCGCGTTAAGCCGTGCTGGAACTAACAATCAAGTTGCCATTTTGTTTCAGTGTTTTCCTCGATTCGAATTTTTAAATTAGATTTTACATGGATTGCAGCGTGCACCACGTATTTAGTAAAGAGTATAACATCATGATATCGTAATACTGTTATTTAAGCTTGAAAGAGTTTAATAATAAACAATAGTAACAAGGACGCCCGGTGTAAAGCGTAAGTAAACACTAAACCGATCGTTATTGGCGCGTGACTTTACTGAATAATAAACCTTTTTTGACGATAACCGACCGCTTTTTGTTCGTTTTCGGATACACATACAGCCGAAAACGTGTGATTAGCCAACTGTGCGTTTTACGGCAAGGATTTATCTTAACTTTTCAATGTTAATTGAAATTGAACTGGGTTATTTTTGTTTCTAAACCTATGCATATTGTGTTATCTTTTTTTTTTCATATTCCATATATACATGTACATCTATTGTTTGACAAATGTTTACATACTGTTTGCCGGATTAAAGTGTCAAAACGTATACAATACTAGGACTAATTTTGACAACATCTATATTTTATGAAAATAAACGTTGGAAAATGCAATCGCGTTTATAACAAAGTCCACCATAAAACCAGTCTTCAGAAATATAGCAAAAACGTCTTCTAGAATATTCTATTCAGCAAGTTGTCATATCTGACATTCATACACTGAACATTCATTAAACTAAATTCTGCATGTTCAGAACCAGCGTGTTAAGAATTTTACTGACTGCATTTCCGCCATTTAATTTACGAACATGCTGGGTCTTATTATTTGCATGTGCAATATGATTTTACAATCTGGAATCATTAAAGGGACTATGTCATCGAAACATTGGCTTCCTATTGCACTATAACTTATTTTATTTTATAGAAATGCGCTTTACTAAGACATGTGCATGATATAAATAAATAATAATATAATACACACAAATATTGATGATAAAAACAAATTAGTAAAAATGTCCGAAAAAAATAAAAACCCAAGTGGGTATCAAATTCACGACTTAAGAGCGATTCGAAAAAATGACAGTAGACAGTGCTTTAACCAACTGCGCTATCATCCTTGGTAAGAAGGAGAGTGTAAACTATTGTTATAGAAAATACTCACAATAATAACGTCAAAATGTTAACAGGAAAAGGGCCAATCAAACACAAACCATATTATAAATTGATTTTTATCTCAGAACGCGTACACTTTTTTTCCCATTATATATACCCTGTTTTAACAGTTATTATGTACAGGTTTTATTTTCTTAATTTCATTTTTTTTAAGAAATTGCCCCCTTGAGGCCTTTTTCGATGACATAGTCACTTTAAGCTTAAATGTGGTCATATGTTTCTATTACGTTATCATTTCAACCTTGGATTTAATACGTATATATGCAAGCATCAGAAAGCCTGGTTACAATTACACGACAAAACTTAACGAAGCGGTTTACAGCTCATTAAAACGCACGGAACGATTTCGCAATTTGATTTGAAAGTTTAGTCTGGTGAAGTATGCAATGCAATTTAATATTCCATTCGCGATTACTTTGACTTTAATCCAGCAGAAATTTTATAATTGCATTAATCTTGTCAGATATCTAAAACAATGAAATATATTTCTCAATCTATTAAGTTTGGTGTCCAGGGATGTTCAAAATTTTCTTCCCATTACCTGTGGATTGCAACAATTCAAAAATATCTAACATTCATGCAAAATAAACCGGTATCATAATGATTGAATATGCAAATCAGAGCATATTTCATCTACTGAGTTGAGTTGGCGAAAGAGAAATGTCGTTTACAATTGCAATAGATGATGGAAAAATGCCATTGACGTTAAAGTGAGTAGAGTAATTTGCATTTAACACAAATATATATATAATGTATAATATTTCGAAATGTCCTGATAATTTTTGTTTAGTAAAGTTCTTCTTTTGTTAATTTACGCATATCTGACAGCAAAGTTTTCGTATATAGACACCATATATTAGAAACGCCTAACAGTGACCAATACAATTAACGTGCAGTGGAATTTTATTAGGACATAAAATAACATTCGAGACGGGGATAATAAGGGTTTATTGCAAAATCGTCCATTACACTTTGGCTGAAGCACGTGCAAAGCGTTCCTTGACATTAATTCAAACGTAAAATGTCTTTGCTATTAGCTGAAGCTACATAACATGTTTTGTAATGCGGGACACTGTATTTGCTTGAATAAAATATAGACTTTGAAATAAAATACAAAGTACAGTAAGTGCTTTTATACTTTAATACTTGCTAATATAATTTTTCAGTGGGTTATTTTCCAGGCTCTTTGCTACGTTTTGTCCTTCCTTGACGATTTATAAGTGACTAAAAATATATTTAAACATAATTAGTATTTACGATCGTAAATACGGTGTGCATGTATTAGTTTTATATACAACCACTTGGTTTGAAGTTGTTTTTGTATGACTGTATGTTACCATTGAATTTATTGCTTGCCGATGTGTTAAAGTACCAAAGTCAAAACTAGATAAGTTGTATAATAATGGCCAACCCTGTCGCGTGACACACGTGTAGAAATACACTATATATATGTATATATGAAAACGTCCGTATCTTAACAAAGATTGTAATTATTTTCCTCCATTGCGTCTGCTACAAACGACGTCAACCAAATGTAAGCACTAAGGGGAATTATGTCTGACACAATCATCATTAAACTGTGCTTAGCATCATAAAATTGGTCACTAGTTCTTGTAATTTCACATATACTCTAGTACACCCATAAAGTACATGTCGCAATGAAATAGAAGAAATTAATAGATACTATACGGCTTTTCTGCAATTTTACAAATTATTTTTCCCTAAACATGCAATTGCTTATTGTAGCATAAAGATAATTTATAAGTGAATCGTATGCGCATTTACTTATTTAAGTTTTTTTCTGTTATACATATTAAATTAGTCTTAAACCTGTAATTGTACTTAATACTATTGAAGTTAACAATACGCATTGCTAACAAGAGCAAATATTTTCTTTTCGGAAACAACAATTGATGTAAACAGTTTGTACCTAGGTAAACCCTGCGGCTGTTTCAATCATAATTACTGTTTAGAAATTATTATATTAAAAACTTTGGCGAAAACAATAAGAATATTATAGGTGAAGTTGCAAGGCTGATACAATAGCAGTTGATAAATTCGATAAATTATACCATTAAAAACACAATAGGTCATAATCTACATGCAAGTATATGGAGTACGATTAGGGTCTTTAATATCTTAGACAGCATCATGCTCATAGAAACGACCATCATGCTCGTTAGGTGGAGCATCATGTTCAATGAACGAGCACGATGCTCAATAGACGAGCATCTTGGCCGAGCATCATGCTCATAAGATCGAGCATTATGCGCGTAATTTCGAGCGTGACACTAGTTTTTGGAGCATCATGCTGGGTTATGCAATAAAGACTCTCTTCGTACGGCCTAGTACTATTGAGCATGATGCTCAATGAACAAGCATGATGCTCGACCTAAAGAGCATAATGCTCGCTCATTGAGCATCATGCTAGTTTATTGAGCGAGCATGATGCTCGTAAGATTGAATATGATGCTCAATAAACGAGCATGATGCTCGATAACCGAGCACGATGCTCCATTTCAGAAGCATTATTTTTCTAAGTGATTGTTAAGTATATATTGTAAGTAAATATTAACGATACATTTATTATGTTAGTTTGTTCTTTTAAATTACGTAAGTCAACTATCCGTTAGTTAACATGAAACTTGCTGTTAAATACTTACCTTTCTAACTTACTTTCTGCGACTAAAGAGGTAGAGTTTCCTTTGAAAGCGCCGCTTAATCTATCCGTCTGTATGGTCACGTCCGCGAAGTGGCCTAGATTAGCTGCGTCAATCACAAGGTGCTTATCGTCTGAGCCACCCCGTCGTCTAACAGACATGGCACTTGTGGCACAAACGTGTATCATTTCCAGGGTTGAACCCCAGAAGGTACTAACTGCTATTGATTTCAATGACACGTATAAGTGCTGTTATTTCAATGACACTTTGTACCTTCTGGCTTTCAACCCTCGATATGTTCTGCTTCAATAGAAAGTGATTATTGATTGAACAAACTAACTATTTCAATTTTAATTACCATTCTAATAGACGTTACTTTAAAACTATTTGATATAAAAGGGAAATATTTGGTTACATTGCCACAGTTATCATGATGTACTAATGTCATTATAGCAAAACAAAATGACAGACAGTCAGACAGACAGACGAAACATGTATTTTGGCTTCGACACAAAAACAAAATGTCAGACAACATTGAAACACTGGGTATATAAAGTTAAAACATATGTAAGGTGGCATTTGGTCACGTTTGATTTTGTTGAATACCTTATGAGTAAGAATCGCAAGTACAAGGATTCAGTGACAATCATTGTAACATTAACATATAGATTCCTAATTAAAATTTTGTAAGTTTTGAACTCTCGTAAATTGAATACTAGGCGCTTATGGATACTGATGCTTTAGTGATTCAAATCTGTTTTTGAATCAGATTTGCAGTCACATATTCGCAATGTCTATTTTAGAGTATTTATTAGATTAAAAAGGGACCTCTTTTACTAAACAAACTGAACCAACTTCTACGCTGTATATAGAAAGCTGTGCGTATATTTGTATGTTTAGCAAATTATCTGATTACGTACGGATGGCTGTTAAGCATTGTTACGGATGAGACAAGACATGCTTTAAAAACAATATAACTCAAGTCAATACATTGAACTTCTTAATTAAACATTGTTATAGCATTTGTCCCTAAAACCTCCTCGACTATTACGCAGAAACGCCATAACTAAAATGCGAACGTTACTTTTACAGACAAGAGGTTTTACGAGAACCTTCAGGAGCAGGGTGACACCAAATTGCAATTCTGTCTCAGCAGGCGGTTGAGCATATTTCAAAGCCAGAAGTGATACGTCTAAGAAATAAACAACCGTTCGTACATGTTACGTGTTGTACAAATGCTTATAAAGTCTGAATAAAGTATAGACTGGTGCTTCTAACTGAATTCTCAAGACAAATCACTCCACGTATCGTCCACTTACTAGTTACAGTTATCGGTTACAGTAGACATTAACCATCCATTACAACGATTGATGTCAGAATAAACCTATTAGAGAGACAGCTGGTGCGCATGACATCTGTCTTACAAGCAGTTGAGTACTTAACGTTATTATTGCTGGTACTTACTGCCCTTATCACATCTTCAACACTTAGGCATACACGTAATCTTGTATGGCTGTCATGCCATGGTCACTGTCACCAACTACGGGAGTTAGTGACGTGTAATAAAACATATTTCAAACTTCAAAACATATCGTACGTTTACATTATCTAGTCTCATTCAGAATAGCGAAAGGAGCCCTTTTTGTCTAATAAATATGATTTTCCAATTACTTTTATTATCCCTTTGCAGTAAAAAAACATATCTACAAAAATGTTCCCAGTTTATAATTCGCTTTCCCTCTGAATTAGCACTTTTTTCGACCCATAAACTTGTAAACGTGTATTATCGTTAAATCAATTTAGCATGGCGTAATATTGATACGAAATAAATAAATACGATATAATTGATAAAACATCAAGTTAAGAAACTGATACACTTGCGACACGCTTAAATATTACTGTTGCATGATCGGACAGTTTTCATTTACAGGTCACGGAAAACACATAAGTGTATGCAATTTTGTGTGGAAATACATAATAGAATGCAATATTGTGTCTTTATATGGATAGATCGATACGTAATGATTTTTAACTTAAAACGAATATCAACACCGTCAATGCCTCACACAATTTATATTAAGTAAAAGTCCACAACTGATCCACCGAAAGAACCGATTTAATGTGGGATTTGTCAAAGATTCGTGTTAGGGATGCAATCTATAATTGCCGCAGAAATTAGCTTATTTCTTATCACTCTTATATAAGCTGATAAAGTGGATGGATGCTTCCAGTACCATTAAATTTAGTTAAGATTCGAGAATGTACGCACAAGCTGAGGTGTTTCAATGTGTTATGTTCGAAACATTAGTTTACAGAGGTGTATTTAAATTCAAGGTAAAATCTTTATACATATTATAATTATCGACGTCTATCACATAAAGATTATTGAATGCACATTGCAAATGTTGATGATAAAACTAACCACAAGCTTTTTTTAATTTCAAATACTTCTCTAATCGCATATCTAAGAATGGCGCGATTAGTAATACGTAACGTTCTGCGAAAGTACTGTTCAACTCTGTACACAGTGCTAATACATGCAATAAAGGATTTAAATAATGACTTAAAGTCAAGTACACACTCCCGAAATTGTCAAAAATAAATACCATAGGTTATGTTCAAAATAATTTCAAGACTAACAGTTGACGGTTGTAATTATTGGATCATTTATACGGTATAAAATGGGGTCCAAAGTTCATCTAATGTTTAGTAATTTCTGTTTCACAATGACTGCACAAAGTAACATGTTGTAGGATGTTGTATAAAACTACAGGCGATATGTTCGAGTACAAGCTATGTAAGTTATGTCTTGAACTACAGGCGATATTTTCGAGCACAAGCTGTGTAAGTTTCATCAGTTAATAAAAGGCATTATATGAACATTACGTTAAGTAACTGACTGAGAACATTATCTCAGTCCAGTAACACACATCTGCTATGAAAAACATGTTATAAAAGTTCAGGCCCCATGTTCACAAACCAAGTTAAGCCTAATTTTCAGGTGAAAGATGAACTTGAGCGAGATATTTCCGGATCAGACTAAAATGGTGTTTACTCAAGAGCAGGATCATTTTTTATACTTGGTCAAATGAATATTATACATAACTATGAATTCCTATTGGCCATCTGATCTGAAGACTTTAATTAAAACCCAACAAAAGCCCATGTTATTTTATCTAGAAGAACAAATATTTTTAAAATATATTATTTTGCGATTCTGCTCATTTGAGCTTGAATATCAAGATTATCTAAGATTTATCTTGATCCTGCATTTATTCATGTGTGAACACTGGGCCAGAAATTCGACACTAATAGAAAAAGAATTCATTTTGCATTATCCATTACAAGATTGTCGAATCGCGTAAACGGAGAGTTCTTTATCGCTCATTTTAAATGGAATACTTAACCCATTTTATTATTTAAAGGCATGAAAACTGTTCAACGTTTAATTGTATTAATTTCCCTTGAGACTGAAAGGAACACAACATTGGACTTTATGTCGATCTCTGCATTTACGTTCATCATGAAACAAAATAAACAAATTATGTAGACAAACATTGGCTAATCCTGTTAGAATAGCAACAAATGACCCCAACAACGAAGAGGCCCCAATTCGATGTTGCTACAAGGGGTAGATACGTAAAATGTGTATGTATGTATTAGTGCATACCGTTGTAGAGCAGAATTACAGCGTTACGTTTCACTTACGCCGTGTGTACCAATGAAGGATGATATACGGTATAATGTACAAACAAAACAACAAAGGTTTAATTGAACAAAGTACCTGTTTTTATGAATTAACAGTAGCTCTTTTTTATAATACAATTTTAAAATTCATATTCTGATAACTCCGAATACAATTCACAATGTGGTTTCCTAATTGCAATGACTTTAAACGCTTTTTATCAAGTACTGAACATTCAGGACCGTGGTAAGGGACTTGGAAACGAATTGTAATCACATGTCAAAATGATAACACATTACGGAAAATAATGTATACTAATTGTCAAATTGAGTTGAGATCACATTGGCTATTTAAACTTGTATATCAAATAATAAATATCCATAGATATAACGCTAGTATGGTTATTGCAAACTGTCGTATCTACATCTGTATATACATTATATTATTTTAAACACTTATGCCAAAAGATCATCAAAACTTATTATTTACAGCGCAAACTCTTATATCACGGATAACGCGTACATCATGTGCATCATGAACATAGACAGTGTATGGTATTGTTTCGAATTTCCTATCCTTTTCCACTATGATAAAACTTGAAGAGCATTTTTCTGATGTTTATCGAATACATTTTATGACTTTGTTATCCATAACGCTAACACAGTTGTTACCGTTAAAACCCCACTTTTCGATCGTCGTCTTTTTATAGCACTCTAAATTCAGCCACGTCATAAAGTAGATCCCCGAATCTCACGTGAATCAACAATTACAATAAGTGGATTTCGCTTTTAGCAAACAACATCCGCGTATATAACGAATGCATTTTTGAATATTGGTCAACACCAGACATAAATGTGTGTCCTTGAGAAATACTATACGTATAACTTTAAAGCACTCTGTGGTTATGTTTTTCTACTATGTTATGACTAATAAGATGTAACTTTATACTCAGAAATATGTTTTCTACGTGAATTGATTTTGATTTCAGCACTATGCCACAGCGTATTCAAACGGGAGTGGGTATTGTCTTAAAATAACACCAGACATCCATATCTGTCCTTAAGCAATATAAGCATCTATAGTCATCAGTATACCGTCATTGTATATTACTAAGTCATGTCTTAAATGTAAATTGATACACGTAAAATGTCTTTCTGACGAAAGTTTGTGACTGAAAATCACGGCAGAATCCATCTGTTTCAACACTTTGTGTGGTTGCCTGTGCACGCAGTGCTGTCTTACCCATTTGAGATTTGCAGTCATATTGTGTTTATTGAACACTGTTTTTTCTTCAGAGCTAATGTCATGCGCATTTCACTGAATTCTAAGTGTGTAAAATTGTTAATTTTCATTTTGCGTTACAGATCCTAAAACGAAACAAAGATTATATACAAAGAATCAAACGAATTAACACAAACAAAAATATATAGAACGTGTGTGTCGTTAATGAACAGTCACCAACTGAAATACATAAAGTTATAAAGGTTTTGTAACAAGAAACAATAACTTCGTTGTTCCAGATTTATATAAAGTATTTATAAACACATGTATCACTAACATAACTTTAAAATGCGTGTTAAATATGTCCTGTTTATTCGAGTGACTTACTTTTCATCAAGAGGTCGCATGTTCGAAGTTCAGATATCAAATAATACACAAAATGTCCATTATGTGAATATAGATTTTAATTACCAGATTTGGAGCTACTTGTATATATATAACGACAGAATATTGGACATAGCTTAGGTATAGTTGGGTATCAAATAACTTATTATTTTTACAAGCATTTGTTTATCATTTCTTATTTCAGCTTTACATTTAATAGCACATCCCGCTACCCATACGTTTGGCATAATGTGGGCTACATATTAAGTGTCATGAACTTCTATGATAGTACGTCTTTATTTAGGACACATCTGCCTTAAAATCACTGAGTTATTGTGAACATGCTATTACAATTTTGAAAAAAAAAGTTATCGTAAAGTAGACCATAACACATAAACGTATTTTGATGTCATGACTAATATGCACATTCTGAACCATAAAATTAATCAGAGTACACACTTTTAAGAACCTTCTTCTTCTGAAATGAACTAATACCATTTCCGATATTTAATTTACAAACATACTAGATCCTATAATTAACTTGAAAAAAAATGCATTTACACTCAGAAAAAAAATGTTGTGCTTGCATGCCAACGTTCTAGCAATAATAATCCGGTAACTATACTGAGAGGATTCTATTCGGTTTGATATGCAAATGAGCCCATTTCAATTATGTCATTGGATTGAAGAAGCGCAAGATGTCATTTTGAAATTGCACTAGATGATTGATTACTTGTCATTTACGTTAAAGGCAGTTGTAAATCTGTGATTTGTATGCGTGCATCAGAATAATGGAATCATTTTATATATAGAATGGAATGGAAACACACTACGCAGGCATGATGTTCTACTTCTACACCACGCAGGACTTACGGTATTGGTTTGTAGAATTAAGCAGTTGCAAAAAGCATAGATCGCTCCGCCTTAATGTTTTCCTGAGGTTGTTTCTCCTAGGATTTGGATGATGCAACCATGTGCTATTATTTGCCACTGAAGTATAAACCTATAATTGGTCAACGCAATCCTTGATTGACAAGTATCTACTGGTCAATTGGTGGAATGTAAATAACTTTGTTTTATGCCATTAACTACCATGACGTTATTTTCGTTCATACAATCCACATAATGACAATCCTGAAATGTTACCGATTCAACATGCGTGCACAGGGATTTTATACGAACATCAAATAAAATTCGAGACGGGGATAATTAGGTTTTATTGCACAATATTCCATTACACTATCGGTGGATCATACATAAACTGATCCTTGATATTAATTGCGTCCATAATAACGTAGCATGTCCTTGCTAATAGGTTTAGAAAACATGTTTTTGTACAAAACTTAAAGTGTTTTCATCATATCTTTTATATATTTCATATATATATATATATATATATTTGATTTATCATACAGTTTAAGATAAAAGTAAATTTGAAAGTAACCGTAGTAATTATCTCACCGTGGGATTTCTTCGATATATTCGACCTGTTTATCAATGCCATTTGTTATTCGGACAATGTCTGACCATTCTGTACCAAGCCAGTTTTTGTAGTCCCGGTATCTAATAACGAACACTCTTCCGTCCGTGGATTTGTGGAATAATTTCCCGTCCTAAGCCCAAGCTGCTTCTGTTTCACTAACCCGTCTCTTTATTAACGTACGAACATGATGTTGTAGGCTTATTAAATCCTGATTGATAAATATGCCGTTCTCTTTAAATGATTTACTGTTGAACATGATAACGTCACATTTATGTCTTCAAATGAGTTTAACTATAATCGGTCTATGTGTTTTGTTGTCATGTTTTCCCAGTCTGTGTAAAATTTCGACGTCAACTGCAGTTAAGTTCAAAATAAGGATTTTGCTATTTAGAAGAGTCATGCTTTTGTGTGTTTCATATGTGGCATTTTGATCTCTTTTTGGATGTTTAATGAATGTGTTTATGTTCCTTTTTAGCACTGGAGGAATTATAAACAATTCAGTGAATAAAGGGTACCATGTGTCATATGGCACCGTTTAACCAACATATTTTTTTCAACAAATTATAAATAGTTCATTGGAAAAAGGTACTTTATGACATAGGGTGCGATTTTAAACTCATCATGCTGTACTTGGACAATGCAAAAAGGTACCATGTGTCATTTGGTACCTCCTTTCTGCTTAATAAAGGCAGTTCTTACTGACAGCAAGATTGTGCCATTTGTCATTTAGGTACCTTTTAAATCAGAATGAATCTTAAAAACTAGACAGTACATCATGTGCCATTTTACAATATGTCACATTTATACGTCTTTGTTTCGTATTCATGGCACATTACATACCTGAAACAAAGCACATGATCATGCACGTATCTTAATTCAACACGAGGTCGTCCCGTGGCAGTTAACATGACTTGCAAGAACCTTGTACAAGAAAATTACACCCCCTTCTTTAAATCTGTACACATAAGACATACTATTGATATTTTATTTTAGATTTACTCACTAAACTATTTCACGTTTTCCTGCCAGTTCATAATTGTTTCAGAAGCCGTGTCTCTGATCTGCAATAGCTGTATTCCACAGTCCACTCTTGTTAAGTTTATCTACGTCTGAAATGCTCTATTGTCATTTCTTTCACAGAATGAAATATAACCGTCAGCATTGATTTTCATCATACAATTTTGCGCTTGCTGTTCTTGCCTTCGTCCACATTGCCATCTAAAGAAACAGTTACAGTCACTATAAATAATAATAACTCTTTGTAGTTCATTACTAAGTAACAACGTGTTCAGTCTAGTATCGAGTGCACGCTTCAACATTTCGTTTATTGTTTCCGTGTGTTTGCGTGTAAGCTTTGAATTTGAGTTAAACCATATTTCTTTCGCTGCAGAGTGAAATTCGTCTATAAGTTGTTTTTGCAGTGAAACCAACTGACTTTTTCTTGGCGCTGTCTTTGGTCTCAATTTGATATTTATTTTCCTTCTTGTCCATGCCTTTTCTCTGCTATTTTTGAATGTTTTTGTTTACATTGTTTCTTCAAATAACACATGCTCACTGTCACTGGCCATTGTCCCATTGTTTCCTCTTCTCTAATGTAAAAAAGACATTTTACTGTATGCTTTATATGGAAATATCAGTGAAATGAAATTGGTAATTCACTGTTTAAAACGGTGAAAATTACCACTCCGGTAATTTTCACTGTTTCAGACTGGTTCCCGATTTAATACAGAACATGAAACGGACCGTCAACAATGCCGGACTCTAAGTTGTGACGTCATGACGTTATATGTCCCGCGATTGTTTTTCAAATTAAACGCTATTAGCACATAAAATGTAACAAAACGGCGTGAAAAGCATAAAATAAAAAAGAAAATGTGTAGGTTTCGGTAGAATATCGGTTTTTGATTCATTCGTGATCAAAGAAAATATATGTTTTCACTCGTGTCTGTGCCCCTCGTGAAAATATATATTGTTATGATCACTCGTAGATTAAAATCGATATTCTACCGAAACCAACAAATATCCTCTATATAATACATGTGAAGTTGTAAGGTTGATACGAGGGTTGTTTTCAAAATTCGAGGAATCATGTAATAATACGCATTATTACATGATCGATAAATAATACGTTTACGAATGGTCCGGTAACTGCTTTCTGTAGGTCAATATATTGGTATATTGACCGATTTGACTGTACACTTGTTGATATGGACCTTAAAATAATTATCGCCCCGGTCAATAATGATTTTTGGCCTACATAACAGCATATTCCAAAGCCAATACGAATTGTTAATTATTGTTCTAATGGTCTAATATGTAATACCCACATGCAAGATTATTACAATTTCAGTAATTTGATGTACCTTTGATACAATAATTGAAAAGCGTCAACGACCATTTCGAACATCAATCATTTGGCAATGCGTTTGAATCTATGTCGTTTATTAAATGGCTTTTTACCTTCAAACAGACCAGTAATTTCAACCACTTTGTGTGATGTGAAACATATTTACCGCTTATCTTACTATCAAACAATATAATTAACTTATTCGATTGTCTCTTTTATATTGGCTAAAATGATAACTTTCTGTGACTAAAGAGTTTCTTTTCAAATCGCCGCTAAATCCAACCATCTGTCTGGTAACTTCCGCGAAATTGCTTGGCCACGCATGGACATCGTTACCGTAATGAACCGTGTCAATGAAAAGGTGCTTATCGTCTTTACATTACTTAGTCTTGCAGACATGGTACTCGAGTGTGTGCCAGATTCTAGATAGAAAAAAAACTTCTTTAACCAAAGATCGTATGTGCACGTTTGAAAGCTATTATACTGCCCTGATTTTAATAGCAATTCAATACAATTGTTAATTTATTAAAACAAAATCACGATTTTACGGTTATGAACTTACAAAGATGTTTGATCACAAAATGCGTAACTGAAACACGGTTTTTCATTCAATAAAATCAGCATTTAAACGTTAATGAAGCATTAGTGTGATGGGTTAATCAATATGATAGCTATTTTAAGCATACATTTTGCAATTTAGTACAACAATATTAACTCATACTAATCAACATTCTGACTGTAATAAACTTAATTTCGAAGACATGTTTTCGGACACTAAAACATGCGTTCTTTTTACATGTAGTTGATTGCAGGCAGTATATGCAGAATGCTTTGCTTGTCGTCCATGTTTTGATATGCAACCAAATAAGTTATTTATCCGTATTTTGTGTGTTTTGGAACTGTTTCGAGGGGCAAGTCTAAACGTATTCATTGTAGTAGTAGTAGTAGTACAAGTAGTAGTAGTAGTAGTAGTGTAGTAATATTAATAGTAGTAGTAGTAGTAGTAGTAGTAGTAGTAGTAGTAGTAGTAGTAGTAGAATAACTCCACTGAGTCCATACAGCTTTATGCAGATGCTAATGTATATCCGATTATGGCATGATATTCAATGACTTAGTTTAAACATATTTATTTCAAACAAACAAACATTGTTATACATAGAATTTCATACAACATTTATAATATGTACATGTTCGAATGGGATTGGAACGAAAGACAAAGTCTTATATAGTTCTTCTCCCTCAGTATACATTCAGTTACATGATGACAGACGAACATAATTGGTTTTTAGATGATTAAACACTAATAAAAGTACGGCAAAAAAAGAGAGAAACTCCGAGTATAGAGTTTCATTCGTCAGGTGCATGAAATGGGTTGACATTTGAAAGGTGTTGGAGATATAAAAGTAGTCAGAAGTTTGTGGAAAAAGAAAGAAATTTTGAAAGACTTGTTTGGTGCAAGGGAAAATACGTTTGAGAGTCGTTCAGTAGCATACTACGTATCAAATCGCTTACTATTAATAATAAATGTGTGTACTGCATCAGCTATTTTAGTATTGGTTAAGTAGTCTCGAGTGTCGTCTCCATATAGGATAGTTTCAATGTAGGGGACGGAATATATGGATATAGTGTTTATAAGTTCGCCACGAATATGTACATACTGACTGCATTCGAGAAAGTAATGAGACGTCGTTTCATGAAGTCCACAGAGACATAACGGGGATGCAATAATGTTGCGCCTGAATAGATGTTCATTTAAGGCGCTACACTTTGTTCTTAATCGCGTGTGTAACATTTGAGAGCGTCTTTCGCCGTATGAAAATAAAGGATTCGGAATCGGGCGATCTATGTTAATTAGCCTTTTGAAGGAATGGATCGATTCAGCATTTTTGACATCATCGGGAAGATTATTCCATTCAGATATAGTAGATGGTAGGAATGAATTTGAGTACAGTGATGTTCGGGCTTGAATTGTGTGAAGATGTGATGAATTTCTTAGCAAGTAATTGCTAGATGACCCAACTGTTGCGGGCAAAAGAGATTGTAAGTAGTTAGGTACATTGCTAGAATTCATTTTATACATTAATATTAATTTATGTTTGCGTCTTCGTTGCCTGATAGATTCCCATCCTAGCTCATTATAAAGATCTTCTAAAGATACTAAACGTGTGCATCCAGATGTTATTCGCGCGGCTTCAGTTTCGATTTTGTCTAGGTCATCTTTTTCATATTGTGTACAATTATCAAAAACCGCGTCTGAATACTCAAGAATTGGTCTTATAAATGAAAAGTATATTTTCTCGAGAGCTTTTCTATCAAGCATTATTTCTAATCGACGCATTATATGAACTCGTTTCCATGCTTTTTCCTTTATAAAAGATATATGCGCATGCCAAGTACAGTCATTGGACATAAATACACCTAAATGTTTATGGACATTAACAATGGGTATATTAACGTTCTGCATAGTCAATGATGGATGAGGTGGTTTATTTATTTTGCGAGATATTAACATTGATTCGGATTTTGAGGGGTTAAAGCATACTAACCATTTATCAGCCCAGCTGGAAATTTTATCTATGTCTGATTGCAATACGGAGGCAGTTTCGTTTGGCGAATTTACGACCATGAAAAGACTGGTATCATCAGCAAACAAATTTATGTGTGCTTGTATGTCAGCGACAATGTCATTAATATATACTAGAAACAGAAGTGGACCTAAGATAGAGCCTTGAGGGACACCGGCGAGAATTTCAATAGGAGTTGAATGCGCTCCCGGTAGGATTACTTTTTGTTTACGATCAGAAAGATAATTAGACAAAAAGGACAATAGATTTCCTCGAATGCCTGCTTGTTGTAGTTTGTATAATACACCTTTGTGCCATACTTTATCAAAAGCTTTACTTATATCAAAAAATACAACTCTGACCTCAAGGCCATTGTCTAGGGCTCTGCAAAATGTATTATAAATATATGTAAGCTGATTAACAGTCGAATCACCAGGCAAGAAGCCAGATTGAGTAGGTGCAAAGAATGAATTTGCACGAAGAAAATTAAAAATGTGCTTGTGTATTATTCCCTCAAAGACCTTCTCAATAGTATTTAACAATGATATAGGTCGATAATTAGACGCTAAGGCTGGATCGCCCTTTTTGAAGATCGGACACACATTTGCGATTTTCCAGCAAGAAGGCATTTTGTAGGTATTTAGACAAGAGTTAAACAAATCACACAATGGGTAGCTTAATTGATGCATTGCTTCTTTGAGGATTCGATTATCTATTCCATCAGGACCAGATGCTTTTCCTACCTTAAGACATTTAATTGAGTCAATAACTTCCTCCTGCGTTATATGAATAGACTGAAGACTGTTAGCGTTTACATTGTGCATAGGTGGAAGATCGTGGTTGCTTTCGTCGATTGAACACTGGCTTGCAAAATACCTGTTTAGTATATCAGCTTTACATGTGTCATTTGCTACAAAACTACTTGTTTGATCATCGTAAATAGGTGGAATTGAATTGTTTATGTTAGTAGGAATAAATGTTCGAAGTGTTTTCCACCAGTCTTTAGCGCAAAGGTCAGATGACTTTAGTTTATATGCAATGTTGTTGAAATATTCGTTTTTTGAATTACGTAAAAGTAATACAACCTCATTCCTAACACGACGGAAATTTGACCAGTGTATGTCACTATTTAATTGTTTGGCTTTTCGGTATAGACGTTTCCGTTGTCGAATTTTTTTCTTTATATTATTGTTTATCCATGGTAGATCATGAGAACGTATACAAACATTTTTGTTAGGAATACATATGCTTGCAATGTGTAATATTGTCTTAGTAATATTTTCTGCATAAATGTCAACATCTTCACATTTTAGTAAATCCCAATGAGTATCTGTCATTAATTGTCGTAGTTTTGAATAATCCCCAATATCGTAACGCCAGATATGTCGATAAAACGTTTTAGATATAGGTTTTGTAAATTTTAATGTAACAAAAACAGGGCAGTGATACCGAAGAGTTTGATCTAAAAACGGTTCGCCTGTTCCAGAGAGTAATGCAGTATTCCGATTACTTACAAAGATTAAGTCAATTATGGAAGATGTCCGTTCAGTATAATGTGTTGGCTCGTGAATAAGTTGCGATAAGTCATATTGTAGACATAATTCATTAATTTTACGTGCAGACGATTCGGCGAGAGCATTTATATTAAAATCACCTGTAATAATAATATCATTTATTCGTGTTTCTCTGGCTAGCCCTATGGAGTCTTCAATAGAATGCATATACAATCTATCCTCGCTAGGCGGTCTATAGAAAACGCCAAAAAGAATGGATTTATTTTTTGAAGGCAGAACTTCAATCCATATACATTCTACATTATTTAATTCAAGATCATATCTGCGTTTGAAAGCAATATTTTCATTTACGTATATAGCAACGCCACCATGTGAGTCGAATGTGCGATCCTTGCGAATTGGCTGGTGGAAGCCGTCAAAGAGGAGATCAGTGGATAAGATAGAACTATTTAACCATGTTTCGGTAAAAGCAATTATATCAAATTCACGTAGACCAGTGTAAAGAACATCTATTTTGTGCATCAGACTTTGAATATTGTAATGAACAAAGCATAAGTGGGTTGTTGCTGGAGCATTGAGAATGGATGAAGAACTGTCTGTATCGGTGTTTAAAGATCGATCAGACAATGTAGGCCCTGGGTTTGGATGAATATCACCTGATCGTAATAAGACTATAGAGAGCCAATAACATGTTACAACAAAGAAGAAACATTTTAGAAGCTTTTTGAGGAAAAGAATATCAGTGTGAATATTTTTTCCTATCATAAAACGTGTGCATGGGTGTTCAACACTCATTGATGCGTTCATAGACTTGTACACATTAATTTGTAATGAAAATAGGCTGATAACATTTAGCCATAACTGGCATGCACATAATACGTGTAGGAATAGTGGAAAAATAACTGGAGATCTATATGCAATCATGACAGCGTTTTCAGGTCTCTGTTTAATGTACAACATAATGATATGCTCCAATGAAGACGAGATGAGCCATAAACGCTGACATGATACGTTTTTTGCATTTAAACGTGCGAACATTTTGCAACGAGAATGATATTAAAATTTGATTACGCCGTCTGCTACAGAACTGCTTAAAGAGAGAATATAGGCAATGTGAATTGGAAAAAAGAAATGAAGAGAAACAGATGATAAGGGATAATGATATGTTTGGTATCATTATAATGATATGGGAAATATTGTTGGGTGTATAAATGAGCACAAGATAATTACCTAGATTACCTAGAGTTGACAGTTAAACTAGTAACTAGTACAATTGTAAATAATATACTCTTGAAGAGTACAATAAAAAAGTGTTTGCTAAATGATTATAGTAAGCATCTGTATAACAATAATTATTTTGCAAGACAGTACACACTTCAATATATTTAAATTGTGTAAGCATTTCACGAGATGCAGAAATATAGTAATAGAATAAAATTCAGCAATATAAATACAAATGTTATACAGTGCTGAGATGCACATCATACAAGTTCTTTGTAAAAATTTTTACAAATATTTACATTTACTACCATAACTTTATAAGTTTGCATTATTTCTAAAACTCCGGTCCATTTGCTTAACTAGTAACTAGTACAATTGTAAATAATATACTCTTGAAGAGTACAATAAAAAAGTGTTTGCTAAATGATTATAGTAAGCATCTGTATAACAATAATTATTTTGCAAGACAGTACACACTTCAATATATTTAAATTGTGTAAGCATTTCACGAGATGCAGAAATATAGTAATAGAATAAAATTCAGCAATATAAATACAAATGTTATACAGTGCTGAGATGCACATCATACAAGTTCTTTGTAAAATCTTTTACAAATATTTACATTTACTACGATAACTTTATAAGTTTGAATTTTTTTAAAACTCCGGTCCATTTGCTTAACTAGTAACTAGTACAATTGTAAATAATATACTCTTGAAGAGTACAATAAAAAAGTGTTTGCTAAATGATTATAGTAAGCATCTGTATAACAATAATTATTTTGCAAGACAGTACACACTTCAATATATTTAAATTGTGTAAGCATTTCACGAGATGCAGAAATATAGTAATAGAATAAAATTCTGCAATATAAATACAAATGTTATACAGTGCTGAGATGCACATCATACAAATTCTTTGTAAAATCTTTTACAAATATTTACATTTACTACAATAACTTTATAAGTTTGCATTATTTCAAAAACTCCGGTCCATTTGCTTAAGACGCATGTTAAGCGATTTTCAAGCTTAGTTTAGTCTTAAGCAAAAAGTGTCACGAGATAACGGGATTTGCAATTGAAGTCACATAAATGCTCAGTAGATAAACACAAATAGCAAATAGCAATAAGATATCGTGAGCTTCGTGCATCTAAGAGGGTCAACTGCGAATTCAATATAAACTGATCAAAAAAGAAATGCAGTTCTATATTTACAGAATTTTATATTTGTCAAGTTCTGATCCACAGTTGATGCGTTTAATGGTCGTTTCACCGTTTTCAGATACCCTGATCAGTATGTTACCATCGGCTGACCAGGCACTTTCAATTTTCTTAGATTTCGCCAGTCCACGTGCGACAAACAGCAGCTGCGCACGGTGTTGGGTCAAATCTTCATTTATGAAGATTTTATCATGTCCGCTGCGTGACTTCAGTTCACGTCTTCGAGTGTAAAGCTTTTGCCTGGCTCTGTAGCTTATAAACTTTACTATTATAGGGCGGGGTTTGCGTCCGTCACGTTTTCCAGTTCTGTGAGAGCGGTCTATTTCATTAATGGACACATCAGCACCCAAGGTCTTGCACAAATTAATGACTATGTCGTCTGTGCTTTCATTAGAGCCTGTACTTTCCGGAATACCGAAGACACGAACGTTATTACGCCTACTATATTGCTCGCTGGCATCCATTGAGTGTTCAAGGTCCGTAACGCGGACTCGCAGCACTCTGTTTTCATTGCGAAGTAAATTATTGTCACTCTCAAGGCACTCTATCCGGTTGGATAGCCCATCTACAACCCCGGTAACGATCAATTCTATCATATTTTTCATTTGCATTGAGAGTGAGGATTGAATAGAATCTTTGACTGTTTGTACTATTGCCATCATGGTTTTATCGTCAAGGTCGATATCAGCTTTCTCCGTATCTGCCATGTTTTCGAACGTATAGTTAAAGTCACAGCTAGAACCGCTGGTCAGCCTATTTTTCTTAGGATCACCACCCTGCTCAGGAGTTGACAAGACTGATATCGTCCTCTTAGATTTAGCAGCTATATTTGGTGTAGATGCGTCAAAGCTCATTGTAAGCGGGACTCTTGTTACTTTGTGCAGTATAGGTTGAACAAACGATGGGCGTAACGACAATAACAGTAAATACCACCAAATATTTAAATACGATACACAGAGTACTCAGAGTACACATTCATTGGTGCTAAATTTAGCTCAATTTAGCTCAGTTTTACTTCTAAAAATAGAATGATACAAATACGTATCGACTCACAGTTTCCTTGCAGGTTTACAGCTATATGTTCATTTGCTTTTCTTTAACTAGTCCATTAGAGCATTCCCAGGTTTCACAACAACACACACCACACCCAACACTAGCGGGATAAATGTCAGAACATCGAGAAAAACAACAAAATAAGAAAAAAACACAGACGATAAGAAAACAAACAACCAATATGTCCGCCACCGGAAGTAATTCAATGACTTCGATCGATAGTTAGAAATCAAGCTCATAACACGGTAATTACTTGATAATAAAATTAATTGTTTAATGCATGTTAATAAGATTACACGAGCTCCCTTCCGTATTTTCTATTGACGACGTCGATAAGTTATTTACTAATTTTATTATCACTATGTAACAGACTCATGTACCAACATGTTACAATTAATACGCCGCCTTTTCTGTGAAAAAAACAGAATTGTATATCTAGCAAATACCTTCGAGTACCCATTGTTAAATCAATTATCAATGAAATATTTTAAATCGTACGAAATAGATATTAGTTATCCACAGTAGACTGGCAGATTAAAATAATAATAAATTACGAAATAATTATATCCAGAAATATGCATTTTCCTAATAAATATTATAACAAACATTACATGACGACGACAATAAAAATATATTACGCATGCAATACTTGCATAACATAATAAAATGACAGTAACAGGAACACAAAATATTACATTATTTTGGATCATTGTGCTGATCTGGGAAAACTAATTTGCTGTATGAGCTTCTGGGTTCGACATACATGTGCATGCATAATAAATCGATGTTTGGCACGTAATATCTTTAGAATAAAAAGAATGCTATAACAGCCAATGCAATGAGCATTATACATCAATCCAAATGTATATCTTTCTAATATTAGATTAGAGCAGGAGAGCTGGTTTTCACGAAGAGAGTTCAGAATAAGAAAATGTATTTATTGATCCAAATAATCCAGTCTAACTTGGGATGTCTCAACCATTCATTTTAGGGCATTCAGAATTTCCGATTCAATTAGCTTACATGGCACATTCCGATGGTAATATGTTGCAATTTGTAAGCTGGCAGTTGCAATAGATTTCAAATCTTTAGCGTAGTTGGGAAGATTAAACTTGACGTAAATGTTTCTGTTCTTGGGTGCTCGTATAACAGTCAAGCGATATGTTTGAGTACAGGTTATACAACTTTTGTTCATTCAATAAGGCATGAACTTTACATTACGAATTTGCCTGAGAACACGTTCACAGGGATCGTATTACAGAAACATGTTAAATTTACCTTAAACTATTTAAATTAAGATTCATCAAATTCATGTTTTGAATGTATACATCTAAGTAAAACTAAGTATAATACATCAAGTAATCTGTTATACGGCTCCTTTTCTGTAACATATATCTGCCTTGAAAGACATATGTAGATAAGACAAAAATGCGGAAACCGCATTAAAGCCGGATTTGTTATTTTGCAGATGGGGGTACATGTACAAGTCAATGTTGGTAAAGAAGTATGGAAGTTTAATGTCGATGATCTAAAATGTATGCAGTTTGGTGAGACTTGGCAAAAATTTGGTCTCAAAATAAAATGGAAAAAAAGTGTGGACTAGGGAGATGGCATTAAATTAGTAACATAATATGTTTATTTCTATGCAATGTTGCATATTGGCATTGACTCATGGTTAAATGTGACATTGAAAATGTACGATATGCTAAACAGCTGTTTTCCTTGACCAAGAACATCTAAATATATGGCGGGAATACAAAAGTTTAACACAAATTCTATTTATAGCTCTAGTGGCCATTTGTGCAGTGGAGTGGAACCATTTGAATACTTTTGGTAGAGGAACACCAAACGAACATTTGTCTGAAATTATTTAAAAACTTGCCATAGATTTTGAAGAAAATGGCGTTTAGACACATTTCTAAACTGGATATATTAGATATATTTCCGATTTTAGCCCTGGCTGCCATCTTGTGCAGTGAGGCGGAACCATTTGAATAAGTTTGGTAGAGGATCACTAAACGAACATTGGTGTGAAATTATTTGAAAATTGGAACATTTCTGTAACGTTTCATGAAGATTGACCAAGAACTTTTGAAAATATGACGGGAAAACAAAATTTTAACGCAAATTCTATTTTTAGCTGAAATGGTCATTTTGTGCAGTGAGGCAGAACCATTTGAATAAGTTTGAAAGAGTGTAGTTTCATTAAGATTGATCAAGAATTTTGGAAATATGACAGGAACACAAAACTTTAACGCAAATTCTATTTTTAGCTCTAGTGGCCATTTTGTGCAGTGAGGCGGAATCAAAACACTTAACGAACATTCTTGTAAAATTATTTGAAAATCTAGCCATAGGTTTAGAAGAAAACGGCATTGAGACATAATTATATTTTTAGCATTGGCGGCCATCTTGTGCAGTGAAGCGGAACCATTTTCACAGATTTGGTAGAGGACCATCCAACGAACATTTCTGTAAAGTTTCATGAAGATTGACCAAGAACTTTAGAACTTTAGAAAATATGACAGGAATACGAAACTTTAAAGCAAATTGTTAACGTCATCGCAACGCCCGCCCAACCGACCGCCCGCCCAACCACCCAACTGCCCGCCCAAACGACCGGTTTTCGCTAATCTATAAGCCTTGATTTTGCGTTGAAAAATCCGGCTAAACATTATTCTTGCAGGAATATCGTGCAAAGACGCTTATTAAAATATTTGCCAAAAATAAATTTCATCCAGTACAAGTTTTTCTATTTACGTGCAAGAATACTATTTCATCATATCTTTTTTATTGAAAGACATGTTAACCCTTTTGATAATTTAAAGGCATGCAAACTGTTAATCGTTTAATTATATTATAGATTCCCTTGTGACTGACAGGAACAAAAACAGTGGCTTTTGTGTCGTCATAAAACAAAATGAAATAACTGGAGACGTATCTACGGCCAATTCTTTTAAAATAACGTTGCCTCAACAACGAAGTTTATAAATATTTGCTTTTACAACAAAAAGTGCAGATCCGGAAATTTAATTGAAAATGAAATATTTTAGCGTATTAGTTTCTTCTACTTAGTCTTGCTCCTACTCCGTTTTGACGTCACGTCTTAATCATATAATCATAAATATTTACTAGGTTTCTTTTTTTACATATTGCGAAATGACATACAAAACACACATTATTTCTTTAAACAAAGTGGTCATCTTTGACAATAAACACTGCTAAATTCAGATATTAATTAAAATTGTTCTTTGTTTATTAACTTAAACGTGGATGAGATGCAATTGCAATAGGATTAAAAATAAAATCAGTTTGCTTTCAACACCAAAGAAAAACACACACCAGGAACATATTAATGCACATATAGTTCTTTATTATAAGAGTCTTTATCAACTTTTACGAGAGTGAATTCCATCATAAAAGTGAGTTGCAACCACCATTTGTTACTATATTAAGCACACGCTAAATTATTGGCGTCTTACTAGTACATAAAAGACAACCAGGACTGCATTTTACTCTTAGCGATATGTCGACAAGATTTATAGTCGTGGGCTGCTAATTATGTGCAATGTTTACGAGTTTTAAGATTGTGTAAAAATGTTTAAAATATCTCATCTATAGCGCAATAACCTAGCAATCTTACAAATTGTCATGGTATTTTAGTTTTAGTTCGTATATAACAAAAAGATCCTTTCCTGATGATAATCGAATACATGTTATGGCTTTGCTGTCCATAACGCTAAAACGCTTGTCACCCTTTTCGATCGTTTTCTACTTATAACAATCTTTATGTAACCAAATCATAAAGTACACCCACGAATCTCACATGAATCAACACTTACATTAATGGGATTCCGCTTTCAGCAAACTGCCACATTGCATTAAAAAAACGAGAGGCGTGTGTTTACCATTACCAACACATGTCATTGGGAATGATATACAAGCTGTCTACTGTAATAGAATTCTACTCGGTTATGTCTTAGATGTAACCTGATGCACAAATCACATTTCAAGACAAATTTTGTGTGTCATTTGCATCAGTGTGATTTCGTGAAAATCACGTCTCAGTCCATTCGCCTCAATACATTTTTGTAGTTTCCCAGACCCGCAGTTCTGTCAAACTCAGTTAAAGACTCTCCGTCATATTGTGTCTATCCTCGACACTCATTAAGATGTTTTTAGAGTATAAGGTCCTGAGATCTTGTGCCATATGGTGTAAACTCGTTTTGAGTTATATTGTGTAAAATCGTAAAAGCGCATTTTCACATATTGACATTTGTCGTTGCACATACTACAACAAACAGGCATTATATATAGACAATCAAAATAACACTCCTGACACAGAAGTATTTAGGGAACTCGTGAACTGAAATGTTTAAATATAAAGTTTTGTAAAACGAAGCGATATGAATATGAATGCTTCAGTTCATGTCATTCATATTCCTGTAAACATGTGTATCGCTAATATAGAGTTGAACGTACGTGTTATATCTAGCTGAGTGACAAGCGTTTCATCCGGATGTCGTAGATTTGAGCACCACCGATTGAGACAACACATGTTTTTTTCTTCTCACGCTTTTCTTGATAAAATATCTGAGTTGATTAGTCCAGATTCGTTAGCTTTTACAGTAGTGTAGTTGTGTTGGGTTGCTGTTGTTTGTTTTTTCTGTTGTTGTTTTTTATTTCTTCAAACATATGTTCCTTAAAATTGACACTTTCTTTTTTCAAAATAAATCTCTGTTATTACACCATACAAAGTTCATATTGTGTACTAGGTAAATATTGATTTACATTCGATGCAATATTTTACTAAATGATATATTATAAATTCAAAGATTTATTAATCATTTATTGTTTCAGAAATACATGAACATATAATGTCACAGTCCAATTCCTCTGAAATTACCACGAAGTTCGTCCCAGCAGAAGTGGCTTGATTGTCTACACCACTACGTATTATTTAGAAAATATCTTCATTAAATAAATCAAACTATAATTTATGCCAATTAAAAAAAATCACTCATATACAATTCTTCTCAACATGTTTTGTTCCGCAAGTTGTCATGACATATATTCATATTCCAAAACATTAAATTAATTACAATACATCATTTTCTGGACCTGTACTGACATATTTTCGCTATTTAATTTACAAACATTCAGGGTTTGCTAGTAAAACATGATTTATAGTCAGAAGTCATTACAATACTAGGGTAATATATTTATGTTACGTTATTACGTTATTACTTTACATGTATAAAGAGAATACTTTTCATCTTAACAAAGCCGTATAGCTCAATACATTACATGTGGCGATTTTTGCAATTTGATTTAACATATTTCATTGAATAGGTGCAATAAGAATGTGGTTTATCATATGATCAATCAAGATTTGATATATGCATGAATTTGGAGAGTGTACCAGCTACCATGCCAACATTGTTTGCCCGTGTACGCAAGTCCGAGATGGCATTCCTATAACTAGTGTGTGCCAACATTTCAACGTTATTCCAATCGTAAACCGGTAATTATACTGAGAGGGTTGCATTCGGTTTGATATGCAAATGAAAACATTTTTATGCACTTCATTGGGGTTGGCAAAATGTAAAATGTCATTTAAATTGAACTAGAAGGATTGGATGACATTTGCTATAAAGTCGGTAGAGTGATTACTATTTATTCGAGTGCCAGAAATATCGAATCATTTTGTGTACAAATGGCACTACATGATTAAGATACACTAGCGCTATGTAAACGGGACTTTCCGCTCGTATATTATGTCAGCATTGTCTAATAAAAACAATGTTCGAACGAAAACAAGATAATTAAATATAAAATCACAACAACCAATTTTCTCTATATAATCTTAGAGACAAAACGTAGACGCGTTGTAAAGTCATCAAGATATTAAGTCAGTACTTTCTGTGTCTTAATAAAACAATGTCATAACATTTGTCCATAAAACTGTCTCGATAGTATGTAGAGTCATACCAAAACGCTATTAATACGTGCAATTAGCTATATTTTATTGTAACGTTCGAGACCAGAGTAATGGAAATTATTTATTTTATGCCGTTTTATAAGTAATATAAAATTGCAATTCTGTCTCTGAAGGCAATTTCTCTTACTTCAAAGACGGAAGTGAAACGTCTAAGATAGAAACAACACCGCGCGATGCAATCGTTTGTAATGTGTTGAACAAATGCTTACTGTCTGAATAACGTATGGACTGCCGTTTACAACTGCTCAAGATGAATCTCTCCACATATCGCTCACTTTCTAACACCAGGGTATTGGTTACACTAGAAGACCCCCATTCATTCTTCTACACGCGCCGATGGATGGATCCAGTCACAAATGAGAGACAGTTTGGGCACATGGCGTTTGTTTGACACACAGAGTCGTGGTTAAGGTAATTAATTTAAACACAATCGCTGACCAATCTACAACAGTTACAATACTTCAAGTAGACTGCTTGATTAACCTTGTTTTGAGGGAATGCTGATTAATTTTCCTTTTTACATAAACATTTGGTCATTGTCTTAAATAACCGACCCTTAATTGTTTAGAAGTAATTACGTTAATGTTTATGCCACTATATTTTACAATTTAAAAAAACAAACACACATAGAAATAGGGGTACTAGCATATTGACTTCGGTCCATAAGATGAATTTTCCCATGGCGTAATAATTTATATTCGGGTGCTAACGTCACGAATGTCATTTAAATTAATATTTTCCTCAAGTGATTGTTTATTTGATTTTGTCATTGTTATTATTGTCATCAATTGATAAATGAAAAAATGGAAACACAAACAAACAAATCTACACGAAAAAAGCTGAACACAGATATACAAACACAACAAATATCACTTGATAAATTGCAATGAAAAATAAATTTTTGCTAAAATCTTTTTAGACCAGATTTGAACCGGGTTCGCGTCACCAAAATCTTCAGGGCATATCACTCGACCATTCTTCTTTTGCTTATAGGTGTATGTTTATCAATATGAATACTACATTTGAAATGAATGAAAAGTTAAAGTTACACTAAAAATACCAAATGCATTGATACCCGTATCAAATGGACTGTGCTGATCTTTGGTATCTCAGAGGTCGCTGTCGGACTATAATGGTGGTATTAATTGCATGTATTAGTGGCATTATAAGTTTTAGTATAGTAGATAGTCAGACATATTCGAGTACATTTCCTGTGAACATGAATTTCCTTTATATTGTTCATAGTTACTCCTGAGAAAAGTCATTGACAGAAACCTCGAGTGTGATTAAAATGAAACAGACGAAGTTGTTTCTCTGTTTTTATAATAATATTCTGGGAAACTGAAAGTTATTCTTATCAAAAGTACTTAATGGAGTCATTTTGAAAGATATGTTGTATTAAAGACTTATATATTCTCATTAAAAGACATAAAACGTAGTATTGATATTTAAATAAAAAAAACGAATCTGGTTACAATAAAACAGACAGTGTAAACATTGACATTAATAACATAAGTCACAAGCATGAACAACTTCAAGTCATAACAATTGTCAAAGGCCGCTTTGGCTGAACCAAGCAAATATAATCTTGCAGACAGTAATTAGATCTGCGTCATTGTACGGTTGTAAAGCAGGCATAATTACAAATTTAAATGTATGATAGACACCATTGCGATTATAAACCATTACAGTTACAATAGCACACAATATTACAGTACTTGCAAAATACATTGATTTAACTATGAGGTTTTATGACACGTTTTCGTTAAAACAAACGCGCACCAAACACCGTGAGATGGATGCTTTGGGCAAGTTACCTCAATCCAAATATACGCCTTTTATTAGATAAGAGTTGTAGAGCTTGTTTTCGCTAAGAAGTTTCCACAATTGATCTGCTGAAAGAATCAATTTAATGTAGGATTTGTCAACCATGTATTTTAGGGACGCAATCTAGAATTTCCAATGAAATAAGCTTATTTTCATTCCCGACATAAGCTGATAATATGGCAGGATGCTTCTAGTAGCAATACATTCAGTTTAATAGCTTTAAGGAGTTCAGTGAAGTCGGCGAAGTGGATGATAAAAATACATGTCTTCAAGTTTGACAGGAATGATTTATCGTGTCATATCGTAAAAATTAGTTTAGACATGTTTTAAAGGAAATGTCAACCTGATTTCGAATAGCCATCATAAATAACAATTATTCAGTAAAAGATAATAATATTGCGCAGTGTTTAGTGTAAAACACGCATTTACCGCTGAAGTGTCCATCACTCTAATTAATGTACTCTCTAGCATGAACAACGTTTTGAATTGAAAGTCCTGTTTAAAGACGATTTCAGTAGTTATTTCGCGCATCAGTGGAGTTTATTTACTTCTTCAAAAGTGAGAAGTGTCTTGTGTTGTTGATATACATTTTGATTACCATTACCCCTATTTCAGAGATAAAATATCCAATACGCACATGTCAGCTTTCTTCTTTGTCTCGAAACAAGCACGGTGACCTCATGTATTATTTTTTCCAGTGTATAAAGCATATAATTACGCATACAATATTGAGAAGTTAAGACTTTTATGGAACAGGTGTTTTTAATAAAAAGTGCTTTATAAAGTTAAAAAAAAAAAAAACATTGAATAACAAAGGATCTTTTGCAAATAACATATTAATTTGTATCATGTATCGTATTGTTGTCTTACTATAATCCACTAGAACCAGTAAATTGAAGTCATTTTGTGATCAATCCTTTTTGCTGGAGTAAGAACAACACACTATTTACGAACATTGCACTTGTGGGTTTGTCATTTGCATGCATTTTCCACAAAATGTAATTCAGTTACCTCCATTTTTTTATCGTTTCATTGTATTAGGCATTGAAAGATCTGCAAAATTTGTGAAAATTAGGGAAGACAACGAATATTCGAATAATGAAAACTATTCGAATAATATTTATGTATTCGAATACTTACCTGTTTATTAATTTGATTTTAATAAACACATTAAATACAGTAATTGTCAATATCAGTCCCTAAAGATACAGCGTTTTCGTGTCACCTTAGCTCTCTAGTACACAGGATATGTGTCAAAATCTACCTATCACGCTATTGTAATATAAATGACAATTTATGTCAAAATCTACCTATCACGCTATTGTAATATAAATGACAATTTATTATGCTAGTCCCGTTATATTGACCACGGTCTCTTATCAGTTCACAAGTTCACTTATACGGGAAGTAGGAGATTAAAGCGTGTTTGAGGTGCTAATTATTGTTATTGCATATATTGCACAAAGCCATGCGATCTCTAACAACATGTCAACTTCCTAGTTATGTCGTGGAAACAGACAGCGAAGTTGTCAGCAAAGATTTGGATGTTCTAAATAAATGGTTTGAAGTTTATCCTATTTAAAGAAATTGCAAAATCGCAAAATAGTTCTAATATGTAGATTGAAGTCCGTGTATTTACCGCATTTTTCTCATCGTGCGTTCGTAGTGGCTATAAAACACAATTAAGTCATTCATTTTAGCAATACATTTCCATCATTTTACCAGTACTGCATCGATTGATCGAATATTCGATTATTTCATCAATCGAATATTCGAATAAATTATATGCTTTTCGGTAAAAAATCGAATTTTATTGGTGAAATACAATTTTATATTTTCACCGTTGGAGCAGTGAAAATATATAATTTATATTTTCACTGCAGTGAAAATATAACATTAAACGGACTATTTTTCCATAAATAGCATCGATCTAGTGGTAGTGGTTTACCCATGGCAAATGTATATACATATACAGTATGTACATGCATGTGTTTACAAAAAAAACACATTATAAAATTCGAAAAAAATATTATTTTGCGACAACGACTCACAAAATATTTCACTTTTTTCCTACCATACTACTTAACGAGTGACAGTTTTGGAATCATTTATGACGTCATTTGTATGACGTCAGAATACACGAACTTGTGACGTTTAAGATTTTCTCGCGCAATTTTATTTATTGATTGTCCAAAAGCAAAAACTAAAAAGAAAATGTGTTGATTTTGTTGTAAGATTGTATTTTATTTCACTCGTGATCATAGAAAATAGATATTTTCACTCGTGGCTGCGCCACTTGTGTTTTATATATCATTTTCCATGAACACTCATGAAATAAAATACGATCTTACACCGAAATCAACAAATATCATCTATATCAATTTCGGTATTCGTTGACATCCCTGGTGACAATGAAGAATATTTATGGAATAAAAACATGTAGAAATCGTCTTTACGAAGAAAACATTTGCATTATTTAGATTTTACTGCACGTAGTGGGGCAGTTTACGAGGGCTTGCAAACATACAGTTAACATAGTACTTATCGTTCTATATGAGTAAGAGCTGAAGTTAGAATTCTTTTAGAAATCTCCGCGTAATCCATCCGTAATATGTCTGGTAACTACCGCGACGTTGCTTAGACACGCATGGACGTCGTTAGCGTAATGAACCGTCAGTCACGAGGTACTTATCGTCTAAGCCATGTCTTAGTCTAACAGACATGGTACTATAAGTACGTACGAACGTTTGTCATATATACTGTTAAGAGTCGATTGAGTTTCTTTCTGGACCAACACCATGCTTTTCACTACAAACCTACTTGATGAATCTTCTTTTAATTTAAATGCAAACAAGTTTTTTCCAGGGCTTCGGCAATCATGACTTACATACAATAATATCTAGTCAGATAAAAACGACATACAAACAGACAGAACAGCTTTTATTTTGGCTAGTACGCATATAAAATTAAAGAATGAAAGACAGTTAATTACCATATCGATCGGGTACAAACAATCATAGGTTATTAATGGTGATTTAAAATGTAATGTTCAACTGTTTGACAATTAAATGTATATAAGCCGACCCATGAATATACTTACATATTTATGTTTCTATAAAAGTATGAAATCAGTTACTGATTTATTAGGCGTCTGTTATGGCAATTTTAAATAGGAAATGATAGTCATCTGCAAAAATAAACTGTTTTACCAACAACCTTATGGTCAAGCATTTGCATTTGTTATATCGTTGTGATATTAACAGCAATTAAATAACATTATTGAATTTTCGCTGACGATCTAACGAAGATGTTTGAATGTATAATTGGACATTGGAACATAGTTTTACCCTCAAAACGCAAAGCAATAAGGCGTTAATGAAGCATTAATGTGAAGTTATATACAATCAAATCGCTATTGTATGGCGTCTTACTAATACATACTTGTATATACTTTCTGCAATTTTATTAACGTTGAAATAATGTGGGTTTTCTGTATTTACAGTATGACTGTAATTAACTTTATTTCACAGTTGTTTTTCGTACATTAATTATTGTTTTCATTTTATGTTTAGTTTTTAACCGGTTTGGCTGCACATGCTGAATGAATTGAATTCAGTTCATGCTTTGATTTGAAATGTCAGTACAAATTATTTAGACTTGCCATGCCCATGCGGTTTAGTACAGTTGGAAACAAAGTCAAGACATTTGACAAGTTTAATATAGCAGCTAATTCAATTCTGTCATCATTTCGTCAAAAATTAAGATTCAAGACATGGTGGACCCAATTCCACTTCTGCAAACGACAAAGTGCACCGCAGCTTATTGCAAAAAAATAGCGCGAAATTTGACTGAAATGAAATGTTACAGAAACGAGGATTTTAATTTAACAGTGCAGTTTCTTATGTCTTTGATTAAATATCATTAAACTAAAATACATTGTATATCCGGCAGACGACATTTGGCCATTGTTGAATTTGGTTCAAAAAGGATCATACAACATGCATATGTAGGTCATTTGATGTTTTAGTATAATATCGACGTTCTATATCTGCATATTCCGATTACATGTATAAAAGTGTTTGTTTATTATAGTGTCACCCCTCGCGATTAAGGGCCAGCCAGTTTTTGACTTATGAGACACCTTTTTACTGATGAACATCTTTACTCCCGATTCCTATCCTATATGCCTGGCGCTTGGCAGGACGGCAATAGGTACCCCTTAATTTAACTAGCTGCTGGGTAGGCAACCGGCCATATCAGAACAAGCCCTGTGTAGGACTCGAACCTTCGACCTCCCGCTCCGTAGGCGAACGTCCTAACCACTAGGCCACGGAGACGGTATATATCATTATCGTCTTACAAACTTCCATTACTTCAGCACAATTAATGATCCGGGAAAAAATGATGGATGAGGTTTGGGGTATACACACATGCACGATGGACAAGTATTGCCATTAAAATACAACAAATATCTCAACCGCCAAGGCATCGCGCAATTTATTTGAATCCAAATAATTATACGCATTTCAAAGGATAAGAGCTAAAGACGTTGTTTTTCACAAACTTAATTAAACAATTACGAACAGTCCTCTATTGATCCGACGAAATTTAATGTGGGATTTGTCAACCATTCATTTCCGGGACGCAATCCAGAAATTCCAATGAAATTAGCTTATGTTTTACTTTGACACAAGCTGATGATGCTTCCGACTGAAATTCAGTTCAACATTACAAAGACTGCGGCAGAGTCGAGAAAGTGGACACCATTTTGATTTTAGCAAGCAAGGTTTCAAGTTGAAACATTGTACAAATTAGTCTTAAGTATACAGTTTTATTTCAAACTTCATATTGTACAAATTTGTTTTAAACAGTTGTACTTTACACTTTTGTAAATAGAAATTCAGCTATTCAATGATTGCATATGGTAAGTAGGTAGCCTTTTCTAGACAGAAGTATTTTAATGGTATAGTTACACCGGTTGAAAGCTCCTGTATCAAACTTTTAGTAATTGAAATACAACATGAACTTACACAATAATTGATTGAGAACAAAAAAAAACTGATAGCTACCATGAAACCATTTTATCAAAACTCAGAATGAGTATTAGCAGGAAACTCTAGGCAATAGTGTTTATGTACGGAACATACAGTTCGCATAATCTATTACAAGACTTTCGATTTGCGTGCAGGGAGAAAATGTCATTATGTCTCCTTTCTTAATGAAATACGTAACTCTTTTTTTTCTTCACAAAAACTATGACAAGTGTACTTGCTTTTGTATTATACCTGTTATCAGGTTTGCAAAAAGGAAAAAAACTCAGGATGCAGAAAATGTGCATAAAATACAGTGAATGAATAGAATATATGATGTATGAGAGGATAGTGTTAATATAAAAAAAAAAAATCTACTACAATCATTAAATGTTAGAATATTCATTATCTGCTAAAATATTGGTTGTATATGATGTAATAATAAATGAGAAAAAATCTCTTTTTATTATTTCAAGGCATTCAAACTGTTAATCGTTTAATTAAATGATAGATTCCCTTGTGACTAAAATGAATTAAAACGCTGGGCATTGTGTATAGTACTGTCCAAGCTTTCATTTGTGTTCACCATTAAACAAAAAGAATGAATTGTGGAGACGAGCATACGGTCCATTCCTGTAGAAGATCATTGGTTTAACAAAAGAGCTGTCGATAATTGCTGTTCTACAAAAGTTGTACAGTCGTTGATGTGTCACAGCATACTGAAAATCTGTTTGCAGAACCTATTTAGATCTACTGCTATGGTGATGCTTAACGACTGCATTGTTCATGGGCAATATAACGTTTAACAATGACACAATTCTATTGTATTGCAATAATACACGTTCGTATAACTGCAGCCAAAATGTGTTGACTGTACTTAACAGTAGTTATGAACCCGTATTCACTAACCCATTCTTAGTCTTTGGACTTAAAAAGAAAGAGAATTCTTTAAACTGCCAACAGTAATTGAAGTAGTATTAACTGTTGTATTTGTTTAACATTTCTCTATCAGATACAATAGTTTCACGCTCAACCCGCGACAAGTAGTACATTCCAAAGCCCATACTTATGGATAACTTTCAATCGAGATGCGTAATCATGACTGTTGCATAACAATTTAGCAACATCTACTGCATAGCATGACAGAGACGGGCCGTATGTTTGAACGTCATTTGTATTAAACTGTGTAATACTTGATGTTTGCATTTTGAGTGCTTGTTCAATCCTTCATACCATGATGGCCAAGCAGTCTAAATGACATTGTAACAAGGTGAACATAAAATGTTTATTGTGTTAAAATCTAAACTTTTTTGCCAATACAAACATATAAGTTTACAATTTACTTTGCCAACAATACTATTCACAATAGCCTCTCCTGACAGAAGTTGGTCCAGTGTTAGGCCTAGGTATGTCACTTTTTCAACAGGTTTAATAATATGGTCATTACAGTTTACTGGAGTGGGTTTACTATGTATTTGAGTACATTACATTATAACATTAAAATGACGTGGCAAACAAATTGATGTAACTATGAGGGTTTCTGACACGCGATATCGTTAAAACAAAGCGCACACCAAACACCGTCAAATGAATGCATCAATTAACCCCAATCCAAATATATGCCTTTTATTAGATAATAGTCTTAGAGTTTTTTGTCGCTAAGAAGATCTGTCTATCTATCATTCTTCCAATGAGTCAAACCCATAATGGGGACCTAGACTTTGCGCGTCAACTAGTCAGAGGGAGTTTAAATCATTCAGCCATTGCTGTATAACTAGCTTGCAAAAAAACTTTAACCTAGCGCGGACGCCGACGCAGACGCCGATGCCGTCGCGAGTAGAAAAGCTTCCCTTTCCATCGAAATGTCGAGCTACACTGAGCAGTGCAAACATTGCCATAAATATCTTCAAGTTACAAGAAATGTCCAAGGCCTATTTAACTAAATTAAAGAATGTAAGCATGTGTGTTGTCAAAATATCTTTTCCAAACAAATACTATTTTATAGACAGTAATATCGTTTGCCTTTGTATGGTTCTAAAACAAGAATATTCATAAAATAATTTAAATGTATGATAGACAACCTTGCGCTCATAAAACATAACTGTTACAGAAACAAACAGTATTACAGTATATTACTTTAGAACATTCAAAGAACCTGGCAATAAAAACTGATGTAACTATGTGGTTTTCTGACAAGTGATAGCATTAAACCAACGCGCATGCCAAACACTGTCAAATGAAGGCAGGAATTAACCTCAATCCAAATATATGTCTCTTATTAGATAAGAGTTATACGAGTAAAGCTTGTTTTTGCTAAGACAATTCCACAATAAATTTGATATTGGATTTGTCAACCATGCATTTTAGGGACGCAATCTAGAATTGCTAATGAAATAAGCTTATTTTCATTAAGAAAAAGGCTGATAACATGGAAGGATGCTTCTAGTAGCAATACATTCAGATTTACAGCTTAAAGGAGTGCAATGTAGTCGGGGAAGTGGAAGATAAAACGACATGTGGTCATGATTTACTGGAATGTTTTATCGTGTCATATCGTTAAAAATAGTTTATAAATGTTTAGTTAAACAGATTAGTTTAACTTATTTCGAATAGCCCTCATAACACTTATTCACTAAAAGATAAAAGTTAGCATTGTGTAGTCTGAAACATGTCTTTACCGCTAACGTGCCCATCACTATTATAAATGGACTCTAGCATGAACAGCGTTTTAAATTTAAACTCCTGCTTTAAAGACAACACACTCTTTCCTAAAAATGTATTTTCGGGTATGTCATTTCTATGCATTTTCCACAAAATCTAATTTGGTGACCCCCAATGGTCGTTTCATTGTATTAGGCATTAAACGATCTGCAACACATGTGAAAAAGAAATTTTCTGGAAGGAACAAAAATGAAGAAGCGTCTTTAAAACAACCTTAACTATATTTAGCTTGGACTGCGCGTAGTAAGGCATTTCATGAGGGCTTACAAACATACAGTTAAAACCGTACATATTGTTCTATATGACTGTCTGAGACTAAGAGCTGAAGATAGAATTCTTTAAGAAATCTCCGAGTAATCCATCCGTCTGTCTGGTAACTTCCGCGACGTTGCTTAGACACGCATGGACGTCGTTAGCGTAATGAACCGTGTCAATCACGGGCTGCTTATCGTTTAAGCCATGTCTCAGTCTAACAGGCATAGTACTAGATGGACGAACGTGTGTCATATGTACTGTCAGAACATATTGAGTTTCTTGATGGAACAACATAAGTCTCTTCACTACAAATCTACTTGATGATCCTCCTTTTAATTTATAAGAGAAATTAGTATTTTCCTGGTCATCTAAGATCATGACTTACATACGATAATAAAGTCCGATAAACGACAGGCAAACAGACAGAACAGCTTTTGTTTTGGCTCGTACGCAAATAAAATTAAATGTAAGATAGTTTATTACCATATCGGGCACAAACAATCATAGGTTGTGACTTGTGATTTAAAATGTAATTGTCAAGTCCAATGTTTTATAATTACATGTATATGAGCCGACCCATGTAACTACATACATAATTTATGTCTGTATACAAATATGAACTCAATTACTAATGTATTTGGCCTCAAGTGAAACATGTCTTGAAAGCCTTAATATTTGAAACTAAAATAATGTTCATCTGTGATGGTAATTTTGAATACGGCATGACCGTCATCTGCAAACAATAAACTGACCAAAGACCTTATGTGCCCTTACTAATGGCGGACTTGTTTTTTGCTAGTACAACAAATGTGATATAAAATATATAACGGGGATATACTAAAATGTGTGGCGTGCTAGGATAGGATGTTTTCAGCGGGGATAGACATAAATGTGTGGCGTGCTAGGATAGGATGTTTTCAGCAACCTAGGAAGTTAAAGTTTCGCATTTCAGTGCTAGTTATATCAAAAGGAGCGTTTATTTAAAGCTTGCGTTTGATTTTGTGTTTGGCGCTCATCATTACACAATGCGGAGATGTTGAGGAAAACCCTGGACCTCCTAAAGGGAATACAAGTAAAAGTAAGCCGTCGGAGATCGAGCCGACTACAGATGGTGTATGTACTCAACAACGAACAATATCTTCATAATCCCAATTTGCTAATTCAAGTACAAGTACTAGTAGCACGCAAAATACCAGGCGAAACTCGCTTATGAGCCCCGTGCGCAACTTTACACAGAACGATACACAGACACAGGCCAATAGCGACAGCAGCGAAATATTTAATTTTCTACGTGAAATGAAGGCTGAACTAATGCAACAAAATAGCAGTGTGACTGATCAGTTAGTACAAGTGAACAATAAAATAGATAACATTTCATCAGTAGTTAATAATTTGAAACAAGAAAATGATAACTTAAGGCAAGAAAATAGCGTTTTGAGAACAGAAATGCATGAATTAAAACAGAAGATGGATACGTTAGAAGAGCATTCTAGGCGAAATAATTTACGTTTTAATGGCATTGAAGGGAATATGAATGAACTATGGGACACTACTGAGTCAAAAATTCGAAATTTTATAACAAATGATATAAATTTGCCAGATGGAAATTCGATTGTAATTGAACGTGCACATACAATAAAGTCACGGGATCGCACCAAATGTACAATTATTGTCAAATTTACAAAAATACAAAGATTGTGTCCGTGTTCTCCATCAGGCACAACAAACATTTTCAGCCTATTCACCCAAACCGGACTATACTGAAAGTGTTAGAAAACACAGACTAATCCTCGGGGAAATCATGATTAAAAAGCGAAGTGAAGGTCACCATGCCTCTGTGAACTATGATAAGCTGATAATAGAGACACGGTTTAAAAATATGACGACGCGCAAGAGCAGCTTGTAAACATAGGTAGACGACAACGCCCACGCAAAAATCCACGTGCTACAGTAAACAATACGAACATAAATAACAGCGGATTGGCGGTCGACACATCACGTGATGAATTAAGTCATAATGACGTACATCGAGACTCCGCTTTGCATGATAACAATAGCACATGGGGAAGGGCTCGACCAATCACTGACGAGTTCTCTGACTCCGATGACGAAAGGCGGAGCAATGCCGATGTGTCACACGTGGACTAGGAAAGTGGCCAAAGCACTTCGAATAACACTGACACTATTAATTGTGTAGTATGGAATATACAAGGATTTCACAAACATTTAGAAAATAATGAATTGCTCTCGTTTTTATATTTGATATTGTATGTTTATGTGAAACCTGGAGTCGTTATAATGGACGAATTTGATAACGTTATTATTACACATGATCATTTTGATAGTGTTAGAAAATTTAATGTAACGCATAGTAGAAATAGTGAAGGGGTTAGTGTTATGTAGAGAAACGTTTGCAAAATGTAAATATTGTCAGTAGAATTTTTGAAACACTAGAAAATTGTGTTGTTTTATTGTTTAAATTGTCAAATATGTTCCATATTAGTGATATTATTATGTATTTTACACATTTTTCCCCGAAGGATCACCAATCTATAATAACGAAGAAGAATCAAATGGTATATCAATAATGCAAAATAATATTGACGCAATTATGATTGAATATCCACACTGTTATTTTATTCTAGCAGGCGATTTTAATGCCCGGAATAAAAAAAATTTGGACTTCATACCAACAGATGATCTTAGAGATATATATGGTGATGTTGAATAAATAGCAGTTTCGAAATTCCTAAAACTAATATGGATGCATCCAATTTTGGTAGAACCTTAGCTGAATTCTGTTCATCGCATGATATGCATATTATGAATGGTCGTCTGTTTGATGATAAAAGGGGAAGTTATACATGCTATACAAATAATGGCCCGAGTGTAGTGGATTACATTATTGCATCTGCGGAATTATTCAGATACTGCTCTTATTTCAGAGTAGGCAACATTGATGAATCAGATCATTAACTATTAGAATGTTCATTTACTTTTCCAAGAATTGTTAAATTAATAACAGCCCATTAAATGATATTCAAATTAGACAATGAATAAAATTTAAACGGAATGAAAGTCTAAAAAATGTCTTTCTAACTAAATGTAGAGCGTGTCTTGATAGAAATCTTGGTAATATTTCACAGAACGTTGCAACTGATGTTAAATAGCAATCAAATCATTATCGGATGTATATTAGGAAGCAGCCGATTGCATGAAAGTGCAAAGTAGACCAAGCACTAGATATTGTGTAAATACCCCGTGGCGGGATGAAGAATGTGAGAATTTTAAGTTGAATAAATATTCAGCACTAAGAAAGTTTTGTTCATCAAATGATACCAATGATTTTGAAATGTATAAAGAAATGAAGAACAGGTTTAAGAGCAAATGTCATGCTAAGAAATTAACAGATCAATATGAAAATCGAGGTAAATTAGTAAATTCGAGAAAAAATCCAAAATTGGTGTGGAAATTGTTAAAATCATCAGCATATGCTAGCACTAATAAGACGTGTACAATTATAAATGACAAAACATGGTTTGAATATTTCCGCGCCTTGTTGTTTGACAGTAATGTTGACGATGTGGATAGTTTATTGATAACGTTAAATAACAACTCTGAATATGATCATAATGACATACTTAACAGAGAAACAAGTTTAAATGAAGTTGAAATATCTATTAAATGTCTTACAAATGGAAAAAGTTGCGGTGCTGACGGAATAGGAAATGAGTTTAATAAACATACAGAGTCTTTGGTAGTACCAATTTTGTGTAATATTTTTAACGTAGTATTGCAAACGGGTCACGTCCCGAAAAGCTGGTGCCAAAGTATTATTTGCCCCGTTCACAAATCTGGCTCAAAATATGAAACTAATAATTATCGAGGCATATCTATAACTACAGTTATGTATTAAATTTTTGCACGGGTTTTAAATAATCGCATTGCAAATCGGCAGAAATAAATAATAAAATTGATCAAGCTCAGGCAGGGTTTAGGCGTGCCTATCCAACCTTTGATACAAGCTATTATACAAAAGTACCTTTCAAAAAGAGGCGGACGCTTTTATTGTTCATATGTCGATTTTAAAAAAGCATTTGAGAAGGTAGATCATTGTAAGCTGATTCTATATCTTCAGCGAATTGGTACACATGGTAATGTATTACGTATCCTAATCAGAATGTATGCAAACTTAAAATCATGTGTTAAGACTGAAAATGATTTAACGGGCTATTTCACATGTAATGTTGGGACCAGACAGGGGGACATAACAAGTTCTACCCTTTTTTCTCTATTTATAAATGAACTAGTTATTCTTTTACGGGAACATTGTGGATCAAGCATATTTGTTTCTAATGATATACCTGATATTACATGTTTGCTGTTCGCAGATGATGTTGCAAATTGCGCAGAAACGGTAATTAAACTCCAGCAGAAGTTAAATTTTATAGATTCATTTTGTACTGAGACAGGAATGGAAGTAAATATTAACAAAACAGAAATAATAGTTTTTAGAAATGGCGGACCACTTAGAAAAAAATGATATTTGGACCTTTAGAGGAAAGCGAATAAATATAACAAATGCATACAAATATATGGGGTTATTATGTACTCCTCAATTATCATGGTCGTCTGCACACCAAAAATTAGCGGCACAAGCCCAGAAAGCGATTTTTTCTATTCTTAATTACCTTTCGGCCATTTTCTAACCAATGACTTATTTCATCTATTTGACTCCATGGAAAAACATCTTTTATGTTATTGATCTGAAATATGGGGACACACGTACAGTGAACGTATTGAAAGTGTACAAACTTTGTTTTGTCGTAAGCACATAATGGTTAATAATTCTATAAATAATTGCATTGTTTTAGTTGAATGTGGACGTTTGCCGTTATGTGTTACCTATTATACCCAATGTATAAAATACTGGTGAAAAATATTGTCAATGCCAAATAATAGAAATCGTAAAATTGTTATAAAATGCTTAAATGTTTAGAGTATGTTGGGCAACAAAAGTTAAAAACATATTGTTAACATATGGTTTTGGCTTTACTTGGATCATCCAGGAAATTTGAAGCATTGACATTTTCATTTCAAATTTTAAACAACGATTATCAGATATTAAAAACTAAAAATCAAAACGTAAATGACTGCGAGATGTCACCATTACAAATATTTTAAAACATTATTAAATACTGGAAGATATTTGAATATTGAAATGTCAAAAACACATAAAATTGCATTATCAAAGTTCCGCTGTTCAAGTCATAAATTTCGAATAGAAACTGGCAGACACAATCAAATATAAAAAGAGAAAATAGGTTATGTCTGTATTGCCTTGATATATGTAAGATATATGAAATAGAATGTGAATTCCATGTCTTTTTTCTATGCACTACATTTTTGCAACTGCGAACAGATTATTTGATAGTTGGTATCATGGAAGACCAACTCTGTCTATTTTTTATAGATTAATGGCAGACAAAAATGAAGCAACTATGCGAAAATTAGCTTTTTATATCTGTAAATTGTTATATGCATACAATGAAAATAATACACCTGTATGAATACCTTCTGTATATAGAAATTGTAACGTATTACTCTAACAATATTTTGAGTTGGTTATCTATATATATATTAATGTGGCGCATAACTCAAATAATAATTCGATGTATTATTATATGCTATGTATTATGGGCCGGAGGCCACATTTACAAAATAAAATGTTCTGTTCTGTTCTGTACACATATTGGCATTAAATGTATTGTTATGATACTAAAATCAATTAAATAACATTGTTGAATTTCCGCTTACGAACTAACCTAGATGTTTGAATGTATAACTGGACATTGGAACATAGTTTTACCCTCAAAACTCCAAGCAATAACACGTTAGTTATGCATTAATGCGAAGTTATATAAAATTGGATCTCTGTTGAATGGCGTTTTTACTATTACATTATATATATACTTTCTGCAATTTCATTACGTTGCAATAATGGTAGTTCTATTTACAGTATGACTGTGTAACTTAATTTCAAAGTTGTGTTTTCGGATAATAAATTATTGTTCTCATTTAATGGGTAGTTTATAACTGGTTTCGGCTGTACATGCCGAATGATTTGAAATCACTCTAGGCTTTGATATAAAACACTACAAAGTATTCAGACTTGCCTGCCAATGTGGTTTAGTAGAGTTGGAAAGCAAAGTCAATACCGTTGACAAGTTTAATATAGCAGGCAATTCAATTCCATCACTTCGTGGAAAATTAAAATTAAGATTATACATGGTTATTTAAGGCACTATTCCAGTTCTGCAAAGGAAAGAGTGAACGGCAGCTTATAACAAAAACATACAGCGAAATTGTACTCAAATTAAATGTTACAGAAACAAGGATTCATTGTGCTTTTAGTTAAAGTAAGCGGAAAAAATTGAAACCACATTGGCATAGTGCAGTTTCTTGTGCCAGCCTTGTGCCAGCCTGTGATAGATTAAATGGCATTAAACTAAAATACAGAAGCTTGCTTTATTACATGCTATTAACTGGATCATTGTATATCCGGTAGATGGCATCGGGCCTTTGTTGATTTTGGTTTAGTAAGGATCACAAAACATGTATATGTCGGTTATTTGCAAGATGTTTTAGTATAATTTCGACAATAAAAAATACAAACATTCCTCAATGGATTCGCCGCAATTTAATGTGGGATTTGCCAACCATTCAATTTCGGGAGGCAATCCAGATATTCTAATGAAAATAGCTTACATTTTTTACTTCGACACAAGCTGATGATGTGGATAGATGCTTCCGACTGAAATTCAGTTTTACATTTTAAAGACTGCGGCAGAGTCGAGAAAGTGGACGCCATTTTGATTTTAACTAGGAAGGTTTCTCAAGTTGTAACATTGTATAAATTAATTTGATACAGTTTTATTTTAAACTTCACATTGTACAAATTAGTTTTACACTTTTGTAAACAGAAATTCAGCTATTCAATCATTGCATATTTTAAGTACATAGCCTTTTAATGGTATAGTTACTTCGGTTGAAAGTGAATTGCCCAACGAAACATCTTGAAGCTCATGTATCCAACTTTTAGTAATTGAAAGACAACATGAACGTACATAAATAATTGATTTAGAACAAAAACTTATAGCTGCCAAGAAATCATTTTATCAAAACTCAGAATGAGTATTAGCAGGAAACTCTAGGAAATAATGTTTATGTAAGGAAAATCCAATTCTCATCATCTATTACAATACTTTCGATTTGCATGCAGGCAGAAAATTTCATTATGTCTCTTTTTTTAAATGAAATACTTACCTCTTTTTATTATTTCAAGGCATGCAAACTGTTACTCTTTTAATTATATTATAGATTATCTTGTGACTGAAATGAATTAAAACGCTGGGCATTGCGTCTAGTACTGTCTGCGCTTTCATTTTCGTTCACCGTAAAACAAAATGAACAAATTATGGAGACGAGCATACGGCCATATTTATAGATCATCGGCTTAACAAACGAGATGTCGATATTCGCTATTTTTGCAAAAGTTGTAAAGTCGTTAATGTTATTACATCCCAATCCAAATCTCTTTGCAGAACATACTTAGATATAATGCTTGAATGATGATGCTTAACGAACGCATTGTTCATCGGTAATATAACGTTTAACAATGAAACAATTCTATTTTATTGCAATAATACACGTTCGTATCACTGCAGACAAAATGTGTTGACTATACTAAACAGTAGTTATGTACTCGTATTCACTAACCCATTCTTAGTCTTTAGACTTAAAAATAAAGAACATTCTTTACACTGCCGACGTTAATTGAAGTATTAGCAACTGTTGCAGTTGTTTAAAATTTCTATATCAGATACAATAGTTTCACGCTCTACCCACGACAAGTAGTACATTCCAAAGCCCATATCTTATAGATAACTTTCCATAGAAATGCGTAACCATGCCTGTTGCATAACACTTCTGCAACATCTACTGTAAGTTTTAATGACCTATCCATAATAGTTAATGTTCTTAGTAACAAAAATCTATCAACTAACTAATAATAGTTCATTGCTTCATCTGATTATTCAGAACACCGCAATACAATACAAGTTTGCATAAGTAAAACATTAACACAGACAATTTGAGTGTCGGATAAATTTCTGCAGTTAAACCATTAGCTTTAGGGGCTCTTAAAAATGCGTGCGTGCTTCAAAGATGGGCTTGATCATACTTAAGAAGATAAAATGAAATACGGCATTGAAGTCGTTTGCCTTCAAATACAATTAGTAATTATGTTTTGCAATGTATTAAATGAAAATAAAACGATTGTTAATTTACATTCATTATTAAGAAACACACTCAGATTGATGAATTACCACTATTTAATCTACGATATTTTGGTTGTACAACACGAAATTGGAATATGGTTTAACTACAAAAAGGCGCGTACATGTACATTACACGTAAATGAGGCGGTAACTTGAATTTATATACGACATGGTCGCTGTAAATTTCATTTCAGCTCTTCTGCAATTAAAGATAATTGAAAGATCTGTTTTAGGAATTAAATTGGTTTACTCATTTTTTATAAAATATATTGTTACTTGGCCATACATGCACACTGATTGGAAGATTTTACTGCTTACTTTTACTAATATCAAAGTGCACAAAAGTCACCATTACATCAAATGCATTAAATAGGATTAGCCATTTACGTTATTACGACGGTATTGAGGTTAACGAATTATTGGAGAAAATAGTAGACGCATTGTAAAGTCATCAAGTCAGTACGTTCTGTTTCGTAATAAAACAATGCGTCATAACAGTGCTCCATGAAACAGTCTGGATAGTATATACTAGTAGAGTAATTCCAAAACGCAATTATAATACGTGCTATTAGCTAGATTGTATTGTAACATTTGAGACCAGGGTAATGGAACATTATTAAATGCGTTTTCTTAGTAGCATTAAATTGCAATTCTGTCTCTGAAGGCAAATTGTCTTATTTCAAAGACGGAAGTCAAACGCATAATATAAAAACAACACCGTGCGATGAAACTGTTTGTGATGTGTTAAACAACTGCGTAATAAGTCTGAATAACGTATGGACTGTCGTTTCTAACAGCTGAAGGCGAATCGCTCCCCATATCGGTCACTTTTTAATTAAGGGGATTGTTTACAATAGAAGGACCCCGTTCAGTCTTCTACACGCGCAGATCAATGGATCCAGTCACAAATGAGAGACAGTTTGAGTACATGACGTTTGTTTGACACGCATTATCGTCGTTAATGTGATCAAATATATAAATAGTTTTCACTTTTTGCGGGAAAGCTAACATAACGTGTGTGTTTCCTCATTTAAAACATTTGACCACTGGCAATAAATAATCGTTTAGAAGCAGTTTCTCTATTGTAAACAAACCTGAAAGCTGAACTAAAGGATGTAACATGCGTGTCTTCAAAAATATATTTTCCAAGTAAATAATATCTTACAGACAGTAATATCCTTTGTCTTTGTACGGTTTAACCAAACATAATAAATTAATAATCAATAAACAGTATGATACATTGCGCTTGACAAACAATACAGTTACAAGACCACGCATTATTTGATGCTATGCGGTGATTTAGTGGATCCTATACCAGTAAATGATAACCCGATCATTTCACTCTGGGTCAAGTGAAATAATAATATTTGATAATTTCAGGATGGGTTATATGGAACTACTTTTACTTTGTTTTTATTTATTAATTAAGAATGTGAATAACCTAATAGTCAGTGTAAACATCGGCCTTTTTGAACAACAGAAAACGCATAATAAATTACAATAAATATTCAATTAAGTACGGTGGCATAGATGTGACATGTTCATATTTTTATTTATGTCGTTCCCACGACATATTAAGTCGTGGGAACGAAATCTTATCTCGTGGAAACGACTTAATTATGTCGTTCCTTACGACATATTAAGTCGTGGGAACGAGATCTTATCTCGTAGGAACGAGATCTTATCTCGTGGGAACGAGATATTTTTGTCGAGGGAACGACTTAATGGGCCAATCAAATTCCATGTTGCTCACGCAAAAGAAAAACAATGTCTTTATATCTTAGTCCAGCATTGAAATAGGATATTATGTAAGCGTCTCTTGTATCAGCCATTTTGAAACATGCTTTTAAACAACGTGTATTCTGATTGGTTAAGTATGTCGTTACCACGAGTTAATTATCTCGTTCCCACCAGAAAAGATCTCGTTCACACGACTTAATATGTCGTTCCCACGAGATAAGATCTCGTTCCCATGAGATAAGATCTCGTTTCCACGAGATAAGATCTCGTTCCCACGAGATAAGATCGCGTTCCCACGAGATAAGATCTCGTTCCCACGACTTAATATGTCGTGGGAACGACATAAATAAAAGCATGCACATGTCACATCAATGCCACCGTAATTAAGCGGCAACGACGCAAAACGTGTGGCACTATTTTTCCATTACAACAGTGAGAGACAATTTTTTAATCATTGTGACGTCATATTTTTGCGTCAATACACACAAACTTGTGAATTTTCAGGATATGTCGCGCATTTCAAAAGCATGAAATAAAAAGAAAGAAATGTGTTGATTTCAGTGTAAGATAGTATTTTATTACATTTGCAGTTATAGAAAACTGATAAAATATGTTTTATATGACCACTCATGAAATAAAATACTATCTTACACGGAAACCAACAAATATCCTTTATTTATTTATTTATTGACATTCAGGTCAACAGTATATCATAACACATATTTGGTAAAACAGGTAATATAACTATTAAACTATTTTACAGATAAGATTATAAATATAAGTATCACATACAAATAAGAATCACAGCACTATAATGGTACACAACAGATAAAACAGGTACATAAATCCAAATAAAACAAATTCGAACCATTAAAAACATCTAAAAAGACTGTTTTTCCTCAGGACTATGGAACATACTAGTAGCATACTTTCTATATTGCCGGCGTATTAAGTATAAGTTTAGAAAACATGTTAAGATGAGATTGCTATTACCTATGGATGACCCATTAAACAAGGAGCTTATTTCCAATGGGGTCTATATTATATGGTAGACAAAATGTATACACATGTTATAAAAAAAAAAAATAGACATGTAGTAAAAAGTTGAGATTTTGGTACAATGTGAGAATACAAGTATATTTTAAACTAATAGGTTCATATGATGTAATTGCACTGTTAAGTGAAGTGATACTCTGACAAGTTTTGACAACTGCAACAAGATCAATAGTATAGAAAGTCACATTTGCTTTCAAATACTTGATTGTTCAATAATTCTGTCTTAACAACTTTTTTTAAATTTGTTTAGTTGTTTCACTTTCTGTATATGTTCAGGCAGCGTGTTCCAGTCTTTAGATTCCAATGTAGATGAAAGTCTGTTTGCCTGAATCATTCTCTACACTTGGTAACACAAAGTTCGAAGAACATTCTCGTGTAGATCTTTTGAAAAAGACACAGCGATATGATGGGCAAGTCTTGTAATTATGCATATTTTTCAAACGTAACTGTTTCACTCTATGTTCAACATTCAACATCTTTAGATCAAAATAATCCTTCCAAGTATTATATTCTCTAGGACAGTACTCTTGTATAAATCTTATTATCCTATTTTGTAATACTTTGTTTGTGTAACCTTTCTTTTTTTTCCATCATATATATGCATTTACAAATAAACATACAGTCATACAAACATACAATACATGCAAACAATGGAATTGTATGTTTGAAATGTTTCAATGTATTGTATTGAAAGCTAAACAAATAAAATTATATGATAATGCATACGAAAAGGCCAATATTCTTATATTTTACCGTGCAGGTTAATCCGTATTAAGTAGGTTACATTTTTGCATGGAAAAGATACATAGACAACATAAGTATGAAAAAGCATAGGGTATATTTTGCTGCGAAAGTTTACAAAAAAAACAGAGGGGAAATATCAATTGTTCGTATTCTTGAATACCTGGTACTTATATAGAACTGTTTTCCTTTAAAGTTATGTTCTTACTGCACAGAGGTATTTGGTTCGCATATTGCTCTTATCAGCAACCAGTAATTTGTTTCTTTTCTGAATGTGTAAATGACTTGTATATGGTGTAGGCTAAGGTTAAACTATTTACAAGACCAATGTAATTTGGTATTATCTTTTCTACAAGTGAAAATGTACCTCTTAACCTCGAGACACAGTATGTTAAGATTTTGTTTATCTTTGTTAGTACTACCTAACATAACTGTTCTGAAGTCTATTCTGTCATTCTATTTATATTCCTATTATTTAACAAGGTTTTGTTTACTTCCTTTATCAAGCATTTTACATTTTCACAAGAACAAAAAAGATGAGCAATCGTTTCTTCAAATTTGTGACAAAAAGTACACAGATTATTATTTAACAATTTCATTTTGTACATAAGGGAATTTGTACCTAGTATATTGTAATAATTCTAATCTGGAACCATTGTATGTAGCTATCTCTTGTTATGTCAAATACTGTTTTAAAAATAAATTTCCATTCTTCATCAGTAATGACAAAATTATTCTATTTGTTTTTACACAAAGGTTCAATGCCGTTTTGAATGAAATAATCATAAAATTGATCTATCTTTGCTCACATGGCTTTTAAAATATTTTGCATAGCATGACAGAGATGGGCCGTATGTTTGAACGTCATTTGTATTAAACTGTGTAATACTTGATGTTTGCATTTTGAGTGCTTGTTCAATTCTTCATGCCATGATGGCCAAGCAGTCTAAATGACATTGTAACAAGGTGAACATAAAATGTTTATTGTGTTAAAATCTAAACTTGTTTGCCTATACAAAGATATAAGTTTACAATTTACTCTGCCAACAACACTATTCACAATAGCCTCCCCGGACAGAAGTTGGTCCAGTGTTCGGCCTAGGTATTTCACTTTTTCAGGTTTTATAATATGGTCGTTACAGTTCACTGGAATGGGTTTACTATGTATTTGAGTACATTACATTAGAACATTAAAATGACGTGGCAAACAAATTGATGTAACTATGAGGGTTTCTGACACGCGATATCGTTAAAACAAAGCGCATGCCAAACATCTTCAAATGAATGCATGAATTGACCTCAATCCATATATATGCCTTTTATTAGATAATAGTCGTAGAGCTTCCTTTTTTCGTTAAGAAGATCTGTCTATCTATCTATCTTCCAATGAGTCAAATCCATAATGGGGACCTAGGCTTTGCGCGTCAACTAGTAAGAGGGAGTTTAAATCCCTCAGCAATTCCTGAGAAACTAGCTTGCCGAAAAATTTTAACCTAGCCCGGACGCCGACACAGACGCCGATGAAGTCGCATACGCCGACGCCGGGGCGAATAGAAAAGTTTGCCTTTTCTTCAAAAAGTCGAGCTAAAATGAACAGTGCAAACATTGACATAAATATCTTCAAGTTACAAGAATTGTCAAAGGCCTATATATCTAAATTTAAGAATGTAAGCATGTGTATAGTCAAAATATATTTTCCAAACAAATACTATTTTACAGACAGTAATATCGTGTGCCTGTGTATGGTTCTTAAACAAGAATACAGATAAAATAAGTTAAATGTATGATAGACAATCTTGCGCTCATAAAACATCACAGTTACAGAATGAAACAGTATTACAGTATATTACTTTAGAACATTCAAAGAACCTGGCAATAAAAACTGACGTAACTATGTAGTTTTCTGACACGTGATAGCGTTAAACAAAAGCGCATGCCTAACATCGTCAAATTAATGCATAAATTAACCTCAATCCAAAAATATGCCTCTTATTAGATAAGAGTTATACGAGTAGAGTTTGTTTTCGCTAAGACGATTACACAATTTTGATCTGCCGAAAAATAAATTTAATACTGGATTTGTCAACCAGGCATGTTAGGGATGCATTCTAGAATTGCTAATAAAATAAGCTTATTTCATTAAGAAAAAGGCTGATAACATAGAAGGATGCTTCTAGTAGCAATACATTCAGATTTACAGCTTAAAGGAGTGCGGTGTAGTTGGGGAAGTGGAAGATAAAACGACATGTGTTCAAGATTTACGGGAATGTTTTATCGTGTCATGTCGTTAAAATTAATTATAAATGTTTAGTTAAACAGATCTGTTGAACTGATTTCGAATAGCCCTGATAAATAACACTTATTCGCTAAAAGATAAAAGTTATCATTGTGTAGTCTGAAACATGCCTTTACCGCTAACTTGTCCATCGCTCTTATAAATGGACTCTAGCATGAACAGCCGTTTGAATTTAGACTCCTGCTTTAAAGACAACACACTCTTTTCTAACAATGCATTTACGGGTATGTCATTTCCATGCATTTTCCGCAAATTCTAATTTTGTGACCCCCAATTTTTATCCTTTCATTGTATAAAGCATTGAAAGATCTGCAACATATGTGAAAATGACATTTAAAAAAAAAAAATTAACTATATTTAGCTTTGACTGCGCGTAATGGGGCATTTTACGAGGGCTTACAAACATACAGTTAAAACAGTACGTATTGTTCTATATGACTGTCTGAGACTAAGAGCTGAAGTTAGAATTCTTTCAGAAATCTCCGAGTAAATCCATCCGTCTGTCTGGTAACTTCCGCGACGTTGCTTAGACACGCATGTAGGTCGTTAACGTAATGGACCGTGTCAATCACGAGCTGCTTATCGTTTAAGCCATGTCTCAGTCTAACAGGCATAGTACTAGATGGACGAACGTGTGTCATATGTACTGTCAGAACATATTGAGTTTCTTGATGGAACAACATAAGTCTCTTCACTACAAATCTACTTGATGATCCTCCTTTTAATTTATAAGAGAAATTAGTATTTTTATGGTCATCTAAGATCATGACTTACATACGATAATAAAGTCCGATAAAACGACAGGCAAACAGACAGAACAGCTTTTGTTTTGGCTCGTACGCAAATAAAATTAAATGTAAGATAGTTTATTACCATATCGGGTACAAACAATCATAGGTCGTGAATTGTGATTTAAACTGTAATTTTCAAGTCCAATGTTTGATAATTACATGTCTGTATACAAATATAAACTCAATTACTGATGTATTTGGCCTCAAGTGAAACATGTCTTGAAAGCCTTAATATTTGAAACTAAACTAATGTTCATCTGTGATGCTAATTTTGAATACGGCATGACCGTCATCTGCAAACAATAAACTGACCAAAGACCTTATATACACATATTGGCATTAAATATATTGTTGTGATACTAAAATCAATTAAATAACATTGTTTTATTTCCGCTTACGAACTAACCGAGATGTTTGAATGTATAACTGGACATTGGAACATAATTTTTTTACCCTCAAAACTCCAAGCAATAACACGTTAATCATGCATTAATGCGAAGTTATATAAAATCGGATCTCTGTTGAATGGCGTTTTTACTATTACATTATATATACTTTCTGCAATTTCATTACGTTGAAATACTGGCAGTTATATTTACAGTATGACTGTGTAACTTAATTTCAAAGTTGTGTTTTTGGACAATAAATTATTGTTCTCATTTTATGAGTAGTTTATAACTGGTTTTGGCTGTACATGCCGAATGATTCGAAATCACTCTAGGCTTTGATATAAAACACTACAAAGTATTCAGACTTGCCTGCCGATGTGGTTTAGTACAGTTGGGAAGCAAAGTCAAGACCGTTGACAAGTTGAATATAGCAGGCAATTCAATTCCATCTCTTCGTGGAAAATTAAAATTAAAAGTAAGCAAGGTTATTTAAGGCACATTTCCAGTTCTGCAAAGGAAAGAGTGAACGGCATCTTATAAAAAAACATACAGAAAAATTGTACTCAAATGAAATGTTACAGAAACGTGGATTTATTGTGCTATTAGTTAAAGTAAGCGGAAAATTTTGAAACCACATTGGCATAGTGCAGTTTCTTGTGGTAGCCTGTGATGGATTAAATGCCATTAAACTAAAATAAAAAAGCTTGCTGTATAACATGCAATAAACTGGATCATTGTATATCCGGCAGATGGCATTGGGCCATTGTTGATTTTGGCTCAGTAAGGGTCACAAAACATGTATATGTAGGTTATTTGCAAAATGTTTTAGTATAATTTCGACATAACATTTCTGCATAATTCGATAATGTAGTATCCATTGCATCATAATTCTTCTTCTTCTTCTTCTTCTTCTTCTTATTATTATTATTATTATTATTATTACTATATTATTATCATTATTATTATTATCATAACCGCCAATGTATATCGCAATTTACTTGAATTCAAATATATGCATTTTATTAGATAAAATCTGAAAACGTTGTTGTTCTCGAAGTTAATCAAAAATTCGAATTATCCTCAATTGATTCGACGCAATTTAATGTGGGATTTGTCAACCAGTCATTTTCGGGACGCAATCCAGATATTCTAATGAAAATAGCTTACATTTTTTTACTTCGACACAAGCTGATGATGTGGATAGATGCTTCGGACTGAAATTCAGTTTTACATTTTAAAGACTGCGGCAGAGTCGAGAAAGTGTACGCCATTTTGATTTTTACTAGGAAAGTTTCAAGGTGTAACATTTTACAAATTAGTTTTATACAGTTTTATTTTAAACTTCTTATAGTAAAAAATAGCTCTAAACAGATGTATTTTACACTTGTGTAAACATAAATTCAGCTTTTCAATCATTGCATATTTTAAGTATATAGCCTGTTAAAATGGTATAGTTCCTTCGGTTGAAAGTTTATTGCCCAACGAAACATCTTGAAGTTCATGTATCAAACTTTTAGTAATTGAAAGACAACATGAACGTACATAAATAATTGATTGAGAACAAAAACTCATAGCTGCCATGTAACCATTTTATCAAAACTCAGAATGAGTATTAGCAGGAAACTATAGGCAATTTTATATTTATGTAAGAAAAATCCAATTCGCATCATCTATTACAAGACTTTCGATTTGCGTGCAGGCAGAAAATTTCATTATGTATCCTTTTTCAATGAAATACTTAAATCTTTGTATTATTTCAAGGCATGCAAACTGTTAATCTTTTATTTATATTATAGATTATCTTCCCAGCAAACATGCACATATGGGTCCCATATGGGCTGTTTCTGGGCAAGCCCATATGGGCTTGCCCATATTGGACCCATATATTGGACCCATATAACGACAACAGCCTTGCCCATAAGGGTCCCAGATGGGTCCCATATTACAGCACTGTGGGAAAAAAATTATTTAAAAGGTATTTATTTATTATAAAGTTATCTGTTTGTGCTAGTATGTGACTGCATTGATCTAAGCTACTGTTATTTAATCAAAAAATAGTAATTCAACGCATAAGCACATAATTTACAACCCATATGGGCCGCATTTGGGCTCACATTAAACGACAACAGCCTTGAACAGGTGCCAGACATTTATTTGTATTGTTTTTTTTATATAGGTTTTATTTTTCTGAATAAAACATTTAATGTATCATTTAGATGTAATTTTTATCAATAAAGTGCATCGAAGTTTTTAATAATCGCATAATTGAATAAAATAAAATATTTCGAGCTTGCGCATACGAAATTTCCGGTAGCGCCAAAAATGTTCAAAACAAACGGTAAGTCGTACATTTGTACAGGTACATAACATTACTTTTTAATTATTTTCCATGATATCTCACATTATCAGTCTGCAATTGAAATGCATACACTTATCGTGTGCAAAGAATAGTTGTAAACTCGTTTTTGGGGTATTGTCCATTTTTGTTTTGCATTTGCCATGTATTTTCGCGATGGCAGTCGTTTGTTTTCAATGTTGTGACATTATGTTGGAAAATATTGCAGGGTATACAGAAACTTTGCGGCACTGTCGAACTATAAACTGTCAAGTTTAAAAAGTCATTATGATTCCATATTAATAAAAAGTTTTTTATTTAAGGTGAGACACCTTTGAGTTTCCATGTTTAGTGGACAGACAGTTGACATTCACAAGGATGTTGCGTTATACCAGCTGGAGAGGCAATCAATATGAAGGTGCTAAATAGAAATTTGCGGTCCTTCAGCTTTGAATTACTTGTATAGTAAGTCTAGTTTATGTTTTATGGAATACGCGAATTGTAGTTTCATTAATATGAATGTCATGTAGATGTCCAAAAAGATACATAAATGATACAATGTACTAGCATAATGTGATACAAGCAATACGATAAATATTTTCTTATATGTTACTTTTTGTCATCCGAAAACATCAAAGCAACTTTCCAATAATCAGCATTTCTCAACGAATATTTTGCCAGAGTCGAAAATGTTATGTTGAGCAATTTAGATGGTGTATTATAGCGATTTGCCACAATAACGATTCGTCACATAACGATTCGCCATAGGTTCGTAACAATTCGCCACACTAGTGAAGTTCTGCTATTAGTTCAACTGTTGAACACCTTTAATTCGGTGTTTGTAACAAAGATAATTGGTGCTTAGTGTAATTGATGTGGTTTGACGCCTAGTGAACGATTGCAGTTTGCTATCGTAATCATTTGTTAACGCATTTTTTAGAAATATAATATCCGGGCCAAGTCTAGTAAAAATACTTTATTTATTTCAATCGGAACAGAACAAAATGTTCTTAAACATAAGCATATTACAGCTCATAATTTTATTTCATTTTACAAAATTAAACATGCATAAATGCGCGTACATGAAAGAAAAATATCGTACGAGTGGTACTGGTATATTAAACTTCTAATATAGTTTCTAAAAAATAAATCATAAAATGAATATCATAAAGGTTTGAGTAAAAGTACGTAATAAACTGTCGAATACGTATGGGTTTCCCTTTTTATCCAGAGATCGATTAACTTCATTTTTATTAGGTAGTAATAAAAATTGAATATTGAACTACTGTACAACATGCAATTACATATTTGCACGTAATAGCAATTACATATTTGCACGTGTGCAACATTGACACTTCAAGAGGCTGAGCATGCTATTTGCTGGTCGAATCACCACTGGACATTTTGAAACTGTTTTAGCGAAAAACTTTAATTCCTTCTTTTTTTGTAGGAACAGATTATTTGGTGAGAATATGACATGAGTATTAAATGCATAAAGGACACGACCGCCACTGCATAGACTTGATAGTTTAAAGTTTTTAATATGATAACATGCAATTTATAGTTGTGGTGCATAATCATAATGTTGATTCAAATGTTTGTTGAGAATATATGTGTATTTTTTTTCACTCGCAAGTCATTGGGTACCAGGTACTGAAAATGGATCCGGGTACTCGTCAAATCTTATCTTACCCGCGGGTATCCGGGTACACTTTTAACTTAAATTGATAGTTAATCCTTGACACAATAAAATTCATGTAACAATAATCGTCGTAGTCGTCGACATTGCCATCATTCTCAATATTGTACATAGTGCATTATAAAGTACAAATTAATAAGCTTTATTAGTGATGTTGTATTCATCATATATCTTTAAATGCAGCTTATACAAAACACACACATTTCCTTTAAATCATAATGATCACCAATTTCCACCAAATATCTTTGTTTTAATCATCAAAGTAGTGGAGCGAATCATTATGAACTTGTGGCGAAAATAGTTATGAAACTGTTGCAAATCGGTATTAAACTGTGGCGAATTGTAATTAAACTGTGGCGAATCGTTACTAATTCCTTACAGGGCATAGAAATAACTAGCCTGGTCAAATATTTTTTGCAAAACCACAAGGGAAGTCGTTTGAAATGTCGATATATTTTGTCAAAAATATATATACCGCGACTTATCTTTAGTTTTGTAACTGATAGTTTTTACCTATTGTTTATTTGTATGTAAGTATCAATTTTGAAGCATACCACGAAGACTTATGGACCGTGATGAGGCAGCCAAAAATTCTACCACAAAGCATGTACCACCAGCCTGTTCTACATTAGGCTTCTCCAAGGTCAACTACATCCCCAATAGCTAATATGGATGGATCAGCACACGTACCAAAGAACAGAATGGTATGGGTTACTAGATTAACCGAAAGCGCATAGAAACTTACCGAAAGCCACCAGGAATGCACAAAAATCAAACATTTTATATTAACAAGTTATTTACGTTTCCAAAATAAATTGCAATCAAAATTGTATGTAAAAAAATAAAACATTTACATATTGAATAAATTAACAAATACTTATCACAACATTTCGTGGGGTGTAAACGCGGCCCAAAAAAGCCTTTCAGATAGTCGTAAAATGTGATGTGTATGCATGCCAAAACAGGAAATCTTCAATAAAAAGAACTAAAAGTATTAACATCATCAAAACAGTAAGAAAATATGTATTTGTTTTAAACCGATAGCGTGTTCAAGTACTCGGGAAGATACACTAGAATCTTTGAATCACTTTGATCCAATAATAATAACTTTTGTTTCTGTAAAGTATATGTATTTTAACATGTTTATGTTTCAGTTCACAATCAACGTTTTAAATGAATAAATTAAGATTTTTTCCTTAATAGCGCGAGACCTAAGAATCTTCATCATGATGGAGGTCATGTAAGATGGCTCAATGCTTAACACTCGACTCCTGGGCTGCAACGACAAGGCTATGGGACATTCACCAACCAAATAACAGACTAAAGCAAGGGATTGTGGTGGCGGGTGGAAACAAAGAAGGTCTATAAAGTCTATCGTTACATAAAACAATGTGATCGGTAGTGATTTACAATTGAATACGACCATTATAGTCTTGAGCATTCAGAGTGTTTTGCACTGACTGAGTTATGAAATTCGCCACATTGAAAAAAAACTGTCGCCTCGTTTCACGATTTGGTGACTGTGGTGATCGACAGCAAAACCCTTATATGTGACATTTTGTGTTACTCATGTACATGAATAGTGTTTCTTTTTTGTGAAATAACTTGGCTGCTTTATCAATTACAATAACAATAAAGTATGTCAATTTCGTGGCAATGTAATGTGTGTATGTCTTTTTAGTCTCAAGTATTCAGTAGAAAGTGTTTCTCTATATTTGTGAGATTTTATTTTCTGCTTATTCTAACCATCTGCATTGCATGTAATTGTTTGTCTTTTATGTGAATATAGTCTTAAATAACAAGATATGCATGCATATATAATAAGTGAGTACATACAATAATTGATTGTGATTACTCTATATAAAGAGAAACATCATTAAAGTTGGGTATTTTATCCTTTTTTTGCATTTTAACATAATGTCATTGTGTTTCATATTGTTTAATATTTTTATGTAATAATTGACTTTTACGTAATTTCTAATGCATCCTGTTTAAATTGGTATGCCTGATAAAATTATATACCGGGTAGAAAAGCACATTTCCTGTACTGATATTGAAGGGTTTTTTAAGCATCAGATGTATGATGTATATATCACATCTGTGTGTCTCTTCAGCTAATTTAAATATCTAAAAACAAAATACCGGTATTCTGATAATTCAATTTGTGTTTAAAATAACGAAATATTTTGTTTAAGAATAATATATTTTTATATTGAAATTTCCCTGGTTTCTTTCTTATATTAACTAGTTTTGTACGCTTTTGTTACATGTACAACTATTAAAATATGCTGACCATGATAGTATTGTCATATTAAACTGTAAATATTTTTTATTGATTAAAACTTATCTTATCGATAACGTTTTGTTTGCCTCTGACAGGTACGACTTACAGAATATTGCAGTATACCTACCCATAGGATGAAAAAAGGATCATATATTGACCCAAATACTGCCAGTATGCAGCCCATATTGAACCCATATAGGACCCATATGCAGCCAATATGGGACCCATATGGGCTGCCCATTTGGTAGTGCAACCGGGAACTATGTGGGCCCAACATGGGCAGCCCATATGGGACCCATATTAAGCCTATATGGGCTGACCATATGGGTCCCGGTTGCACTACCCATATGGGTCCCATATATTTTGCTTGCTGGGTTGTGACTGAAATGAATTAAAACGCTGGGCATTGCGTCTAGTACTGTCCACGCTTATATTTTCGTTCACCATAAAATGAACGAATTATGGAGACCAGCATACGGCCCATGTTTATAAATCATTGGCTTAACAAACGAGATGTCGTTATTCGCTATTTCTGCAAACGTTGTAAAGTCGTTAATGTTATTACATCCAAATCTCTTTGCAGAACATACTTAGATCTAATGCTTGAATGATGATGCTTAACGAACGCATTGTTCATCGGCAATATAACGTTTAACAAGAAAATAATTCAATTTGAATGCAATACTACACGTTCGTATAATTGCAGCCAATATGTGTTGACTATACTAAATGGTAGTAATGGACACGTCTTCACCAACCCATTCTTAGTATTTAGACTTAAGAATAAGGAATATTGTTGAAACCTGCCAACGTTAATTGAAGTATAAGCAACTGTTGTATTTGTTTAACATTCCTATATCAGATACAATAGTTTCATGCTCAACCCTCGACAAGTAGTACATTCCAAAGCCCAAATCTAATGGATAACTTTCAGTCGAGATGCGTAATCATGACTGTTGCATAACACTTTTGCAACATCTACTGCAAGTTTTAATGACCTATCCGTAATGGTTAATGTTCTTAAAAACAAAAATCATTCAACTGACTAATAACAGTTTATTTCTCCATCTGATTATTCAAAACACCGCAATATCATACAAGTTTGCATAAGTAAAACATTAACACAGAAACGTGGGTTCGGAATTTGCTGCAGCTAAACGATTGGCTTTAGGGGCTCTTATCAATGCGTGCTTGCTTTAAAGATTGGCTAGAACATACTAAGAAATAAAATGAAATACGGGATTGCAGTCATTTGCCTTCAAATACACGTAACAATTAAGTTTTTTAATTTATTAATTGAAAATAAAAACGATTGTTAATTTACATTGATTCTTAAGAAACACACTCAGATGAATTAACACTATTTAATCTATGATATTTTGGTTTTATAAAAACGAAATTGTAATATGGTTGAACTACAAAAGGAACGTACATGTACATTACACCTAAATGAGGCGGTCACTTGAAGTTAAAAATGATATGGCCGCTGTACATTTCATTTCAGCTCTTCTGTTATTAAAGATAGTTCAAAGATTTGTATTCGGAATTAAAGTGGTGTTCTCATTATATATAAAATATTGTTTTAACTGACCATACATGCACACTGATTCTAAAAAGTTTCTATTGATAACTTTTACTAATAGTAAAGTGCACAAAAGTCAACATTGTATAAATTATATTAAATAGTATTAGTCATTTACGTTATTACAACGGTATTGAGGTTAACCAATTAATGGAAAAAAGAGTAGACGCATTGTAAAGTCATAAAGTCAGTAAGTTCTGTTTTCGTAATTAAACAACTTATCACAACAGTTGTCCATAAAACTTTCTCGATATTATATAGAGTAATTTCAAAACGCCATTATAAACGTGCTATTAACTAGATTTTATTGTAACATTCGATACTATTATTTAATGCTGCTTTTAGTAACATGAAAATGCAATTATGTCTGTGAAGACAATCTTTCTGATTGATTTCATAGCCGGAAGTTAAAAGTTGTTAAGTCCGAATAACGTATGGAGTGTTGTTTCTAGCAGCACAAGACGAAACGTTCCACATGTCGCACACTTTCGTATTAAAGGTCTTGGAAACAATGAAAGAGACGAATCCATTCTTCAACACCCGCCGATGGATGGATCCAGTCACAAATGAGAGACAGCTTGATCATAGGTCGTTTTTTTTTGACACGCAGTAGAGTCGTTAACGTTATTAATGATATAAATTGCTTGCCCATCTGAACCAATTACAAATACTTCAAGAAACTGTTTGATTAACCTTTCTGACAGAAATGTTGACGTAACATTCGTGTTTATAAACGTTTGACCACTTGTCTTAAACAAACGACCCTGAATCATTTGAAAGTAATTTCTTTATCGTTTTTGCAACTGGAATGTCAAGATGTTTTCATGGTGTAATAATTTATATTCTGGTGCATACGAATTTCATAAGATCATGTCATATATACTGTATATGCAGTGTTACCAATAATGTTAATGTTTGTGCCAGTGTTGGTTTGTCTGTCTGTATTTTTTCGGTTCGATATTTATCAATTTTACGAAAAACGTTATGAATACTAATGAATATTTCTGGAATGTTGGAAATTGGACAATAAACAAAGGTTTATATGTTGGTAGTGTTGCGGATCACCGCTTGCGCTAAGGGAATTGAAAAAAAAAAAGAGTTTTTTATTATTGATGGAGAGGCAACATTGCCTCAGTATGCTGCATAACTAATTAGCTGCATAACACACGGAGAGCTACCTTGGTAAAGTAATTCTTAAAACAAACTATTTAAAAGCAACTTTCAATGGAGTCATTTTTAGTCAAATATATATTTTCATAAAAAAGACATAAACAGTAGTAATGATATTTAAATAAGAAAAACAACCAGTTAATATAAAATGAATAGTGTAAAAAATTGACATTAATAACTAAGATTGTCAAATGCCTATTTAACTGAAACTAAAGAAGGTAATCTTGTGTGTTGTCAAAAATATATATTCCAAACAAGCAATACCTTACAGACAGTAATATCGTTTTCCTGTATACGGTTGTAAAAGAAGCATTATAATATATTTTAATGTATGATAGTCAGACTGTGCTTATAAAACATTACAGTCACTTGTGAACATACAGTATTACAGTACCTTACTTCAGAACATTTAAATTACCTCGCAAAACAAATTAATGTAACAATAAGGTTTTCTGACACGTAATATCGTTCAAACAAAGCTCATGCCAAACACCGTCAAACGAATGCATTATGTAATTAACCTCAATCCAAATATGTATGCCTTTTATTAGAGTTGTAGAAATTGTTAGCGCTTCCACATTTTATCTGCCGAAAGAATCAATTTAATATTGGATTTGTCAACCATGAATTTTAGGGACGCAATCTAGAATTGCCAATGAAATAAGTTTATTTTCATTCCGACATAAACTGATAATATGGAACTATGATTCTATTAGCTTCACATTCAGTGCCAAGGAGTGCAGAAAATAGTCGAGGAAGGAATATAAATACATGTGTTCGTGTTTGCGAGGAATGTTTCATCGAATCATATCATTGTTAAACTGATTTCGAATAGCATTCATACATAAATATTTTTCAGTAGAAGACTATACAATTAAGCAGTGTTTAGTGTGAAACATGCAGTGGCCTAGCTTCCTTTAAGCCATACAGGCCGCGGCCAACCCATTTTTATGAAGAAAAAAAAACAAACATGCCAAATCTGCAATAAAAAGCTAAGATTTCCAGCGTGGGGTAGTGGGGGAAGTGTATCTAACATACCTCTAACACATGATAGCGGAGTTTTAAAAATGATAAAGTTGACAATCATTAGTGTCTCGAAATCTATTCATGCGCACCAATGTGTTCTTATGTAGGTTTTTAGGAGTAAATATACCAGGTTTGTTACTCTAATAGTTTATGCAGATAATGTTGTGTTATTTGACCCATTTAACTGTGATTCTACCAAATATAAACCTAAATATTCTCCAACACCTACCAAAATAAGAAATGTCAGGGAAACCCACTCGCTCATATACCCCGGCAAATTATAAATTGGCTTACACATATTTAGGGACCAAGCTACACCCCTGACATGCATTTATCGCTGTCGAGTCCATCACTCTAATTAATGGACTCGCTAGCATAAACATGTTTTGAATAGAATGTCCTGTTTTAAAGACGATTTCGGAAGTTTTTTTCTGCGCATACTTTGCGCATCAGATGAGTTGATTTAATTCTTCAGAAGACAGAAGTGTCTTGATAGATACAAGAAATATCTAATAAACATTGTGTACTGTTTATTATCCACTAGTGTTAGTTAAAGAGTAAAAATAAAAGCATAATTTTATTAATAATTGTTAGTATTGTGACTTGATGTTTTGTAAGGTTTCTTTATTCACTGAAAACTTAGACTGTTTTGTAATAACGATTGTGTACATAGTTGTTGACAATTGCTGTTACTAATAAATTCAAATATATAATTATAACATATTAATTAAGTTTTTAGTGTTGTATTACTATATATAGTGATTGCCATTCATCCGATTTTAGAGAAAAAAAATATCCAATACGCACAAAGTCAGCAAACTTTCTACTTTGTTGCGAAAACAAGCACGGTAACCCAATGTTGTTTTTTTTCCAGTGTATTAAGCATATAATTACACATAAAATATTAAGAAGTTACGATATTTTATGGAAATTATTTTTTCCTTAATCCAAAAAGTGCTTTATAAAGTTAAAAAAAAATCATTGAATAACAAAGCAATTTTGGCAAATGACATATTAATTTGTTCACCATGTAACGTAGTGTAACGTATTGTTGTTGTTTTACTATAATCAATTAGAACAGGTAAAATGTTGTCATTTTGTAACCATTACATGGGCAACACGATATTTTCTACAAATGCATTTAAGGGTATGTCATTTCTATGCATTATCCACCAAATGTAATTCGGTGACACTCATTTTTTATCGTTTCATAGTAAAAGGTATTGAAAGATAAGCAAAATATGTGAAAATGAAAACGTTTTAATGTAGGAAAATTGTAGAAGTCGTCTTAAAAAAAAGCTATGTTTAGCTTTGACTGCTCGTAGTGGGGGGGGGGGGGGGCAGTTTACGAGGGCTTGCAAACATTCAGTTAAAATAATACTTATCGTTCTATAGACCGTCTGAGACTAAGAGCTGAAGATTCCATCCGTCTGTCTGGTAACTTCCGCGACGTTGCTGAGACACACATGGACGTCGTTAGCGTAATAAACCATGTCAATTACGAGGCGCTTATCGTCTAAGCCCTGTCTTAGTCTAACAGACATGGTACTAGAGGCACGAAGGTGTGCAAAATGTACAGTTAGAACAAATTGAGTTTCTTGATTGAACAACATACACTCAATACATACATAAAAGGGTCATATATTCAATAGAACAATAGTTTTTGATGAAAACTTTTAAAGTTTTAATCTTTTTTTGATTTTTTTTCTATATTTACCCTACCCATCATTATAGAATGTATCTAAAGGTTATTGTTTTGCAATGAATTTTGATTAAACCATTTTCATCTGGGTGTTATGTCTGACGATTTAATATTTGTGTTGAGTGTAAGTCTTTTCACTACAAATCTAGTTGATGATCCTCCTATTGATTTACAATATAAATTCGTATTTTCATGGCCTCGACGATCATAACTTACATACGATAATATAGTCAGATAAACCGACCTGCAAACAGACACACACAACTTTTATTTGGCTCGTACGCAAATAAAATTAAACGTAAGACAGTTAATTACCATATCAGGTTCAAACAATCATTGGTTGAGAATGATGATTTAAAAAATGCAATGTTCAACTCTGATGTATGACACATGTATATGAGCCGACCCATGTACATATTTACGTAATGTATGTCTGTATACAAATATGAACTCTTATACGGATGTATTCGGGTCCGTCAAGTGAAACATTTCTGGAAAGCATTAACATTAGAAACTCAAATAATGTTCATCTGTGATGGCAACTTTGAATACGACATTAGTCATCTGCAAAAAAATTAAACTGTTTTATGAAAGACCTTATGGACACGTATTGGCATTTATTATATTGTTGTGATACTAACAGCAAGTAAATAATATTGTTGAATTTCCGCTTACGAACTAACGAAGATGTTTTAAAATATAATCTGAAATTCGAAATTTGACATTGGAACATAGTTTTACCCTCAAAACGCAAAGCAATAACGCGTGCATGAAGCAATAATGTGAATTAAATATAATCGAACGTCTATTGTTTTACAGCGCTCATTGTATGATTTCAATGGTACTGGCGCAGTGACTAAATCCGCCACATTTGGTGGGGGGGGGGGGGGATATTTTTACGATATTTTAAAAGTTGTTTACCGATTGACAAAAAATTTACATAAATCAAGTAAGGTTTAATGTACATTTCCTGGCGTGTTTTGGTTACATTTCAAATACTTGGCAAATGAAAAATATTAATGGAGATTGAAGGCCTAAACTGTATTTAAAAAAATGAGTGCGGGAGTGCCTAAATCCGCCGCCCCTCTTTAAAATGTTCAAACTGCTCGAAAATAATATTGTTTTATGAATTCTGTTTTCAAAGCAACTTCTATTGACTCCTGTTGACAAAACTTACACTTGTGTTTATTTTAGGTTCATTTTCTAGTGTTTAAAAAAAAACACGGTGATCCGAAGTTTTTTGGTGAAAATCGTAGATCAGGAACCGTGACATGCTTATTCCACATTTGACTATCGTTCTTATGTAATTTTCTTTATCAAGCAGCTTTTTGTCTGTTGTTAATACAATGTTTCAATTTCTTCCCAATACTCATTTGTTTTTATAAAAATAGCTCTGAAACTGAGGCCCTGCGTGAATGTGGGACAAATAATCAGGGTTTAGAGTAGCGAGATATGCGCGCTCTTAATATGCAGTTTTTTCCGCATTTTATTGTATGTAATGCCAATGAATAATGGTTATTTTTTGGCTGCACATGCTCACATGGACATAATATTACAACACGATAATTTAATTTTATCATAGACACCATGCGGGGCCTCAAAACTGCGCATGCGCAGTATGAAATAGATTCCACGCATGCAGTTGGTTGCATGTAGGGGTTATGTATAAAATAATAGGATTAAATATTTATTTATGCACAAATCAAGATGAAAACTCGTCAGCATTGTTAAGAGAAGGTATCTGATTGACTGAGATCAACAAAATAGAAATCGCCGGTAAAAAAACGCTTATTCGGATAGAGTGGCGGATTTCGGCAAGTGGCGTATTGAGGCACTGCTCCAGTACAATTCTTCAATTTCATTGCGTTGAAATAATGTCATGTTCGTTTACAACATGAATATGATCAACTTAATTTCAAAGTTGTGTTTTCAGACACTAATCATTGTTCTCATTTTATGTTTAGTTTGTAACCGGTATTGGCTGTACATGTTGAATAAATTTAATTCAGTCCATGCTTTGACTTGAAACACAACGAATTATTTAGACTTGCCTGCCAATGTGGTTTAGTACAGTTGGGAAGCAAAGTCAAGACCGTTGACATGTTTAATATACCAGACAAGTCGATTCCATCACTTCGACGAAAATTAAGATTCAAGACATTGTGATTTTAGGTGCACTTCCAGTTCTGCGAACGGCATAGTGCACCGCAGCTTATAAAAAAACATTCAGCGAAATTTAAAGAAGATGAAATGTTACAGAAAAGAGGATTTATGGTGATATTAGGTTAAAGTAAGCGGAAAAAAATTGAAACAACATTGACATACTGCAGTGTTTTCTGCAAGTCTTTAATAGATTAAATGTCATGAAACTAAAATACAGAAACTTGCTGTATAACATGTGATTAACTGGATCATTGTACATGTATATCCGGCAGATGACATTTGTTGATTTTGGTTCAGTAAGGATATACAACGTGCATATGTAGGTTATTTGCAAGATATTTTAGTATAAGTTCGACATTATATTTCTGCATTATTTCGATTATATAGAATTCACCTATTTCATTATTAGTATTTTTATTATAAGTAGTAGAAGTAGTAATAGTAGAAGTAGTAGTAGTAGTAGTAGTATTATATATATATTATTATTTTTAGTCGATTATTTTTATTATTATTATCTCCGTCATTATCGTCTTCACAAACTTCCATTACATCAGAACAATATAATGCTCCGGGGTGGAATGATGAATACGGTTTGGGGTATACACACATGCACGATGGGCAATTAATGCCATTTAAATACAACGAATGCCATAACCGCCCATGCATCGCGCAATTTACTGAATCCAACTGTATGCATTTGGAAAGATAAGAGCTGAAGACGTTGTTGTTCACGAAGTTACTTAACAATACGAACATTTCTCAATTTATCAGACGAAAGAACCAATTTAATGTGGGATTTGTCAACCATTCGTTTTCGGGACGAAATCCAGAAAGTCCAATGAAATTAGCTTAATTTTTTTACTTCGACACAAGTTAATGACGTAGATAGATGCTTCCAACTGAAATTTAGTTTTACATTTTAATGACATCGGCAGAGTAAAGAAAGTGGACGCCATTTTGATTTTAACTAGGAAAGTTTCAAGTTGTAAAATTGTACAAATTTGTTGCATACAGTTTTATTTCAAACGTGATATTATACAAATTTGTTTTAAACAATTGTATTTTTACACTTTTGTAAATAGGAATTCAGTTTTTCAACCATTGCATATTTTAAGTAGATAGCCTTTTACAGACTGACGTATTTGTACGGTATAGTTACTTTGGCTGTAAGTAGATAGCCTTTTACAGACTGATGTATTTGTACGGTATAGTTACTTTGGCTGTAAGTAGATAGCCTTTTACAGACTGATGTATTTGTACGGTATAGTTACTTTGGCTGTAAGTTGATTGCCCAAAGAAACACTTAGAGGCTCCTGTATAACTTCAACAACCGCGATATTGTCGAGCGCAACCTTTGTAAGTTTGATTCATTTAAAGACAACATGAACTTACATAAACAATTGATTGAGAAAGAAAACTCATAGCTGCCACGAAACCATTTTATCAAAACTCAGAATCAGTATTAGCAGGAAACTCTAGGCAATAATGTATAAGTAAGGAAAATTCAATTCGCATCATCTATTACAAGAATCTTTGAGTTGCGTGCAGGGAGAATATTTCATTATATATCCATTTTAAATGAAATATTTAGCTTCTTTTTTATTATTTCAAGACATACAAACTGTTAATCGTTTAATTATATTATACACTCCCTTGTGACTGAAATGAATAAAACGTCGGAAATTGTGTCTACGCTTTAGGCGTTTAAGTTTCATTCATCATAAAACAAAAATTTCTTATTATGGAGACGAGCATACGGTCCGTCGTTGTATATTATCATTGGCTTAACAAAGGAGCTGTCTACATTCGCTGTTTCTACAAAAGTTATACAGTCGTTAATGTTTTACAGCACATTGAACATCTATTAGCTGGACAGATTTACTGTTTGATGATGCTTAACGAACGTATTTTGTACCACATCTATTAGCTGAACAGATTTACTGTTTGATGATGCTTAACGAACGTATTGTGTACCACATCTATTAGCTGAACAGATTTAATGTTTGATGATGCTTAACGAACGTATTTTGTACCACATCTATTAGCTGGACAGATTTACTGTTTGATGATGCTTAACGAACGTCTTGTGTACCACATCTATTAGCTGAACAGATTTACTGTTTTGATGATGCTTAACGAACGTATTGTGTACCACATCTATTAGCTGGACAGATTTACTGTTTGATGATGCTTAACGAACGTATTGTGTACCACATCTATTAGCTGAACAGATTTACCGTTTGATGATGCTTAACGAACGTATTGTTTACCACATCTATTAGCTGGACAGATTTACTGTTTGATGATGCTTAACGAACGTATTGTTTACCACATCTATTAGCTGGACAGATTTACTGTTTTGATGATGCTTAACGAACGTATTGTTTACCACATCTATTAGCTGGACAGATTTACTGTTTGATGATGCTTAACGAACGTATTGTTTACCACATCTATTAGCTGAACAGATTTACTGTTTGATGATGCTTAACGAACGTATTGTTTACCGCGAAAGTGGATCGACAATATAACAATAAAATAATTCTAGACTTTAGACTTAAGAATATTCTTAAAACTGTTCTTTTCTAAAAAGGCTGTCAATTTGAATATTACTTGGTATTCCTCAACGTTAATTTAATCATTTTTTATTTAGAATGAGTGGTATTCAGTATATTGGCGAACGCAGAAGTATTATTGTTCGAGTCGAAGTCCATTTTTTATTCTTAAGTGAAGGGATGTGTTTGTGAATACGGGCCACAGCCTTAAGACTATGCATTTCCAGTTGATTATTTTGCCATTTTTAATCCCTCGCCGTGAAGCGGGAGGGGGGTTATAGGAATGCCCTTCGTCCGTCTGTCCGTAACATTTTCGTGTCCGCTCCATATCTCCTATGCATTTTGAAGGATTTTCATGAAACTTGGCTCAAATGTTTAGGTCATTGAAACGATGTGCAGAATGCATGGACCTTCCACGCCAGCTCAAGGTCACACTCAACGGTTAAATGTTTGAGCCTCCATTTTCGTGTCCGCTCCATATCCCCTATACCCTTTGAAGGATTTTCATGAAACTTGGCTCAAATGTTTTGCTCATTGAGACCATGTGCAGAAGGCATAAGCGAGTCACGCCAACTCAAGGTCACACTTGAAGGTTGAATGTTTGAGCCTGTATTTGTATGTCCGTTCTATATCTCATTGGCCCTTTGAAGGATTTTCATGAAACTTGCCTCAAATGTTTATCACATTGAGGCAATGTGCAGAAGGCATGAGGCAGTCACGCAACCTCAAGGTCAAGGGCACACTTTAAGGTAAAATGTTTGAGCCTCCATTTTTGTGTCTGCTCCATATCTCCTATGCCCTTTGAAGGATTTTCATAAAAGTTTGCTCAAAAAAAATATTTATCACATTGAGGCGATGTGCAGAAGGCATGGAGCAGTCTTGCCACCTCAAGGTCACACTTAAAGGTCAAATGTTTGAGCCTCCATTTTCGTGTCAGCTCCATATTTCCTATGCCCTTTCAGGAATGTTCATGAAACTGATTAAGGTCAGTGTGATACGTTTAAGTCACCTTTAAAATAGAATTAAGGATCACGGCGGGGGATATAGCTGTCCTTTGGACTGCCTTGTTCACTCTGAAATCGCATTCTCACAAGCCCGAGAGCAATTTACAATGTGGACTTCTAAAGTTCAAAACCACTTTTTCAGAACGCTGTTCTTATGAAGTACAGTAGAACTTAAAATTCACGACCTCGTTAACGGGCGCAAAATGAATAATGTACAGTACGGTGAAGTTAAATTGTTACAGTTTCAAATGAAGCACAATGCAATCCTTTGTCAAAAGGAACTCACGGTCGAATAATTTACTTCAAGAAAGTTGTTGCAATTATACTAATTTGTTTTCACGCAAATTTAGAACAGGAATTTCATGAATGAAGCGAAATTCGACTAACAAAAATGGTTTGTGCAATAATGTCGGTTCTTTTCTACGCATAGTCACAAAAGTAGCATCGCAATCCGTTTTCTATTAGTTTAAGGTACCGACATAACTACTGACGTTGGAATGAACAACTGGAATACAGACGAATTAGCAGACAAATTTAGTGGCATAAATACAATTGACAAAATAAAGTTAATTACCGGTAACATATATTTCTATTTAAAATGGAATAGAGGTTAAGAACAAACATTGCTTTTAAACGCATAATAAGCTAGTTTTTAATCACCAAATATGTTCGTCCCTACAAGCGGATACTCAAATACATGTATATACGTTGACTTGACAGTTGGTTTAGGTTACACCGCACTAATAAACGATGCAAAAGTCGACACAAGTATTTGTTGATTTATTTAAAATTGGCGTGTTTACGTTGTCGTTTTTATGTTTTCCTGTTTGCTTTCATGTTTTACTGTCACTTTCATCTGCTTATTTTGAAAATTATCGATATCAAAGATCGTGCATACTAAAGTTAACGGACATCGTAAGGATATCCATACGTGCACGATATATTTTATGTTTGCGGATTTCAGGACACGCTATCCAGATTTTGATCATCCTGTTTCAAACAACATACGCTTTAACTGTTACGTTACACTTCCGAGTTAAGCAACCGGGGGTTACTACTATACCCATACATAATTTTTGAACATCTATTTAAAAACACGTGTATCATTTACATTGTTCTTGGATCAGCAGTAGTGTCTGACGTATTGGAATCGATGATCTTTCATAGGCGGCCATTAGACGGTATCGATATCGGCAGCGGCGTCGCCCCCTTAAACCTCACAATAACTTTGAATTACTGAATACATTGTCTTTAAGCGCATGATAACAGTTTACCAGCCGTTTCTTGTCGCTTAGTACATGTATAGAATCTCTTCAAAAAAGCTGAACAATAATAATAATATCGCGCAATTAAATTGTAGTTGGTTTGCAAAATTATAGTTCATACGTTTTACAGGAATTGTTCGTTCTCTCTAACTCTACCTCCTGTTACTGCGCCTGCACTTGGTGACTTACAGGCTAGACATTGTTTTTAACACAATATGCTACGCATTACCGATTACGAAAAAATTTGAACTGTCAATGGTTAGGTTTTATTCAGTAAACTTTACAACATGAACGCAGTACAGGTCGCTTATATTTATACTTATATTTTAAACAAAACTGAACACATGCATAGATAACGAAACATTGACTGAAGACCACAGCACCTGGACAGACTGCGGAATTCAGCTTTCAATGTTTACAACAACAAAAAACAATTAAATAAAAGAATTACAGATCTTTCTTAACTAGACGGATGACGACTTATGAACAAACTTTCAACAAATACAAATATACATATAACTAGATGTGCGCATATATTGAAAACAACTCATATTTTTAGAAGAAGCAATGTTGCATACGACAAACAATTTAATTACGTTTTCTTCTTTTGTTGAAACTTTCTTCGTTTTCGTCTGCCACGTTTATGACCAGACACCCATTTCCTTTTGTTCATTTTGTTTTCCGCTCTGGCTTTGTTGTAACTAAACTGTCGTGAGAAATATTCTGAGTCTTCCTGTTCTGAAATTGGCACAAATGTTTTGATTGGTGAATATGAAGGATTTTTCAACCAATCAGGTTCGTGTATTCTACTCTGTACTCCAGACGGGTTTCTTGTTCTGGTGTTTTGAAGATTTTTATTCCACGGACCCGTAATTAGGGCGTTTGAACCCGACCGAATCAAAGCATCCAACGATATATGATCATCATCACTTGAAGAGTAGCTATCACTCTCAGAACTGAAACATACAAAGGAAATTCATATTTTAGCTATCACTCTCAGAACTGAAACATACAAAGGAAATTCATATTTTACCTATCACTCTCAGAACTGAAACATACAAAGGAAATTCATATTTTAGCTATCACTCTCAGAACTGAAACATACAAAGGAAATTCATATTTTAAGTTTTTAAGTGTCTAAGTCAGGTCAGCCCAGTGGTGGCTAATTCTCAAATGGGCTTAATTTCATTATAAACAAATGTTGATTGCTATTTGTCCATACTACAGTACAGTGCAGTAATTACATGTGTGTAGTAAATTCTGGCAAATTTTCACTTATTTGTTCATGTTCTCGACAAGCAAGGTAACACTGACAACTGATTTCTCCACCTATGTGAAATTTGGAATTAACATGAACGTTTTGAATTTACTAGTTAAAAAAATAGTTACAGAAAATAAGAACAAATAAGTAAGTTTTTGATAATTATTTGTAGGCAGCATGTTGCTTCCAGTTTACAAAATCCTAGGTACAATGTTATATGTAACACAAAACATGTACCAAACTTTCTTTAAGACTTAATAAGCACTTTTCAATGCCTAATTTCATTAACATGTAACATGTTTTAATTAGTAAAATGTGTGTTTTATCCAAGGGTGTATACATGACAAAATTATTTACTTGTACAATTCATTACAAATATGTACTTGTCTGCAAGCAATAGACACTTGTCTAAACACATATACAAACATAATTTTTATTCCAGGCATTCCACATATAATTTGTCATTAAATTATAAATTAAACAGATTGTTATCTTGTTGTCAAAATAAATATAAATATAGAAAAATACAATTATTAAACTCACAAATTTAACATCATTTTCAAACCCCGAAATCATACCTGTCCTTGGACAAGTTGAAAGGCAATTATAAAAACATTTTCTTGTCCAACAGCAAAATTACCCGCGTTGGACAAGTAGGGCATAGGATTTCCACACCCCGGTTTTATATCACAACTTACAAGCTGTTGCCATCTATGTCATCCGAGGACTTATCTACATTCTCCTTATTTGCATCTGAAACAATAAAAAGTTGTGGTGGAAACAAATCCCTAAATGTTATATTGTAAAACGAACATAGAATTTCTTAGAATCATAAAATTTGCAATTAAAGCTACAAAATTACCTTTTGATTTTCAGACGGCAAATTTAATATGATTTTACTAAGGAACTTATAAACACAGACCTGTGTGCTGATTTCAAACAACGAATAGGATGTTTTATTTCTTACATTTAAACAATCATTATTATGAAGAACAACGTTTCGTAATAAACTGTTTTCCAGTGTATTTACAAGTATGTTTTCGATATCTTTATTCATGACATATACTGTGTTGATGAAGTCACAAAACAGAATAAGCTAAAAATAACAGAAACAAGAACACATCTTCAAACTTAAGCATAACAGACATACATTTAACAATAAAATAGCAACAGATAAGGTGCGTATTTGCGTAAATACGCAATTCTGAAACCCCTTGTACACAATTGATTTTATACTTGATGAGTAACAAAACTCAAGTAAAATACCCAATACGCAAAAAATGGCAAACTCGGTACATAAAGTGATTGACTGACATGGGTAAAAATGACTGATAGATGTGTACGAAACAGCCGAAAATGATTACGAAATTGTTATGTTACGAAAGGACAGACACTTATAATACGAAGCAGTTTGATTAGAAACCACTGAAATATTCAGTAAATTTGTTTTCACACTGGCATTTGATCTTCTAAATAGTATCAAAACATCGTCGAATTGAAGTTACATTGAATTAGGGACACACCAGGGTAATCGCATATTGGATGGTTTCCGACGTCATTTAAGCCACAAAAACACAGAGAGAAAAACACTATCAGTGTAAATGTTTTGAGGCAATGCTTTATATTGTGTCAAAATTGGGTCTGCTAATCAGACTGCGCCCTGAAAGCTGTTTAAAATATTTTAAGAATTTATACAGAGTTTAGATACTTATGTTTTGAGAACTATATGCAGGTTTAGTGTTGTGCAACGAGAAATGGTTATGTCTGTAATAAATTAAAGAAGAACTCGCACCATTTGTGTATTGTAGTTGTTGTACAAAATTGATAGATCATCTTTGTCTAATACCCAATTTTTTTTACTCTAATGGGGTAACATAATTTAAATATTTTTTTTCAGTACTCAATTATTTAAAATACGATGGGGTAATACCCAATTCTGACAGAATCCTTATCTGGTGCTCTGTAATGTTCAACTTATTTTAAAACAATTCCAAAGAGATGCTAGAAAATTATGGTAAAATTTACTGCAGATAGCTTTTTATCATTTACAGTTGTTTTGGTTTATAAAGAAATAACATTTGTAAAATGAGCACGTTCAAGTTCATAATTTAGCACAATATATTTTCTGTTAAGCTAAATGGTGAAATAAAATTTTCACAGAATAAGGGCATGTCACCAACACTTATTTTTGCCTGAACAATTTATTTTTATATATATTATATAGTGAAACAAATGACAAAGGGCCATAATTCTGCCAAAATTGGTTGCTGCCAAAATTCCTTTCTTTACGATCACCTACACACTAAGGTTCTTCAGCTGTGAAAGTGTGAAAAAAAAACTCAGCAGTTAAAGAGGAGTGGAGTCCACACAATATCGGGACATATGTATGTATGTTCGTACAGACGGATAAGTGCAATGCTTAATGCCTCCCACTTTGTGGGGGCATAATGAATTGCAAGGAACAAACACATGCAAATAAACCTTTAAACCTGATTTGTACCCTTGATCCAATGCAGCCTGCCTCCTCTTCTTCATCGACAGTGCCCCTCTACCATCCCCTCTACCAGCATGACCTTGACCTCTAGAGCCACCGACTCCACCTCTTCGCTGCACATCAATGATTATCAACTCATCATCCTCATCGCTAACTTCAATATCCGCATGTGACAATACGCTATTGTTAGCAGCTTTCTGTGAAGGGCCCAAAGCTTTCCCTTTCTGAAGCCTATGTGAAGACAGATTATTTTCGGAACTATTCTCAGTCTGAGGCTTTTCAGATCGGCCAGGACTTCCTCGTAGACGTGTAACTCTAGGTTCAATGGTAAGAGTCTCTTGTTGAGCAACCTGGAAGAGAATCAATGATTAATCAACTGAATAAGAACCCATGTATGCTTGATTGCCAATTGTGCAGTAAATTGTGTGTGCATAAACTCACACAAACAACAATGTTTTAATAACTGACTAAAGAATCGTGCAGGGAAATTAAAGGATTACACCGTAACCAGTGTTCTGTTTCCAACAAATTAACATTTTTTAAGAGCCCATCAGAATCCTAAAAGTACTACAAATTCAATGTATAACATAGTTTGGTTATTACATGCATGTTTAAGAGTACATATAAAGCCAAATGATACAAAAATAATATTTTCAAATAGTGAAAACAATTAGCATTTATTAAATACAAAATAATAACAAATTTAACAAGAGGGCCAAAAGGCTGTATGGCGCTCACCTCAGTATGAAGATCTGGGCTTTGCAGTTTTGGGAGATTTTTAAAGTAATTTTGCTATATTAGTATATATTAACCAAGTGACCCCCAGGGCATGGCCACTTTTTACCCCAGGGGTATAATTTTAACAATCTTGATTCTTTGTATAGGACACATACAGTGTTACATACCTAATACAAAACCTCTGGGCCTTGCATTTTCAGAGATGATTTTTAGTCCACAGATAAGTCTAAGTCTACAGAAACCGTGCAACCCCCGGTGCGTGGCTTCTTTTACCCCAGGGGCATAATCTGAAAAATCTTTGTTGAGGACCACTATATGATGTTACATACCTAATATGAAACCTCTGGGCCTTTTGGTTTCAGAGGAGAAGATTTGTAATGCAATTTTGCTATTTAAGTCTATAGAAACCATAAGACTTCAAGGGATGGCTTCTTTTTACCCCAGGGGCATAGTTTGAACAATCTTTGTTGAGGACCACTATATAATGTTTCATGCCAAATAAGAAACCCCTGGGCCCTGAGCCTTCAGAGAAGATTTTTAAAGTCCACTTTCCATATAAGTCTATTGAAACCATATGACTCCCAGGGCGTGGCCAATTTTACTCCAGGGGCATAATTTGAACAATCTTTGTACAGGACCGCTATAGGCAGTTATGTATGAAATACGAAACCTCTGGGCCTTGAGGTTTCAGAGGAGATTTTAAAAGTCATTTTGCTATTTAAGTCTATACAAACCACGTGACCCCCAGGGCGTGGCCGTGTTTGACCCCAGGGGCATAATTTGAACAATCTTTGTAGAGGACCAAAATACCATGTTACATACCAAATACGAAGCCTAATATTTTTCATAAACATGTGGCGTGTCCAGCTTTTACCACAGAGGAATAATTTCAACAAATTTTGTAGAGGACCTCTAGAAGGATGTCACATATCAAATATGAAAGCCCTGAGCCTTGCAGTTTCAACAGAGATTTTTAAGTTTTCCCTTTTAAATCTATTTTCAGCTCTGGTCACCTACGTATGCACTGGATCAAAACGATTTGAACAATTAAAAAGAGGGTCACCCAATGATCATTTCTATGAAGTTCTGTGAAAATCTGCCAAGGGGTTTAGTAATAGATGTTGTTTAAATGAAAAGTTGACAACCGATGGACAACAGGCGATCACTAAAGCTCGCCATCAGCTCATATTGCAAACAAAAATTTATACAAATACCAATAGATTTTACTATATTCAAGTTACATTTCTAAACTTCTTACTTTATACACTCAACCATATAAGATTGAAGTATATTTGCATATAATATGTTAATTTTTGTAACTTTATGGTGATTTGGGATTGAACCGACACTTTAAAAGAAGCAACTAAAAAGCTTATTTACTATAGCCAAAATGACAAATCTTTTCTTTTGCAGCTTTTGGAATGGGTCCTGTACCAATAAAATTAAAAATTTTGTCTTGTGAAATCTTGTTACTAGGAAAAATTAAGAAAGAAATTTAATTAATGTCTTTTAATTGTGTTTATTTATACTATACTAGAAATTTCATGATTTACAACTTAGATCAACATTTCCTATGGATTTAGGATTTTGTCACTTCTGAATTGGGAATGTTTCATTCCAATTGGGAAAAATAAACCATATTTGGCATTGGGATAAGGTCCTTTTACCTGACCCTGTTAAATGAGGAAAAAAATCACTGTTTTGGTACGTTATACGTGTATTTGGTTTACTACCTGATTGAAGCCCCGGGTTTCTATTTCTGCCTGCTGTTTCATAGTGAATTCATAGCAGACACTGACATGATTCTTGTAGGCTTCTGTACTCATCTTCCGAGAGCACAATGCACACACGTTTGTGCCATCAGCACTAAAGTGTAAACATGTTGCACACAATAACAAGAGCTGTCAGAGGACAGCGCCCTCGACTATTCTAAGTATTTCTGTTGGTACATATTTTGGATAGAGGAAGGGGCATACATTTGTTAAAATACAAAACTTTTAAGTGAAGCCTTGTATAGTTTATACATTTTTAGAACAAAAACTTTAACCACAAAATCTAGGTAAAAAGTGTGCATAACTCTGTCAAAATACAAAACAGAGTTATGGGTCATGTTGCTCCTGATACTAGAGTTGATGACAAAGGTTAGTTTTAAGTTTCAAGTGAATGACTTATGTAGTTTTGAAGTTACAAAACTTTCGAATATAATCTTTAAAAAGGAAATCTATGTGAAAAAGGGGCATAACTCCGACAAAATACAAAACAGAGTTATGGGTAATGTTGCCCCTGATACTGGAGTTGATGACAAAGGTTAGTTCCAAGTTAAAGGTGAATAACTCACACAGTTTTGAAGTTACCAAACTTTTGAATATAAACTTTAAACAGAAAATCTAAGTGAAAATGGGGCATAACTCTGTCAAAATACAAAATACAGTTATGGGTAATGTTGCTCCTGATACTAGAGTTGATGACAAAGGTTAGTTCCAAGTTTCAAGTGAAAAGCTTATGTAGTATTGAAGTTACAAAATTTGTGAATATAAGCTTTCACCAGAAAATCTATGTGAAAAAGGGGCATAACTCTGTCAAAATACAAAAAGAGTTATGGGGAATGTTGCCCCCCGATACTGGAGTTGATGACAAAGGTTGTTCCAAGTTTCAAGTGAATAACTTATGTAGTATTGAAGTTACCAAACTTTTGAATATAAACTTTAACCAGAAAATCTGTGTGAAAAAGGGGCATAACTCTGTCAAAATAAAAAAAGAGTTATGGGGAATGTTGCCCCCCGATACTGGAGTTGATCACAAACGTATATTCCAAGTTTCAAGTGAATAACTTATGTAGTTTTTAAGTTTTTTGAAGTTAAGACTTCTGAATAAAAACTTCAACGAATTTAGATGCTGACTCCGACGCCGGGGGGTAGTAGGAGAGCTCACCTATTCTTCGAATAGTCGAGCAAAAAAACTCACAAAACTTGAAGTTTTGTGTGTACAAATGGTTATTAGCCTTCTAATGATCTTTATTTACCATTCAAACATGACACGCGGCACATTTTCCATAGACAAAGAAGGAAATAAACTATTGGTAATTCTGTAACAAATCATTTGCAGAGCCTAATGTTTTGAAAATAGTTCCGGAAATTCGCAACAATTGTTCAGTAAAATGCATGTGCTTAAATAAGTGATAGCAAAATTGTGACAATCATTTCTGCATTAGCGCAATTAAACATCTTTTATTGGATATGTTATAATTACGTTTACATCAACTGTTGACGTTTTTTAACATGCTTTTAGACTGCGCTTGTTAAATTATATTTTCACTGTATATTATCAATAAAGATGACGTCACATTGATTCTTTGACTTGAATTGTGATAATTTACTTACACGCACGTGTCAATGTACTTTGCAAAAAGATGGGTATAGATAAATATACCTCCCACTCATGACCTTTAAAAATACTAACTAAACAATATAAGATAATGTTACAATCGAAATAATATTTTTCTATGATTTGCTGTCGAATAACCCACGGTAAGGAGTATAGATGCGTGTTATCAAATCACGATGTGTGAAGCAGGAGTGATTTATTTTATACACATCTATACTCCTTACAGTGGGTTATTATACACAGCTATACTCCTTACAGTGGGTTATTATACACATCTATACTCCTTACAGTGGGTTATTCGACAACAAACTATGATAGAAAAATATCATCTCTTAAATAAACATTAGACATGCTGCTCAAGTCAAGCCATTTACTATTATTAACTTGATACTTTGTGACACACGTCAGTGAAGAAGATAGTATTATATATTTGAGAAAACATGTAAACGTGAAAATGCCTACTGCAAGTACATTAATATACAGATGAAATTATTGATTAGTAATAAAGTATAAAATATGTTTTTACACTCAAAATATTATTACCTGCTTTCTGCTGGTGGAATTTCAAAAATGCCCTTCAGATCTAGAGGTAAAAAGACTTGCAAGTAATTACTGATATTTAAAAAAAACTGAACAATATATATGAATGAACATCACAAAATACTGTTTTTATGAAATAGAGTTAGACTCTTTTTTTTCACTATTTTTGAAATTTGAGCAACGGTATCCCCAAAAATGATGGTTACGGGTAACACAAACATACAGACGGCAGGACAGCAACAACTTCATATATTTTGTTGCAATGGTCATTTCTTACAAGCTAGACACTTTGATACTAATTCAAGTCTAGGATTTGTTATAAAATTGCTATGAAAAAAAGACTTACATGGAAATATTTTGTCTGAACAGTTTGTGTAAAACAGGGTAGTGTTTGTCTAAGCATAGTGGATAGTTCTATAATTTTTCATACTGTCATCCACCCCAACCATTACAAACCATGAAAAACTGCAATTAAAAGACTGATTAACAAAAAACACGGCAGTTTTTTTTTCCAGTCTTTGGTGAATGGGGCCGTAGCCATAACATAACAAATAACATTTTAACGTATTATGAATGAAATTATTCTATCAAGGTTAAATTACAAAATTTTAATTGAATTTGAACACATTATTTTACATGTAATTTTGATACATGTATAACCATCAAAAGCAGTGTAGAAGATAACCTTGGCATGGAATAAAAATAAAGCAGACAAAAAGTCAAATGAACACTTTCTAGCAATTGTGAATTTTGGACAAAAATTTGTGAAAAAAGGGTACTTTTTTGCTTTGTGAATGGGGCCCAATTTTGGCCCCAAATTGGCTTGAAAAAAATAACAGAGACACTGCAATACCTGGTGGCAAATTTGGAACTGTTGGCTCCTCCTCTTCACCTACAACATAGAACAATAGAAGGCAATTATTGAAGATCAGGTGCTTGTTTAATGACAAACGTTCGCTCATTATAAAAACAATCATGTTGCGAAGATCTTGAACATCACAAATTATAAATATACAACATTGAAAACATTGTAACAGCGTAAATTATATTACAATGTGTTTTGTACTTTTTTTGCAATTCTACCACCAGACAGACAGACAACAATTTACACCTAGTGAAACACACATGTACATTACAGAGATGATCTCACAATTATGAATATAATTATGATACGAAGACTTTTATTCCTTTATTTAAACTAATATTTAAGTTTTTCACAAACCAGATAAGTACTGCATAATCTTAACTGTCAAAAAAAAATATGCAGCACCAATTTCAGGAGTAACCTAATTATTACTGTAACTTTGTGAAACACTAATATTTTTCATAAACATGTGTGCTGTATAACATCAGAAAATACATAAAACTTAATCACAATATTATAATAAACAGAAACAAGAGGGTGATAAGGCCCTAGGTCGCTCACATGAGGGACTAAGCAAGTTTTATATTGATTGGGCAACAAATGTGACCTCTAGAGTGTTCACATGTTTAATCTGCCCTGATGACCTAGATTTTGACCCCACATTACCCAGTTTCAAACTTGACCAAGATATCATAAGAACGAATGTTCTGAGCAAGTTTGATGTTTTGATTGGGCAAAAAATGTGGTCTCTAGTATTCACAAGCTTGTTCTATAATTTGACCTAGTGAAGAAGTTCTTGTCATATGACACAGTTTCTGGGCAAGTTTCATGAAGATTGGGCAATAAATGTGGTCTTTAGAGTGTTCACAACGTATACGTTGACAACAAACGACGAATGACGCACGAAATATGACGGACAAAAGGTGGAATTTAGTGGTGTTACCCAAGGACCAGGTAAATTTATGGACAAAAGGTGGAATTTAGTAGTGTTAACCAAGAACCATTCTGAAATCCAGCAAGCGGTTTCTAACAAGAAGAGTTTTAAAGATTTCTATATAGCCATATATGGAAAAATCCCCCACCTGCTGGTGGCCTTGTTTTTAAATGAATCAAAACGTTTTGAAGGAATGTGGCAGATGGTGAGCCAAGGAACATTTCTATGAAATTATTTTAAAATCCAGCCAGTGGTTACAGACACAGTGATTTTTTTTGCTAATTTTAGTGCTGTTTAACGGCAGTTTCCCCTGACAAAATATCCTACACTGTTTCCACACACTTGTCCATTTTCTTCCTTCAAGTAATTAATAGTATTTAACAGGTGGATGCATAGATAGAAAAAAAAAATTTTGCACCATTGTCACAAAAATTGTTCAGTAGGTGAAACATTGAATATATTGTATCATTGAAAAAGCAAAAAATCACTCATTTCATGAAAAAATGAACTTTTAAAAACTTTCTCTATTTTGAAAATTGTCTTAACAAAGTTCCCCATTTTATGGGCACAGGCAGTTAGAAAATTTTGAAAAAAATTCACTGCAGACAAGAAGATTTTTAAAGTTTTTAATACAACCATATAAGAAAAACTGCACAGCCCCTAATGGCCATGCTTTTCAATGGAGTGGAGCCATTTTCAAACTCGTCCAAGATATCATAAGAACAAATGTTCTGAGTAAGTTTCATGTTGATTGGGTAAACAACTTGGCCTATAGTTTTCATAAGCTCGAACTCGACTGAGATATCATTAGAAGAAATCTTCTGGGCAAGTTTCATTACGATTGGGCAATAAATGTAGTCAATAGAGTGTTCACAAGGTACATGTTGACGACGGACAACGGACAAAAGGTGATCACACAAAAGCTCACCATGAGCACAACATGCTCAGGTGAGCTAAAAAACAGCTACATCATTCTTGTTAACACAACATTTGCATCTGTAGCAAACAAGTTTTGATATTTGTTTTTCTTCTTGCATTAAACCATATATAATGGATACCTACTTTCTTCAGAGGCAAAACCTGTGCAGGCAGAGGCGTGTGTCTGTATGCTGCTGCTGGGGAAGTCCTTATTGCACAGGGGACAGGTGACAGACATCCTCTGGGTAAAATACAGACATAGTTAGCAAGTACTGGGTAATGACTCAAATCTGTGAATATATTCAAGGTTGTGGAAATATCAAAATTTATTATATACCTAAAGATAATCTGACTAAACTACTGGTGTATTTTTTGCATAAAATACAATTGGCCAGATAGAATTCCAGTATTTCACACTGTGAAATTATTTTCCGTATTCAACGGCTGTAAAAACCGGACTACTTTTACGTTCGTTGAGAATCGTATATTTCCGTAATGTTCCGAGCGACAATGGGAAAGCCCCGTTCTATTTATAGACTCGATGACGCCATCACATGGTTATTTGAATTACGTCATTGATGTACATGACATGTATTCATGGGCGTTCTTTATAACTGTTTGTTATCACTTCGTTTGTTTCATGGCAGTATCTGGTGGTGTTTTTATCGGAAGGCGGGCTCGTGGAATAAAGCTTTACACAATCAACTCGAGGCGATACAAGCCACCGGAACACCACAGTCATGTAATATTCCTATTTATTTATTAGTTAGCAGACAAGTTCATTGTACAAATGTACGTCAACAAGCAAAGGACACTTGTGCAAACACAAATATAGTTGGTATTCCTAGTGTTTCTAATATTAAATTAAATTATAAACAAGACTGTTACATATTGGTATTAATACATTTATATATTTTATTGACAAAATTTTATTTTAATTAAATCATAATATTTACATTTAATACACCAATATTGTACTTGTCTGCGGATAACTTGACAGGAAAAGATTACTTGTCTGATATAAAAATTAACTGTGAATTTGTGCAGAGGATTTCCACACACCTGACCTAATTCTTTTAATACTATATGACTGTTCTAACAATTGTGCAAGTGGAAATGGTGATGCTCCTTCATATTGCACTATGATAATGTCAGAAATAAAGTAGAAATACATGACAGAAGAAGGGTGTTTCTGCTGAAACAATTTTTTGACCATGATTCCTGAATTGCTTTCCCATAATATTAATGTTACCACATACATTTATATCCAAGAACACCAACATTAAATCTCAATGAGTATTTCAGCTACTTCTAACTCGTTAATAATTTATTTGATGAATAGATCATATACATCCTTTGTGTGTGACAAAAACTGCATTACAAAATTATGAATATCCAATTTTTTTTGTAGCAAACTTGTTTTGAAGCAATATATGTACATTGTTCTGTGACATTTAATGATTTATTATCAACATGTAAGATTTGTTGTTGAAAATATCTTCCTGTGGTAAACAAACATTAAAGTTGATTAATACAAGGAAGAAGAGCTGTTTCAGGACAGCGCGCTTGACTATTCAAACCGTTTGGTCAGAGTTATAAGTCTTGGTCAGTACAAAAAGGGGCATAATTCTGCTAAAATGCTGGTCACAGTTATGGACCTTGGCCAGTGACCTTATGTAATGACCCTGAAGACATGGGTGAATTTTAAATTGAATATCTGTAGTAGATATAAAGTTTTCGCACACAAACTTTAACCTGAATTTTCTAAGTACAAAAAGGGGCATAATTCTGCTTAATTGCAGGTCAGAGTTATGAGCCTTGGCCAATGACCTTACATAATGACCCCGAAGACATGTGTTAAGTTTCAATATCTGTGGTAGTTACAGAGATATGTACTTGCACGCAAACCTTAACCTGATTTTTTTAAGTACAAAAAGGGGCATAATTCTGCTAAATTGCTGGTCAGAGTAATGGGCCTTGATTATATGTAGTTGTTGCACGCAAACTTTAACTTGAATGTTTAAGTACAAAAAGTGACATAATTCTGCTAAATTGCAGGTCACATTTATGGACCTTGGTCAAAGACCCCACATAATGACGCCGAAGACATGTGTGAAATTTTGATTGAATATCTGTAGTAGTTACCCAGATATGAACTTGTAGCACGCAAACCTTAACCAGAGCATTACCCCTACAACGACGAAAGGGTGGATAGTATAGCTCGGACTATTCAGAGAATAGTTGAGCTAAAAATTAATAGCATGCACTAGTAGTACCTGGTTTGGCCAGGGTGCGGCACTGATCATATGCAAGATTAAAATTTAATATACATGTACCTGTTTTGGTGAGGGTGGGGTTCCAATCTTTAAACCTACATATGTGAACGGCGGAGGTGTGGAGGATTGGTGGCCAACACAAGCACAAGAACCTTGAAAGGACATACTGGTACTTGAGCCATGTTCCAGTAGGAAATTGGAAGTAGTAATGGAAAACATATATTGTTTGTTAATCCATACACATAGTGTTTTTTTAAACAAGAGGTCACATTATCTACCGTATATAGAAAACTTTGCTGGCATGGTGTTCTCAGAACTTTTATTAGCCTAATTGGTTGTGTCAAATAGCATCACACAAGGAGTGCACACTTCACACAACCGAAGTCACTGATACAAGTTTTCAGAACGCCATAATATTGTTATGTTCTATTCATTACCAATCTCATTAAAATCAAATCCTAACATTGTTAGGATCTGAAGACATCGTATAACAGGTCACGTTCAAATGACCTTCCGAACAATAAAATATCAGCCCTGCTGTGCCCAATTAAATTGCCTTTTGCACAGCAATGTTTGGCCACGGTTTTTGAAAAGTGAAGCATTTCCTGCTGGATAACTATGGATATAGTGGTACCTTAGGCTAGTTAACATCCAAAGTTCACGTCAATTTCGTGCATAGTATTTGTGATTTATATATGAAGTTATACCACAACATTTTGAAGGCAACAGTTTGATTGGCTCCTGAAAAGATCATCTAAACGTGACCCTAATGCGAAATCATCAGATCCAGTCAGCGGATAATATAGTACCGTCAGACTGGAGATGATTTTAAAGAGACTGATTCATAACCTACCTTATGTAATGGTTGTCACTGATATTTCCTTGACACTAAACACTACAAAATACAGTATTAATGACAAAATCAACTTCGCAAGTAAATGTTATTATTTAAAACAAAACCTACCTTTTACTAGTTTCTAGTGAACACAGTATTGACATTACAAAAAGAAAGAAACCTTAAATATAGCAGTAAGCACAAAATCGTACTTTCAGTAAAGACGCTCTCTGTGACCCAACTGGACACGCTTGGCAGCCTCTGAGGGGACTGGATCATGTCAGGGTCTAGATCAATGTGACTGGTACTGTGAGTAGTGGTGGGCCGATGAGATTGCGCGGACTGAGATGCCGTTTGTGTAGGTTTTGCAACAAACAGCTGTCGAACATCACCTCCAGGTCTCACAATGACTTTAGCAATGGTCCTTGTGCCAGCTTGCTTGTCAGCAGAATTGTGACTGATTGAGGAACAAGTTGTGTTGCCCTTTCTGGAATAATTCTTCTCTGGTTGTTTGACTTCTGCAAGGGGATCTTCGTCAGAATCGTCCAAACACAGTATATTGTTTTCCTCTTCCTCTGTGTCTGACGGAAATCTTGTTTGTTTATTCTGTTTCACTTCCAAACCCATACGTCTCTGTATTTCACACTTCTGTGTGCAGTACATTTCTCCTTTTTCGTCGTACAACACTCCGCAAGAACTCTGACTGCTTGTCAATGACACGTTATCTGACTGCATCGTCTCCGAACTCACAGGCATGCTGGCTAACGTTCCCGCACCTTTGGAGATTACTTGCTTTCCTCCATCCTTATCGCTCAGATCTAAATTACAATTTTTAGATTCCGCTTTGCTGACAAAAGATTCGGAAGTCCCTAATGCTTCACTGGAAACAAGAGGACATGCTGGATTCAGTCTTTGAGTGTCTGGGTTTATAAGTCTTCTCGTTTTTTTCTTTAGAACAGGGGACTGTGAACCTTCATCTTCTGCATTGCCACCTGCTTTCCTTTTTGTTCCCTCAGACATCTTTACATCACTGTCACGCGATGAAAACAACTTTATGAAATTGCTCATTGCACCTTTAGCCATACTGACCAATCCCTGGGCTTTCTCCTCTTTATCTGCAATCTTTTCTTCAGAATCAACTGGACGATCAGTATCTAGTTCCTCATTGTCGCAGGTTTCTGATGGAATGTCAATTTCTTGCGTTTCTGTAACAGTTTCGTCTTCAGAGTTATCTTCGAATTTAAATGTTTCCCGCTCTATTTTGTTGTGCTTCTTTTGTGGAATAATGACAGCATAATCTATATCTTGAGTTTCTGCAGCTAGAATGGGCAAAGCATTTTTCTTGCCTCTAGTTTTTGATTTTGGTCCAATTTTTGGTTTGTTTTGGCCCCTTGTATTAGATGTTTTCCTAGCAGCTTTCGAAACACTTAATCTGTCACATTCTTTATTTTCCTGCTGACAATTTTCATTTTCGATCTTTTGTACAGTTTGTATTTCTTCACTTTTATGAAGAACACTAGAGTTTGTAGCTTTCGGGATTGAGTAGTGCTGCAACTTTGCCCTTTGCATAGGATTTTCAAACTTGGCTCCATGGGCCTGTCTTTGAATATTAAGAAAATCTGAATCATTCTCGAGATATTCGCAGCCCTGAAACGGACTCCCTTTTCCAACCGTCTCCTCTTTGGACCTGCGTAAGGCCTCCTGTAGTTGTGCCTCAAAATCCTCGTCCCCGGTCGCCTGCGGAGGCTTGCTGTTCCTGGTCTCTCTGGTGATTTGATCGAGAGTCTTGCCATTTTTTAACTCTGGTACTCTGCACACACTTATTCCAACACGTGAACCTCTACTGAAAGTCTTTTTTGGATTGTTATTCAGCTCATCAAATGCATACACATTTTCTTTATCTTCAACAAAAATTCCTTGTGTCTCAGCATAATTAGCAGCTTGTTTCGAATTTAATTGTGTTTTACTATCATCTGGTTCTACTATCAAATCTGGCAAGTATTCATCATCATCATTTTCATAATTTGTATTTCCCATTTTTCTACTCCTAGTGTTTCGATTGCGTAAACTTGGAAAATCCTCCTCCTCCTCCTCATCATCAATGTTATCATAAATGTATGCACGACGCTCATCAGGATTACTCTGCTGAGAACTGGTAGTATTTCTAGTTGTTCTTTGAACACGTTCCTTATGTCCATTATCAGATGACTGAGAGGTGTCATTGAAAATATCCATGTCCATAACAGCATGGCCACGAGCTGGCGAAAAAGAAAACAAACCAAGTGAGCGCAATCAATCGTTAATAAGAGTTAATAGAGATACTATTTCTTATTGATTTCCCAAATTCCAAGTAAATGTATAAAATAAAATATATTTATAAATAAACAAGATCTTTTGTCATTTATAATCGACATGTACGACATTCACATTAATACCATTTTGTAGCACTACAGACACACTGCAGAAAGATAAACAATATTTGAGGCGTGTCGTGGGAAACCCGGGCTTAGTGCGTGTGCGTAAAGTGTAATCCTGGATTAGCCTGTGCAGTCCACACAGGCTAATCCAGTACGACACTTTCCGCTTTTATGTTATTTTCTGTTTCAAGGAAGTCTCTTCTAAACATAAATCCACTGTAGGCAAAAAGTGTCGTCCCAGATTAGCCTGTGCGGACTGCATAGGCTGAACTGGGATGACACTTTATGCACATGCATTAAGCCTGATTTTCCCACGACATACCTCATTTTATTTATTTTTTCTTCACCAAGACAGTACAAATTCCCAATCTTCTTATGCTATATTTGCAATATAGAATTTGATGTCCTTACTGACGGTCCCGAAATATTTTTTGTCGATCTATTTTTTCAAACATTAACAAAAAACTAAAGTTAATTTCGATAGAAACGATTTAATAGACCGCCATATTTATGTATCCGGAATTGCCTGTATATAAATAAACCTATGCCCCACTATACCGGTTACACGCAACCATATATGACGCAAGTGAATGGGACCACAAAAATTCATAACGATGTTACAAATATTTATTATTAGAACATGTAATAACAGTTTGTGCACGCAAAGCAAGTTTCACGCTTCCCATGTGGAGATTTCAACAAAAGCGCTGTCAAAAGCAGTCAACCAGAATGTTGTGAACAGTGCCATTATTATACATGTTCCGTTCGCGTACATGTAATAGCGTTCTAGGTGTTAATAATTTAGACTGTACCATTGTGCATTACGCTGTGCGTGTGAGCTCGTTGTGTCGATCGACGATATTAATTTAGACAGTACCATCGTGAAATTTTCTCATGCGGACAGAGCACATCGACCGTATTTAGACTGTACCAATGTGTATTACGTCATTCGAAAGTGCGCATACATGAAAACTTGATTTCTGGATAATGGCAGAATTGACAAAAATGGCTCCATTTAAATGCGCAGGGGTCCTAAAATGACATGTGCCCTGCGCATCAAAAAGGACATTTACGGTATTTTTACAATTCAAAATTAACATGGGATACAAGTCATTTAATCCACTCCGTTGAAAGTAAGAAAAACTAATAGTGACAACTTATGATGACTGCAAGTACCTTTCAGATCTAGAGATCCGGGGACATGCTGACCCTGTTTTATGGGTACCGGCCAGTCACTCCAGCAGAGTTTCACGCTCAACTGCTTCTGGGTGGTACGGAGGCGAACTCGGTACTGGTCCAGCTGTAGCCTGATCCGTCGTATGCAGGCTGTCAGATCATCCTGGTCAATCTTCAAGTCACTGTAGTATTTCCACCGCCGTACATGCTGCAATAATAATCTATCTGCAATAAATAAACATCAATAAATACAGATTTCTCAGAGATGTGTCAGCATGCTACAACAGGATTAGCTTAAGCTTGCTATTTTCATATTGCAGAAAAATGTGCATAATTAATATTCTAAATACATATTACATTTTGAATGAAAATTATATGTCAGATACTCTAAATAATTACCATTTTGTGTTGTAACATCAATTTTCAAATAATAATTTTGCTTGACGAAATATGAAACTTTATAAAATTCCCAGGGTCCAATTTCTCTTTTTTTTTCTTAAGGACAACCAGATTAATTCTCTTATTAGATTATTGTATAGATCAAAATTATCATTTTAAAGTAACGTTACAACGTACACAAAATATTATTTATTCCAATTATTTGACAAACTATTTTCATTCAAACTGTAATATGTCTTTAAACTATGATTTATGCACACTGTATTGCAATACGAAAATAGAAAGCTTAAGCTAATCCTGTTAAATGTTTTAGAAATCGGGCCAGCAGTCGCGTGTAAAAATATATACTGGTATTAAAATGTATTTCTGTATTAAGCACACTGAACTAGTTCTCAAATGCCTTGTTTTGTTAAAAAAATGAATATTTCATAGTCGCTGGATTGCATTCACTTTCTTTGTTAATATAGTCGCTAATAGTAAGACAATGGTTCTGTAACTGCATGTATTTGGCAGGAACTGTATATTTTAAGTAAAAAATATGTAAGAGAAATTATTCATGACAATTACCTGGGTCGTAATATTACAAGAATCTCAAAGCAACATGCATGCATGTATTAACTAGGGTACTACCTCCCTTACCCGTATTTTACAAGTACCCCATCGGAAATAAGCTTTCAAGCTTTCATGGGCTTTCCTAGGGTACTACACACCATGACTAACTGTTGTCCAATTATTCACGTTAATTGATCCAAACCAATGTTATCTTGCCTTGTAATAGGTGTCCCTCTAGCATATTCAATTGCAGTTGAGCAAATGTTATTGCTTTTGACAATCACGCATTAGTTATACCATTGTTTCTATAACTGAATTTGTCAAGTGTTGTAAACTTTTGTATTTTAACCTCAATAAATCTATCCATCTACAAAGACTGCGAGGCAATGAAACAGACATCAGTGTACAATTTAGATGGGGTTTTTTGTTACTGCTTCATGATTATTTCAAGACCCAGAAAATAAGATAATACTTGCACCCACAAAAGCATACCTTCTTCTGAACTGCCCTGTAATGTCTAAAGAGTTCACCATCTACCCCACTTTTACCATCCTGAAATATCAACATAATTCATTTACATTTACATCTGGTTTATAATTGATATAACTTTTACTAGGTAACTATATTTTAATTAAAATATTTGAGGCGTGTTGAGGGAAAACCGAGCTGAATGCATGTGCGTAAAGTGTCGTCCCCGATCAGCCTTTGCAGTCTACTCTGGCTAATCCAAGACGGCACTTTCAACCAACAGTGGATTTATGTTTATAAGAGACTTCCTTGAAACAAAAAATGCCAAAAAAGCGGACATTGTCTTCTCGGAACAACCTGTGCGTATTCCCACAACGAGCCTCATTGGTTTTTGCCAGTTTTGGTACAAGGCAAAAATATCAAATGGCCTAATCAGCAAATACACAATTTTCAGACTGTTTGCTATGCTATAAGAGAAACAACTATCTCATATAATGACCAAAAACAACAATGTTGCTGCATAAAATTAAAATATGTTTGTAAAAGAAAATCACCAAAGGGAAATAAGTGAACTATATCCATTTTTACACTTGGAAATAGGTTATTTGCCTTCATGAAAATACAAGAGGGCCAAGATGGCCCTAGGTCGCTCACCTGAGTTTAGCTAGAACTGCCACTGTCATGGCGCAAATACTCTCGCAACCTCAATCATTAACAGTAATTGGCATTTAATAACAACATGAATAAGTATGTGGTCAGACATAGAAGTGATTTGAAGGACTTTGGTAGAGGGTCACCCTAGGAACATTACTGTGAAAACTATTTTCAAATCCAGCTAGCGGTTTCAGACAAGGAGATTTTCAAAGTTTTCAATATAGCCATATAAGGAAAACTGCCCCGACCCATGGCGGCCACGTTTTTTTACGAATCAAAATGATTTAAAGGAATTTAGAAGAAAGTCACCAAAGGAACATTTCTGTGAAATTATTTTGAATATAGCCATATAAGTTTTCAATATAGCCATATAAAGAAAATTTAGTAGAGGGTCACCCAAGGAACATTTCTGTGAAAATTGTTTTTAAATCCAGCCAGTGGTTTCAGAAAAGATTTTTAACAAAGAAATACAAGGAAAACTGCCCCGCCCCCTGGCAGCCATGTTTTTTAACGAATCAAAATGATTTAAAGGAACTTGGTAGAGGGTCACCCAAGTAACATTTCTGTAAAAACTATTTTCAAATCCAGCCAGCAGTTTCGGACAAGGAGATGTTGAAAGTTTTCAATAAAGCCATATGATGTGATATAGGGAAAACTGCCCCGCCCCTGGTGGACACATTTGTTCATGAATCAAAATGATTTAAAGAAACTTGGAAAAGGTCACCCAAGGAACATTTCTGTCAAATTATTTTGAAATCCAGCCAGTGGTTTCAGACAGGAAGATTTTTTAAGATTCAATATAGCCATATAAGGAAAAATGCCCTGCCCCCTGAGGACCATTCATGGCGGGAATTCATTATTTAAATATCTGAATACTCAGTTTATACACATTTACACATTTGTATAGGTATATGAATGAACTGGCAGGGTAAAAATTATATCGATATTCTGGTTATATCCTGATCTCAATCTATGGCCCCCAAAAACAGCGATATAATAGAGCTGAAGTGTATTTTAACAAGAGCTGTCATAGGACAGCGTGCTCGACTTTTCTTCTGCTTGTGAGGGTAAGTGGCTTTTTTTTTTCTAAAACAAGAAATATGTAAATTCCATGAAAACCCAATTTTTCGAACGAAATGCATTAAAGTCAGCAAATCAATAAAACTTTCAGTGAAAGTGACCTTGACCCCACCCACCCCATATGCAATCCCAAGCGAGGTCTCGATATAAGGTATCTATGTATGAAGTTCCATTAAAATATCTTGATGCATTCTCAAGTTATTGATCGGAAACCGTTTTTATATTTTTAGTAACAAGTTATTGATCGGAAACCGTTTTTCTAGTTTTTAGTAACAGTGACCTTGACCTTGACCCCATCCACCCCATATGCAATCCCAAGCGAGGTCTCGATATAAGGTATCTGTGTAGGAAGTTTCATTAAAATATCTCAATGCATTCTCAAGTTATTGAGCAAAAACCATTTTTCTATTTTAGTAAGAGTGACCTTGACCCTATGTGCAATCCCAAGAGAGGTCTCGATATAAGGTATGCATGAATAAAGTTTCATTAAAATATCTCAATGCGTTCTTAAGTTATTAAGCAGAAACCGTTTTTTCAATTTTTAGTAACAGTGACCTTGACCCCACCCACCCCATATGCAATCCCAAGCGAGGTCGCAATATAAGGTATGCATGTATAAAGTTTCATTACAATATCTCAATGCGTTCTCAAGTTATTGAGCGGAAACCGTTTTTCTATTTTTAGTAACAGTGATCTTGACCCCACAGACCCCATATGCAATTCCAAGCGAGGTCTCAATATATGGTATCTATGTATTAAGTTTCATTAAAAAATATATGAGCGGAAACCGTTTTTCTATTTATAGTAACAGTGACCTTGACCCCACCCACCCCATATGCAAACCCAAGTGAGGTCTTGACATAAGGTATCTATGTATAAATTTTTATTAAAATATCTCAATTTGTTCTCAAGTTATTGAGCAACAGTGACCTTAACCCCACCCACCCCATATGCAATCCCTATCAAGGTCTCGCTATAAGGTATCTATGTTTGCATTTTCATTACAATAGCTTAATCCTCGAGTTAGGGAGTGGAAACGAAAAGTTGAGAAACTAGCTTACCGAAAAACTTAAACCTGTCTATATAGCTTACATGTAAAATTTCTAAGTGTAAAAAAGGCCCATAATACTGACAAATTTCCAACTAGAGTTATCAAAATTTGCCCATGAGTTCATTTTAATATAGGGAATAAGTGTTCTAAGTTTGAATGAAATCCCTTAAGCCATTCCTGAGAAACCAGCTTACCGAAAAACTTGAACCTGTCCATATAGCTTATGTAAAATTTCTCAGTGTAAAAAGGCCCATAATTTTGTCAAATTTCAAACTAGAGTCACCAAACTTGACCTATAGGTTCACTTCAATGTGGGGAATAAATGTTTTAAGTTTGAATGAAATCCCTCAAGCCATTCCTGAGAAACTAGCTTACCAAAAAACTTTAACCTAGCTTGGACGCCGACGCCTACGCGAGTAGAATAGCTAGCCTTTTCTTCAAAAGTCAAGCTAAAAATTAAAAAAACTCTGCGAGGAAGTGCCTTCAATGACTCTTAAATAATTTCCACAGACCTGTCTCTTCTCGCTGTGCTTGGAAGACACACTGGATTGGCTGGCAGGCTGTGACCCACACAACTCACTGGGGAGTTCAAGGTCAAACACTACTGATTTCTGGAAAACAGGCTCAAAATAACAGAACCTGGATTGCTTGCAAAGACAGTGTGTTAAGTGTATAATTATGGCATAAAACATGAAAAAATAAAATAAAAATACTATTACATGTTCCTGATAACATTCTTCAAAGACTACCTGTAGTTTATCATTTTATTTATTGAGGTAGCCAAATAACTGGACACAACCTGTACAGCGAATTACAGCAAACAATCAGAAACTACAGAAACTATGTGACTTCAAGTCAGATATTGTTTTTTGGGGGGGGTTTTCTCAGACACTATTGTTCAGGGCCCATATTTATAAAGATTCTTAAGCCATTCTTAACTTAAGTTGAACATAAGTCAAAATTAGAATTTGTGTTTAAAACACTATGCTTTGGAACATTTGCATGACTAATGCTAGATATTAATACACTTTGAATTATAAAGCAAATTATGTGTCAAAATCTTCCAGAAATGCATTACTTTGTCAGAAAATCCAATAATTAAATTTTAGAATTTTAAGATTTTTCTTAATTTTCGACTAAGATTCTTTAAAAATACCAGTCCAGTACATTATACAACTTAACTATGAGTTGTAAACTCTTTGAATACCACTAAGGGATGCAGCATCAGCTCAAATGAACAACTTTTATCAATGTTATGGTGTATCATTAATTAGAAAATTGCTTGCCATGTTTTGGTTTTGTTATTTTTAAAAACATTCGAGCATGCTGATCGGAGGAACTTAAAATCAACAAACTGTGGCCTCAGATGATAACCTGTGAGTTGGATGGAGGTGGGCTGTCTTTCAGGCAGTCCTTGTCTGATTCACTCACAGACTGGTAGATTTCCTCGCAAACCTTTGGGGACATCATTTCTTCATGAGCACTTTCTGTTTTAAACTGCGCATTTTGACTGTCAGGATTGTTTGGGCCTTCGTTGTCTTCTTCCTGAATAAACAACAAAGGGAACAACTATTATTTCACACCATAACAATTTTACTACAAAATACGTTTAATTACATACTGTAGGTCTGTCATCATCTTTGCTTATATGGCATTATTTATTATGTTCCGCAGTGATCACACACCAAACACAATGGAAATATATTAGTTCTAACAGTTTGGAAATGGCAAAAAATATGTTTGCAAATCTAATTACGTTATAACAATTAATTACTACGGGGCTTACACTGTCATTTCCCATTTTAACCAATGGCTACAATTTTGGTATGTTTTTTACAATAGTTTTTTTTACGAAAAGCTACAAAATAGTTAAAAATTCCACGATTTCAAACAAGTTCAGTAAATTTGGCCAAAACCATATTTTTCGTACCAGTTCCTTGTTAATGTAAAGAGCATACAGGAGTCCCCTACCGGTGAAAACCCCTAATAATTAAACATTGTGCAATACCGTCAAATCGCCCTTTATCTGTAGATGTACAAAATGTCATATTCAAATCCCATTTGTCACTGCTGTATTAAGTTGTTGTTTTTTCTATTTTAGTAACATTGACCAGACATTCGAGTTACTTTTTGATTTATTGCAGTACTAAACTGACTGAGGGCAATCATATAGTCCATTCTGTGTACCAAGTTTCATGATCATATGTTATGTTCTTTTCAAATTATTACAGTATTAAGTTTATTTCTATTTTAAGTAACAGTCACGTGACCTTTGACCTCTGGTGAAAAATAAAGGGTTGTGTACAATCCTCACCTTGCTCTTTCTATGTATACAAAGTTTCATCAAAGTATCTTCAGTACTTTTTGAGTTATCGCAGGATCCAGGTTTTGGGGACGGAACAGACAGACAGAGTGAGACCAATGGACACAGACTGACGCACACAGACGAAGGGCAAACCCATAGTCCAATCTGTGTACCAAGTTTCATGAAGTTTCATGATCATATCTTATGCACTTTTCAAAATATTACAGTATTAAGTTTATTTCTATTTATAGTCACGTGACCTTTGACCTCTGGTGAAAAATAAAAGGTCGTGCATAATTCTCACATTGTTGTTGCTATGTATACAAAGTTTCATCAAAGTGTCTTTAGTACTTTCCGAGTTATCACAGGATCCAGGTTTAGGGGACGGACGGACAGATTGACATACAGATGAACAGACAGAACGACACACAGACAGATGGCAAACCTATAGTTCAATCTCTGTACCAAGTTTCATGGTCATATCAAATGTCCATTTCGAAATAATAACAGTATTTAGTTTATTTCTTTTCTTAGAAACAGTCACGTGACCTTTGACCTTTGGTGAAAAAAAAGGTCGTGCATAATCCTATCATTGCCACATTGATGTTTATATGTATACCCAGTTTCATCAAAATAAGTTCAGTACTTTTTGAGTTATTGCAGGAACCAGGTTTTGGGGACGGACTGACAGACGGACGGACAAGCATATGGACGAACAGATAGAGAGACATACAGATGGCAAACCTATAGTTCAATCTTCGTACCAAGTTTAATGGTCATATCTTATGTACTTTTCGAATTATAACAGTATTTAGTTTATTTCTATTTTTTAGTAAGTCATGTGACCTTTGACCTCTGGTGAAAAATAAAAGGTCCTGCATAATCCTCACATTGCCGTTTATATGTATACCAAGTTTCATCTAAATATCTTTAGTACTTTATGAGTTATCACAGGATCCAATTTGTTTCAGTTTATTTATATTTTTAGTAACAGTCACGTGACCTTTGACCTCTGGTAAAAAATAAAAGGTCGTGCATAATACTCACATTGCCGTTTATATGTATACCACATTTCATCGAAGTATCTTCAGTACCTTTGGAGTTATCGCAGGAACAATATTTTGCCAACGCACGGACTGACAGACGGACGGACGGAGGGCAAACCTATAGTCTCCTCTGGTGAAACACAGGTAGGGGACTAATAACGCTCATTTTATGATGAACAAGACACATACATGTATTTCAGGATATCTTTCCCTGTAATGTTTTACCCAGAAAAATGGTATTTATTATCAATATTCACAACCATTTTCTGTTTTATTTAAACAAATGTAGAATTTGGAAATATTCTACAACCAAATTAGCGAATGTACAGTTTGTTAGTGATTGGGCTTGGTTCAATCCATCAAGGTAAACCCCCCTGGGCTTAATTAACCCTATAAAATGTCCAAAATGAGTAGAATTTCAACGTAGTATGATAAATTTGGCTAAAACAATTACAGCCTTCTTCCTCAATTTAAACTCGGTACCAGAAAACGGTACCATTCCCAATTCAATTTACCTACCAATTTTCCCAATTTGAAGTTAAAACTTGATTTTGTGTATGATTAACAAACATGCCCCCCCCCCCCACGCCCCCTTGGTGCTAGATAGCCCATTCTTTAGTCACATTAGGGGTCAAGGTCAAAGTGAGGTTGGGTGATATGGGTGGATTGGGAACAATCATAAGTAACAACTGTCTAAATATCCAAGTGTTGTAGTAAGCGGTGTTGGTGCTAGACAAAACAGTAAAATCTAGTTAACCAAGAAATGACACTTTTGAATTGTTATAAGTCAAATAAGTTCAAGGTCAAGGTCAAAGTGAGGTTGGGTGATAAGGGCAGATTGGGCATGGTCATAAGGGACAACTGTGGAAGTATCCAAGTGTTGTAGTAAGCAGTGTTTGTGCTAGACCAAACGGTAAAATCTACTTAACCTTGTCACTGACGGATGGAAGGACGGACGGACAGGACAATCAATATAAGCCTCCCGCATCAAGATGCAAGGGGTATAAATACTCCCAAATCCCAAAAGGATCCTCAAAAACCAACAATGTACCTGTATTTAACTTTTATTTTACTTCCACTTAGCAAAAGATACAAGTGAAAGAATCAATGAAACAACTTGTTTCAGTGCTTATTTATTGTAACTTATTCTTTTTACATCCTTTTCGACAGTTTTTTATGAAGTGATAAAAACAAATCCCAATTTAGCTGAAAACAACACTTATTTTCCCAATTTGACAAGTAGCAGAACCATTCCCAAAGTAGTGAGGAAAAACGCTGAATTAGCCAGTGGAGCAGTGCATCTAAAGAAGGCAAACAGTTGCTGGTTTTCCTACCTCAATTTCTTCCGACTGGGAACCACTCTCGTCCATTTCCGGAGCCAGGGTCGAGTCATCAAGGTTCAGACTACATGGACTACCAGCCTGAATGATAAATGAGTGACTTTTTCCTTATATAACGAGCACGGATCACATTATTTTCTGTTTTGGCGATCTGAGACCGATTGGATTTGAAAAAGACCGATTAAAATGACAAGCAATCGGTCCGACCAGTTTTCTTAAATTTCTCCTGTGACTATAAAAACCGTGATAACCTCCCGATTTCAATACACCATATCCACATTTTATGGCCCCAATGCTCTGAAGGTGTGAAAGCCGGATCAGCGACGTGTGATAGACTGCAGTCGTGTCGCTATTGATCGATAATTGGAGTGCTTCAGTTCGTTGACTGTATTATTATATAACTGACACCGATCGGTCTACATCAGAGTGCACATCTCCACGAAAAAATCATCTCCAGCTACTATAGAGACTGAGCATTTCAACTGCAGGTAATCCTCATGCATTTCCTGGATAATCGCACTGCGTTCTTAATGATATAAAATATGCATAGTGATATGAAACCTAAGTGATCATTCAAACAAATCGTTGTACAACTAGTTTTCAATAAAATTAAAGCGCATTTGCTAGTTGGTTTAATTGACGCTCATGACGTCTCGTTATTAATTTAAATAAGTACAAAATGACCATATTGCATTAAATTATATTTAACTACATTATATGTTAAGTTTAGTAAAGCAAAACTCATATAACAGACATAGAAATTACAAGTTTGTTAAAGTTTGTTGGTGTGGAAACTTAGCTTTTATGAAAAATTTAAAATACACAATTTCGGACATGCTATGTTTTCAGATACACATAAATCGATTACAAAATGGTCGTTCTTATTATACTGCATTATCTTTAAACTTTTGTGAAGTTAAAAACTCATAATTGACATGAAAATGAAACTTTATTGAGTTTAAGGTGTGAAAACTGTCCCGATAATAGTTATACTTTATAATACACATTTTCAAACATGCATAATTTTCAGAAACACATTATTCGGATACAAGATGAGCGTGACCAGCGGACCAGGACCGATTAACTTTCCAGAAAAATATTATCCCTGATAAGAGGGTCCAGTAAAAGGACCAAATTTTAAATAAGGTTTCTTTTCCCTCAGTAGAATGAAAAAGTTCCAAAATCTGATGTGACACAATCCTAATACATAGGAAATGTTAATCTAAGTTGCAAATCTTGAAATTACTTGTATGGTTATCAGCGTTTTTTCTCTAATTTACCTACAAATTTTCCAAATTTGAAGACAAACAAATCCCAAATATCTGGGAAACTGATACTAAAAAGATTAACTATATATATTTAACTGTCTTCCTACCTCCTGGAAACACAAGTACAAGTCAAAGAATCAATGAAAAAGCAGTTTTAGAGTTTATGTCTTGTTTTCTAATTCTGTTTGGCAGTTTTTGCAGAAACTGATAAAAGTCCCAATTTGGTTGAAAACTTTGCTAATTTTCCCAATTTGACTGGTACCGGTACCATTCCCAAAGTATTGAGGAAAAACGCTGGGTTACAGACAAACAGGATTAAAATACGAAGTTCACCAATATAGCACTAGTTAAAGTAATTCATTAATTACATTACTTTCTTTAATGTTTCCCAAAGTTTCTTTAATGTTTCCCAATTTCAAGATTTCACAACGCGAAATTTCCAATTGATGGGTACCTGATCCTTTCCCAAAGAAATGAAAAAAATCGCTGTAAAACCTTCAATATTGCATTATAACTCTATTATCCTATAAGTTTTAATAAACTCTGCAATATCGCTTGAATGAAATATTATAAAAGTACATGTGTTGAAGTATAGAATTTTGAAAATACTAAAATTAGTTTGTGTAAATACTTAAAACAGAGTTTGCATTGGATAAAAATAAACTGAAATCAGTATTCATACAGAAAATTGTTAACCCATGAAAGAATAACATTAGATATTTATGATTTATTAATTATTTATAGTGCACAAAAATTAGCTTCCACTTGAAAAAGGATTCAAAAAAGTTCTCAATGATTTCACAGTGGTCAAAACTAGCACAAGCCTGTAAGCAGTGCACTGGTAAATTCTGAGCCTGCCTTGCTCAGATGTTCAGTCTTTTATAAAAGTGGACAGTGATTTTTTTTAAAAATTTCCAAACTGCCTGTGCCCATGAAATGGACAAATCTAGCGTGACAAATTTCAAAATAGAGTAAATTTTAAGAAGTTTATTTTTCATGCAAAATGTGTGGTTATTTTGACTAATATAATTCAATTTTTTCATTTACTGAACTTCTTTTGTGACAATGGTGCAAATTCAATAATTGTTTTTCTATTCACCCACCTTTAAAATACTCTTAGGGAAAGAAAACTGACAATTTGGGGGAAAAAAGAAGGATATTTTGCTAGGGGAAACTGCCTTCAAACGGCACTAAAATAAGCGAAAAGAAATCACTGGTGGACTTAATACACTTTCTAACGTGCAAGTAATTATTAGACTTTGGGCTTGTTTGGCCAAACAGCTAATTTTGGTAAAACAAACTTGCTTTCCAAATACTATTTAATTAATAGTATTTTGGGAATGGACCAGATATCATGACACAAGACAACAGTAGAAATTAATAGCATTGACGACAAATACCTCTGAAGCCGGCTGTGTTTCTTGGTCGCTGTCATTCAGCGTGTCTTTTCCCCCCCTGGATTCACATTGGTCAACATCAGATGACCGATCTTGACCTCCATTAGACGTGGCCTGCTCTTCTTGGGAACTAGCCAACACATCCTTACAAAGGTAAACAATATCATATGGGCTAGAACATAACACACAGTAATTTGTAAATAATATTTCAAATAAAATGTACTTTATACTTTCAAAATGCATCTAGTAAATGCCGAGAGGACTAGTGGTAGTCTAGTTGCATAGAATAATAAAACATTCCATACATTATGCTGCTTTTCCATACTAACTTACAAAGTATTTTAAGAGGATTTCTTGATTGTTTGTCCCACTTACATGTACTGTGTAAGCCAGTATTTCTTGTCTGTTTGTCCCACTTACTGTGTAAGCCAGTATTTCTTGTCTGTTTGTCCCACTTACTGTGTAAGCCAGTATTTCTTGTCTGTTTGTCCCACTTACCGTGTAAGCCAGTATTTCTTGTCTGTTTGTCCCACTTACTGTGTAAGCCAGCATTTCTTGTCTGTTTGTCCCACTTACTCAAGTTACTGTGTAAGCCAGTATTTCTTGTCTGTTTGTCCCACTTACTGTGTAAGCCAGTATTTCTTGTCTGTTTGTCCCACTTACTGTGTAAGCCAGTATTTCTTGTCTGTTTGTCCCACTAACTGTGTAAGCCAGCATTTCTTGTCTGTTTGTCCCACTTACTCAAGTTACTGTGTAAGCCAGTATTTCTTGTCTGTTTGTCCCACTTACTGTGTAAGCCAGTATTTCTTGTCTGTTTGTCCCACTTACTGTGTAAGCCAGCATTTCTTGTCTGTTTGTCCCACTTACTCAAGTTACTGTGTAAGCCAGTATTTCTTGTCTGTTTGGCCCACTTACTGTGTAAGCCAGCATTTCTTGTCTGTTTGTCCCACTTACTCAAGTTACTGTGTAAGCCAGTATTTCTTGTCTGTTTGGCCCACTTACTGTGTAAGCCAGTATTTCTTGTCTGTTTGTCCCACTTACTGTGTAAGAAAGTATTTCTTGTCTGTTTGTCCCACTTACTGTGTAAGCCAGTATTTCTTGTCTGTTTATCCCACTTACTGTGTAAGCCAGGATTTCTTGTCTGTTTGTCCCACTTACTGTGTAAGCCAGTATTTCTTGTCTGTTTGTCCCACTTACTGTGTAAGCCAGTATTTCTTGTCCGTTTGTCCCACTTACTGTGTAAGCCAGTATTTTGTGTGTTAAGCATTTTAAGAACACACTATGAGCCACATGTAAAAACTCCTCGTTTTCAAGTTAAAGGGACCTACATGTATTCATAGATTGGCAAATTGAAAATTTTCATATTTTTGTCATATATCTCAAAAAGAATACGATATATACAAACAAGTGAAATAACACTGACAAAAAAATATATTGACAATATAGTGATGTTAAGGATAATTATCAATTGAAATAGATAAAATTATAAAGCGTTCAAACACTTTTTGTTGGTATTTTGTAAAACATATGTATCCCTGTCATACCCTTAAATATACATTAACAGGTTTCAGTCCGAATGGCGGCGTGGTAAGAGCGACAGATTTTTAATCCCTCAGGTCGTAGGTTCGATCCGCAGCGAAGGCAAATGTTAATTTTTTTGTCTTATTTAATATTTGTTTTGGGTTATTCTAAAAGCTTAAGTTTAAGAAATAAAGACATATTAAAGCATTTTTTTAAAAACATGAAATTATTAATAAGTCCCTTTAATAACAGTATTAGCTGTACTGGTTGGCGAGTAGTATCCGTAAACTAGCAGTATTCGTGATTTGAATATTAAAAGGTGTAAAAGCTCTCCAGCATTGAATGTGGAGTTTACACACATCACCTAGCAACTGTTCCAAACATAGAATAAGTTGAAAACTCCAAAACTTCATATTTTTCAAGATATTTTCATTTTTGTAAAAAAAATATAAAAACAACTTAACTCCTCGCGGGCCATTCACGCGCACGTCTTTGCGCATTAATCTATCATTGAACCCCTATTTTTATCTTGTACTTCCCTATTTTCGGTTTACCAAGGGTGATCGCTAGGTTATTCACATAAAGCAGCAATTTTATTATTTAAACACCACCATCCATTTATTCAACACATATTCTTCGTGAAATAGATTTTCTTTACAAAATCAAGAATTGCAATCGCAAAATGTTTACTCAAAGAAAATATTAACAAAGAATTGCAATTTTAAAATGTTTACTAAATTATACGGCTAGTTTCGGGACGATTTTGACAAAATTTCAATGTAGGGGAAGCATCTACTTCGATAATAACATGGTTATGTCCCGTTTACAATCAGCAAATTTTTAAGGGGTGTCAAAGGGGTAATCAAAAGCCCATTATCCTGCATCCACTTACGTTTGTAGTCACATTATCACCGTTAATCTGGCATAGAATTTAATAATATTACATCATGACGTAGGTAATATAATGAAGAATAGTATAGCGTGATTAAAATCTTGAGGTTTGTAGCACAAAAATCGCATTTTCAATTGAAAGGAAAAATCACGGATACTACTAGTTTTATTGCTTCAAGTAATGCTTATTGATTACCCTTTTGGAGCCCCTTAGATGGAAAAAACCATATGACGTCATGACAAGATATTTACATCCTTGTAAACAGAAGGAGCCCAACTTTGTACTGCAACAAGCTTTTCCTTAAAAGTATTACTTACGCGATTGAAAATAAAGAAAAACTACTAAACAATCACGGAAACTACTCGCCAACCAGTAAAATTGATAGACTGTTAGTCAGGAAAGTAGATAAATTAGAAATTTTGAAAAAAAAAGTATTGTAACAAATAGCAGTAAGGAATTAATTCAAACTGGCTACTTTTTCAAGAAAAACTCCAAGACTAAGGAATAACATTGCCAACACTACAGCCATAATGTTAATTTAAATAGGGTAAGATCTAGGATCACAAAAGGTACTGGGTGCTCATAAAGCAGGGTGAAAAACCGAGTCAGTTTGTTGACATTTTCTAATAATTTGCTAAAGTCATTGTTCTAAATGCTCCTAATTAAGGTTTTAAGCATAGTCTATGCATTGTATATTTGCAAACAGATTATTGAATTTCAAAAAATATTCACCATTTCTGTGTTGACCAGCCCACCGGGGCAGCAGTGGGGAACCAAAAAGGAGCAAGGTGCAGCACTAGATCTAGCACTTGCTCTAGCTCTTTCTCTATTTAATTATGCGCTGAAACAAAATGGAAAAAATCTACAATAAATACCTTGTCAGCCTTGTCAGACTCTTGTTCCTCCATCTGAATATCTGCAACAGATTTGTCTGCAACCTTGCTTACCCTACTACCAAATGGAATTGGGACTAAGTCAATGTCGCTACTTGCAGTATCTTCTTTCGAATCACAGTCAATGTCATTGTCTTCTGAGTGAACATCCCTGACTTTATCACTAACAAAGACATCTTCTTTTCTGTGTTGTTTTTTACTGATCTCATCACCGACTTCTGCCTTTTCATGCTCAGAATTATTGACCACATCATCAGAGGTGTCTTCATCAATTAATATTTGAATCTCATTCTTGTTTTCTTCAGTTTCTTTCACCGCCTTTCCTCTGCCTTTCACTGACAGATGTCCTGCTTTAACCCCTCGAGCTCCCTTTAACTTTCTCTTCAGTCCGCCAGGTCTAGCTCTACTGTTTTCCCGAACCCCCAATGTGCAACCCGAGTTGCTATCACTATCATCTGACGGAGTATTTGCTCGGTTGCAGGCAGGGACCCGAGGTCTGCTCTGCAGTTTCTGTTTACTGTCTGCTTCCTCATCTTGCCATACCAAGCCTTGGTGTGCATCTTCCTTGGATGCATTGATAACTGCCTGTCAATATAAATTTATTGCACGAATACGAAACAATCTACAAAACTTTGGTCCACAGTTACATGATTTGATACAAATATAAGGTTTTTTTTGGTGTCTATATCATGGGGGATCAGGGAAAAATACATACTCCGGTGTTGGGGGAATGGGACACTATATTGGCCCTTAATTGGTCTTATAAAACACACACACACACATGGAAATGTTACTAACCACCAGGTTTTTCTTCTCTGCTTCAGACATGCCTTCTGTAGGTATCCCTGCCTCAACTGAAACAATCAGAAATATGCTGTTTTTAAGTTTGCACATTTTCAAGAGCTTCAGGAGCTCTCAACAACATAAGAGATATCGCCAATCACGATATTATTATATTATATCACGATTTTTGAACTTCCTAATTCTAAAGAGTTTTGAACGACAACATATTATACAGCAGATAGTTGTTCTGAAATCTTTTAACCTTGTGTAGCATTTAAAATTTAAAACCATAAATTACAGGTAAAATATGTACTCATACATTAAGTCATTTTTTTTTTCTTTGCAAAACTTTATAAACCAGTAAAATTCACCATTTATTCAAATTTTGAAAAAAATTATTTAAAATAAAATTGCCTTTTTCCACACATTGTACAAAATAAACAAAACCAGTTCCTTATTTTTTCATATAATGGAAACCATTTAGATATAACAAATTCTAAAAGATTTAAATCATTGAGAAAAATAATTGTTACAAAAACTGCTGACCAAAACTAGATGTGTCACAGACACAGATGCCCCCATGATGCATGTTTGGACACAGACAAAGGGCATGTCACCAACACTTATGTTTGGTTTCACAAATTAATTTTCACCTTATTTTATATTCTATAGTGAAGAAAAGACACAGGGCCATAATTCTGCCAAAATTGGTTGCAGCCAAAGTTCCTTCCTTCAGGATCACCTACATGTTAAGGTTATTCCGCTGTAAAAGTTTGAGCAAAATAACCCAGCAGTTAGAGCAGTTGAGCCCAAAAAATCTCGAGAAGTATATATTCTATAGTGGAAAAAATGGCAAAGGGCTAAAATTCTGCCCAAATTGGTCGCAGGAAAAATTCCTTCCTTTACGATACCTACATGTTAAGTTTCTTCAGCTCTGAAAGTTTGAGCGAAATTCAGCAAGCAGTTCAGAAGGTCTGGAGTTGAGACAACCAAATTTCGGGCAGTATATATTCCATGGTGGAAAAAATGACAAAGGGCCATAATTCTGCCAAAATTGGTCGCAGCCAAAATTCCTTCCCTTACAATCACCTACATGTTAAAGTTCTTCAGCTGTGAAAGTTTGAGCAAAATCCGCCCAGCAGTTAGAGGAGGTGAGTCCACAAAATTTCGGGACATATGGATGTACAAGTGCAACCCTTAATGCCTCCCTGGGGGCATACAAATGGAGTGTAACCGTACCCAGTTTTATATCTATACTATTGTGATCATCTGACTGCTCGCAGTCAAATCTTGTATGTTTTGCTTTTCCTCGCTTCTGACGCTTGGAACCTGGATCATCAAGGATCTCAATCTAAAAAAAATGTAAATGTTTTATTAGCATGCGGGCACTGAATCACAGACATACATTTAAACATTATCAGCGGTGTAATTTCACAACAATTCCTGGGAACGCTAATGCCCTGCTGCCCTATATGGGTTTACCAAAATTCATATCCAAATAGATCCAGCAAATTAAGCATGATTTCAATATGTTAATAAAGTTTGGCATTCAAAACAAGAAACAAGATTCTGTGTTTGATAAACACACATGCCCCCATGGATACCCCATTTCTTAGCAGTCTCAACCAAACATGGCCAGACCGCCGGACCTGTCCTGCAAAATTTCGTAAGGTCCGACCAGTCACTCCAATTCTACAGGACCGATTGTCCGGTAAAATAAAAAACTGTCAGTTCGTCAAATCACGATGTGATTGGTTGCGAATTACAAAATCTGTCCTAAAACTCCTGCTTGATCGCGCACCTGCTACTGACGGAATTTTCCGATAGCTCTCGCGGATTTTTACTGCGGCAATCGACTGGTCCATTTGTAATTATTTCAGCATCATCATAATCTGACATGCGCACTCTAAATGTAGTTGATCAATGTCATTAAAATATGATATTTTGAAGGGGCAATGCCCGGAAAAAATCTGGAACAGGTTTGTAACAAATCAAACATTAGCTATAAAGCTATTTCCCAAAACGAAAAACAATAATGCAATAATATAATAACAACATCACAAAATCATACGACAAGTAAACAAGCAATACATTGTATATCAGTTTTATAAATTATTTAATATAAAAGATCTACTGACATAAAACAATAAGTATTGTATTTATTGCAATTGAAAATACAGTATTTAATAAAAACAGACAATAAATTGAAAATTAAAATAGTTTGATGCATGTATTCGGTCCAGTAAAAAATAGGAGGTCCTGTAATTTTTTCCATTTTACAGGACCTACTGTCCTGTAAAAAGTTACCCAGTTTGGATTTGACTGTCTTAGTCCTAATTAGGTCAAGGTCAAAGTGAGGTTGGGTGATATTGGTGGATTGGGGATAGTCATTAGCAACAACTGTGTAAGTATCCAAGTGTTGTAGCAAGCGGTGTTGGTGCTAGACGAAACGGTAAAATCTAGTTACCGGTAACCAAGAAACAGCCCATTTGAATTATTCTAAGTGCAAATTAGGTCAAGGTCAAAGTGAGGTTGGGTGATATGGGTGGATTGGGAACGGTCATAAGAAACAACTGTATAAACATCCAAGTGTTGTTGCAAGCGGTGCTGGCACTAGACAAAATGGTAAAATCTAGTTAACCAAGAAACAGCCCATTTGAATTATTCCACAGAAGGACGACAGGCAGGACAATCACAATATGCTTCCCACATCAAGATGCCGGGGGCATAAAAAGAAGAATAGCACCAATGCTTAACAGGTAAACACTTCATTTTTTTTTGTCATTATCTAAAATATCTTCAAAATACAACCATGTTCAGTTCCAGTATTTCGTGGTTCAATCTGATGTATTTAATGTTAATTTTTACTCAACAGACGACAAAGGCTCATACTCATTCTTTCAGATAACCTACCTCCATGTTGTCAATGGCTTGCTCTTGGCTGGATAGCACATTGTGCTTGGCTGTTCCCCTTGTACTCCTCCCTGCCATTATGATGTCCTGTCAGTGTTTATTCTGCAGTTCAATGAAAATTCATTGCTTCACATTACATACACACAAAAGCACCATTATAGTCAAGCCAAAAAATAAAATCTGTTTTTTGGGGCAACCTGACCCTACCTAGCGAAAACCTGCCGACCTGAAGTTTTTAGCAATGATTGTGTTCCGTGAAATCTGTATTAGTACGATTTTATTTAATTTTTGAGGGGCCTCAGTGGTGGGGAATTCTCATATTGCCTTACTTGTCTGGTTTTGAAAATGTTATTTGCAACTTGAACGTAAAGCAATTATATAGTAAAATTATTAAGACTATTGATTTTGCCACCACTGATAGTACTAAGCCATAAAAAAACAATACAGTAACATAAAAATTAATGCTACAGTGTTCTGCCGTGAATTTGGACTATTGGGGACAAGGGCGCTCTAGGCTTGAAAAAGTGGGACAAATTACAAAAATGTAGGGACACAGACAAAAAAAGATTTACCTCATCAATATTCCCAAAGCTGATTTTTGTTTTGAAAAGTACGTACTAGCTGTTTTAATTCATGTTTGTTTTTCTTTTCTTTTCAAAATAAGATTAATACATAATATTGTGTTCTTAATTAATTCATAACGTTCTGTTGATCAATATCAAACTGCATTCTTAAATACCTTATAACCTTGCATTATTAATTCCAATTCGAACAAATTTGATTTATTTAATCCGTTATAAACACAAGGCATTAATAATGAAACCTGTTAAAACTACAAAGTGTAACAGTGTGACGTCATCAATTAGCCGGGCATCCAAAACTGCAAGCCATTAGTAACACCCATAGCAACGAAGTCGGTTAATTCAACTTCAAAAGTTGTGTCAGTTGTGTCTGACGAAATGCGGCTGTTGTCGAGCAGTTTGTCGCTGAAAAGTGTTTTTCATGCTTAACATGTGGACCGCATGTACAATTATCGATTGATACTACTGTATCTGAACTGCTCAAGCGCGGCTCAGCCTGCCAATAGAGCGTTAATAAATAAGTGTTCTAGGAAAATCAGTGGTATAAATTTTACTAAATATGTTGAATTATTTACTTGGAAATTGTGTGCGCCCGCGGACCCGCTTACGAAAATTTGGTGGGGGCAAATCATGTATGTTTGCGCCAATTGCGCATCTATGGCAGAACACTGATGCTCAATAACCATAAATGGTCTTTCGGTAGTACAAAAGCATGTCACACAAAGCTAAATCAGCTAATGACAACTAAAAATGTATAAAATTATATATATTTTCAAAATTTTCGGAGAAAGGTTTTTTTAGGACAGGTATATTTATAAAATCCTAAAATTTAGCTAAGAACGGTTTTATATTTTTAACAAGCGAATGTATAATGGCTGAAATGTAAAGTGTTTGGTTCCAAGTTTTAGATCTAATTAATACATTAAACCATTCAGACACAGTGCACTTTATTTTCAGTTTTGGGATTTACATCTATTAAATATAAATTAAATACATGTTTCACTTCAAACTACAACAGTAGTGTTTGTTTCTGGAAGTTTTATCAATAACTTATACTAACAATAATCCTAAAAGTATGTTTAAAGCAATAATAAAGGGAATGTACAGTAATCTACTTCAGTTTATCCGAATATAAATCAATCCGAAAGTGTATCTTAATCTGATTCGTTCCAAAATAGGAAAATATGGTTTGGCCATTAAGATGCTTAAGTCGAGATGCAAATCCAACGTCTGTATATACTGTTATAAAATGTTGTGTATTTTATGACATTGCATTAAAGTATCGTAATTTACCGTTCGTTCCACAAATTGTTAAAATTTACAGAAAATGGCGGGATTGACTGGTTATAAACTGTCCATAGGTTACAATGCACTCTGTTCAATCATACCGCACGTCGATTGTCTTAAACCAGTCTGTCATTGACTGACCGGCTGAAAGATGTGGAAAACAAGAATATTGAGTACTTCAGCACGTTTACGTGTAAGTAATACTTGTCAGTTTATAATGTTCTGCAGTGTTGTTGTTACTCGCCCGTACATTGTAAAAGAGCAATCAGTGTAACACAAAAGTGAGGCCGCATCAGTTCCCCACCTCGCAAGAAAAATAAACACTATTCACCCCTCTTACCATTCGTACCTCATACAATACATCATCAATTTTATGGCTTAGGCCTATACGATATAGTTCACGTTGTCTTTAGTAGTTTATGTAACCAAGATCTTTATATGTAACATTTTCCAATTAAGGCTTCAATTTATATGTGCACTAGTCTATATCGAAACCTACAGAGTTTGCGCTGTCATTACAAGCCGTTGTTTCTTATTCCCGCAAACTTGTTACAAAAGTTTGCATCTAATTGTTAAGATAGCAGACTACCCTCTCGAGAGATTTTCACTACAAATAATGTCTCTGTATAGTCATGGAATTTGGTCGTGATTCACATGCTTTTTACAAAACTAAAGTTGTCCAGATTTAGACCATTAATTAACAAAATTCTGATTTGCTTTCAGGGACCTGGGTCATCTCTCGTTCCTTCAAGATGTTTAAGTACACCAAAAACGTCCACAAAACAGCACTTGCCAGTCTCTCTTACAGCTAGGAGGCCACTGAACATTGAACATGTCTTGAAATTTGGGTATTTTTTTATTGGTTTTGTGTCTTTGACCTCTTACCTTATGCTAGGTTCCCACTATCGGGCGATCCGTCACGAATGCCACATTTCGCTACTCGCAGCTGATCGTAGTATTTATCTAAGATGTCAGGCATGGATGCGATGTTGTGCGAGTCCATACTTTTTTATACAATTTTTTGCGCTCTGTTGCGATCTGGTCATGATTTGTCAATTACAAGTGTCACTATCTGTCACGGTCTGATCTCCAGTTTAGATCCTATTGCATACGTTCCATTGGGATTGTTTCAATCTTGTCCATGATCTGGTATTGATCTGACACGATCATGACACAAATTAGGACGTTCTAGTACGTACAGATAGTTTCCGATATGCATATCATGAATCCATGTGCTCTGTTCTGATAGGATACGATTGTGGTCGCGATGTCTTTCACGATTATGATCAATGGAGATCACGATTTGAGCTACGACTGGACCCAAATGACATAAATACATCCCGACTGACTATTTACTTCATTGTTTCTTGAGAGCGCAACACATCTAACAGAGTGGTGTTTTTTCTCGATTTCAATCATGGCGCGAATCGTGATAGTGCTGACCTAGCATTAATGTTTTAAAGAGATTGTAACAAAATATTAATGTATCCAGATCATGATCTCATTTATTTTTAACTAATGCTATACTAACCAGGGTATTTTAGGTATTTGATTACCTATAGTAATATTTTATCAGTATTAATTTCAGTAAAAAAACAGTCATAATTCTCTGCAGTTTCTTATAATATTGAAGCGTATTCAATTGTATATCTTGTGCAACAAAACATTGTGTGCTATCTAGTTGTTAAAAAATGTGAACATACCTGTGTTATATTCATGAATGTACTAAATTACAGGCAATACAGGATAGTGGCCTTAACATCAAGATGTTTAACAACAAAGGTTCCACCAGAATTTGCAGTAAAAACAGAAACACCACATCCTCCACCACCACAAAAAAAATCAGGGTTGGTAAATTGTTTTGTTGTTAATGGATGGCATTGCGTTATGTTAAATATTACCCTTTAATAAGTACATATATAATGCACCAATATGTTTATCTTATAAACCAGGAGCCAAATATAGGTGTTATCACCTTGTACAGGGCTCAGCCGAGGGAAAATTTTTAGGGAGAAGTCACTTCTCCCTCAGTTCAGTTTAGAGAGAAGTGAGGCCACTTCAAGGAGAAGTGTTTTCCAAAAAGCGCTTAACCATAATTTTGCTTGTTATTACCATCATCAGACCATGTCAATCATTATTATAGTACCAAGTCCATCATCATCAGGTCATTATCATCATCAAATTATCCATAAATTAATAAGATATTTTCAAGTTGTATTACATTATTCTTGTTTCCAAGTTTTTTTCCAAGTTTCCATTCTAACAATACACACATCAATAAAAGTTTAAATTTAAATAACTTTTTTATCTAAACGTTCACAGTGCATCATAAAACATTGTGGTTTTTCTTAAATAAAAAATTAATTATATATTAATTATATTTTGTTAGTTATTAATTCTTTTTTTTTTTCAATAAAACACTTCGTTAAAATTACCTTGCAATTATTTATCTAATTTGTACAAACAATAAAATCCTTTAAAAACACCAGTAAATAATAATAACACATGTTAAATCTAAGAAGAGTGACAGCGTGACGTAATCAATTAGATTGAGCTTTCCAATATGCAAGCCGTTAGCAACAGCTAATAGCAACGGTGTCGGTTTGACTTCAAAAAGTCTTCGATGTGACTGCCGAGATGGGGCCAATGTATAGCAGTTTGTAGCACTAAGCATGTAACACGATTAGCACGTGGTCAGTGAAAAAAGCAGCGATCAATACCACTGTACCTGAAAAATGCAAGCACTGTCGATAGAGCATTAACGAATTAGCGTTCCAGAGGAAATGTCAAGGGTGTGAACAAAATCAGACAGTTGCTTTATTGCATGGAATAAAATGGATATTTAAATGGGGTGATGAAATAAACGTCTTGGAATAAAAATGGAAACTGTATTACGAGGGAAATTATTGGATATTAACATGAATATTTACATCTAGTATGGATTGATATGTGTTTTGCGTATCAGGTAATTATGTGCGTTTTTGGAATTTACTTTGATTACGTTCTCTGTTTTATGGAAGTTGACTTCAAAGCTGTTATGTCTGGTATTTGATTGATAATTATTACTATGCAAAGTTTAAACAGACGGCGAAGTGGACTTCTCCTTGATGAAATTTATGGGCGATGTCAATACTCCAGGGCGAAGTTAACGCCCACGTCGCCTTCACGGCTATGCCCTGCTTGTAAATGTAAAATGATGCACTTTACCACAAAGGTTGACTTTACACCTGTCTTTTTCCTATGAAAGATTTTTCCACAATAGAAAACTTCTCCACATAAATCTATGGGCTTTTTAAAATATCTATGGGATTTCCACTGCTTTTTATGGGATTTACTTCATTAATGCAATTACATTTTGTGAACGTCTAATCACAGATTAATAGATCAGGAACAACAGTTCAAATGACTAGAAGCAACATATTATAAAGTAACCTACAGATCTACTGCAAAGGACAATGTACTCTTGAAATCTCTGTATAATGTATTAAAACTTTACTACAGCACTTTGTTATCATAAAGAGTACATCTTGAGTGAATAAAAGTATCAACGTAGACGCTCGCACATCATGTTTAATTTGTAATTAACGTCTGTTGATATTGATTTTTTTCAGACCACCGAATTAATTTCATTGCCAATTTGGTAAAATCTCACTGCATATGGACAAAACTGCAAACCAGACAAGGATTGAGTATAGTACAGCAGCGTTTTCGATTCTTACTAAAAAAAAATTGTGCGACATAAAATTGCTTCTGTGAACATTTCTTTGCAATGTTTCTCAATTTTATGCTCAAATATCGCCTTTCACATGCGTTTCCCAGTCACTGCAATCCTCTGAAAAAAGGAGCTGTTTCAGCTACACTATACTTGTTTTCTCTTGTGTATATCAATTTAATAGCTGTCAAATCTATATAATGCAGATACCTAGGTATTCCTATGAAATGTGTTATTTTCAGGTTTGGTAAAAAGTTCTTATTTGGACTTGTGGTTGGATCGGTGTTGGTCGTGTATGGAATTCGAGAATACTCCAAGTATGACCAGAAGTTTGCGGACAAGGTGCGCTCCTATCTGGGCGAACAGCTGCCAGGAAGCTGGAATACAACTGCTGGATACATCTTCCTCGATAGTCCCAGTATACCCGCTCCTGTCATGTAAATATGTACTCAGAGCATCAGATAACTATGTTGATAATTAAATATTTAAATTTTGAAAAAATTATATGAGGCGCGTCGTTGAAAAACCGGTCTTAATGCATGTGCGTAAAGTGTCGTCCCGGATTAGCGTGTGCAGTCCGCACAGGCTAATCCAGGACGGCACTTTCCGCTTTTATGGTATTTTATGTTTCATTGAAGTCTCTTCTAAACATAAATCCACTGTAGGCTGAAAGTGCCGTCCTGGATTAGCCTGTGCGGACTGCACAGGCTAATCCGGGATGACACTTTACGCACATGCATTATGTTCGGTTTTTCTACGATGCACTTCAAATTTAGATTTAAAATCTCGGCCTAATACTCGTTGAAAATATGAAAATAAGAATTTGAAATTCGAAAACACACATAATGTTACTACAGTACAAATGAAAGTGGACTAGTCCTCTTACAAGTTGGACAGTGTTGAAAACTCACGAGTACTGCACTCAGTAACACAACATAATTATAGCAAAATCCACACATGGTTTCCAGTGAAGTCACTTTAAGCCACCATTTATTCTATTTGGAATGAGAGCCCAAATTCCAAACTGACAATGGTCTCGATTCACCTGTTTAAAGGCTGCTTACTGTTTAAAGGAATCATGCTATTGTAGTTGTTCATTAATTTGTATACAGTTCTCAAATACTGAGACAAACGTTTAATATAATGACAAAAAACAGGGTTATTATGGTTAATTCTACTTTGAATTAATAAACTGACTGACTTGAAGCCAAAAGTAGGATTGGGGGTATTATATATCCAACTTCCCATCAGCCGATTTGTCTGTGTGATTACAGCTCCGGTGACAAGACGCGACAGAACATCCCCACCTACCAGCCGCCTGAGAAGAATGAACATGGCAATCTGCTGCCTAAGCTCCCAGAGACAATGCCTGCAGCTGGTATGGGGCTTAACTCTGTTGGGCATTTTGATTTAGGCCCATTGTATCGCCTATGTAGTCATTATTACGACAACCATATTCTGCAACATGTCGTACAACTGAATATCAATGTAGTTCATCATATACACAACTTGTTATGCCCCCTATCGAAGATGGCAGGGTATATTGGTTTGCTAATGTTGGTCGGTCCCATGGTTGCGCGGTAAACCACTTTATTTTCTGCTCTCTAAGTCCAGCAGTGGGGTTGTGGCCCTTGAATTATCTAAAATTGGCCTTTTTAGCCATTTCTGTGCTCTATGTCCAACAGTTTCATCCAATCTACACCAGGCTTCATGAAAATGTTTGTGGGCATAATATATCAGCCAAGTTTGATAATCAGCCGAATCGCCCCAGGAATTGTGCAGTTAAAGCCCTTGATTTTTTTACAATCTGCATTTTTTGCAGTTTCCGCTCTCTTAGAAGTAGACCGCAAGTTGCGCGAAAAGTCAGAGCTTCAGCAGCAAGTTGCTGAGAAGGAAGCAAGCGACGCGGCCAAGAACCAGTACCTGGAGAACATGTTGGGTACTATGGAGCACACTTGCCAGGTTGCGGTTGAGAGGGCCGCAGAGGCACAGCAGAGGGTAGTGGAGGCCACCAGGAAACACACAGAGCTTATGAAGATTGCAATGGATAACACCACAAATGTAAGCCTTAGCCACTATTGTGTTTTCTTTGTTACTGTGTTTGGGCCTACCCTGGCTAAAAATAGCATTTACCCAAATTAAGCTTGCTACTTTATAGGGTTTTTATTTTAAAAAAGTTGTAGGATACTCAAACCTAAATCTACTCTTTTCTGCAAATAGGTGCAGTATATACAGACCTAATTCCATTCTTAACTGTGAAAAGGTGCAGGATATACAGACCTAATTCCATTCTTTACTGTGAAAAGGTGCAGGATATACAGACCTAATTCCATTCTTTACTGTGAAAAGGGGCAGGATATACAGACCTAATTCCATTCTTTACTGTGAACAGGGGCAGGATATACAGACCTAATTCCATTCTTTACTGTGAAAAGGTGCAGAATATACAGACCTAATTCCATTCTTTACTGTGAAAAGGGGCAGGATATACAGACCTAATTCCACTCTTTACTGTGAAAAGGTGCAGGATATACAGACCTAATTCCATTCTTTACTGTGAAAAGGGGCAGGATATACAGACCTAATTCCACTCTTTACTGTGCACAGGTGCAAGAGAAGGACTTACAGTGGCAGAATGTCGCCATGGCATTTGATGAACGTGAAGAAGCCGCTAGAAAGCTGGATATGGACCTCTCCAATGCTAGGTGGAGTGTAACATAACTTTTTAAATAACTTTGTAGAGAAGTGAAGAAATTTACATTTATTATTAAATTTATAATTAATCTAAATTTAGACTATTCTTGCCCTGTTCTTTATATCGTAAAGAAATACATGTTTATGAAATATTGAACTTTGTAAAAAAAAGCTTTTGTGCTTTTGAAGTTAGTTTTATTATTCCTTTAGGTAAAGCCATTACAAAATTTCAGTGTTTGACAGTGTTCCAACTGAGTGGTTATGAAACCAAAAGTGATCTGTTAGTTGCACTAATCCATCAAACATCATAATTGTTTAATATTTGTCATTAAAAACAACGAGCCCGTGTTTTAACAGAGACAACATGGATCGCCTGAAACATGCCATAGATGAAGGCCGTAAGCAGTCCGAGACCAAGAGAAATGCAGCACTGACCACTGCCAATGAAAAACTGAACAAGTGGAACAGTGAGCTCAACAAAAAACAGAATGAGGTAAGGTGGCTTGCTTTTATTGGTATGGCTGTTGCCTAAATACATGTATGTCAATCAAGCCGAGTTGACAGTCTTCACGAATAAATGTTGAAATCAGTGGATTGTTGGTCCACTAAGCCAGCTATAAAGACTGGACAGGACTACAATGAAGTGGGCCATAGTTTGTAGATTTTCTTTGACTCTTGTAGTCAATCTGTTACATAAATAATTTAAAACAATCATGGCTGTGAGACTGTCAGTAGGTGAAAGAAAATTGTTTTCTTTTTTAACTTCGATTTTCATAATGACCAAATGACCGTAAATCCATAGACCTTCGTGGACCGTCAGTCCAGTTAACTTATGAATTGTGCTGGACTAGGCAAAATGTGGTGGACTTGGTCCTTGGTCCACTGGTTTATCGTGAAGACTGAGTTGAGGTATTACCAGTAAATTTTATTTCTATTAACTCTTTACATTAGAAGTTATACATTAAATGCATTTTATGGTAAATGATTGGACCAGACATATCAATTTGAAATATAAATAATATAAAACTTAAATTAATCAATAAATTTCTGTTTAAATTGAAAAGGATGAAAAGGAAAAAAATTGGTTCAGAAAATTTCTTTTGAAATGTACGTGCTTGGCACTATTTTTTGTGGAGTCTGGACAATTATGTTTATGCTTGATAAGTTACACAGCTTTTAAATTAATATTTTACAGACTTTCAATATTTGACGGGAATGATAATTCTCAGCCACTCTTAATCCATCATGTTTGAATATGTCAGATATGCATTTTGCATAAGGACAAAGCACTATAGATTGAAGTACTTTGGTCACGATTGAAGGTGGAGCAGAGCAGTGTCAGAGTACTGTGTGATTATGAAGTACTGTCATAGCACAACATAGCAATTGACCACATGCAAAATCATAGATCGCTCCACCTTTCTGTTTGTTTAAGGTTGTTTGCTCAAGGATTTGAAGTAAATTGATTGGATTATGCAACCATGTTATGTTATTTACCACTGAAATATAAACCTATAATTAGTTAAATCAATCCTTGATTTACAAGTCGCAACTGGTCAGTTAAGTTATAATATTCAACGAAAAAATGATCCTTTACTTACTTAACTGTACTTATGATTTCCAGGTGAGCAGGGCAGAGTCCGAGTACCGTGTGATGATGAAGTTCAAGGACTTGGTTGACAAGGGCAAGGAAGTGTTCCGCAAGGAAGTGGAGAGCCTTATGCCAGAGATGGGCACCAAAATCAGCTCAGGTAAACTTATGGGGCTATTTATTATTTATTATTCTAGCAATTCACCCGCCAGCATTCATATAAACAAAACAGAAAATCAAGTTGTGGTGATCTTATGAAAACTAACTGCTGTTACTAAGAAATCTGGGTGGATCTTCATAAAAATAGAGTTTTATTTCTCAACGACTAATTCTGATTAATGGTTAGTTAGAAGCTGTGTTACTGATTAATTACTCCTGTCAAGCTGTGTTACTGATTAATTACTCCTGTCATCAAATTAGTTTAAATGTTAGTATTAAGAGTGTGTCTTATTAATTGTACATATGTTGTCGTTGTGACAAAGTAATTGTGATGAAACCCAGTATAAATGTTAAATAATAATGATCAGTTTTCAGTGTTATATTATATTTTTATGCCCCCGGCATCTTGATGCGGTAGGCATATAGTGATTGTCCTGTCCGTCCGTCTGTCCCCGACAGGGTTAAGTAGAATTTATATTTTTTTCTAGCACCAACACCGCTTTCTACAGCACTTTGATACTTACACAGTTGTTGCTTATGACCATTCCCAATCCACCCATATCACCCGAGCTCACTTTGACCTTGACCATGACCTAATTTGCACTGAGATTAATTCAAATGGGCTGTTTCGTGGTTAACTAGATTTTACCATTTTGTCTAGCACCAACACTGCTTGCTACAACACTTGGATACTTACACAGTTGTTGCTTATTCCCATCCCCAATCTACCCATATCACCCATATCATCCAATCTCACTTTGACCAAGACCTTGAACTAATTTGGACTTATAATAAATCAAAAGTGCCATTTTTTGGTTAACTAGATTTTGCCGTTTTGTTTAGCACCAACGCCGCTTACTACTACACTTGGATATTTACATATGACCATTCCCAATCCACCCATATCACCCAACCTCACTTTGACCTTGACTTAATTTGGACTAAGAAATGGGCTATCCAGCACCAACAGGGGGCCTGTGTGTTTATCAAACACAGAATCTTGTTCTATCAGATTTCATGTCGTTGATTGTTTTTGCTTGCGTGGGTTAAGCATTTGATTTAACAAATCCTACTGTCATTACTCTTGACATTATATTTCTTTGCACTTACGTTTTGTGTTTGTGTTTTATGATGTATGTAAATGCTGATGCTTTTTTCCAGTATCATACCACATGTTTTACACCATTATTCACCTGTTCCAAAATATTATTTGAGACATAATTATTGTGTTGTTAAATAAACGAATTAAAGACTACCACAATGCCTGTATGTATTGTAGGACGAAGGATGTCAGAGGAGGATCTGAACATCCTAATAGCTCACGCCCATCGCCGTATCGAGCAGCTGCAAAAACAGATGGCCATGCAGTTGGCCATGGAGAACCAGGTACTGTAACCTCTCAAACATTTCATGTTACTTGGCACTTGGTCCACATTTGCTTGGTTTGTGCATTTGAAGCTGGACTTTTTAAAGATAAGGCTAGCTATTCTACTCGCCCTGGCGTCGGCATCCAGGCTAGGATTAAGGTTTTGGGTAAGCAAGTTTCTCGGGAATGGCCTAATGGATTGGATTTAAGTTCAAACATTTATTCCCCAACTTAAAATGAACATCTATGCCATGTTTAGTAACATAGTTTGAAATATGTCAAAATTATTTTTACACCTAGAAATTTTACATTCAGTGTGGGTGGGGAGGGATGTCGACTTGATTTCCAATCTAACTCGAGAATGATTCTTTGTACATAGATACCCTAAAGCAATACTCCACTGGGGATTGCATTCGGGGTTGGTGGGGTCAAGGTTAAGGTCGCTGTTTCTTTAAATAGAAAAAAAACAGTTTCTGCTAAATAACTCGAGAACAAATTGAAATATTTTAATGAAACTCCATTTTTAGAAACAGGAAAGCAAGACCTTGCTAGAAATTGCATATGGGGAGGGTAGGGTCAAGGTCACTGTTTCGAAAATTAGAACAATGCTTACCACTCAGTAACTCGAGAACTAAATTCATTTTGTGTAAATGGCCCCTATTATCCAAACAGTTTGTTTCAGAAAAAATGCCAGTTATTCTGATAGTAAAAGAAAGTTGAGCGTGACGTCCTCTGACAGCTCTTGTATTCTCAGGCACAATAACAACCGGCATTGATCCAATACTGTTCCAAATGTCTTTGGTGACAGTGGAGATTTTTATCGGTACTCATTCATTGCAGAATATTTTCAGATTTTTTTTGAAGTGATTATCTTGTAAGGAATTTTGACTTTGAATGTATGCAAACTCAATTAATTATACTTGATAACAAGTATGTTTAGCTTTTTCTAAAGTTGAAGGTAATAATTATTGTTAGAAAAAAGGAAAATTCCTGGGGAAAAGACCAGCAAATGGGTTTACACAGGCTACAATAGTATTTGCATGCAAACATTCTTGTTTAATAACGACCACACATTACATGTTTCAGAGGATACAGCAGGCTCTGTCAGACCATAGGGACGAGGATGAGCTGATCACACAGGCCCGCATCAAGCAGGAGCAGGAGAGAATGAGGGCGGAGTTTGCCATACAGAAGGAGAGATGGGTGGGTACACTGGGGGGGATGAGGGAAGAGTTTGCCATTCAGAAGAAGAGATGGGTAGGTACATTGGGGGGAATGAAGGCAGAGTTTGCCATTCAGAAGAAGAGATGGGTAGGAACACTGGGGTGGGGATGAGCGCAGCGATTGCCATTCAAAAGGAGAGATGGTGGGTACACTGGGGGGGGGGGGATGAGCACAGCGATTGCCATTCAAAAGGAGAGATGGGTGGGTACACTGGGGGGGGGATGAGCGCAGCGATTGCCATTCAAAAGGAGAGATGGGTGGGTACACTGGGGGGGGATGAGCACAGCGATTGCCATTCAAAAGGAGAGATGGTGGGTACACTGGGGGGATGAGCGCAGAGTTTGCCATTCAGAAGGAGAGATGGGTGGGTACATTAGGGGGGGGGGGCAGAGTTTGCCATACAGAAGTAAAGATGGGTGGGTGGATGAGGGCAGTTTCCATTCAGAAGGGGAGATGGGGGGTACACTTGGGGGATTAGGGCGGAGTTCGCCATTCAGAAGGAGAGATGGATGGGTATACTGGGGAATGAGCGCAAAGTTTGCCATTCAGAAGGAGAGAAGGGTAGGTACACTGGGGGGATGAGGGCAGCGTTTGCCATTCAGAAGAAGAGATGGATGGGTACACTCTGGGATGAGCGTAGAGTTGCCATTCAGAAGGAGAGATGGGTAGGTACACTGGTTGGGTGATGAGGGTGGAATTTGCCATTCAGGAGGAGATGCATGGGTATACTGGGGAATGAGCGCAAAGTTTGCCATTCAGAAGGAGAGAAGGGTTGGTACACTGGGGGGAAGAGGGCAGAGTTTGCCATTCAGATGAAGAGATGGATGGGTACACTGGGGGATGAGCGTAGAGTTACCATGCAGAAGGAGAGATGGGTAGGTACACTGGGGGGGGGGTGAGGGTGGAGTTTGCCATTCAGGAGGAGAGATGGGTGGGTATACTGGGGGATGAGCGCAGAGTTTGCCATTCAGAAGGAGAGATGGGTGGGTATACTGGGGGATGAGGGCAGAGTTTGCCATTTAGAAGGAGAGATGGATGTATGTAATGGGGCCTTGCTTGAGAGAACCTGGAATACAAACATTACATTTTGAAGATTTTTACTATGATTTGCTGTAGGAGTTGGTTTATCGTTGAAACTATAAGGTATTGTGTTACTATGAATATACACTCCAGCTTTAAATACCAGGAGATTCAAATATGTACTTCAAGAGATTATGTTGTTATGCCATTTAAACTAATGCTTTCTGTACAAAGATTGTGTTACATAGGAAAGTTCCTTATCTGCTGGAGTGTAGTACAAGTAAATATTTATGGAGTATTGATAAGTTTTGAATTAACTCTTAACTAAAATTGGTACCGATATTCCATGTACAACAGGGGTTTTTCAGCATGCGATAACTTGATTTATTGCTAATTCTCCATGTGAATAGTTAGGATTTAAATAAAATCACATTTTTACACATTATTGAAATTCCGGCAAGACCTCTTTATATTTTAAAAGCCTTTCTTACAATGATTTGTCTTCCCATAGGAGAAAGATGCCAATGTGGAGTTTGAGCTAGAGCTGCGGAAGGAGCTAGCGCGCCAGATGGCTGCCCATAGCGACCATTTGCAGCAGGTGCTGCGCATGCAGGAAGAGCACCTGATGAAGAAGTATGAGCGGGAACTGCACGTGCGCATGTTGGAGGAGCGCCAGAGGTTCGATGGAGAGCTGTCCGGGTGGACTGCCCGCCTCAGAGGCATCGAGTCAGCCGTCTCAGGTACAGTAAAGGAATATTCCGAATTGTCACCCATCCAGGCATTAATAATACCTCGTGTTGCTTTCATTACACAACAACTCGGTCATTACAGTTTTTCTGCATCACGGAAGAGCTAGCCCAAGAGTAAAAATGTTGGATTTTACTAGGTTCACTACTCTCCTGATCACTTGTTTGAGTCTGATATCTTATAAACAACATGTTTTAGAATTCTAAAGAAGCCTGTCCGAATATGATGCATGAATACAATGATGTGTGCATTTATCTGATCAGAAATTTAAACATTTTAGTAAACTCTTTTGTTTGTATAAAAATTAGGGATGGCAACGAATACCAAAATTGATATTGGAATATTCGATTGAAAAAGTATTAGAATATTCGAATACACTATTGTCGGATGCAGTAATTATTATTATTATTACATGTATTATGGAAATGTTAAAAATACTTAATTGTGCGATATGTAGTTACTACAAACATACGGCTATAAAACCGCAGCCAATACAAAGACAAAGCACTACATATTAGAACTATGTTTTGTATTACATTTTAAAAAGACTTAGTTCTCGATTAATCTCATGCTTTGTTGACAACTATGCTGACTGTTCCCATGACTTTCAAGAATGTGTAACACAAGCCATCGGATATACCTTTAGGGACGCGATGCGTTATTTCAGAGCAGTAACACCAATTCGCATCCACAAGACGCTTTAATCTTCTACTATTGATAAAGAGACAATGGGCCACATAATGGGATTAACATGCCGTAACAACAAACTGTCAACTACTTAACAATAGGGTGCTAGGGTGATTTTAACACAAACCTGCGTACTAGTGAAGCTAAGGGGACATGAATGCTTGATATTTAGATGCTAACATTGACAAATACTGTATTATGAATGCTTATTAAAATTTAATCAATCGGACAGGTAAGTATTCGAATACCTAAAACATATTCAAATATTTTGTATTATTCGAATATTTGTTGCAATCCTTAAGACAAATAGCTTAAGAATTTTGTTATCAGTTGGTTTTACAAATAATGGTTTACCGGCACAGCAGTTTTGGCCACCAATTGGTTTTATTGACACTAGTTGAAGAAGTGCTAAATTTCTTATTGATAGTTTTAAAGCATGTTTGTCACCAATTGATGGTTTAAAGCACATTTGTCACCAATTGATGGTTGAAAGCAGTTTTGTTACCTGTTGATATTTCAAAGCAGTTCTGTTTTCATCTGTGTTTCAGCCCGTGCGGAGTCAGAGGCCATTGCCATGGAGGCCCAGGATCTGTGGCTGGCCACTGTGGCCCTGAACGGGTCCATCATGTACGGTAACGAGGATGGACAGACCTGGGAGGAGCAGCTGAAACCACTGGATAAGGACGTCGAGACGGTGTTTATGGCCGCGAAAAACAACCCCTTCGTCAACAGGGTGCTGGAGAGCATTCCAGAGCATGCTCTCAGTCGTGGGGTTTACACGGAAGACAACCTGCGGGAACGCTTTCGGAAAGTCAGCCGTGTTGCAAAACGTGTGGCACTCATTGATGAAACTGGCGGAACTTTGGTGAAATTCTTGCTGTCGTATTTTCAGTCTTTCTTTGTAATACCGTCTGTGTATGCGATACACGGGTCAGATGAGGTAGATATTTCGAAGATGGACGTTTTCCAATTGTGTGGTCACGCAAGGTACTGGATTGAGCGCGGCGATCTGGAGCAAGCAGTGAAGTTCATGAATCAGTTAACTGGAGAATCAAGAAGAGTCGCTTCTGATTGGATAGAAGAAACCAAGTTGCTATTGGAAACCAAACAGGCTGCAATAGCTTTAATGGCTTTTGCTTCTTCTTCAGGACTAGGGACAATTTTCTAGACACTTGAGGTTGTTTATTATTATATAGGTTTTTATCTATTTAATGACATATATAAATATATCAACAATTCAACAATATTGAAAATATAATTGTGTTGCTCTAAGTTTTGATCTGTCTAAGAGTTACATACCATAGATTCCAGGCAAACACTTCTGTTTCAAGCAAGAGGAAGTGTACTGGGGTGGTATTCACAAAGCATCTTAAGTTCTATAACGTCATATTACTTCGGTATTAAATGAGATCGTACCGGTGCGCATGCTTTTCAGCGTACTTCAGGTCGCGTGCAGTGCTGGATTGAAAAATAGTATTGCCGATTGTGTTGGGGAATTTTAACGTCCCCACCCACTCCGGGTGAAAACGAAAGTAAAAAACTTATTTTATCATTCCTTTAAAATAGTCATATTAGTAATATTGTAAAATGACATCAGCACTAAAACGTATACTGAAGAAAGTAACAAATAATTTAGCCTATTACTAAAGTCAACAGTAAAAACATATTAAACTTTTGCCCTTAAGTGAAAACAATTAAGAAATTATTTAAAATGCTTTGTGAATACTGCCCCTGCCTGGCAAGTATGCATTTGAAAGTGAACTGTGTTTGTTTTCATTTATGTTCTGTTATTGTACTTGCAAATCATGGAATTGTCTGCTATAGCTAGTGAGCATCATTGTGTAATGCTTGAACTTTAAAACGTGATTGTTTAAAAAATAAATCAAAGAACTTCATTGTGTATTTTGTATCTGCCAACAGTCTGTGGTTACAAGATGAAGCATTGTTCATCGTGTGTAAATCCCAATAAAATGAGTCACTGTCATTTGTATTAAACAATGAATAAAATTATGTCATCCCAAAAAGGGGTGGATTTGATTTGCTGTATATCTGGTTTATACGATAAGAACAATGAGTTTCCAAGATCTATACAAAGTAAAACTATTTGTTTATAAATATATTGTTCAATTCTAAAAAAAATCGGAAGAAAACATGATGAAATCTGTTACGCCACCAGTTGTTTTGTGAACTAATTTCACCACTATATTGTTGTTGATTTTTCATTGCACTTTGGTGAGGCATTTTGTCTGGAGTTCCCACACAAGCGTATACACAGGAAGGAAAGTCATACACATGTTTACAGATGTTTATTCCGTAATAGTTACAAAACATGTATTTAATAGAAGCATTAACAATTCTAAAACGAAAAACTATTTGCGCGTATGTCTACGACAGTGTCCAAACTAGTCTAAAATATCACGAGGCGTGTCGTGGGCAACCCGGGCTTTTATGCATGTGCGTTAAATGCCGTCCTGTTTCAGCTTATGCAGTTCTGTTTCAAGGAAGTCTCTTCTAAACATAAATCCACTGTAGGCGGAAAGTGGCGTCCTGGATTAGCCTGTGCGAATTGCACAGGCTAATCCTGGACGACACTACGCGCACGTGTTTAGCCTGGTTTTCCCCACGACACTTAATTTAAGTAGCAAATCTATAACTGACAGTTGACTGGCAATCGGCTACTCTTCAGTTAACGTGCACATACTCTAGTACAGGTTTAATGATGTATTGATGCATGTATAACGATGTATCAACCGAATGGTCGTGGAGGTTGCGCATTCCCTTTTCATTGCGGATTCAAAGATGAATTAAAGGCATTACTAAGTTCCCAGATAGACATATCCAGATTTTGCATTTTATAAGGATCCTCCCCAGCTAGTAAAGGGTCAACATGAATGCCTACGAAAAGGGGCTGAACGTAGTAATTTCATAATATGAACAGATAATAGCTGTAGCCAATATTATCGGGACCTATTTGCATTTATTCGATATAAGCTATCCATCTGAAATAATATAATTCTGCGTGATCCATATGTCAAAGTCACGAATAATTTGAGTAAAGTGTTATTTTCTTGGAAAACTACTTTAAATTGATTGCCACTTTAATTTAATTAATCAATATGATTAATTGGTCCTTAATTGAGACACACTTGTGGCACACACTGAATCGTTTAACAAAAAATGTCACGTGTTTGTCACGCGCAAATTACAAGTTTGTTGCTAATTAAGGATATCCACGCTACGTGTTAATGACGATCAACTCGTGTCTTTAATTGACACGTGTAAATTTGGTATATAAGTCTTGATAGTGCACTTCCAAACAACAACATACGATCAACTGAGATTGTGAAATATACGACAGAGGATAGTGATCCATAGCGTTTTTGACGATTGTTGTATTTTATTTGAAAGAATAGTTTCTTTTATTATCTGAACACAATGCAAATGGTTGCCTTGAAAGAAGCTGGGCAGGAGGACACCAGCTATTTGAGAAAAGTGAGTTGCATTCACTCCCCCCCCCCCTTAATTGTATATAACGGGATGGTACGTAAACAATAATTTTAGTTTGTATTACATTATTTTCACGTAACATGTATTTATCTTTTACAAATTCTTCATAATGTTTACTATTTGACTTTTAGATAAATGCAATACATTTCACGGCATTTTTTTTAAATTAATCGAAGCCTTATTATCTGCTTTAAATACCTATGAATCATGTAACATCGACACAGTGTTTTCGTAGCTCCATTATAATTGAATTTCATCGCAGAATATAAGTAGGCCTACATCAATGTATATATAGCACCATAACGCATGTTTTCGTAATATTTTAAGAATTGCTTCAAAATATTTAAAAATACCAATGTATAGCACCATAACAACGCATGTTTTCGTAATTTCAGAATAATTTATTTGCTTGAAGGCATATAATTAAGTTCAGAAGAATGGATTTGCTTCAATGTATATGGGTCATTTTCAAAATATGTTCATATTCTAAGTTGGATTTTTTTTAATGACCCGTATACATATACCAACGTATAGCACAACATAACAACTTATGTTTCTGTCTCCGCAGATCCGGAAGCCGCTGGTGGAGAAGCAGCGACGCGAGCGCATGAACCACAGCATCGACCAACTGAGGGCACTCATCGCGGACACCGTCAGACAAAAGGTAACACGGGGGTTGATCATGGCTGATTAAAATTATCTATGCTTATATGTATTTGTATGTAAAATATAGTGTTCACATGAGTGTCAGTGTGGTTTATATGTACATGTATTATTATTGCTTCACATGTGTGTGTGTTTTTTGAAGTTCACAAGTTTATTACATAAAACATTTGACCACATTGATAGCAGGGCACATAAAACATATAAAACACAAGACAATGAATAAATAGTGATTTATTATGTATGGATTATTATTCCTCTTATCGCCACATTCATCATCATCATCATCGCCATCATCATCATCACCATCATCACCATCATTATAATTAGCATCTTCATAATCATTATTTTCACCATCGTCGTTGCATGGCAATTTTTGTTACATTTTATAGTAATTACATTTCAGAACATCGTTTAATCTCATACTATACCTTGTTTCCCGTGTAATACAATCATTACGAATTTTTTACCTTACATATGTGCAAGATAACATATTGAGCGTTTTCATTGGCTACATATTCTTTGACTGACCAATCGGATGACGTTATTTTGGTGAAATGACGTCGTCAACATGAAATGACGTTCACGTCAGTACACAAGTTTTTAGATTTATCAACATCTTTTGGTAAAATTAGAAGATTTTTGTTTCGTTTAAAAGCAGTTGATAAAAAAGATCTGACACTTGTCTTTTTATACCATATTTTATTAAACTCGTCCAGGAAATTCGTTAATAAGCTCGCCAAAGGCTCGCTTACTAACAAAATTCCTGAACTCGTTTAATAAAATATGGTATGAAACGTCAACTCGTGTCAGATCCTATATATACACTAGTATCAGAGTTGTTCATAAACCATAGGTCTACGACTGTGTTTTCCAACATATATAATTCATAAACATTTATATTCTTTTCACCAGATGTCACCCCTGAAGCGCGTAGAGAAGGCAGACATTCTGGATCTCACAGTGCTCCATCTCCAGCAGCTGCAGCAACGCCAGCGTTCAGTTTCCATGGCAACCGAGGCGGCTGCTTACAGTGCCGGGTTCCAGACCTGTGCAAGCGAGGTAATTACGTACCTAACATCTCAGAAATCAGCAGACCTGAAGACGATCAAAGCACTGAGTGATCATCTACACAAGACGCAGTCTGTTCCTCAACGATATGTCCAAAATCAGATTCACGGAGGTCATCAAATGTCTACACCAGTGAGAGTCAATGACGTCAGCAACATGTCGTCATACACACTTTACACTCCACACGTTTCTCCTATTTCAAATGCCCGCGTGCTTGCTCAAGAATATTGTGACGGGAGAGTTTTTCCTGAAAATAATTCGAGAATCTCGTATTCCAGCAACGAGAGTACTGCAGACTCGTGTTATTCAAGTATGAACGTCTCATCAGTTGAAAATAGTGACGTCATATCCGAATCGGAAGGCGTTGTCTCTATTGGACACGGTGACGAAATTGGGCACGTGATTAAGGAAACATTGTGGAGACCGTTTTGATTTGAAGTGAATGTATATTTTGTTGATATGCTTGTTTGTTAAGTTTCCGATTTATTAATTATAGTCAACTACAAATAAACACTTATTCATGCATTGACGAATCGTTTGTTGTTTGTTATTGGTCCAGATGGAGGAATTTATAACCACGCCTACTTAGGTAAAAGTCCGACAATCACCGTTGACAGTATACGAATGTTTGTGCAAGACATCTCCGTCAAACCATTAAGTCCTAGCTTTCTGAACGGCTCATTGACAATCAAATCTCGTCGTAAGGTCAGTTGAATTAATTGCCAAGCTATTAATGCCAATGGGAAAGCGCCTGGTGCCACTATTATACCATCCATTAAAATTATGCATGGTTACTTGTGGTTGCAAATCAAATAAGTACCGTGTTGTTGTTTTTTTCTAACTCTTACGTTCTATTTCGAACAGCACAGCGCCAATCTTATTCAAATAATGTCCCGTCTGACAGTACTATACGCGTACACGGAATAACAATTTTGGGGTAATTTGGATCTGTATTCTGCATCTTAATATAAACATAACAACATTTCATATTTAAATATGTAAGGAAGTCTAATAAAATGTCAAATGAATATTATACAATTAAAGAACATATAGGAACTATCAGTGCCATTTAACTCAATGTTTATCTGGCTAACGTTCTGCGTTTCGTGTGTCCGACGCACACATGTCAGTTTGTTTGTTCGTTTGTGTCAATATTTAATGTCAGTTTTGGAATGTACTATTATTAAATATTTAAATTTGTGAAGGCCTTTATAGTCCATTCTAACATGACATGCGCAGAGTTTTCTATAAACAAAGAACATAATTCACCGTTGTTAAACTACCCATAAACAACCCGAAAAAATTGCCGGGTCCGGCGAGCTTAGTTGGTAGAGCGCTAGACTGTCAATCCGGGGATCGTGAGTTCGAACCCCAGCCCGGCCACATAACTTCTGTGGGGATTGGTCATGAAATTATTTCTACGGCCATTCTCCACCTACCTCTGATTCAAGTAGGGCAGTTGTCAGTTACTGGCATAGGTATGTGCATTTAGTACTGGTACACCGCTTAGATCGGCTAGGCTTGCCCAGCAAAAGTGTGTGAGTAGGTTAACTGACCGCCGTGATATGACTGGTAAAAACGGAGAAAAACCTAAATAAAAAGTTGACAAGGCTAAAGAAAATTAATGAATTGTTTCGCAGGCACTTTTTCCAAAAAATCAGAAAGGAGGGCGAATTTTTTTAATATTGAAGACTTTTTTATATGTTTTTTCTCCTACTCTTTTCTACTGACACTACATAATGGCTTATCAAAACAAGTAAAAACATGCAGATTAAATACAATTTTAAGTTTTAATAACAACATAAGCATCCGTTTTTCATAAAATGCTAAATATATATTTATTAATCGCAAGCCGTCATTTATGAAAGCTGATGTAAAAAGGCAATCAATTCGAATGTACATAATTAACACAAGTGCCTTCAAATCAGCATTAAAGTACTCCTATTTATAGAATCCAACTTTTCGTAATTCATATTTCTTATAACTGTACAGAATAGGAATTATTTTTGCAATAAATCACCCATAATTTTGGAAAGAAAAATCAACACTTGTCAACGCAACTGGCATTTTGGTTTGTTTTCATAGGACTTATATTGACACAGATTTTCCGCACAGAATATGGAATGCTTAATATTACACAAGCAAAAGCAGAGGGGGTAATCACGTGATTATCAAAAGAGAATCAAAATGGCGACGTTCTTGCAGAAACAGGTATGTTTGCCTTTTTATACTCTTTAATAGTTTAATATTTTAATGCCGTCCACTTTCTAGCCATATCAGTTAGAAAGTATTAAACGTTTGTTTCGTGTATGTCCTCGCCCTAGATCTTGACTTTACACGGTACACATTTTCTAAGCGGGGACTGTTTTCCATGTAATGTGTGATCGTTACCGGGTTTCACGTAGGAAAACCTTCTCTCACCATGAAATTAGATAAATTGCAAAAACACAAATGTGTTCGGAATATTCATTGAATGTTTATAAATGTGTTTTGCTAGGGTCAGACATGTCAGAATGTTTTTTTTTCAAGTTGTACGCACCAAAAATGTTTTATGATCTAAACGGGGCCCACATCTGATATGATCACTGGGCTAGGTATCTAATAACTTGGACGAGAACTGTCGAATCTAAACCAAATAAGAAGCAAGTGCTCTTTTGTAACATGAAAGTGATATTTGATATGTATGTAGTTTCTGGTCATAATACCGCATATACATAGTTTTAGAATTTAATTTGTTTTCAATTTTCCAGTGCTACATAGCATCACCAGATGACAAGCATTACTACCATACACAGTCCTGTGGTATGTAATGACTTAATTTGCTTCCATGTAGGTTCCATTATCGCCCGTCCTTTATGATGCTTCTTATGAATAAATAAACAAAAGTGTCAATGCTTTAAAATATTTTTGTTTCGATTTCTTAAATACATTTACATGTGTTTCTGTTTAAAAAATAATATTACATTAAACAAACAAGTATAGAAAAAACGTTTTAAATCTGAAAAGCCATATCATTTCAGAAGGGAAAATGCCTGTCTTAATATTTATGTTTATAATTTTATGATAAAATTTTTATTGCTTTAAAAATGTGAATTCAATGCCATCACTTTATATTTTATATTGCAGTGACCACACATCTACATTTTCCTATGATATGAATTTGTATTTTCTAATAGTATTTAGACAGAATTAACTTAGTTTGTAAACATTTGTTCAAGAGAAAACATAAGACACGTAAAAAGTCAAGCGTATCTATATTTACTATACGTAAATAAGGTAATCATATCTCAACCGCATATGTCTACCATGTTGACATTTGTATAATAGAATAATTGTAAGAGCAAAAGACTTATACTTATATAGACGTATATAAAATGTGTGCAAAGTCGTGCTTTTATTTATTCCAAACAATGGTTTATTGCTTAGAATATAGATAACATTTGTAATAAAATCTGCTTTTGAATTTGTACATGTAATTAACGAGCATTACTATCATATCAGAGAATATAACACCACATGCTGATATATTACTAAATGAGTAGTGAAACTTTCAACTGTACATGTAACTACGAATTTTAAAAAATGATAATGATAATAAATGTTGACTATTGTTCAGCTTAATAACAACTAGATGGGCATCAATTATTCCTATATAATGATTCCTAAAAAACAACTTCAACATGATTTTATATGCGAATTAATAGAAATTAAGAAATGCCTGTTAATGCACCATACACTCAACATTGTCTTGCAAAGTATTGTTTGAAACCTGTGCACTATAGCCTTGCCATTGTCGAAAAACATTGTCCCACAACACCTGTAAGGTGCGAATGCTTTGTACCGTCTGACATGGCGGCTGTAGCCACTTCTAAACCTAAATTATTGGTCACACTCCGATCATAGTCTAGTAGCAATGGCGGTTGTTTCCGTATCTATCTGAAAATGAAAATAGCATAAACATTATTTAATATAACAAACACATATCAAAATGCACTATTCAATCATTATAATTTTCTGACTTCAAAATTGAATGAAATATTTCAGCACCGAGCAAGATACAATTCCAACTTAGGAAGACATTTTAATGTCGGCAAACCAACTAAGGATTTTATTAATGTCAAAACATCCACTGATATAGATATATTTGAGAAGGTGGTCTTTCTTATCATTTTATATTTTCCTATTTAGCTTAGTTCTCTTTAATGTATGCAATCTAATGCCCATGAAATAAGGTTAAATAAAGAGTGCTTACAGGAAACACATACATGTGTATGTCTAATAATGGTTTGAAAGTTCAAAGTTTCAAACTTTATCAGATAAGCTTCAATTGAGGTTTTCCGAAATAAAACGGGACCCCTTTTTGATCAAACCAGATGTGGGGCCCATTTAGATCATAAAACTATTTTGTTACGTACAACTTAAAAAACTATTTTGAGACGTCTGCTCCATACCAAACCCTTATATAAACACCCAAATAATACTCCTAACACATTTTTAATATAACATTTTCTCTCATTTCATCCTGAGAGAGCGATTTCCTAAGTGAAACCCGGTAATGATCACAAATTACATGGAAAACAGTCCCCGCTTAGAAAATGTGCACCGAATAATGTTGAGATCTACAGAGAATTCAGACTCGAAATAAACGCAAAACACTTTCTAACGAATGTGGCTGGAAAGTGGGCGGCATTAAAAAATTTAAGCAAATAATTAAAGGGTATACATATGCATAAAATACCTGTTTTTGCAGGGACGTCGCCATTTTGATTCCCTATTGATCATCACGTGATTACCCCTTCTGAAAAGCATCTACGAAACAAAAGTATAAGTCAACAAATAGACGATATTTGTAAAGGTTCCCAATCGAATATAACTTTTTTTTTCAAAATTTACACCGAATGTCGCAATTTGTGTATATCCGATTTATATAATTAAATCAGACAGGAAAAAAGTTACTGGAAATACCGAAATCTCTACCGGGTAACACTTCTGCTATGTTAAAATGCGGATTCGTTTAAATTTAAGCCGCTGTGCATGAGATCTAATTAAATACATCGTAATTTTAGTAATAGTTCTTATGAACGTTTATGGTGTTTATTCGTCAAAAATCTGTTTCTTATGTACGAAAGGCATTGTTCAAACGCACTTGATACGAAAGAAATATAGTATAACGTACATGCTGGTTTACTCCAGAGTCATCACCAGTTATCGCATACATAAAATAGACGATAGCAAGTTACCAAAATGTTAATTCACAGATTTCAATGCGTATTTTTTGTATTTTGTTTGGTAACATGCCCATTAGAAACACTTTCTGCAAAGTTTGATCTGTATTAACATATTTCTGGACTGCTCCTTTAAAACCCGGGCGCGATCGTCCAAAAAAAGTAAATACTTTTTTTGGGCATTAAAACAAATTCGTGGCGGGCCATAAGCAAACGTTGCGGCGCTGCCTGAGAAACAAATCATTAATTTTTTAAGCCTAATATTGAAAAGTTAAGCACGCAGTCTTACACATGGAATAAAATATGAAATAACATGTAACTGTAAATGTGAGGGGTTAAGGATAATATTTTAAATAATATTATGTTTCTGGAATACAGCCCAAGAACGTGAACCTTAAGATGTTTATCATCCTCAGCTTCTAATATATTATGCAGCATTTCATGTTGTATTTTCGCTATCCACATTTGCACAAATAATGTCCAAGTTAACGAAACAACTGAAACAAAAATGAAAGAGTGACTTCATTTTATGATCAAATGATCATACGAAAATCTCGTTTTAAATGCATGCAACTGTCTGTTACGCTGTATTTTATGTACAATTGCTGCAATTGCACTGTAAAACTTCTGCAATGATATTTTTAATAGATTCGATCCGCACGTAACCTATTGACTTGACAATATCCAGTCAAACGGAAAATTTTATAATCTATACATTAATAATCTATACATGGAAATCGGCTTAACTTTAGCGTATCATTAGGGGTAACAACCTGGGCCCGTACCCACAACGATCCCAAGGGAAACCTTTAATTGAGGCGTCTCGTAAGAAAACTAGGCTTAATGCATGTGTGTAAAGTGTCGTCTCGGATAAGCCTGTGCAATAAGCACAGGACGGCACATTCCACCTGCAGTGGATTTATGTTTAGAAGAGACTTCCTTGAAACAGAAAATACCATAAAAGCGTATAAACACTTTACGCACATGCATTAAGCCCGGGTTTCCCACGAGACGCCTCATTAATGAATTAATTATTTCATAAGATCACTTAAGTCTGATGATGTTTCATGAATAAGTCTTTTTACATTATGATGTTTTAAACAAGCAAATATTGCTTATATGTTTATTATTTTACCGTTTTGTTAAACAGTAATCATTGAATTTCACATAGGACAGTTTATCTGGGGTTTTAATTTAAGTACAACATAAGTTACCCATAGGATTTCCCATAGGAACTTTGGGAATACCAGTCTCGTAACTTGTAATCAACAAGGACAGTGTAAATATATCGGTACGACACTCCATGGCTGAATTCAGCAACTATCGGAATGCATATTTTGCAATATTATACCTTACATAAATGTTTATTCTTTGCGTATATAAAAGTCAACGGTCCGTTATTTAGGTTAATTTCAAAATGCAAGTTTAGCGGGCCAATAAAATAGTATAATACCTGGAACTAGCGGGCATTATTTGGTATGGGTTCCCGCTCAGCTCTAGTTATGTGTAACCACAGTTCTGGGAGGCGTTTCATGAATATTTACGATTGTTCTGCGATCGTAATTTACGTATTGAGATTTATGTAGTTTGGTTACGATTATTCATTAATTCTGTTTCAGAAAGTTTCGTAAATGCACCATAAAAGAGAATTCAAGAGAAAGATTCACCGTTGTAATTTCACAACACAAACTCAGCTGCTGTAAGAATGTCGTTTGTCTGTGAAAAAAAGCTGTATACTAGTATTTCAGCACGAAATAAAGAAATGTTAGTCGAATTTTAACCCAGTCAGTGTTAAATACATTATAGTGACCCTCCCAGTCAGTCCGCTAACGTTTCACGAACCTCAGCCTTCGGCTTCGGTCCGTTCAACGTTTTTGGGCTGACTGGTCGGTCACTATAATACCAGGAGACCCTCAGTGGTCTGTACTATTTCTTAAATATTGTATACAGCTTGCAATCTTATGTCAATGCAATGATTTAGTAGAACAATAATTATATCAGAACAACTTGCTTATCTTAATTCTGGATATGAACGTCCCTTCATACAAACACAAGTATAGTACCAACATCAGATCTACAGAATATTTCAACATATCCGGAAACCAACAATGTTCAAAAGTTTCCTGCAATTTATCCCATCAACTATTCTTATTCAACGTTAAAACAAAGAGCAAATAGTAATAACATACAGTAATGGTGATTCATTCTGGATTGCATCGAGCACAAATTAATGACACGATGTATATTCACTGACACTGAACACAACATGACATGCCCATTTACAACTTAAATACTCGTATATGAAATTATTATCGTATATATGCGTTAGACATCATTAATACACAGATCATTACCGTCAAAAGCATGTGTGCGACATACATGTACACTATTTTTTTAAATTTTGGCACATTGATATTTGCTAAAATGTTACCTAATAAATGTATTATTACTTTATTCCAAATAGATCGGTTGTGTCGAGTAGCATCGCGTTCTGCCTCCTCTGTGTGATACGACTTTATAAAAAACAACTTGAATGATACAAGTTCCCAAAACACCATACTTTTTTACAATGTATTATGCAATTCTAACATACTTGAAAATTTACAATAACTTTATGTTTAAATGCAAGGCCAAACACTTGCAAAATCAATTCAATTGCAGGTAAACTTGCACGCTACCGTAACGTTTAATGCAATGCCAGACACACCTCCACAATTACCGTAACCTAATGTTTTAAAGCAATGCCAAAACATTTGCACAATTATCGTAACAGTATGTTTGAATTCAATGCCAAAACCAACTGCACAATTACCGTAATTTTACATGCATTTCCAGAAACACTTGCAGGTTTGCCATAACTTCTAATGCAATGCCAAACACTTGCACAATACCGTTGCTTTATATGTTTTCATGCAATGCCAAAAACACTTGCCAATTCACCGTTGCTTTATATGTTTTAATGAACTGGCAAAACATTTGCCGTAGATCTATGTTTTCATTTGTGTTCTTATGTTTGTATGTGTCTTTTTTATTTCCCTCCTGCAGATGCAACTGTTTATACATTTTACATTTTATTTAAGAACTTATTTTCGACTTATCGTTGTTTATCGGCCAATAAACAACGATTTAGCGATCTGATGCGTAATAATTAAACCACGAAGGCGTTAGTCCTCCTGGTTGAATAGCCACGCATCAGAACGACAAATAGTGGTGTTTTGTGGGAAAAAATCATGCCTGTTAAGTTACATTTTCAGTATTACTTTAAAGCAAATTATTGGTTTTTATAAGCAAATCTGATCCAGTGCTGTCAATCTGGTTATATGATAAGAAAAATCAATTCCAAAGATCTATAAAATCTAAACATATTTGTCTATATTTTTCAATTCTAAAAACAAAAATCGGAAGAAATAAAAGTAGAAACCGATACGACAGCAGTTCTAATCAATTCCAAAGATCTACAAAAAGTAAAAATATTTGTATATAGATATGTTTCTCAGTTCTAAAAAAAAAATCGGAAGAAAACGTGATGGAATCTGTTACGACAGAACGTCACAGCAGTTGTTTTGTGAACTAATTTCACGACTACTAGTATATTGTTGTTGATTTTTTCGGTGCACTTTGGTGAGGCATATTGTCTGGAGTTCCTAGCAAGCGTATACAAAAGGGAAGTCATACACATGTAGACAATTATTCCATAATAGTTACAATACATGTAATGAGCAATTACAATTCTAACTATGTGGGTATGTCTACGACAGTGTCCAAACTAGTCTAAAATATCATAATTGAGGCGTTTCGTGGGCAACCCGGGCTTAATGCATGTGCGTAATGTGTCGTCTTGGATCAGCCAGTGCAGTTCGCACAGGCTAATCCAGGACGAATCTTTCCGCTTTTATGGTATTTTCTGTTTCAAGGAAGTCTCTTCTAAACACAAATTCACTGTAGGCGGAAAGTGTCGTCCTGGATTAGCCTTTGTGGACTGCACAGGCTAATCCGGGACGACATTTTAGCCACACACGTTAAGCCTGGTTTTCCCACGACACTTAATTTAAGTAGCAAATCTATAACTGACAGTTGATTGGCAATCGGCTACACTGCAGTTGACGTGCACGTACTCCAGTACAGGTATATCAATGTATTAATGCGTGTATAACAATGTATCCACAGAATGGTCGTGAAGCATTCGCGTTCCCATTTCATTGCGGATTCACAGTTCAATTGAAGGCATTACTAAGTTCCCAGATAAACACATCCAGAACTTGCATTTTAGAAGGGTCCTCCCCAGCCCAGCTAGTGAAGGATTAACATGACTGCCTACGAAAAGGGCCTGTTAATAATATCATGATATGAACAAATAAGAGCTGCAGCTAACATAATCGGGACCTATTTGCATTCATTTGATATAAGCTAACAATCTGAAATATATAATTCTGCGTGATCCATATGTCAAAGTCACGAATAATTTGAGTAAAGTGTTGTTTTCTTGAAAAGCTACTTTAAATTGATTGCATTTTAATTTAATTAATAATCAATATAATTAATTGGTCTTTGAGACACACTTGTGGCATACACTGACTCGTTTAACTGAAAATGTGAGGTGTTTGTCATGCGTATATTGCAAGTTTGCTGCTTATTAAGGGTATCCAAGTGACGTGTTAATGACGATCAACTCGTGTCTTTAATTGACACGTGTGACTTTGGTATATAAGACTTGATATACCAGTTCCACTCAACAAAATACGATCAACTGAGATTTTGAAATATAACAAAAAGAGAAAGAGACCCATTGCGATTGTTATATTTTCTTCGAAAAAAAAAGAGTTTCTGTTATTATCTGAACATAATGAAAACGGTTGCCTTGAAAGAAGCTGGGCAGGTGGACACCAGTTATTTGAGAAAAGTGAGTTGCATTTTTTTCCCTAAATTTTATATAACAGGATGTACCATGTACCTAAACAATAATATTAGTTGTATTACATTATTTTCACGTCCCGCGTATTTATCTTTTAAACATTCTTCATAATGTTTACTATTTGAGTTTTAGATAAATGCAATATATTTGACGGCATTTTTAAAAATTAACCGAAGCCATATGAACTGCTTTAAATACCTATGAATCATGTAACATCAACACAGTGTTTTTGTAACTCCATCATAATTGAATTTCATCGCAGTATATAAGTACGTCAATGTACGTGTATATAGCACCATAACGCATGTTTTCGTAATATTTGAAGAATTGCTTCAAGATATTTAAATATACCCATGTATAGCACCATAACAACGCATGTTTTCGTAAGTTCAGAAGAATTGATATGCTTCAAGCTATATAAATATAACAATGTAGTGCACAACATAACAACTCCTGTTTCTGTCTCCGCAGATCCGGAAACCGCTGGTGGAGAAGCAGCGCCGGGAGCGCATGAACAGCAGCATCGACCAACTGAGGGCGCTCACGGCGGACACCTTCAGACAACAGGTAACACGGGGGTTAATCACGGCTGATTAGAATTACCTATGCTTATATATATTTGAATGTAAAGTATATTGTTCACATGTGTGTCAGTGTGTTATATAGGTATTATTATTGCTTCACATGTGTGTGTGTGTTCTGAAGTTCACAAGTTTATTACATAAAACATTTGACCACATTGATAGCAGGGCATATAAAACATAGCAAACACAAGACTATGAATTGAACAATGAACAAACAGTGATTCATTATTATGGATTATTATTCCTCTTATCACCACAATCATCATCATCATCGCCATCATCATCGCAATCATCATCATCACCATCATCATCACCATCATCATCATCATCAGCAGCAGCAGCAGCAGCACCATCATTATAATTAGCATTGTCATAATCATTATTCTCACCATCGTCGTTGCATGGCAATTTTTTTTACATTTTATAGTAATAACATTTCAGAACATCGTTATACACTAGTATCAGAGTTGTTCATAGACCATAGGTCTACGACTGTGTTTTCCAACACATATAATTCATAAACATTTATATTCTTTTCACCAGATGTCACCCATGATGCGTGTAGACAAGGCAGACATTCTAGATCTCACAGAGCTTCACCTCCAGCAGCTGCAGCAACGCCAGCGTTCAGTTTCCATGGCAACCGAGGCGGCAGCCTACAGTGCCGGGTTCCAGACCTGTGCAAGGGAGGTAATTACGTACCTAACATCTCAGAAATCAGCAGACCTAAAGACGATCAAAGCACTGAGTGATCATCTACACACGACGCAGTCTGTTCCTCAACGATATGTCCAAAATCAGATTCACGGAGGTTATCAAATGCCTACACCAGCGAGAGTCAATGACGTCAGCAACATGTCGTCATACACACTTTACACTCCAGACGTTACCCCCATTCAAATGCCCGTGTGCTTCCTCAAGGATATTGTGACGGGAGAGTTTTTCCTGAAAATAATTCGAGAATCTCGTATTCCAGCAACGAGAGTACTGCAGACTCGTGTTATTCAAGTATGAACGTCTCATCAGTTGAAAATAGTGACGTCATATCCGAATCGGAAGGCGTTGTCTCTATTGGACATGGTGACGAAATTGGGCACGTGATTAAGGAAACATTGTGGAGACCGTTTTGATTTGAAGTGAATGTATATTTTGTTGATATGCTTGATTGTTAAGTTTGCGCATTTATTAATTATAGTCAACTACAAATAAACACTTCATGCACTAACGAATCTTTTGTTGTTTGTTATTGGACCAGAGGGAAACAATATCTTTATATAATTTACCTTACGCTATGTGATATATAACCACGCCTACTTAGGTCGAAGTCCGACAATCACCGTTGACAGTATACGAATGTGTTTACAAGACATCTCCGTCAAACTATTAAGTTATAGCTTTCTGAATGGCTCATTGTCAATCAAATCTCGTCGTAAGGTCAGTTCAATTAATTGCAAAGCTATTAATGCCAATGGGAAAGCGCCTGGTGCCACTATTATACCATCCATTAAAACTATGCATGGTTACTTGTGGTAGCAAATCAAATTAGTACCGTGTTTTTTTTTCTAACTTTTACCTTCTATTTCAATGCATCATTGCGCCATTCTTATTCAAATCATGTCCCGTCTGACACTACTACACGCGTATGCTGAATAACAATTTTGGGGTAATTTGGATGTGTTTCCTTCATTTTTAAATAAATATAACAAAATTTCATATTTGAATATGTAAGGAAGTCCAATAAAATATCAAATGAATATTATACAATTAAAGAACATATAGGAACTATCAGAGCCATTTAACTCAATGTTTATCTGGCTAACGCTCTGCGTTTCGTGTGTCCGACGCACACATGTCAGTTTGTTTGTTCGTTTGTGTCAATATATAATGTTAGTTTTGGAATGTACTATTATTAAATATATAAATTTTTGAAGGCCTTTATAGTTTGTTCTAACATGACATGCGCAGAGTTTTCTATAGACAAAAACATAATTCACCATTATTAAACTACCAATAGACAACCCGAAAAAATAGTTCCGAAACTGTAAATTATAGTTCGCAATTGTAATTGCAGAAAATGTTGTCAGGGCATGTTAGATTCGAAAAAAATCGCATTATCGTTGTTTATTTACATATAAACAACTCAAAATCGGAAATTGTTTTAGTATACAATAGTAAATAAAAATATTATACTAATAAAAAGCTAAGCACATAGTCTTACACATTAAATAAAATATAAATGTTACGGTTAAGTATAATATTTTACTTCAGATGTTTCTGGAATACGGCCCAAGAACGTTAACCTTAAGTTGTTTATCATCCATAGCTTCTTATATATTATGCACTGCACCCTTTCATGTTGTATTTTTGCGGTTAACATTAGCATATATAATTAAATAAAAAGTTGAAGAAACTACTGAAACTAAAATGAAAGCATGACTTCATTTTATGATCAAATGATCATACGAAATGTTCGTTTTAAATGCGTGCAACTGTCTGTAACGCTGTATTTTATGTACAGTTGTTTTATTGCACTGCTAAACTTCTGCAAACATATTTGGAAAAGATTCGATCAGCACATACCCTATTAATTGTACAATATCATGTAGAGAATAAGCGCTTGGCTTTTGCATCAATCGGAATATTATATAGTCTTTACATAAATAATCTATACGTGGAAATCGGCTTATCTTTGGCGTTTCACTGGAGTAACAACCTGGGCCCGTATTCATAAAGCTCCTTACGGGGAACTTAAATAAATTTTCTACATTCATTAAAAATTCCTTAAGTCTCTGGCTGTTTTATGTATTTTTACATTAAAATGTTTTAAACTTGGTAATATTGCGTATTTACCGTTGTATTAACAGAAAACATTAGATTTCACATAAGTTTATCTGAATTGTTCACTTAAGTATAACTTAAGTTAAGATTTCCCATAGGAGCGTCGTGAATAAAAGCCCTGTGATTGTAATGTATTGATCAACCACGACCGAGAAACACACGACACGACACGGCTGTATTCGGCAACTATCGGAATGCATATTTTGAAATATCGTATACAGCTTGGAATATTATGTTAATGCCATGATTAAGAAGAACAACAATTACACGAAAACAAATTGGTTATCTTAATTACGGATATGAACGTCCCATCATACAAACACATGGTTAATAATTACTAGATCTACAGAATATTTCAACATGTCGGGAAACCAACACTGTTTAAAGGTTTTCCTGCTATTATCACTATCAACTATAATTATTCAACGTTACAACAAATAGCAAATGTGAATACATGTAGTTATGGTGATTTATTCTGGATTAAATCCAACACAAATTAACGTGAAAAGATGTTTATCCACTTAGAGTGAAAACAACATACATTCACAACTAAAATATAAGACATTATACTCGTTGTGCGTTATTTATTGACTTCATTATTTCACAGATCATGACCTTCAAATGCATAATGTGTTCGACATACAATAATTCGTTTCATTTTTGCATATAAATATATGTTGAAAAAGGTACATTATGAACATAATGTTACTTTGATCGGTTGTGTCAAGTAGCATCGCGCTCGAGTCTGCACCTCTCGTGCAATGCAATTTTACACAAACAACTTGACAACTCAAGTTCCCAGAACACCGTGGACACTAACGGACTTTGCTTTATTCCAAGGCTTACACACGTGAAAAAATTACCATAACTTGATGTTCAAATGTTTGAAAAACACTTTTAAAATTACCGCAACTTTCTATTTAATACCACAAACACTTGCACGCTCAAGTAACGTTTAATGCAATGCCAAAACGATTGCACATTTACCATAACTTTATGTTTAAATGCAGTGCTAGCATATTTGCAAAATTGTCATAAATGTAAATTTTAATGCAATGCCAAAACACTTCACAATAACTGTAACTTTATGTTTTAATGCAATGCCAACAACACTTACTCAATAACTGTAACTGTATGTTTTAATGCAATGCCAAACCTTTTTACGCAATAACTGTAACTTTATGTTTTGATGCAATGCCAAAAACTAAGTTTTTTAGCAATTCCAAAAACACTTACACAATAACTGTAACTTTATGTTCAAATGCAATGCCAAAACAATTGTACAATTACCGTAGATTTATGTTTTAATGCAATGCCAAAACAATTACACAATAACCGTAACTTCTAATGCAATGCCCTAAACACTAGCACAGTTACCGTAGCTTCATATGTTTTAATGCCTTGGCAAAACATTTGCTAATTTTCCGTAGCATCATATGTTTTAATGCCCTGGCAAAACATTTGCTAATTTTCCGTAGCTTTATGTTTTAATTTGTGTTAATATGTGTTATGCTTGCTGCTAATAATAGATCTCTGCTGCTGATGCAACTGTTGAAACATTTTATATTTTAATCCAAAATACTCTATAATAAATATACTTATATAGACCATTGCACCCTTTGATCACATATATTGCAGTGTATCAATGACAGTTTAGTGTATATGATAAGTATTTTCAAGAATAGTTGGTGCATATAGTTTTATGTTATACTAAATACAACTGGTGAAAGGTTAGAGAATGGATACAATTGCTATAATACATATACATACAGTTCTATTCAGAATTTTACTTAAATAAATGACAATTACAACGTATTTTTGTTAGTAACATTTAGTATGTACCAAATAATCCTTAGTGTTACATATTAAAATGATGCCATGTCACATATTAATTTCTCGACAAACGTCTTTAGAACCACTAATTTGTCATTTTTCTCGAGTGGTTTCTTCGAGGTGAAAAAAGCAAAACCAACATTATTCTGCAATCTACTATTTGACTATATTTCCTCTAACGTGTACATTTAAAGAGGCGTATTGACGGCTAATATGGTATACTATTTTCAAAAATTAAATGATATTTTATGCAGTATTCATTAAATGATTACTTCACACATATGCCTTTGTTTTTTTTTTATTAACACACTGTTTAATATATATATATATTACAAAAAGGTCACCGTGACACTTTTTGCGAGCGCGGGAAAATAAGTAGTAGTAGTTAAGTCGATATGAATGCAATGTACATGAAGTACCGCTACGCTATTCATAAATGTAGTCTAGAGAAGGAAAGTTTCCATTGAAGGGCGTGATTTTGTAGGCATGGGTTCGAATCCTGCTGCAACCGTGTGCCGATAAAACAACTTTTTTGATGTTGCATTTTTTTTTTCTTAACGATTCAATCAATATATTATTGCTACTAGAATAATACATTCTTAAAAAAAGTTGTGTATGTGTTGTTTCAATACGTGTCCATATTAATGGGAAATACCGTCGATATGCCCCTTTTAGCATCTGTTTTAAAGACGTTCGCAACACTTTTTTCCAATTTTTTTTCCAACGACAGATTTTCTTAAAAATTTGCACAAACATGTGTCAATGTATCCTAAAACTAAAACAGTCTTAAAGGTAGGGGTCACCGGCCTTGATCAGGAAATATTGGGGTTTAAATACGATACTTGTTGAAGTTTTTCATTTTGTGTGACTAGCGATGTTCAATTATATAAAGCGTTCATATTCAAACAAGGACGGAAATTTGTAAATGCATCTCTTTTAATGTTTCGTTTGGCAATCAACAAATACAGTTTAATGATAAAACGCGCTTTATCTATAGTTACCATTTACAAAATGACTTAATGAACGCTTAATGAGGTTAATCATGCATTTAATGTGCCTTTGAAAACATCAATAAATAATCAAATATACAAATATCTTTTGTTCCAAACGATAGATTTTGTAAAACAAATTCCATATGCATGTATCATTGTAAACTGAAACTAAAACACTGTTAAAATAGGGGTCACCGGCCTTTTTCTGGAAATATTGGGTTTTGAATACGGTACCTGTCAAGGCCCCTTTTTTCGGTTTAGATTTTTTAACAATATTTTAAATTGATAGGAGAGCTTTTTTGCAAACAAGGTTATGTATTTTTTCAACTGATATGTTTTCCATGTCTTGTTTGGCAATATACAAGTGTATTTTGGTAATAAAAAAAACGCTTTAAGTACATTTACTGTTAAAATAATAAATTTGACTGGACCTTTAAGTAGGCCAAATGGGTACTAACAATACCTTTTGAAACGTCAATTTTGCATCAATATATTTTGTTCCAAAGGACATATTTTCTTAAATTTTCGCGCAAACATGCACCAATGTATACTTACACCAAAACATTAATAACAAGAATGGGTTCCACGTGACCATAGGCAAACACTTGGCGCGAATAAAATTGTGGACAATCACATGCTAAAAACGTGGACAACGTAAAATCCTTGCGTTGTTATGTTTACTTATTTATTTATTTATTTTTTGATTTTCATTTTAACTCGTTATACATATTCCTGGACCAAGAATGATACAATGAAAATTTTGTAAAAAAATAAACCTTTAATTTCGTCAAAATCGTTTCCCGTGAAAACTTCCAAATCTGTAAGTTTTCAACTCGTGGTGATAGTGGTAACTTAGAAGAGTACCAATGGGGAAGTAAACACTGCGAGGAGTTTGTTGATGACTTACACAGACTTATATTTTTTATTGAAATTAGTATATTGTAACCTATATACAATAAAGAAATAATGAAGCGAAATGAGAAATAAACCCAATTATTTTTTTTTTGTTGCGAACGCCTTTAAATGTACTAAAATGCTTAAGGCAGGCACGTGTCAGTGTGAATACAATTATAAAATATTATTCGGCATGGGTTCAGTCTGAATAGGCGGTTTTATCGTTTGTTATGCTAGCTCTTATTTAGTTGTGCTTTGGGAGGGCTTACGACCCACTGTGATGAATAAAATATGACTACAAGACGACAAATAAAATACTTAGATGATACAGCTCTTTTATCCACAATGTGTCACTGGATCTTTGCAGTAAAAAGAACAGCATGCGTTAAAGGCAAATGAACTATGATTCATGTATTTATTATGTGTTTTCTCTATTCGTTGAATTATAAGCTACAGTGACGTTGGTGAGTTTTTTGTTACATTATTTTACTATGTTTGTTAAACAATAGCAAACGCGTAACCACTTGAAGATAGCAAGCGCATATACTTTTTCAGCGAACAGTTACACTTTTGAAATTGCAAAGATTGTATTCACTAATAACAGACAGAACAGTAATAATTGGTGTTTCATATTTGGATGTTTGGTTGTTCTGAAAACAAAATATAACATCTAATGTTTTAGTTCTGTATACGTTCCTTCCTATAAAAGTGACCATATGATATAATACGAGTATGTCCAAATGTTAATAAAAATCGTTATTGCTTTGCTGTATTATAGTCAACCGTCGCTACACTTGAATGAATAATTATGTTCGTTTATTTTATTATTATTATTTTGAAGTCAATAAAATGTAAAAACATTCACCAATCTTCGGTTTATATTACATTTAGGTCACATTATTTATTATTAATAAATAAATAGTAACTTAATAGCCTAAGGAGACAAATTTAAAAAAGTATTTCGCGGCATTGCGTAATCTAGTGTGTCATTTTAATTACTAAAAGAAACCGAATTTGCGTAAGAGGAAGCTGAACACTTACATAACATTTACCACACATGTCTATTTTAGTGAATACACGAAAACACATCGAATTTAGTTTAACAGTCTAAGCAAGGCAAGTGTAGTGCAAATGCTTTTGATCCAAATTAGTCTCCATGTTTCAACAAGCGTCAATCAGGCATCTCTACTTGGGCGTACTTTTCATAACAATGCGTCAGAATACGGCGGCGAATCGAAGCACAATTTACCAGGTCCAATACACCGGTGACGTGGGTGTGATCTCACGTGAGTGCCGAATGAACTGTGGTGCCACACATTTTGGAACGCCAGCCATACGTGTGTCAGACAATCCATGTCAATGCCTGTCGCTTGGTGCAGACTGGCTTTCTATCGTCCCATTGGGTCTTTAACCTGGCTATGTTTACTTGATCTTATCAGACAGCAGTCATACAAATGATGAGGTATTGTGTTGCATTTTTCATCTCTTCATATCCATCATAAGTTCCGTCATAAAAATGCAATGATTATCATTTCACAGGATACTATTTACTAGTAGTTTATAAGTTATCCACTACACATATTTTTATTTGTGATATATATGTTAGCATGTATAATACATTGTGTATTGTGTTAATGGCCGAATATGAAGTTTGGCGCGACATTCAACCGGTTAAACTACCGTTTCATGGCGGTGACTCTATTTACTCACACATTGTTGTATGATTTATCGTGGTTTCGCGTGTTATATGTTGTTTATTGTGTTGTATATGCCATTGGTTGCTTGCCTTAAAGGGTCAGGAGTCGCTTACTTGATTTTTTTTTTTTAAATTCTGAAACCGCAGGAGGTTCAAACCTAGTACATCTTTTAACTTATAAACCACATTGTTTTGTTTTTCAGGACGAACCAATCAGAGCTAATGAACAGATACCGCTTCCAATCAAATTGCTGGACGCACGTGTCAAAATTAAATTTCTCCCACCGGGGTCATTCAATAGGTAATTCAGAACTAATGCCATATATAGTAGTGTGTTTCGTATATGGCACACATTGTCAATATTTCCAGGTGGTCTGTTTTGTTCTGTACATATATTGTATACAAGTACATGGGTTTTTTGTTTTGGTCTGTGTAAAAATGTTTCGCGTGCATGTTCTTACGAATGTCTTATTTTATAACCACGTAGCATTTTTGTTTTCATTCTTGTTTTATGTCAACTATAAAATAACCATTTCATTATATGAGATACTCATATAAGTTTCTAGCATTTTTGTTTTGAGCATTATTGTTCATATAAAATATTGTTCATTAAAGACCAGTTATTATAAAATGTTTTTGATTGTCTTATAGATTATTAGTAAACTATTTTGTATATCTTTGTCCTTGCACTATCGAATAACAACTAACACAACTATTGTATAAATCAAAGTTTTAAAATTGTTGACCTTTATTACACATACGGTCAATTGCTTGATATTACGTGATGTTTTTTTTCCTAGGTATAAACATTTTCGTTTTATATTGCTATTAAACCAAAACCGGTTGACAAATACTAAATGTAACAAATGTCTAACACAAACCATGACCCATTTACGTTATTAAACACAATTTCAGAATTTATATATGACCAGCCACGCAATTTTTCGTTCAAATGACATACCTGGTCAAAACTGAGTTATTTACATTTTTTGTAGGCAAACATGTGTAGTGTCAGATGATATGGTTTATTGTCCTCATTGAGAACTATTTCTGCGATTTTAAAGCTTCTTTTGTGGGTTACCATAAGAACAATTTTTAAGCTTTTCTATATTTTATTAATTACCATAGTGTTTTAGTCTACATTCACATTCAAAACAAACACTCTGAATGTGTGCATACAAATATATAATTTTTTGGCTGCAATCTTACATAATTCTTTAGACATAAAAAATTGATTTTGCAATATAAGGAATATTGATTTCAATATTCACATCTTGTTTTATATCAGAAGTTTTACTTCAGGGCCATGTTTTTGTTTGCGAAGGACGATGCCAACGTCCCACTACGGCTGGAACTGGATATGTTAACAGAGCAGGCCAACATTGACTGTTGTATCGACGGTGTGTGGAGAGCAACATCCAGCGAGGACAAAATGTGACGTTCAAGAGTAATCCAAGTGGGATTCTGCAAGTCAGTTTCGATATTGATAGCGTTGGAAACGTAGCGGTCTAGACCTTTCTCTGGTTTTACCATGAACAGTTTAAACTCCTCCCCAGCTATTGTTAACATATATATTTCCATTCATTGAATATCGCATACACATCACATTCTTTACGTGCTATTTTGTGTAAAATATGTTCACGGTTAAATTTGTGATATCCAAGTACAATGATTGGAAAAAATGCACATTAATTTGTATATAACTGACATTTGTGGAAACGTCTATTTTTCACCCCGCATCACTTTCTATTATCACTTTCTATGTATGCCATCTTTTTTTATTTGAATGATACAATTTTGATGTAACTTCGCACTAAATTATATAACATGTTTTTTGCTCTTTTCAAAATGTAAGACACATGTTCCGTTATGAATACAGTATCCAGTTATTTACTTTAAAAACTTGATCCATGTGAAAATAGATGCCAATTATATAAAATTTAGTGTCAATTTACACCTTGATCCATGTGAAAATAGATGCCAATTATATTAAATTTAGTGTACATTTACAACTTGATCCCTGTGAAAATAGATGCCACTTATATTAAATTTAGTGTACATTTACAACTTGATCCCTGTGAAAATAGATGCCAATTATATTAAATTTAGTGTACATTTACAACTTGATCTCTGTGAAAATAGATGCCAATTATATTAAATTTAGTGTAAATTTACAACTTGATCAATTTGAAAATAGATGCCAATTATATTAAATTTAGTGTAAATTTACAACTTAATCCAAGTGAAACTTGATGAAAATTATATTTAGTTTAGCGAGATGCCAATGATATTAAGTTTAGCGTACATTTACAACTTGATCAATGTGAAAATGGATGCCAATAATGTTAAATTTAGTGTACATTTACAATTAACAACTTAATCCATGTGAAAATATATGCCAGTTATATTAAATTTAGTGTACATTTACAACTTGATCCATGAGAAAATAGATGCCAATTATATTAAATTTAGTGTACATTTACAATTAACAACTTGATCCATGAGAAAATAGATGCCAGTTATATTAATTTTAGTGTACATTTACAATTAACAACTTGATCCATGAGAAAATATATGCCAGTTATATTAAATTTAGTGTACATTTACAACTTGATCCATGAGAAAATAGATGCCAGTTATATTAAATTTAGTGTACATTTACTACTTGATCCATGAGAAAATAGATGCCAATTATATTAAATTTAGTGTACATTCACGTGAAGTTTAGTTGTATTGTAGTAATCTGGCAGACAAACTACATGTCTAGTTGTAAACTCATTGAACCTTCTAACGTTGGTCATATAAGATTGACTTTATCAGAATTCCATAACCGCCATTTTGATGGATGTTCTTTTTTCACAGATAGCTGTAAATGGAAAAGTGATCGCCGATAATCGCCATCCATTGATAAATATCGAAGAAACACAGTATTTCCTCTACTGGACAGACAACCTATCTACTGCAGACAGTGTACAATTTTTAAATCGAACATAACGAACGTATGACATTTGGTCTAACGTGTCAATATGTGGAGCACGGTCGGCAGTCGGATTTTAATTAGATATTAAACGACGTTAAGTATATTTTGTTTTGGAGTTTTTAACAGGAGTCATGGGTAAGTATATACACAGTGTGGTTATTTTATTGTATTGTGAGCGAATTTGCTTGTTTAAAGTTTAAACAATAAAATGAAAATTCGTATTTGTATTGTGTAGTCTAAAGTTTGTTCAAGAGATCTACACTATGTTTAGTAAATGTGTTATGTGTTATTTATAAAGTATGTCAAAATGGCTTATGTAGTTTATAAATACTATTTTTGAAGAAAAGAAGGAACCTAAGTCACACTTTCAAGTTTTATTGAACAACACGTTTTGCATGTAAAATCATGTTCAATTTCAAATACCCCCAAGAACTGAAAAGCAACAGCAACAACTTATTTAAGAGGTTTATTCGGATTCAGGTCTGTAAAAGACCTTATTCATTCAAGCGTTTTAGTCAGATGTTATTCTAAGTGATCAATTATTGATGCAGCTCTGGTTTCAAACGTTTTATGACTGAATAAGTTTAGTTTTTTTTTCAAGTTCATTCAAACTTGTTCTAGATTGTCAGAAAAATATGTATATTTTCCTCTCAGTCATTGGACGTGTTCAGGCAAATGGTTTAGCTCACAAACGTTTTAGGGACACTGTCGACAAAAAAGTGATCTCGGCAATGTTAATAGTATAATGTTATAAAAAAATGAGCAGTACAAAGGCGTATACAATAAATGACGTATGAACAATTTACTACATTTTGAGAATTTTGATAAAAATAAATAAAGAAAACTACTTATAATAGAAAACCCAGAGTGAGTATCGAGCTCAGGACGACAGAGTAGCACGATTAAATGACAGTTGGCAGGGTTGTAGCCAACTGTGCTATTCTGACTTTCTAAAGACATGTGCATACTATGATAATATAGGATACCCACAAATCTGACGTCAAAGTGTAAACAATCAAAAATAGCCAATCACACAATCTAACTTATATATTGATTTTTTCCCCTCAAAATTATGATTTATTTCACCATGGCATGTACATTATTTTAACCTTTATTGTATGCCAATATTAATATTCCCTTTTAGATCACATAGTTCCTTTAACCGGACACTCTTGATCTCTTTAAGCATAAAAATTACGCGCTCAAATTGTTTCCTATATTTATACTCAATTTAGTCTGTTCCTGTGTTTTACAAGTTTAACGATACCATAACAGTATTTTCTGTGGGGTACTCTTCATATAGTCGAGTACGAAAACTAATATATGCATTGAAAAAAATATATTCACGCATAAAGACCAGTGTCCGGTTAATGTTTGCGAGCTATAGAAACTATAAAGCACTGCGGTACTAAATAGAGAATCCTTTAAAAATTAATGGATTCAGACAATATCTTGTTAACGAAACAAAATTTAATCATTTGTTCTTGAGCCCTTTTCAAACGTACCAGAATATTTCATGCAACTCAGTCCACATTTTCTATGTAAAATTTATAATTTACAAAGAAGACAAACCGACACACCATCGTCGGCATAAGCATAATTTTCTTGGCGGTGACATAAAAAAAAGTCAAATACAAATGATATCCAAACCAAACTTCAAAGCACAATATAGAAAAATGGACCGTTATAAAAGGACAATTTTATAGCCTTGTTTAGGACTCGAAATGATAACAAAATTATAAGGTCTAACACGCACAGTAAACACTTAAAATCTAAAAGAGGTGGGATATTAAATCACCATGAAATTACATATTGTATGGACGTGAAAAGATTAAAAGTGACATCTCTCAAAAAACACGCAATATCTCCTGCACTCAAAATATCTACAAGGAAGCATTGGCACAGAGCATTAATGGGCGCCTTAGTTAATATCTTAAATTGAATATACATTCTAATTTTAACCAGACTTCAATGAAATATATTTACATTGCATAGGCATTTTAAAAGGGAAGGGGTATGCATTCATATCCTATGAACGCAATGCTGCATCACCGGCGTAGTAATATATATATCGTATTATACTGTTAAATGTTTTTTTGGCATTTATTGTAAACGTTTTACTTAATGTTTTGATAATTAATATCCATGAACATTTCGTTTTACTTCAACAATAATCAATCTGACATTGTTATTCACTTTTGCTGGATAGGATTCTATCATGCAAGAGTTATTATTAAACAAAGCCCTTTTGTTAGCATGTAATATGTCCATGTTATAGTATTTTTAGGTAAAAATTACTTTCTTAGAAGCGACCACATAAAATCTTCATGACGTAACATCGGTTCACGAACGTAGCTTTAAAATGTATTTTATTTCACATTAATGTGTGTATTTGCTAGATGCAAGTAGATCGTCTAATTTATTGTGCATCTATATCACAGTTAATAATGATGAATTGTTTAACATGTTGAATAAGAAAAAAAAGAATTTTGAGATTTATATTAAAATGTTATCCTTGCTAAGAAAAGTTAAGCCCATGCAAAGCAAAGAGCTTAGATACGCCCGTGTGGATGCTATTGATTGATGACCTAGCTTTCTCGTCAATACTTGTTAAGTGATGTCATTTACAAGTGGATTGTTTTGCACTTTTCTCGCCGAGTCAACATTTGGATACACACGTATGTGGTATGGATTTTAAGCATTTAAAGCATTTAAGTCTCCATCTGTTGTGTTAATAAGTAAACAGGATTAGCCATCTGTTAAACTCCCAGCCTAGGAGTTATGTGATTTTAAAGTGTCAGAACTCAACTGTGGTATAAAAGTATTCATGATGTGGATCTACTGTAGTCTTACTAACAAAGCAACTCTTATTTTATACTAAAGCATTAATAATATTTGGTGCTTGTTGACAATACCGGCCGAAATAAAAGTTCTTCTAGATGTCACACTCACCGTTATGTTTGCATCAGTCTAGTTAGTTTTTTAGTTTTGTAGCCATACGATTTATGCAACGGAAAAAAATGTTATGGGTTATAATGTTCACATCAAATTTCATTTGTCGAAGCAAATTGAATGTAAAATAAGGACAAAATGACATTTTTGTAGGGAACTATTTTATTAATCGTAGTCTGCATTCTATTTTGTGTAATTCGGTTACAAGGGGCGGTACTTTGCTGTTCCGATAAGAAAACTGCTGTGCGTGATATTTCTCTTAGACTGGCAATAAAATGCATGTTCAACAAAAACAATATAAAAGAATGCTTTGAAATCATCCGAAATATATATTCTTAATATAAGGATTGAATTCAATTTTGGTTGCGTTCATGCAATTATGAACGCAATGGTCAAACTGGCAAATTATCCATGAAGCGCTAGCGCTCATCATGGAATTGCAAGTTTGGCCATTGCGTTCATAATGAAAATGTGAGTAATAATTACTCTCCATTGAAAGGTAAAAACACGCAATAAAACCATGAACATAAATTTATTTCAACATTTTTTAAAGGTTTTATGAAACGGAAGGTGGGTCTTTTTGAAAACCTGTTGGCTATTTTCAAAGACATATGCCTGTTTATTTTTATTTTTCACAATACATTTCTCCCGTACGGTTTTAAAGTTTGAATCACATGTAGTTTGTAATTAGATTTCGCGAGCCTTTAATGCGATTGTTTAGAGAGTTTGAATTAAAGAAGAGTCTCAAATTCGAGAAAGACACTTTTAGTGTACAGTTTAGATGTTCATATTTTTAATATTTGCAATAAAAAGGTAAACAGTGAATGTACTTTTGTAACGCCCTGCCCCTGGCCAAAATGTAGTTCTATGCTAATGCTAAGAATAATTTTGATCATTGTATAACCTAGTCTTATTTACAAGACGTGCTATATAGATCCACAAGATGTGCTAAAATTTAGTTTACTTTTTATATGCTGTCACATCTCAAGAATCATTTTAGTGGTGGAAACCTGAAAGTTTAAATTTTCATAATTTACGTATGAAAAAAACAGTCAGTGTACTTTACATCAAGAAATCCACCGAAACAGCTATACTTGTGCCAAAGTTTACCTAATAGATCTACACTCTTTTATTCCAATTTAAAATTGTGTATAAATCGACTACATTCATGAACAGTTACGTTCGCCAATATTTGAAATGTATTTACAACTTTAACCAGTGAGAATGATGCTTAACTGAACAATTGAGGCAATACGGCAATAGAATGACATTTTTTCACAATGTAGCAGAATGATCAATATCAGTTAAAGTTAACACAACAACGATTAGCAAGATTCTTTAAAAAAAAAATGTAGTGGTGTGTGTTGGTTCAAAGTGCTCATGCATCCAAAATGAAAGTGTTGTCATACAATTATTTATGGAACATTATTGAGGAATCGTTTCTCTGTCCACGTATTTAAATTGTATTGCAATCCGTTAACAACAACCATGTACTTTCTGGAGGTGAAAGTTGTAATCAAAATCCTGTTAGAACAGTATAGAGCAAGGAAGAAAACTTTCCACCACAGAAATTGTCCTTCAGCAGTTTCAGCAGTTATGACTGCAGGCGAATATTGACATTATAAGAAAGTAGCTCATTATTTGCCCACCAAGTTATGCTAATATTATACCATATATTTTTTATTCACTAAACGAATGCGAATTTTCAGACTGGTTGACTCTGATAATCTGTTGATACCATTCATTTTCATTCATTGTATTATGGCTAAATAAATTGCATTGTAGTTTGGACAAAAAATAATATACCTGTAGGTAAAGATCCAGAGCAAACTATCAGGATGCGGCACCTATTTGCATTCGCCCCCCCACCCTTAGTACTGCCTGCATAGGATAGTCAACAATGTATTATTCAATATCTTTAGATTTATATTATTTTTACACATTTTCATTTATTAATAAAGAGGACATGTTTAAAACCTTTATTAGATTCAGAAGCATTATGTTCATAATTTAAAATCCCTATATTAACCTTTTTTTAAATGAAAGCACTGGTCTGGTTTTCAACCCTGCTAATTATGTCAGTTTTTTGACATATTCAAAAAAAAGGTAAATAACAGGTTTTTCATTGTTAATATCCACATTTAGTGTATTTCAGAAACAATGAAAAACATTTATTGAAAGTTTTAGTAAAAATATGGTCCTGTTTATGGTTAAATTATAATATTATATTCGTAATGGTTGCATGTAACCCATTCATTTATAGTGGGGCATGGTTCAATACATTTAAATACGGGTAACTCTGGTTAAACCAGTGACCGCAGTCAAAGTGATAATTTGCACACACACAAAATAAATTGTTTCACCATCATTCAGGTTAAAACAAGATCATTGCAATAGAGAAGTCTAGACCAAAACAGAAAACCATGTACACAATTTATGGTTCCAACGTTTGTTTATTGTCTGAATTTATTTACAGCAACACAAATACTGCATAAAATATCAGCATTTTAAATAGCCATGGCTCCTGTGACTTTCAAGAGCATTAATGATGCTACAATGTATTCGGACAAACAGTATTTTGAAAATAATAACAGAACAACTTCATATAATTTAATATTTTTAAGTAGTGCTTTAACATACAAAAAAACATTGATTTGAAAATTGCTATGACATGAGTGAGTTTCATGATATTGGGTGGTAAGCATCACTTACTTGTCGGAAATCGTTAGAGATTTGATTGGCTTGTACACACAAGTATTGTTTGTCAGAATGATGCTATACAAGAAGCTGATATTTATGAAAATATGTTTATGTCGGACGAAGTGTACCATTGCCGAAGCGTATCAGGACAAAATGTACCATACTTATCGCAGAATGAAGGCAAGCATACCATCCATCCCAGGATCCTTGTACAATAATGGACACGTTTCACACATGTTCATTACTATACTGTAAGTATCTACTGTGTCTGGTGAATTTTTATCAAGTGCACCGGGATTATCTCCCATATGGCTATCTCCCCTAGAAGACTTGTTATTTTGGTTATAGGGGTTAGTGCAAGTAACAGGAGACGCCCAGTTCCAGAGGTGACCCTGGGTCTTGAAGTGCCCAGTGTGAAGCACCTAGTACACTGCACTGACGAGTTACGGAGTTAGAAGGTTAGGAACTTTGGGCGTAGCTCGAACCTGCGACCCCTCGGTTGTGCAGTCATTGTGTTACCACAAGACCACAAATCCGCTACAGTATCAATTGAAGTTTATCATGCCTTATCAGTATGGTGTAAACAACACGATGTATAAAGGAGTGGCACACTTCATCTGAGTTGTTCCTAAATTGTACGATTAAGCACTGGCATTCTTTTCGTGCACCCGAACTATGCCAGGCATCGAGAAACTTGAGGTGCTCAGCAGACATGTTGTCCGACAGCCTTCAAAATTATGTCGGACAACCAGATTGCTATTAAGACGCACACTGTGAAATGAGTAGAACTTGAAACAATTCTGACAGACAAAATGTCTGGCAATCACTTTGAATTTGTCATTTTAAAATTGTGTCAGACATGTCTGACAGTCTGACATATTTCGCGGTGTCTGCAGTCAGCACATTGAATGACATAATCTAACATTCAAGACTGAACATATATTTTCTTGACATTGTAGCTCATTATTTTATTAAAATATTGCAGTGTAAAATGTATCAAATATGTTGTAAAGAAGGAACTTACTTTTGGAAACAGGAAGTTGAACTTGAAGTCGAAGGCTACATCATTTAAAGACGTTGAAGCATGGTTGACTCCGTCTTTGTGTCGAACGATACTTCGGCTAACACATCGAGTTAGAATTCGACCGTCTTAAACAACACAACTTTTTAATTTTTGCGTTTTTGTTAACAAACCTCAATATTTGTTCATGTTGACATTGGTCGTGAAAATATTATTATTTGTAAATACCGCAGGTTCCTACGAGAAGCGTTTGTAGTGGTCAGTGAGTAATTTGGATATGTTCGACCACTATCGTTACAACCCAGTAAAGCGAGGTTATCTATTGAATAAGCTAATCCCTTACCAAATGGTATGATGGTTATACCAGGCTATTGTCTGAACAGTGTTACTCGGTTTCCATAAGGCCTCTTGATCAGGATAACCCGAGTTGTATCGGGTGGCTAGTTATATGTTGAAAAATAAAATGCGCAATCATAAATGTCGTTGTATGTGTTCTTCATTCGTCGGAAGAACTTGATCAGATACGTCGGTGAGTTACGTTTACATTATCGCTGAGTTACGTTTTCATTATCATGATATAAAAGCGAAATGCCGATTATACATTGTATTTAATAATTAAGTTATTAGTCAAAGTTGATTGTCATATCAAAGCTATATTTTCTACCTATCGTATAAAATAAATATATAAATAACATTTTCTAATTGAACAATGCGATGACATTACTTTTCGATGGGCAATATAATAACACTATAATTCCACGTATACAAGGGTATTTTTCATCATTAACACGGAATGACATAACTGTAAGATACATTTCTTTTCAATCAATTTTAGAATGCTTTAAGTGAAGCCATACCAATTTAATTCTATGTTTAGCGTCCTCGGGCTGTAGCTTACCTACAGCACACTTTAAATTGGTATGTTTTGTCTTATAACTATCTTAATTTCCCCTTTTTAGAACATACTTTCAACTTTGTATATATTCAATTTAAAATATGTAAAAAAATGTTTCTATGATCATGAAGATGTTGTCATCTACATGTATTCTTTGGTGTAAATTTCATGGGGGTTTGTCAATACCTATATGATATGATATGACTTCAGACTAAACTTGAACAAAATGACTGTCATGTGTTTTTGCCAATATTTACAAAAAAGTGTTCTACTAGTCAATTTACTGTTAAAATACTCTGTTAATGTAGGTTCCCAATATGGAGATGATAAATAAGATGTTTGCAAGTAAACGTTTGCTTTCGCTTGTACCGCTTGTATCCGGTTATCTTATGCCGAAGTATGCCACAATAATGAACCTAACGTGAAAGTTTGCATTTAATATGGTGACCATAAGTGAAGTGAACAAAAAAGTGTTCATGAACACTGCGTATATTTTCATGTAAATTTGACAAATTATCTTGACAATGAATCAAATTTTCATTGCATTCAGAATCGCATGAACGCAACCAAAATTAAATTCAATCTTTTAAAAGAATAGCTCCAAGTCACAGAGTCATGTCAATTATTACAGAGAGCAGCATTTTATTGCCCGCTATTTCGTTCCAATATATATGTAAATCGCTTGCGAATATAATTGGTTTGTAATTAAATTATCCTAAACAAATAATGCAGGACAGTACTACTCAATTTGACTTAGCGAGTTTATACATGCAAGTGTTAGTATACATAAAATTAAAATATAATAAACTCTACTTCTATAAATTATGTTTCTGTTAAAAGTTATCACATATACGCCGCACTCATGCGGGGCAACAGTTATAAGTTATACTTACATGTAAAGCTGAAAACGTCTATTTAACATAAAAAATCTTTAAGCACTAGGCTAAATAATCTCCGTGCCATTATAGGTGGGTTGAAAAGTGATATTTATCTTACAATACGAAATACATTGTGCATGCCAATAAGTAATAAATCTTTGTTTGCAGTGAAAACAGGCTTGGCAGTGGCGTATGTTTTCAGACCTCTAAGAAGACATATTTGTGACAGTTAACTAGTTGTTATACAATTCTACAATGCTTGCTGCTTTGTCGTTATCAAATATCAGCATGGTATTGATTAGCATGAACACAACATACGCTAGCATTGAGATACCAGTAAATAGTCGGTTATCCCTCGATGGTCGAAAGTAGACCTGTGTGTATCATATTTACTTGTTTTCTTCTGTTTAAAGCAACATGTACTGTGACACCGAAGTACATACAACTTTTCTTTTAAGCATTTTATTTATAGACAACACATGCATTCTGTGTTTCTTGTGTGTTACTTTAATGAGGTGAGATGCATTGTCTTAAAGTAACATAATATATATATTTATTTCAAATTCCGAAAGTAGAGAGCAGCATGTTTCAACCAAAGCAGACTTGCAACATCTGAAATACAGGAAACGACACCTGGAGCTTTTGTTAATATACCATGAATCCCTATGGAGATTGGATTTACGGGTTCTAACCACAATCAAATATTAAATGACTTGCCATATTGGTGTAACGGATGCGGTGTCTGCCTCGCAATCTGGAGATCAAGAGTTCGATCATTACTTATTAAGCGTTTGAGTGATCTTAAGTGCTAAGTGTAAGAACACGGGTTAGAAAGGGTCACAATACTTTTCAGGCTTTTGTGTTAACATATTTGTATTATGTTTTCTTTTTTTACATTCAGGCAAACATATAGTATCTAATTTCTAACTCATATTAATATTAAGAAGATAAATACAAACACACATATTGAAAGGTATGGTTTATGCAAGCATTTTAATAACCGTCTGTAGAACACATCCAAATACATGAACACATACACATGCAAACCATTTTGTGGCAGGTAATTCCATCCAAAGTTATGCTTTTCAATTGAAACGTCACAGCTTCTTCCAACACATTAAAATCACTCATAATTGCATACATATAATGACTTTTGTTTGAATTTGGCTGCAGTATCAATAGTAATACATTTGCGTTAATTTTTAACGGATACGGTTTTCAAAGTGCCGGGCATACACAAGTGGTGTACCAAATACGGGTTTTTCTTCTTCCGATCTGCCAAAATACGGGTATTTCGGCAAACGATCGATTTATCGTGCCGTCGTTAACGGCGCGTTGACGTCATAACTGCAGTAAGCAACGTCAAAATGGCCGCTGCAGAGCGTACGCTAAATGCTTAGCAGATCGTTGGTTGGAAATAGACGGCAATATTGAAGACAATGAGTGAGAAATTGATACCCATGAATTTGTTGATTGCATGAAAAATGAAAATACCACAAGAAAAACGGAATGGACGTTAATAGGGTAAAAAGAACTAAGGTTGAACAGAGAGAATTGTTTGAAATTCCGACAGAGGAGCTAAACTTATTTTAATGTATTTGTTGCAATAAGTACAGTATTTTGGTTAAATTAATTCATTTAAATAATTAAAATGTTGTTTAATTGACTTGCGTTGAAGGTATGTAAAATTAAAATACGGCTATGGTGCGCATTTAGGCCCTATCGGCGCACCTTCAAAAGTATTGGCCTGAGGGCTTTAGCCGTGGGCTTTAGCCGAAGGTGCGCCGATACGGCCTAAAGGCGCACCATAGCCGTGTATTATCCTATAAATATTGCACAGTGACGTTGTGTTGAATAAAGATGACGTCATAATATGACGTCATTAACGAATATTTCAAAACATTAGCTCCTAAGGGATTTGTGATGTTATGTTCATTTGATAAACATATTATTGTGTCATTATTATTTGTGTTGGATTAACTGCACAATCAATTGCTATCGCTGTATGTTAGTCTCTTTTGCCTTGAGTGATAAGGAATTTCGTATAAATGTAAATTAAATTATGATTGAAACAAATAAATGTGTGTTGTTAATTGTTTTCTTGTTAATATTTCATTAGCTGTCGTATATTTTACAAGTTATAAAACAAAACAAATATGGACATTGTAACTGTGCAAAAGCATCACCATCACATGATATTGCACAGCTAAAAAAGTCCATATTTGCATAATAATGAACGGATTCGGGTAAATCTGTGAAAGGGATACGCAATCTCACTTGTCATTCTATTTCTTAATTCTCTTCAATTTTATATTAATACTATAAGAACCTATGAGGACCCATGACTCTAAATCAGTGCAAATGTGTTTTCATCAACTCCCGAATCCCCTAACGCAACTTCAGATCAAAGAATCAATAAATATGCAGCTACCGGTAATACTGAAACGAAAACAATCAGCATTACGTCGACAGCAACGTTGATATAAAGTGAGACATTTGATACAAGTAATTTCCAAAGATATACGAAACTAAATAAATGGTCATGTTGAATCTAGTGCAAAAAAAAATGTGTCAATTATCCAACAAGAGCTTTATATATATGGAGATACGAAAGTAATACATGTCGAAGACCTTTTGACTGTATTTCAATAATTGTGTTACTGCGTTCTGTTTTATGTCTGTCGTCTTTGAACACTACCCGTTTGAAACCAGGCATATTCTAATCCAGCATCTTTCTGGGTAATAAATTAAGACACGAAATGGCAGAATGCTTTCACCGATAATTATTGAATTCAATATGTATGATATATCTGTACTCCAGCGACCCGTTTGCAGCGTCCGTTTCCCATTTTTGTTTAGCCTTGAGAGGGATATGCGTTTCATCTGGATGTAAAAAACATATCAAAAGCTTTATTGATCCTCATCCTAGTCGTTCGAAACGAAACGAATTATTAATGCGGACAAAGTGGTTATGGTCTACCCAAAAGATCACGTGTTGTTGTTTCTCAATGCAGATACACGGCTGGTGCACCCGATACGACTCAGGTTATACTGTTCAAGAGGCCTTATGTTAACGGAGTTACACTGTTCAGACAGTAGCCTGGTATTACCATCTTACCATTTGGTACGGGGTTAGCCTTTTGAATAGGGCTTGGTGGTATGGAAGATAGACATTGCCGTGTATGACTGGGTTTGAGGTTATGAAAATGTGTGAGTAATAATTACTCTCCATTTAAAGGTAAAAACACGCAATAAAACTATGAACATAAATTTATTTCAACATTTTTTAATAGTTTTATGAAACGGCAGGTGGGTCTTTTTGAAAACCTGTTGGCTATTTTCAAAGACATATGCCTGTTTATTTTTATTTTTCACAATACATTTCTCCTGTACGGTTTTAAAGTTTGGATCACATGTAGTTTGTATTTCGCGAGCCTTTAACTGATGTAATTGGAAATGCGATTGTTTAGAGAGTTTGAATTTAAATAAGAGTCTCAAATTCGAGAAAGACGCTTTCAGTGTACAGTTTAGATGTTCATATTTTTAATATATGCAATAAAAAGGTAAACAGTGAATGTACTTTTGGCCCCTGGCCAAAATGTAGTTCTATGCTAATGCTAAGAATAATTTTGATCATTTTATAACCTAGTCTTATTTACAAGACGTGCTATATAGATCCACAAGATGTGCTAAAATTTAGTTTTACTTTTTATATGCTGTCACATCTCAAGAATCATTTTAGTGGTGGAAACCTGAAAGTTTAAATTTACATAATTTACGTATGAAGAAAACAGTCAGTGTACTTTACATCAAGAAAACCACCGAAACAGCTATACTTGTGCCAAAGTTTACCTACTAGGTACACTCTTTTATTCCAATTTAAAACTGTGTATAAATCTACTATATTCATGAACAGTTAAGTTCGCCAATATTTGAAATGTATTTACAACTTTAACCAGTGAGAATGATGCTTAACTGAACAATTGAGGCAATACGGCAATAGAATGACATTTTTTCACAATGTAGCAGAATGATCAATATCAATTAAAGTTAACACAACAACGATTAGCAAGATTCTTTAAAAAAAAATGTAGTGGTGTGTGTTGGTTCAAAGTGCTCATGCATCCAAAATGAAAGTGTTGTCATACAATTATTTATGGAACATTATTGAGGAATCGTTTCTCTGTCCACGTATTTAAATTGTATTGCAATCCGTTAACAACAACCATGTACTTTCTGGAGGTGAAAGTTGTAATCAAAATCCTGTTAGAACAGTATAGAGCAAGGAAGAAAACTTTCCACCACAGAAATTGTCCTTCAGCAGTTTCAGCAGTTATGACTGCAGGCGAATATTGACATTATAAGAAAGTAGCTCATTATTTGCCCACCAAGTTATGCTAAATATTATACCATATATTTTTTATTCACTAAACGAATGCGAATTTTCAGACTGGTTGACTCTGATAATCTGTTGATACCATTCATTTTCATTCATTGTATTATGGCTAAATAAATTGCATTGTAGTTTGGACAAAAAATAATATACCTGTAGGTAAAGATCCAGAGCAAACTATCAGGATGCGGCACCTATTTGCATTCGCCGCCCCACCCTTAGTACTGCCTGCATAGGATAGTCAACAATGTATTATTCAATATCTTTAGATTTATATTATTTTTACACATTTTCATTTATTAATAAAGAGGACATGTTTAAAACCTTTATTAGATTCAGAAGCATTATGTTCATAATTTAAAATCCCTATATTAACCTTTTTTTAAATGAAAGCACTGGTCTGGTTTTCAACCCTGCTAATTATGTCAGTTTTTTGACATATTCAAAAAAAAGGTAAATAACAGGTTTTTCATTGTTAATATCCACATTTAGTGTATTTCAGAAACAATGAAAAACATTTATTGAAAGTTTTAGTAAAAATATGGTCCTGTTTATGGTTAAATTAGAATATTATATTCGTAATGGTTGCATGTAACCCATTCATTTATAGTGGGGCATGGTTCAATACATTTAAATACGGGTAACTCTGGTTAAACCAGTGACCGCAGTCAAAGTGATAATTTGCACACACACAAAATAAATTGTTTCACCATCATTCAGGTTAAAACAAGATCATTGCAATAGAGAAGTCTAGACCAAAACAGAAAACCATGTACACAATTTATGGTTCCAACGTTTGTTTATTGTCTGAATTTATTTACAGCAACACAAATACTGCATAAAATATCAGCATTTTAAATAGCCATGGCTCCTGTGACTTTCAAGAGCATTAATGATGCTACAATGTATTCGGACAAACAGTATTTTGAAAATAATAACAGAACAACTTCATATAATTTAATATTTTTAAGTAGTGCTTTAACATACAAAAAAACATTGATTTGAAAATTGCTATGACATGAGTGAGTTTCATGATATTGGGTGGTAAGCATCACTTACTTGTCGGAAATCGTTAGAGATTTGATTGGCTTGTACACACAAGTATTGTTTGTCAGAATGATGCTATACAAGAAGCTGATATTTATGAAAATATGTTTATGTCGGACGAAGTGTACCATTGCCGAAGCGTATCAGGACAAAATGTACCATACTTATCGCAGAATGAAGGCAAGCATACCATCCATCCCAGGATCCTTGTACAATAATGGACACGTTTCACACATGTTCATTACTATACTGTAAGTATCTACTGTGTCTGGTGAATTTTTATCAAGTGCACCGGGATTATCTCCCATATGGCTATCTCCCCTAGAAGACTTGTTATTTTGGTTATAGGGGTTAGTGCAAGTAACAGGAGACGCCCAGTTCCAGAGGTGACCCTGGGTCTTGAAGTGCCCAGTGTGAAGCACCTAGTACACTGCACTGACGAGTTACGGAGTTAGAAGGTTAGGAACTTTGGGCGTAGCTCGAACCTGCGACCCCTCGGTTGTGCAGTCATTGTGTTACCACAAGACCACAAATCCGCTACAGTATCAATTGAAGTTTATCATGCCTTATCAGTATGGTGTAAACAACACGATGTATAAAGGAGTGGCACACTTCATCTGAGTTGTTCCTAAATTGTACGATTAAGCACTGGCATTCTTTTCGTGCACCCGAACTATGCCAGGCATCGAGAAACTTGAGGTGCTCAGCAGACATGTTGTCCGACAGCCTTCAAAATTATGTCGGACAACCAGATTGCTATTAAGACGCACACTGTGAAATGAGTAGAACTTGAAACAATTCTGACAGACAAAATGTCTGGCAATCACTTTGAATTTGTCATTTTAAAATTGTGTCAGACATGTCTGACAGTCTGACATATTTCGCGGTGTCTGCAGTCAGCACATTGAATGACATAATCTAACATTCAAGACTGAACATATATTTTCTTGACATTGTAGCTCATTATTTTATTAAAATATTGCAGTGTAAAATGTATCAAATATGTTGTAAAGAAGGAACTTACTTTTGGAAACAGGAAGTTGAACTTGAAGTCGAAGGCTACATCATTTAAAGACGTTGAAGCATGGTTGACTCCGTCTTTGTGTCGAACGATACTTCGGCTAACACATCGAGTTAGAATTCGACCGTCTTAAACAACACAACTTTTTAATTTTTGCGTCTTTGTTAACAAACCTCAATATTTGTTCATGTTGACATTGGTCGTGAAAATATTATTATTTGTAAATACCGCAGGTTCCTACGAGAAGCGTTTGTAGTGGTCAGTGAGTAATTTGGATATGTTCGACCACTATCGTTACAACCCAGTAAAGCGAGGTTATCTATTGAATAAGCTAATCCCTTACCAAATGGTATGATGGTTATACCAGGCTATTGTCTGAACAGTGTTACTCGGTTTCCATAAGGCCTCTTGATCAGGATAACCCGAGTTGTATCGGGTGGCTAGTTATATGTTGAAAAATAAAATGCGCAATCATAAATGTCGTTGTATGTGTTCTTCATTCGTCGGAAGAACTTGATCAGATACGTCGGTGAGTTACGTTTACATTATCGCTGAGTTACGTTTTCATTATCATGATATAAAAGCGAAATGCCGATTATACATTGTATTTAATAATTAAGTTATTAGTCAAAGTTGATTGTCATATCAAAGCTATATTTTCTACCTATCGTATAAAATAAATATATAAATAACATTTTCTAATTGAACAATGCGATGACATTACTTTTCGATGGGCAATATAATAACACTATAATTCCACGTATACAAGGGTATTTTTCATCATTAACACGGAATGACATAACTGTAAGATACATTTCTTTTCAATCAATTTTAGAATGCTTTAAGTGAAGCCATACCAATTTAATTCTATGTTTAGCGTCCTCGGGCTGTAGCTTACCTACAGCACACTTTAAATTGGTATGTTTTGTCTTATAACTATCTTAATTTCCCCTTTTTAGAACATACTTTCAACTTTGTATATATTCAATTTAAAATATGTAAAAACATGTTTCTATGATCATGAAGATGTTGTCATCTACATGTATTCTTTGGTGTAAATTTCATGGGGGTTTGTCAATACCTATATGATATGATATGACTTCAGACTAAACTTGAACAAAATGACTGTCATGTGTTTTTGCCAATATTTACAAAAAAGTGTTCTACTAGTCAATTTACTGTTAAAATACTCTGTTAATGTAGGTTCCCAATATGGAGATGATAAATAAGAGGTTTGCAAGTAAACGTTTGCTTTCGCTTGTACCGCTTGTATCCGGTTATCTTATGCCGAAGTATGCCACAATAATGAACCTAACGTGAAAGTTTGCATTTAATATGGTGACCATAAGTGAAGTGAACAAAAAAGTGTTCATGAACACTGCGTATATTTTCATGTAAATTTGACAAATTATCTTGACAATGAATCAAATTTTCATTGCATTCAGAATCGCATGAACGCAACCAAAATTAAATTCAATCTTTTAAAAGAATAGCTCCAAGTCACAGAGTCATGTCAATTATTACAGAGAGCAGCATTTTATTGCCCGCTATTTCGTTCCAATATATATGTAAATCGCTTGCGAATATAATTGGTTTGTAATTAAATTATCCTAAACAAATAATGCAGGACAGTACTACTCAATTTGACTTAGCGAGTTTATACATGCAAGTGTTAGTATACATAAAATTAAAATATAATAAACTCTACTTCTATAAATTATGTTTCTGTTAAAAGTTATCACATATACGCCGCACTCATGCGGGGCAACAGTTATAAGTTATACTTACATGTAAAGCTGAAAACGTCTATTTAACATAAAAAATCTTTAAGCACTAGGCTAAATAATCTCCGTGCCATTATAGGTGGGTTGAAAAGTGATATTTATCTTACAATACGAAATACATTGTGCATGCCAATAAGTAATAAATCTTTGTTTGCAGTGAAAACAGGCTTGGCAGTGGCGTATGTTTTCAGACCTCTAAGAAGACATATTTGTGACAGTTAACTAGTTGTTATACAATTCTACAATGCTTGCTGCTTTGTCGTTATCAAATATCAGCATGGTATTGATTAGCATGAACACAACATACGCTAGCATTGAGATACCAGTAAATAGTCGGTTATCCCTCGATGGTCGAAAGTAGACCTGTGTGTATCATATTTACTTGTTTTCTTCTGTTTAAAGCAACATGTACTGTGACACCGAAGTACATACAACTTTTCTTTTAAGCATTTTATTTATAGACAACACATGCATTCTGTGTTTCTTGTGTGTTACTTTAATGAGGTGAGATGCATTGTCTTAAAGTAACATAATATATATATTTATTTCAAATTCCGAAAGTAGAGAGCAGCATGTTTCAACCAAAGCAGACTTGCAACATCTGAAATACAGGAAACGACACCTGGAGCTTTTGTTAATATACCATGAATCCCTATGGAGATTGGATTTACGGGTTCTAACCACAATCAAATATTAAATGACTTGCCATATTGGTGTAACGGATGCGGTGTCTGCCTCGCAATCTGGAGATCAAGAGTTCGATCATTACTTATTAAGCGTTTGAGTGATCTTAAGTGCTAAGTGTAAGAACACGGGTTAGAAAGGGTCACAATACTTTTCAGGCTTTTGTGTTAACATATTTGTATTATGTTTTCTTTTTTTACATTCAGGCAAACATATAGTATCTAATTTCTAACTCATATTAATATTAAGAAGATAAATACAAACACACATATTGAAAGGTATGGTTTATGCAAGCATTTTAATAACCGTCTGTAGAACACATCCAAATACATGAACACATACACATGCAAACCATTTTGTGGCAGGTAATTCCATCCAAAGTTATGCTTTTCAATTGAAACGTCACAGCTTCTTCCAACACATTAAAATCACTCATAATTGCATACATATAATGACTTTTGTTTGAATTTGGCTGCAGTATCAATAGTAATACATTTGCGTTAATTTTTAACGGATGCGGTTTTCAAAGTGCCGGGCATACACAAGTGGTGTACCAAATACGGGTTTTTCTTCTTCCGATCTGCCAAAATACGGGTATTTCGGCAAACGATCGATTTATCGTGCCGTCGTTAACGGCGCGTTGACGTCATAACTGCAGTAAGCAACGTCAAAATGGCCGCTGCAGAGCGTACGCTAAATGCTTAGCAGATCGTTGGTTGGAAATAGACGGCAATATTGAAGACAATGAGTGAGAAATTGATACCCATGAATTTGTTGATTGCATGAAAAATGAAAATACCACAAGAAAAACGGAATGGACGTTAATAGGGTAAAAAGAACTAAGGTTGAACAGAGAGAATTGTTTGAAATTCCGACAGAGGAGCTAAACTTATTTTAATGTATTTGTTGCAATAAGTACAGTATTTTGGTTAAATTAATTCATTTAAATAATTAAAATGTTGTTTAATTGACTTGCGTTGAAGGTATGTAAAATTAAAATACGGCTATGGTGCGCATTTAGGCCCTATCGGCGCACCTTCAAAAGTATTGGCCTGAGGGCTTTAGCCGTGGGCTTTAGCCGAAGGTGCGCCGATACGGCCTAAAGGCGCACCATAGCCGTGTATTATCCTATAAATATTGCACAGTGACGTTGTGTTGAATAAAGATGACGTCATAATATGACGTCATTAACGACTATTTCAAAACATTAGCTCCTAAGGGATTTGTGATATTATGTTCATTTGATAAACATATTATTGTGTCATTATTATTTGTGTTGGATTAACTGCACAATCAATTGCTATCGCTGTATGTTAGTCTCTTTTGCCTTGAGTGATAAGGAATTTCGTATAAATGTAAATTAAATTATGATTGAAACAAATAAATGTGTGTTGTTAATTGTTTTCTTGTTAATATTTCATTAGCTGTCGTATATTTTACAAGTTATAAAACAAAACAAATATGGACATTGTAACTGTGCAAAAGCATCACCATCACATGATATTGCACAGCTAAAAAAGTCCATATTTGCATAATAATGAACGGATTCGGGTAAATCTGTGAAAGGGATACGCAATCTCACTTGTCATTCTATTTCTTAATTCTCTTCAATTTTATATTAATACTATAAGAACCTATGAGGACCCATGACTCTAAATCAGTGCAAATGTGTTTTCATCAACTCCCGAATCCCCTAACGCAACTTCAGATCAAAGAATCAATAAATATGCAGCTACCGGTAATACTGAAACGAAAACAATCAGCATTACGTCGACAGCAACGTTGATATAAAGTGAGACATTTGATACAAGTAATTTCCAAAGATATACGAAACTAAATAAATGGTCATGTTGAATCTAGTGCAAAAAAAAATGTGTCAATTATCCAACAAGAGCTTTATATATATGGAGATACGAAAGTAATACATGTCGAAGACCTTTTGACTGTATTTCAATAATTGTGTTACTGCGTTCTGTTTTATGTCTGTCGTCTTTGAACACTACCCGTTTGAAACCAGGCATATTCTAATCCAGCATCTTTCTGGGTAATAAATTAAGACACGAAATGGCAGAATGCTTTCACCGATAATTATTGAATTCAATATGTATGATATATCTGTACTCCAGCGACCCGTTTGCAGCGTCCGTTTCCCATTTTTGTTTAGCCTTGAGAGGGATATGCGTTTCATCTGGATGTAAAAAACATATCAAAAGCTTTATTGATCCTCATCCTAGTCGTTCGAAACGAAACGAATTATTAATGCGGACAAAGTGGTTATGGTCTACCCAAAAGATCACGTGTTGTTGTTTCTCAATGCAGATACACGGCTGGTGCACCCGATACGACTCAGGTTATACTGTTCAAGAGGCCTTATGTTAACGGAGTTACACTGTTCAGACAGTAGCCTGGTATTACCATCTTACCATTTGGTACGGGGTTAGCCTTTTGAATAGGGCTTGGTGGTATGGAAGATAGACATTGCCGTGTATGACTGGGTTTGAGGTTATGAAAATGTGTGAGTAATAATTACTCTCCATTTAAAGGTAAAAACACGCAATAAAACTATGAACATAAATTTATTTCAACATTTTTTAATAGTTTTATGAAACGGCAGGTGGGTCTTTTTGAAAACCTGTTGGCTATTTTCAAAGACATATGCCTGTTTATTTTTATTTTTCACAATACATTTCTCCTGTACGGTTTTAAAGTTTGGATCACATGTAGTTTGTAATTAGATTTCGCGAGCCTTTAACTGATGTAATTGGAAATGCGATTGTTTAGAGAGTTTGAATTTAAATAAGAGTCTCAAATTCGAGAAAGACGCTTTCAGTGTACAGTTTAGATGTTCATATTTTTAATATATGCAATAAAAAGGTAAACAGTGAATGTACTTTTGGCCCCTGGCCAAAATGTAGTTCTATGCTAATGCTAAGAATAATTTTGATCATTTTATAACCTAGTCTTATTTACAAGACGTGCTATATAGATCCACAAGATGTGCTAAAATTTAGTTTTACTTTTTATATGCTGTCACATCTCAAGAATCATTTTAGTGGTGGAAACCTGAAAGTTTAAATTTACATAATTTACGTATGAAGAAAACAGTCAGTGTACTTTACATCAAGAAAACCACCGAAACAGCTATACTTGTGCCAAAGTTTACCTACTAGGTACACTCTTTTATTCCAATTTAAAACTGTGTATAAATCTACTATATTCATGAACAGTTAAGTTCGCCAATATTTGAAATGTATTTACAACTTTAACCAGTGAGAATGATGCTTAACTGAACAATTGAGGCAATACGGCAATAGAATGACATTTTTTCACAATGTAGCAGAATGATCAATATCAATTAAAGTTAACACAACAACGATTAGCAAGATTCTTTAAAAAATGTAGTGTTGGTTCAAAGTGCTCATGCATCCAAACTGAAAGTGTTGTCATACAATTATTTATGGAACATTATTGAGGGATCGTTTCTCTGTCCACGTATTTAAATTGTATTGCAATCCGTTAACAACAACCATGTACTTTCTGGAGGTGAAAGTTGTAATCAAAATCCTGTTAGAACAGTATAGAGCAAGGAAGAAAACTTTCCACCACAGAAATTGTCCTTCAGCAGTTTCAGCAGTTATGACTGCAGGCGAATATTGACATTATAAAAAAGTAGCTCATTATTTGCCCAGCGTTTACAAGTTATGTTAATATTATACCATATTTTGTTTTATTCAGTAAACGAATGGGAGTTTCCAGAACTGGTTGACTCTGATAATCTCTTGATGCCATTCATTTTCATTCACCTATTTGTCCCCCCCCCCTTACTACTGCCTCCATAGGATAGTCAACAATGCATTATTGAATATCTTTAGATTTATATTATTTTTACCAATTTTCATTTATTAATAAAGAGTACATGTTTAAAACCTTTATTAGATTCAGAAGCATTATGTTCATAATTTAAAATCCCTATATTAACCTTTTTTTAAATGAAAGCACTGGTCTGGTTTTCAACCCTGCTAATTATGTCAGTTCTTTGGCATATTCAAAATAAACGTTAATAAAAGGTTTTTCATTGTTAATATCCACATGTAGTGTATTTCAGAAACAATGAAACACATGTATTGAAAGTTTTAGAAAAATATGGTCCTGTTTATGGTTAAATTAGAATATTATATTCGTAATGGTTGCATGTAACCCATTCATTTATAGTGGGGCATGGTTCAATACATTTAAATACGGGTAACTCTGGTTAAACCAGTGACCGCAGTCAAAGTGATAATTTGCACACACACAAAATAAAATTGTTTCACCATCATTCAGGTTAAAACAAGATCATAGCAATAAAGAAGTCTAGACCAAAACAGAAAACCATATACACAATTTATGGTTCCAACGTTTGTTTATTGTCTGAATTTATTTACAGCAACACAAATACTGCATAAAGATCAGCATTTTAAATAGACATGGCTCCTGTGACTTTTCAAGAGCATTAATGATGCTACAATGTATTCGGACAAACAGTATTTTGAAAATAATAACAGAACAACTTCATATAATTTGATATTTTTAAGTAGTGCTTTAACATACAAAAAAACATTGATTTGAAAATTGCAATGACATGGGTGAATTTCATGATATTGGGTGGTAAGCATCACTTACTTGTCGGAAATCGTTAGAGATTTGATTGGCTTGTACACACAAGTATTGTTTGTCAGAATGATGCTATACAAGAAGCTGATATTTATGAAAATATGTTTATGTCGGACGAAGTGTACCATTGCCGAAGCGTATCAGGACAAAATGTACCATACTTATCGCAGAATGAAGGCAAGCATACCATCCATCCCAGGATCCTTGTACAATAATGGACACGTTTCACACATGTTCATTACTATACTGTAAGTATCTACTGTGTCTGGTGAATTTTTATCAAGTGCACTGGGATTATCTCCCATATGGCCATCTCCCCTAGAAGACTTGTTATTTTGGTTTTATGGGTTAGTGCAAGTTACAGGAGACGCCCAGATCCAGAGGTGACCCTGGGTCTTGAAGTGCCCAGTGTGAAGCACCTAGTACACTGCACTGACGAGTTACGGAGTTAGAAGGTTAGGAACTTTGGGTGTAGCTCGAACCTGCGACCTCTCGGTTGTGCAGTCATTGTGTTACCACAAGACCACAAATCCGCTACAGTATTCATTGAAGTTTATCATGCCTTATCAGTATGGTGTAAACAACACGATGTATAAAGGAGTGGCACACTTCATCTGAGTTGTTCCTAAATTGGTACGATTAAGCACTGGCATTCTTTTCGTGCACCCAAACTATGCCAGGCATCGAGAAACTTGAGGTGCTCAGCAGACATGTTGTCCGACAGCCTTCAATATTATGTCATCAACCAGATTGCTAGTAAGACGCACACTGTGAAATGAGTAGAACTTGAAACAATTCTGTCAGACAAAATGTCTGGCAATCACTTTGAATCTGTCATTTTAAAATTGTGTCAGACATGTCTGACAGTCTGACATATTTCGCGGTGTCTGCAGTAAGCACATTGAATGACATATTCTAAAATTCAAGACTGAACATATATATTCTTGACATTGTAGCTCATTATTTTATTAAAATATTGCAGTGTAAAATGTTTCAAATATGTTGCAAAAAAGGAACTTACTTTTGGAAACAGGAAGTTGAACTTGAAGTCGAAGGCTACATCATTTAAAGACGTTGAAGCATGGTTGACTCCGTCTTTGTGTCGAACGATACTTCGGCTAACACATCGAGTTAGAATTCGACCGTCTTGAACAACACAACTTATCAATTTTTGCGTTTTTGTTAACAAACCTCAATATTTGTTCATGTTGACATTGGTCGTGAAAATATTATTATTTGTAAATACCGCAGGTTCCTACGAGAAGCGTTTGTAGTGGTCAGTGAGTAATTTGGATATGTTCGACCACTATCGTTACAACCCAGTAAAGCGAGGTTATCTATTGAATAAGCTACCCCTTACCAAATGGTATGATGGTTATACCAGGCTACTGTCTGAACAGTGTTACTCGGTTACCATAAAGCCTCTTGACCAGGATAACCCGAGTTGTATCGGGTGGCTAGTTATATGTTGAAAAATAAAATGCGCAATCATAAATGTCGTTGTATGTGTTATTCATTCGTCGGAAGAACTCCGATACGTCGGTGAGTTACGTTTACATTATCGCTGAGTTACGTTTTCATTATCATGATAACAAAAGCGAAATGCCGATTATACATTGTATTTAATAATTAAGTTATTAGTCAAAGTTGATTGTCATATCAAAGCTATATTTTCTACCTATCGTATAAAATAAATATATGAATAAAATATTCTAATTTGAACAATGCGATGACATTACTTTTCGATGGGCAATATAATAACACTATAATTCCACATATACAAGGGTATTTTTAATCATTAACACGGAATGACATAACTGTAAGATACATTTCTTTTCAATCAATTTTAGAATGCTTTAAGTGAGGCCATACCAATTTAATTCTATGTTTAGCGTCCTCGGGCTGTAGCTTACCTACAGCACACTTTAAATTGGTAAGTTTTGTCTTATAACTATATTTAATTTCCGCTTTTTAGAGCATACTTTCAACGTTGTATATATTCAATTTAAAATATGTAAAAACATGTTTCTATGATTATGATGATGTTGTCATCTACATGTATTCTTTGGTGTAAATTTCATGAGGGTGTGTCAATACCTATATGATATGATATGACTTCAGACTAAACTTGAACAAAATGACTTTTATGTGTTTTCGCCAATATTTATACAAAAGTGTTCTACTAGTCAATTTACTGTTAAAATACTCTGTTAATGTAGGTTCCCAACATCGAGATGTTATATAAGAGGTTTGCAAGTAAACGTTTGCTTTCGCTTGTACCGCTTGTATCCGGTTATCTTATGCCGAAAGTATGCTACAATAATGAACCTACGTGAAGTTTGCATTTAATATGGTGACCGTAAGTGAAGTGAACAAAAAAGTGTTCATGAACACTGCGTATATTTTCATGTAAATTTGACAAATTATCTTGACAATTAATCAAATTTTCACCAAACGTATCGGGTTATCATGTGCCACCGCAAAACGTATAATATCAAGATCGTGGCTTACTGGCTGAAATCCTGAAATGGGAGGATTGTTACTTTCACAAGAACTGCTAACATTATGACGGCGACCGGCATGCCTCCAAACTCAGTGAGTGGTAGAGGCTACGAAAGATAAAACATATCTGTAAATAATTTTAAATGTATTTGAAAAGTAAATTTGGAATAGTGTAAGCTCAATATATGAAATATATCATACTTTAATAAAAGAAAGAAAGAAAATTAATTCATTAATTCATCATCATACTTATTTATCAATAATTCTTTCGATAAATACCTCCTACATATGTGTTCGAATATTTCCCGATTTCGTGAGATAAACGTATCCAGTCTGCATATTCAACGGGTTCTGTGGAAGCCAGGTAACGCTGAGCTCCAAGCATTTGCAAGGGTTGTCGGACACTCGAATGGCCGGCGTCCCGAAACTGGTTAACACCGCGCCACATTGAATTCTGCAACCTTTCGATACTGATCAGCCCCGCCGACATATTTGACATCGAAATATATGTTTTGATTGGCCGCCATACACTGACGGCCGGTTGTGAGAAGCAAACAAACCCACAAGTTGTTGACCGACATCGAGAATCGTGTATGACCGCACAATATGTGACCCAAATATCCTCCGTCGTCCTTACAACTGCATAAAAAAAATCAACGGTGTGCGACTATATTACTTCGTTTACTGTTCACAATCATTACAAGATACGAAATAAATGTATACATACAAATTAGCAAAACAAGTTTAAAATGTTATATTTGAGTACATAATTTCTCAGTACAATGGATAGATAACGACGATGTGTTTAATCAGTTTTATTGATAATACGATTACAAAATGTAATATATTTGCTAAATATTATAAAATATTATATATTTTATTATTCTGAACAGTAATGAACCTTTAACAGTTCTTCCTTCACACCCTCCTTTAAAATCCTAACAAAACAGGTAACAATTGTATATAAATAAGCAAATAGAATTAAAGCACCAGTCCATAGAATATAATTCAATACATCGTAAATTGACAAAAATTATAATGAACGTTAAAGGCATTTGTTCGTCTGAATTCTGTTTCTCATTTACGAAAGGCATTTTATAATGTCTATGTTCGAAAACGCTTGGTACGAACGGAATAGACAATAATGTACATGCCGATTTTTTGCAGAGGCATCACAAGCTGTCGCATACTATACGATAGAAAGTTACCGAAACGTTATTGTGTTAGCGATTTCAATGCGTTTTTTTGCATTTTGATATGTAAGATGTCCATTAAAAGCGATTTCTGCAAAGTTTTACTTTTATTATCATATTTCTATACTGCAGCTTTAAACATAATAGGATTATCCACATAAGTCTACATCGATATAAGTTTGATACAGCGAAAGCAACTCACAATTATTGTATACAAATTATACTCAAAGGTTAAAAGATCTCTACTTCTATTCACATTTGTATACAAATTAATAAAAACTGTGGTCCCTATATTAAATTCATATATTTGTATATGTTTGTTCGTGTTTCGTGTTGTTCGTATTTTGCAATGTTGTATCGGCAATTGGTCACTTGCCTGATATACAGGACCTTCACATGTTACAAGGACGTACTATGTCTACGAAAAGGTGATCTTCTACAGCATTGTTAATGGTATTATGTTATTAAATTATAAAAAAATTGGGATAAAAAAAAGGTACAGGGTGATGCTTAAAAGGGGCAGGGAGGAAGTAGTCCCAGTTCTTTGACATTTTCTAAAAATTGGTAAATCCAAGATTTTTTTTCAAGAACAAGCTGCTACTGAAAGTTTTTAACCATAGTATGGCAATTTGCAATTAAATATTTGCAAAAATATAATGTATTTGTAATAGATATTCAACATTTCTGTGTGGACCAGCCAAGAGGCGCAACAGTGGGAACGAAAAAGGAGCACAGTGCAGCACCCTGCGTTTTTGTTCTGGATCATTCCCTAATTGAAACACGCAGTAAAAAGACATATACATTGAATACAATTTGAAGTTTATTACATTATGAGAGTTTTGACCAAAACTAATAAATACAAAAACACTTGAAAAAAGAAAACCCATTCTGGGTATCGATCTCACGACGTCGGAGTTGTAAAAAGAAATAACAATTGATTTGTAAGAAAAAATGTGCAGACAATGATTATATGCGATACCACAATTATGACGTCAAAATGTAAACAAGGGCCAAACAACAACGATATGAATTACATGCAAAAAATATCAGACTGCATAAACTCATTTATTATTGAAGTTCTACCCATGGAGCCCTTCTTAGACATAGTCCTTTTAATAAGGGTCTCTTTACTGCTGAAGCTGATACTGAACTTTCATTATCTGCTATAAATATATGCTCATTCATAATATTATTAACACTATTTACTAATTGACGATACGATTTTGGATTTATAACCACGTCTTCTTTTCAGTCAAACTCAGACAAACACAGTTGACAGTATACGATTTTACAAGACATGTCCGTCAAACAATTAAGTCGTAGCTTTCTAAGTTGTCAATTAATCTCGTCGTCTTGTCATTAAATATTGCGTCTATTTTTTAATAGTATTCTGATTTTAAAAGGTACTATCTCCTTAACATAGCATATCTGTAATTTCCAAATAGTAAAATACGGTTCAGTTAATTCAGTATAATTACTGTAATGCTGGAACAGTCATGATCATCGGGTGAATTTGCATGATTAGAAAGTACATATAAATATTACCGTGTGTTCGTATCAATTTATTCTAGATGTCAGCATTATTTAGAATTGTTGTAACGTAATAATTATATTGGACACATAGCGTTCCTAACTTATAACTGCAAACATGTGTTTACTTTATATAGATTTAGGCCATACAAATTTGATTCTATGTATAAGCGTCCCCATGATTTTTCAAAACCTAACGACCAGGTAGGAAAAAACAAACGATAAGTCGATATTTTTTTTTATTTTTTTCATAACTTATTCGTGGCAGTGGTACAAGCGAAAGCAAACGTTTACTTACAAAACTACTATATATCATCTCCATATTGGGAACCTACATTAACAGAGTATTTTAACGGTAAATTGACTAGTAGAACAATTTGTTTTTATAAATATTCGTAAAAACACATACAAGTCATTCTGTTCAAGTTCAGTCTGAAGTCATATCATATCATATATATATTGACAAACCCTCATGAAATTTACACCAAAGAATACATGTAGGTAATAACATCTTCATGATCATAGAAACATGTTTTTACATATATTAAATTGAATATATACACAGTTGAAAGTATGTCCTAAAAGGGCAATTCAATATAGTAATAAGACAAAACATACCAATTCAAAGTGTTTAGATCTATGACGCTGTAGGTAAACTACTGACAAATGCAAGGTCCAAGTCAGAATTGTAAAATATCATAAACGTATTTTAAGTGATTCACATACCCAACAACAAGATGCCAACCAACACTATTCATTCAAAACACAAATATAACTTGAACTATGCATCATGACTTCTAATATTATTTACAATGTAATTCATGGACTGAAATCATTAAATTAAGCATTCACACAAAGTGTTATTGGCATATTGTATACGCTTTCCAACCAGATTTTTTACAATGTAAAAAATGTTTGTCTTTGTGTTCAGGCATCCAAAAACCTACCAGCCCGAGGACGCTTAATATAGAATCAAATTGGTATGGCCTAACTTACAATGTTTCACGAACAATTAAATTAGATTACCGGTATCGCATGCAGTGGTGGGCACTAATTAAAATTTTGTTCTCGATAACCAGTTAATATGTTCACGAAAGTTATTCAAGTTTTCGCGAATGTTTTTAAAGTTTTCGTCACAATTTGTTAATCTTTCTTGGAAATTATCTGGTTATCTTATGCATAAGTATGCGATCATACAGTTTTTTTTTATAGGTCAACTACATAAAATAAAAACACCTTTCTATGTTTATGTCTACGCAGATAACTTATCTAATTATCACAAAATAATGTTAGACGAAATACCATTTTCGTAAATGGTTCGTCATCAAGGCAAAGTATATCTGAAACTAAATATATTAATTAATAAAGCATAAATGCATGCCAAGATCCTTGTGTTTATAATTTGGAATATACTTTACGTATGAAACCTTTATGCAACACGCACATTTTTTAATAACTAAGATTTGAGCACCACAAAATGCCATAGATCTTTTACGTCGCAATATTACGTCGTAGTAAATATCCGCATTAACTCGATTCTGACTCGCTGACCAAAATAGCGAAACACGGTTGTTTCGTTTAAGCAATGCTGTATAATAAACAGTATTTGGAGATTGTCATTGATTTTTATAAATACGTATGCGTTTTATTACTATGCTGACGTGTTGGTGTATATAATTGTATGCATTTTATACCTATTAGACATGTTTTCACATAAAGAATACTGTTATTTGTCGTGCCACTGAATGTTGCTAATGCGTTGCTCTGGTAAGCATCAAACCCACGAGTAATTAAATTATAATTTAACTGAATAATATATTCTCTTTTCTTGCTATTTAATTTGAACTGAAATGCCATGCTATATGGTAACCTATATTTCCATTTACATGTTTTGTGAAAAATTCTGCGCCAAGTGTGAGGTTCGGGCGCACGTAAACCAGATTAAACCCCATATTGCTTTGCATTGGCCGTTCCAAGGTGTTGACATCATTTTATTCATATTCGTGTTTTGTTTTTTCTTCATAAGGTGTTGTTTTGTATTGACAATTGGTAACATGTCTTCAATGAATGACCTTGGTTGGTATTCACAAAGCCCCGAAAGGAAATCTTAACTTACGTTATACTTTAGTGAAAATGTCAGATTTATATTTCTATGTGAAATACAATCATTAATGATTACAAAAGGATAAAATATGAAATATCTAAGCAATATGTATTAGCTTGACACATGTAAATGTGAAAAGATCTTCACACGAAACTGCCACATGCTTAAGGACTTTTAAAAGTTTAAGAAATTTACGTAAGTCGTCCCTAAAGAGCTTTGTGAATACGGGCCCTTATGTTGCTATTTAGTTTCAATACAATTAACACAAATACTTTTAACTGCTGACAGATATACGTAACAATAATGAAATGATACGTATGAAATTATGCCCATCTTCGAAGAAGCAGGGGTATATTGTTTTTCAAATGTCGGCCCGTCGGTCCGTCTGTCATTCTGTCCGTCTGTGGACGAAACCTTGTCCTTTCAATAACAAGTTTTTCAAACTTGGTAGGTAGTTTGGTTATGACTAGTCAAGGATTTTTTTGGTCTTTGTGTCAAAGGTCAAGCCAAAAATGACCAAATGATTGTAAAAAATATATAATATTAGGTGTGTTTTTCAATCTTTGGTCATTTTGGCTTTTACCTTTGACCCAAAAGGGAGCATTCATCACTGATTGTGATAGTTCTCATTGGTTGTTTTTTTTCAGATTATTGGGAATGGTGAGGAGCTGTATGTGTATCGCCATCCGTCAATGGTGGGAGCTGTATGTGTATCGCCATCCGTCAATGGTGAGGAGCTGTATGTGTATCGCCATCCGTCAATGGTGAGGAGCTGTATGTGTATCGCCATCAGTCAACTAATGCAGCATAAACAACGCATTTCTTATACATGACGGACAAAGAGTGCACGTTAGATACCCTGATGTTCATGAAGACAAGGCCATGAACAAGGACCATTTAACTGAATATGCAGTTCAGCCCAAGAGACGCAGATTATCACTCATTGTCGCGAAGTCAGACTTTTTCGACTCGCGTAATTCACCATTCAACGAAATTGATAGACAATGTGTTGAGCTATTCAGAAAGCTAATATTTAATAGACGTTTCCACACATATCTACTTCTTTGTTTCATTTGGGTCTATATTTTCACACACAAACAAAACATGCGAGAACAATATACTCGTGCACGGGTCTATCTTTTTGCATGTGGTTAGGTCTTTCCAAAGGGATATCAGACCCGTCCAAGTGCAAACAGATAGACACCTGCACGAGAATTGTATTGTTCACAGAAAGACATGTCGACGAGAAGTATATGGTTCAATAAAGTGTACATTCATTATTTACTTCTAAAAATAAATTCATAACATACATGTGCATGTAAACGTTCATTTTTTGCACTTTCTGTTTATTTCTGTTGGTTCAACTGCACGTACAAAATACTAAATATTCGCAACCTTAAGGTTTACAAGTGCCTAATTAACCGTAATAAATTTAAAGAAGATAGGTCCTTGTAATACTAAGATGGCAATATTATAAATTATATGTCAATTCAGAAAACAATTTCAATATGAAAATAATGAATTGTAACAGGTGGTGTTTTTTTTTTTTTAATTTGACGACACAATATATTATTTTCTTAAAATTATGAATGTCACGTACATCACTTTTCAATGTTGTATATTTATTAAATCTTAAAAAAAAACATGCACTTAAATATACCACGCATTTAAGCCATGCAGTTTCTTATTTATTGATACCTGTTTATGCCCCCACTTTAGAAGGGGGGAGGCATATAGTTTTGCTCTTGTTCGTCCGTCCGTCCGTCGGATTTTTGAGTCGCGCATAACTCAAAAAGTAACTGTTAGAGTGATGAAACATTATAAGCATATTCATCGGCATAGGGGCTTGTGCACCTCGGTATTTTGGTGCAGTTTTTTTCCGACATCAGTGGAGTTATGGCCCTTTTTCAACAAAAAATGACATTTTTGGACTTGTGTCGCGCGTAACTCAAAACGTATTGCTGCTAGAGTGATGAAACTTTATAAACATTAATCCGCATGTGAACCTGTGCACTTGGGTATTTTGGTGCAGATTTATTTGACATCCGCTGAGTTATTGCCCTTTTTTGAGCAAAAACTCACATTTCTGGAATTGTATCACGTGTAACTCAAACATTATTATTGCTAGAGTAATGATACTTTATATACATACAAATCAGTAGGTGAACGTGTGCACCTGGGTATTTTTGTGCGGTTTTTCGAACATCAGCGGAGTTATGGCCGTTTTTTAGCAAAACATGACATTTTTGGACTTGTGTATTACTGCTAGAGTGATGAAACTTTATATACATATTAGTCAGCATGTGAAATTGTGCACCTGTGTATTTTGGTGTAGTTTTTCCCGCCATCAGTGGAGTTATGGCCCTTTTTTAGCAAACTATGACATTTTTGAATTTGTGTCGCGTGTAACTCAAAAAGTATAACTGCTAGACTGATGAAACTTCATAAACATATTTATCAGCATGTAAACTTGTGCACTTAGGTATTGTTTTTGCATTTTTTCCGACATAAGCATTGTTTTGTAACAACCGGAACAAGCGGAATGTGGGGGCATCCGTTTCCTACGGACACATGTCTAGTTAAATATTTTTAGTGTTTGTTCAAAAATGTACCAACTATTTATATACATATACATTCTACATCGAATATATATATCCAAATAAATACAAAACATATAGTTCGTACGAAGCAATGTCTAATGGTCCTTTACCGATAATGTTAAAATGATTACCTAGGGTACAATTTATTTTTACATGTACTTAAAAAATACATCTTTTAAAATCTTCTCGTCTGAAACTGCAAGGCCTGGGTCTTTGATGTGATTCTTTACCAAAATTATTAAAACGGTGCTCCTGGGCTAAAAACTGGAGCTAACCCGTAGCTCAATTTAATTTTTTGACTTATGTAGAAAAAACCTTCAAACTGCTTCTTGTTTGAAACTTCAAAGTCTATAGCATTTATATTTGGTATGTAGCATCACCTTATGGTCCTCTACTCATATTGTTCAGAAGTTGCCACTGGGCTAAAAATGGCTACAACCAGGTGCTTATTATTTTATATATAGACTTTAATTGGAAAAACCCGAAACAATATTTTTGTCTGAAACAACGGAGTCTAGACCTTTGACATTTGATATGTAGCATAGCCGTATGTTCCTACACCTAAACTGTTTCAATATTGGCCCTTGGCTAAAATGGCCTTCCATTGCTCGAAATTTGTTAAATGGACTTTAAACAGAAAACAAATGAAAACAAATATACTTGTTCAAAAATACTTGTTTAGGGGATGCTTTTGGGTCCTGTAGAGCGTCTCTTACTCCTGGTGTCTTGTTTAATTTGCAACACTTCAAAAGGGATATATACACAAATTGCAAAAACTGACAATTTCTAAAACAAGTGTCGCCGATTCCAAAATGAAAACATGACAAAGTGGCAAAGAAATATTTTCGAAATAAATATCAAACGTAATGGTAAGAATTCTCAAGTTTGTGTAACGCTTATTATCGATTTGAACAAATGAGAATAACTAACATAGCTTTAAAAAAAAACTCTTAAACTCATACAAGCCCTTTTGCTTAACGGAGGTCGTAAGTTCGATGTTTTATGTTTTCTTGTTTTTAAAATAAGCAAATGAACCATACGCAATAATTCTATATCAGACAGAAATAAGACTAAACTGTCGAATAAATTAGCACATAAGTGGTGTATAACCACAATTAATTGTCAAGTCAGGGTATATATAATATTTGGTATACACACTTCAATCTTATGTATCGGCAACAAATATATTCACATGTTTTTGCTACAGAACACACGTGATACAGCTCTGTGAATAAGGAACAATTACACTCTTATGGTGTCTTAAAATTCCGCTGTGCCCAACGGAACACCTGGCTACGCGTTCACAACAAAAGTTAAGCCGGGTTCAACGTGAACTGGAGGCAGATATTTCTGGCTCAGGCTCAAAAATAGCGTTCACGCAAACTCTGGAGCAAGTTTCTTTGTTTGTCAAATGTATATTATACATAATTCTGAACTTCCCTCAGCGTACATTTGCAATCTGATAAGAAAATTGTAATCAAAACCTTACAGCATTCCATGTTATTCTATCAATACAAACATTTATTTCACAATAAATTACTTTAAAAATCTGCTCCGCTCAGCTACGGGATCAAGATCAGATAACATGTCTGATTTTAAATTTTAAGTCAACGATTGAATCATTATTTAAAGGCATTCTTATATTATATATTATTGTATTATTGTGTTTGGTCACGATGTTTTCATGCTTCAAGATATATGCTGAATATATCTCTACATATACGAAAAGGTAACCCAATAAATTATCAACTAGATCCTGTTCGAAAATGTGCTATTAATAAAACGTTGCAAGAGCACATAATGATCTGAACATTACAACACGATGAGAAAGTGGTACTTTGCAATTTATAATGTATAATCAGCAATATATAAAAAAAAAAAATTAGCGCTTAAGCGGGTCGTATTCTAGTTTCAATAATAGTACTCCTGCTTATTTAAGTGATATTTTGCACCTGTCAAAAGGTTCATATGATACGCATTGCGCATTACGTTTAGGTTAAAGGCTTCCGCAGTTAAAAGTGGCAATAAGTTTTCAATGCTTGGAAGGGAAAGATATGCATTCCATATGTAATGAGGTTTGGCAGGAAACCAATAGCTTACCGGCGACGGACTCTTTGGACCTCGATACCTCAATCTGACATGGATTTAAAATCAGTTGCTTCATTTGAATGTGTAGAAAAGGAGCACTTCATACTGTACATGTATGTCATTTAATGACATTTTAGATGAAGCATAAATGTGTCAATTTAGTAAACATATAAATATTGTTTTTCCTTTTTACTTGTAGATATAGTATTTACATTTACTGTATTACCAAATATACTTAAAAACATGTATATAAACAAGTGCATATTGTCATTACTCTTCCCATTTTCTAATTGTATGCAATCTGCATCGATCTAACGATATAGCTTCCTTCTGGTCGCTACTCATTAGAATTATCCACGAAAATGTGTTCACGTCCAAATACAATGAGACGTTTGTAGCTGTGGTTTCATATATTTTATAATTGAGTATTGTCTGGTTGTGTTGGATGGAGATATGTAATGTACTAAACTGTCTCAATATAGTACAGAATTAATCAGAACGCATGGGGTGATAGTTCGACAGTTGCTATACGTGTTATAATATGTTTTAAATTAAATTCCATTGAATATTGTATTCTGAAAATCTGACTACAATCCGCTCCTAAAATACGCTACTAACTAGGAAGACTGTGCACTTTAGTCAGATTGGTATTCACTATTACAATTTAATTTGATTGTTAACATTATTATGTTTACATTTGCATGCGTTCTGATTAATGTTCGGCGCGGGTTTTATATGTGTAGTAATTTTAAATATGTGACCTCGATTGTAAATAATGATAATGTTCCATCTTAACCGAGTAACCATTGTTTTTATTGGCGAACATTAGGTTAGTTTAAACCTATGTATTTTAGCTTGATTATCATAATGACGAAAGCCAATGGTTCATTGAGACACTTTCGGGTCGGTCTCCTTAGCATAACCAGTACATGGGTGATATTCTAATCAAAAGGCAGACACCACATTTACTACAAAACTAAGACTTTTGTATCATATTTAAGTATTGTGTGGGTTTGAGTTTTCCTTTTTTACATACTATATTGAACAGCATGCTCTTTGAAAAGACAGTTAGTTCCTGTTGGTAGTTTCTATACTGCTGATGAGGCTGGGGTATCACTATTTTCAGATAATATATTTTATATATTATAACAGAACAGAAATGTTAAAAAATTGTATCAGTTATTAATACGAGTTGTAAGTGATGCAATTTAAGACGACCCCATTGTGTGTAAACGATTTGCACTAACATGTGAATCACACAATACGTATCCTCTTAATACAGGAAATATATTGCTGTACAAGTTAAAACCTTTTGCCGCCATCATTGTTGATATGAACATGTGATATAGATATCATTGTTTTAATACAATATGACAATGTATCGATCTCATTCAATTCATCTCCAGTCTGACGTTACTTCATTTATTTTCCGCTGACTGGATCGTATGACTGAACATAAGGAGTGACATTATGGTTGCTTTCAAAATGGTGTGTTATCACTTTATAAATAAACCTAAGCATTTGTATGATTGGAACGGGTATTTCGATATGGAGTACCCTTAGGGTCAAAAGTATACGCCTGCTAACAAATATAGATGTAACTGTTATTATGAAATTGTAACCACAGTTACAATTCTATGAGCGCACTTATAAATGTGTCATGGCAGTAACGTTTTTGCAAATATAACTGCAGTAAAAATTTATACCAACAGTCATTTAATATGGAAATCGTCATAAACTTATAACCGCGGTTAGAGTTTTCTGACCAAATGCTAAACTTAAGCTCTAAGTCTGCTTGGCGAATTAAATCATGTTTATAGGATGCCTTTTTGTCAAAATGGCAGTTATTTAGTTAAATATGAATTTTTAAATTATAGAAACACTTTAAAGATACATATTTTTATAAATAAATGAATTAGAAAAACGTTTTACTACAGTTATAATTTTATGACAACTGTCATATTTTTTTACTTTCGGTATAAATTGCAACTGCAGTTATATCTGTAAATGTAACTGCTGTTAGAAATGTATGACTGCAGTCATACATTTGTAACTGCGGTTACAATTTTATACCAACAGTTACATCTTTATTTAGCGACCGTGTATATATGTACATTTGACCCAAAGGGTTAACCATAATTCGATGCCTAACTGGCACGTCCACATAATTACACTGTATACATTATTCCCATGGATTATAACTGTACATGATTAATTCGGGAAGATCAGAGGACTATTGCAACTACAAACGTCGACAGAGAGTGTCACAAGTTATTTCATTCGGTGCAGAATGGTCATGTGTTTTTATTTTCGAAAGGTCTAATGAACGCAATATGTTATGTGATGTCTTCAGATCCTAGCAGCGAAACGTTATATAGCGAGCATTTGGAATTGGGTTTTAGTTGTTCGAAGAATAACTAAATGTCTTACAATTTGAAAGCCGATTGTCTCAGAGCTATGCTCTTAACACACTTTGCCTACCCGAAAGAAAGAAGTACCGTTTTAAATATTAAGTACCTTTGTCAAATGGTAACCATTATGATAATGCATTTGATAAGAACACTCAAGTTCGCCATTTCCAATATATGATCAAATTATGAGTTTTGTCGCGGCCGAATAAAGAAGTACGTTATGGGCCGTTCCAAAACGATGGATGAATGGATTAAGTGGGTCACGATGCGAGTCGAGAATAACCATACACATTTTAATCCTAATCTAATCTAATCTAATCATCCCGTTATCACCGACCCATGATAATGTTATTTGTTTAAAAGTGCATGATTAATAATTGTATAACTTCATTTGGTCATAATAATAGTAATAACGCACAAAATGGTATGTGCTGTTTACCGGTAATTACGCAGCACAGGTATAATACATAGCGGTCGGTTGCACTGAGTAATCATTAAAAAGCTACAAGAGACATAATATTACATGTCGTAATAGCCTAGCGATTAGACTTTGGTTGTGGGATCTATCCCCGACAGAGGCCCTTTTTATTTTTATTTTTTTCTACTTTTAATGCTTTCTTTAACAACATATATGGGTTTGTTTATCCAGATGCTTCATTAATTAAAGATGTGATATTTTAAGACAATCAAAACAGCATGTGTTGGTAAATTACTTTAAGTATTTAAAAACATTTCAAAACATAATCACATAATATTATTGTTAATACGGTTGAAAAGCTTGTTACACAAACTTTGCATTGATATAATGTTAATAGTATTCATACATTTGCTAGTATTCGGCATCTTGTTTTATTTTTAAGTTTAAAATGAGTTTTGTCCAAAGCCTTTTCTTTTCTCAATTTATCAACCGTATCAGAGAGTACCCGTTAAAAACTTATAACGATATTTTCCACTATATATATATATCCGGAGAATGTGTGTTGATAATGAAAAAAGTGGTACAATGTAGAGCAGGAATTTCATTAAAAATAATATATGTTTGTAGCCCATAAAAGATCACGACATTGAATATCGGCCAACGAATTTGGCTCATCGGTTTTTTTGGCCCAACATAATATTTTTCATTTTCAATTGAAACATGTTTTTACAGGCCTTATATATTTTACTAGTGCAGAGTACTAAGCAGAGTACTAAGATATTGTTAATGAATTCCTCTAGTTTTTACACATGTTAACGTTTCAATTAGTAGTGTACGTTATACAATGGACATCAATTCATCTGCTACACATTTGACTTATAACTGATCAATTTCCAAACTGCCTAATTCTTTTTACTTTTTGTGTTGCTACGAACATTTGAAAAAACTTATTTGTGCACAGTGTGTCTCAATAACGAACAACTGCAATGCGTTCAGCGCCTTGATACTGAATTGGAGCAATATGCATGCATACACCAAGATAAGAACACCATTGTAGATGCCCGTCTAAGTAGAATATTGGTTGTAAGCTGTAATTAATCAATTTGCTGGACTTGTATGATCTTACATAAATACAGTTTGCATTGTGTAAACAAAATATCGGGTATACTCAATATCAAAGATTTTCGCTACTATATATATATTTATTGGCAAAATGGTTTAAAACAGCAGACCAGAAATATGTTAATAAAAATAAAACTTTGCAGAAATGGTTTCTAATGGACGTCTTACCGAACAAAATACAAAAAAAACGCATTGAAATCGGTAAAATAATAAAAGTTTTGGTAACTTTTTATCGTAAAATTATCTGTATGCGATAACTTGTGATGCCTCTGGACTAAATCAACATGCACAGTCGTGTATATTCCGTTCGTACCAAGCTTGTTTAACATAGACATTATAAAATACCTTTCGTAATTAAGAAACAGTTTTCAGTCGAATAAACGTCATTAAAGTTTATTAGAACTAATGCCAATGTAAGATGTATTGAATTATATTCTATGGACTGCGGCTCAAATAATAATCATAAAAATTAACAATCAACATAATCTTATATCAGATAAGTCAAGCAAGTGTAAAGCAATTGAATTGTATCGGGTATAACAATTGCACCAGAATACAACATGTTAATAATTATGCATATTTCTATTTATAATCTGCAAGGCATAAATACATATACACACTTGCTTCATATACATGTAAACAATACCATAATTGCTTTAATACATAACTGTATAGACCCTTTTCTAACATATTTTGCATTTTAAATTGTATTTCAACGTATTTTACATTTTAAATTGTATTCAATAACCACGTACAGTATTACATTATACAGTAGCAGAATGTCCATCAATACAGTCCATCATTTTCAAGTAATTGCAAAAACGAGTATCAAAATATGCAGTATTTTGTTAACATTGTCAGAAAAATCATGTACTGACGTATTTTCCATAGATAAGTTTGCACGTAAAATACCAATGAATTTAAACTGTTCAAACTAAAAATACAATTTTTCCATAGGCAAGCCTTGTTTGCAATGAACATACAGTGTTTTCTTTGGAAATGTCTTGTAATTTCATTTAATCTTCCATCTTTGACAACAGCAACAACAACAAAACCAATCAGAACACAATATTGCATTTTTTATCCTAACACACGTCAAGATTTTTAACAATATTTTGAACAAAGTCTAGACAAAATAATCCGTCAATACACGTCCATACGCATGACAGCGTAACGTGGTCTTTATTCAAGTGTACATCTTAGATAGCTAAGTGACTGTAATGTGAACTGTCTTGCATTTTTGATCGTCGTAGTGTCTCGTACCGAACTGTTCCAGTCCTAAAAACGAAATAAAATCAACATAATTAAATGTGTAATATGTAATGCTAAATGCTCAAGTCGTGAAGTCTGAAACACCTTATTTCACCCTTTATCTGATGTATCTAACCTTTGCAACAGAAAACACACAACACAACTATATCTTGATTACTTTTCAATAGACGGAATATCTTCACACTTCGAAACAAATCAACATTCAAAAATTCTCAATGTCATTCTTTTAAATTTTATCAGTCGTGTTAACATATAGCAGAAATAAGAAACATACGTTTGAGCTTCGGATTCGCGCACATCGTCTGTAATAAATTAAACATCAGATGTAAGAACAGTATGCAATATAATAGCTCGAAACACAAAATTTACATCAGCATTGTTAACAAATAAAACAATAACCTTATGGTATTGCTATGATTCAGCAATATGAGTACCCCAATCATATATCAGTGTGAAATCCGCTATTAATGACGCTTACTTGGAGGTGTGCGTTCGGTAAATGTTTCTAATGAATTGTCCGCTCTTTGCATGATGTTCAGCGCGGAAACAACCATAAGAAAGCTTTCTTCAGCTGTTGGTGGAGGCGTAGTTGGAATGCTTTCATAATGATGCACGACCGCAATTGACTCTCCATTGTCGTTGCCCTCTATATTAGTGTCCTCAGCAATACGGTTTGACGATGGGTAATTATCGGCAACAGCAGAAAGTGGGAGAATGTCGTAGTGATCTTCGAACAACGTTTCAGACCTTCTAGGTGAGTTGGAGCTGGCAACATCCGGTGGTATGTATCCTTCGGAAAAGACACAGTGACATTTCATGCTAGTTAAAATGAATCTGATCATGTCGGACATTTTTTTCTGTATGCAGTCCACGGAAAGAGCATAATTTTGGCAGTAAAACATCTTTAGCAAACACTTGCAAATATGTCCATGAAATTAGATTTTGTTTCAGATATTGAGCATTGTCAACATCACCATCCCTAGTGTGTTCCAACAAGAGATCCATCTTATGATATGTTCTTGCTAACAGATGTATAAAAATATATAAGTACGACATAGATATTCGAATGTTCGAAATGATTGTGTTAATATACGTCCAAATCATTTAAAATTATACACACTACTACAATATGAACGCGGCTTATATGTCATGCTGGTGTTGACTGCGAAAGCACAGGACAAACTCATTAACCTCAGAAAGGTATTATTTAGCTGGGAATATAGCTTTACGACGTAAATGTGTCGGCTAGTTCTGGACCATGCAGGAGTTCACATCGTGCACTTGAATGTAGAAATGAGTATGACGTCATGTTAGCCTTTACGTCATTGATTTCATGTTTATATAAAAACCCATGTTCATGTCAGCAGCTCAAAATATTATGAAAGTTTCTACAAAAAAGCACACGTCGTGGTGGGCCTATAAGTAAGCAAAGTCAGTCTCGTTACTTTACTTTTATTACTTTGTACAAAATAATACACATGAGTAATATATAATAAAATAATATGAGGCTCGTCTTGGGAAAACCGGACTTAATGCATGTGCGTACAGTGTCGTCCCGGATCAGCCTGTGCAATCCGCACAGGCTGATCCAGGACGGCACTTTCCGCCTACAGTGGATTTATGTTTAGAAGGGACTTCCTTGAAACAGAAAATACCATAAAAGCGGAAAGTGCCGTCCTGGATTAGCCTGTGCGGATTGCACAGGCTAATCCGGGACGACACTTTACGCACATGCATTAAGACCGGTTTTCCCACGACACGTCTCATATGTTGTTTGTGCGTAGTAGCTTCTCAATAGATCTATGGTAGTCTTAATGTATACACACATGGGTGAATGTATACATAAACATATATATATAATGTATAAAAATAAGTAACATATTAACACATACAACCTGGGTTCTTGTGTAGCTTCCGGAACAGGCAAGTGGATACCGTGGCCATAACAATCACCAACACACATGTACCACCAACGGTGACAATTAAATTCGGGTTAATGGTACCTGGCAAATATATTATGTGGTGTTGGTTCTAGAGCAGGATAGAATGTTTGCGACGGCGATTGATGTTAAACAAATGTTTAAAAATACATCTGTAATACGATAAATTAATTGATATTAAGATGTGACAATAGTGACATTATTTATATTGCATGTATACAATGCTGATATTATATATAATTTATATGTCACATATTTTATCAAACATAAAAAGGATGTCGTATAAAGATGAAACTGATGCCCAATAAAAACACACACAATTAAAAATAATATAAGATGTTTTAAAAATTAAAAAAGGTACTATTATGGACAGATCACATCGACTGAGAAAAGCAAGAAACAGCAAAACCAGCCTAATAGTTGTTGCATGTCAGTCGTATTCTGACCGAGAACTCGTATGTAAAATGCCGCTGGAAATCACACGAGCTTAAGACACGCCACCAAAGATTAGGCATCCAACAAATTCAGCTTTGCAAAAACGAGATCTATAACATCTTCTCGAGCAGCAAACGCGCCACTGGCAAAAACCACTAAGTGGGCAGGAGAGAAACCTCTGATGCGAGTTGAAGTCGGAAAACTTTCGGAAAGACAGTAAGCGACTGAACATCATTGCGTAGAATATGTCATTGAACGGACTTGCAAGAAAAAAATAATGATACTAGTTATTGTATATATCTTAAAATGTAATGATTTTATGCTATTAAGGAAAACGTGGATAAGTAAACATACTTCGCATAATATAAATATTCAGGACTACAAAAGTGTTTATATATTCATGGGTAAGTATTTTGACGTAATTTCTAACATAGTGATACAGTCTATACTTCGAATTTGTTTATAAAAAAATTTGTCATCAAGATCATGTGATTGACAGCAGCGGCCGGAAACTGTTATCTGTTTCGAAAAAAAAACAATGTTTTTTTTACGTAAATCAAAATGATGCATTTTTCCAACATTTGTACAAGACAACGAATGACTCTGAAATTGCGTTTTATATACTTTGTTCGTAGCCACAGTCCTGTTAATATAACTGGGTATGTTAACAACACACTCTGAATAACAATGTGAGACTGGATATGTATTTTATCAGAGTGTGGTCATAACTCAAGAATGGCGACAGCGGACGTAGTTCTACTTGACAGTAATTGTCAGAAGGCTATAGACTATACAATACCTGGGCTATTTGTGCGGATATGAATCGTTGTTGCCTCTGCTGTAAATTCCCCTTCATCATTCATGTTGTTATTTATAATAGTAGAAACACCAATTTTGTCTGAAAATAAATATAAGAGACGCAATGCTGCAAAACAAACATCTTATAGGCTTTACTTTCATTGGTTAAGCCCAAATAAAAAAAACAAGCAGTTTGGTAAATGTACGGATTATTTACGTAGAAATATATTATATTGAAATTAATGCACTTAGTATAGTTACATGTAATGTACAATACTAAATAATTATGTTATGTTTACAGTTAGTTATACACATGCGATATTTTCCTGTTTCAGTCACTAGACCATTTTTTATGTAAGTGATGAAACCATTTACGACGAATTTGAAAGAGAATGTGTATTATTTCGCATCATCACACAGCGTAAAAACAAACATACAAAACACATTTGAAAGATTTCAACACCTAATAATTACACGTATTTGTTACAATCTGAGTAATACGTTATTATTCCATGTAAAAGTATTGAACAAACGATGTTTATCGGCCATAATCTAAACACACGTGACAGCCATATAAAATTATATTTGCGCTGTACACTTTTATTGATATACATTTACCGTGTTTTGAGACATTAGCAACATTGCTGTAAACAGGAATGCCATTTTCTAAAATAGCACAAGTCCATTTGTCACTTTTGCTGAACGTCTGTGGAATATTCGAGATATTGCACACCACGTTACTGTTATCTGGGCATGCGCACTGTACTGATTCCATTGGAAGTATGGTTCTCATCGTGCATCGTTCTTTATTCTCTACAACGATCATGCTAGATTGCACTTGGTTGTATGTTCTATCAAACATTATTGATCCATTGACTGAATAATCAAACGTGCACGAAACTTCCGTTGTTGAAGCCGACAGCACTGTTATTTCCATGACTGGGCCTTTCCATGCTGAAATGGCAGTCTTATTGTTTCAATTGTAATATTAATAGATTTATAATTTAATTAAAGCAAAGAAAACAAATACAAAGGTCGCATCAAATAAAACAAAAAAGCGAAAACAACTAACTTTTGTTTTTTGTTATATTAAACATATAATAAAATATATACAACGATGATTTTTAGCACTGTGTGCTTTTACAAGTTTTGTTAGAAAAATACACTAAAACTTACATGACACAGCAGTGATCAAAGCTTGTATTGAAACTGTACAAAAAAACAACATTATTATCAAATGTGATAATTCCGTGCTTTATTTATATACTATCAATCAATATGCAGTCAATATTCCTCATCACATGTGTGACAACTATACAAATATCATGTAAATGATAATTCATAGCTAGCAAGCGAAATGAAAGCGTTAAAACAGGATTTTTAATCAAAACCGCAACAATGAATTATATAATTGTCAAGTTTCATTTTGCTGCATTCATGAATATTGGACAAAATAACATGACAGAAATGTGCTATATTGAAAGAATCATCATCATCATCATCATCATCATCATCATCATCATCACATAGTTAATTTCAAAGGCCAATATCAAGGTCAAACCAGAATGAAAGCTTTGTCAATAACCAGATACACAACTTAATTGAAATTTGTCGATTTGTATTTTAATTTACATGCAATTAAAATATCAAACGTCCTGAATATACCTAATGACCGTTACCCAATAAGACCATATAGTTTGTTATTGTTGGATTTTTCGCCGTTTTTAACAGTATTTCAGTCTTATACCGGTTGTCAGTTAATCTACTCACACTTTTCCTGGGCAAGCTTATCCAATCTAAGCGGTTTACCAGTATTAAGTGCACATACCTATGCCATTAACTGACAACTGCCCTACTTGAATCAGAGGTAGGGGGAGAATGGCCGTAGAAACAATTTCGTGACCAATCCCCACACAAGTTCTGTGGCCGGGCTGGGGTTCGAACTCATAATCCCTGGATTGACAGTCCAGCGCTCTACCAACTGAGCTAGCCGGGCCCGGCTAAAATGTTCGTTATGGGCTGTATTTGGGCGAAAATGCCGTATGGGTCCTTTATACACCAGTTTCTAGTGTCATGTCCATATTAGGGCTCTGTGGGTCCCATCAAGCAAACCCATTTTGGTCTTCTGTCAGATGTGGCCTTTATATCGGCAAATTTACCGAAAGGAACTCTATACAAGTCCTCCACATATCAGACATATATTGGTGTACAAATCCTCTCTTACCAGTGATATTGTTGCTTGATTCGCTTTATATTTATTATTAATGCAAATAAAAATAATTGAAGTATACACCTTGCGCCAGGCAAGGCAAGACATACATGCATTTTACAGTTTGTTTTAAATGTTTGTAGGTTTGTTTTGCCATTGATTCACATCCATGTTTATGAAACAATTCACACAGTCAGTATCAACGTGTCATGGGGACATTCATCATATTAGTACGTGTCGTTCTTGTTTGTTTGCTTTTTTAGATTATTATGAATAATGAGGAGCTTTATATGTATTGTCATCCGTCAATCAATGCAGTGGAAACAACGCATTTCTTATACATGGCAGACAAAGAGCGCACGTTGGACCCTCATCCGTCAATCAATGCAGTGGAAACAACGCATTTCTTATACATGGCAGACAAAGAGTGCACGTTGGACACCGTGCAGTTCTGGAAGATGATATGATGAACAATGACCGTTTTACTGAATATACAGAACAGCCCAAGCGAAACAAATATATCAATCATTTCGGATTCGCGTAATTCACTTTTAACGTTATTTGATTGACAATGTGCTTAGACATTCAGATAGCTAGACCTTCATATATAATGAAAATCATACGCAAATCTAGTATTTTATCCAATCACTGTGTATCACGTGTTTAACGGTTAACCTATTTTACACAAAAGAGCACGTTGTAAAGCTTGTAATTATCTATCGATCAATGGAAATTGATCCTTTAACAATAGCTGATGATGAGTTTAAATATTATTGGAAAAAACATTGAAAAGGTCTATTGTTTGACGGACATGTCTTGTAAAACCAACGTCAACGGTGTTTGTCTGAGTTTGACCTGTGTTTGACATGTGTAGGCGTGGTTAAACACCCCATAGCGTAACGTCAGTTGCTTGACCTATCTACCCTGAGTTACGCGAATGGGCGTCTAATACCGTCACAAAATAACTGGACATACGTGCTTTCGTTAAGATAGCTAATGCTGAACGAAGCCAAGTAATTTTGTGGCGATATTTAGTTTAGTTTAAACTTATTTATTTTATCACGATTGCATCGGAAACCTAAGGCTTATAGAGACACTCTCGTGACCGGGCAATATTCCATACCGCACATCGGTCTATTCCGTGTCGATTCGCTTCTGACTCGATCACTCGAACTCCGAGAATAGAGAAATATGTGTTTCGATTAAGTCGTGTTGTACAATTAGCAGTTTTCGAATCATTGATTTGTTATAAATACGTGTACGTTTTACCACTATGCTGACGTGGTTGTATATTTGTCAAGCTTTTGTTATTGTCAAACATGTTCTCCATAATAAATTTATTATACGGTCATATGTCCTCCGCTTGTCGTACGTTTTATATTTACATTTCTACATATCAAATTCTTAAGAAAACTCTGGCTTTACTTGTTGCGAACATTTCAAATATCAAAAATGAATATTTATTGTAGACACTTCTGTAAACGACTATGTGGACTGAACAAGAACATTAATAATGTTACCCCCATATACTTTTAGTCTTTTTGCAAATAGGCAGCTTTTCGATAATTATTGCGGTTTTCGGTAGTTAGGTTGACTTACGGTTTATCATGTGACTTCCGCTTCCGCTTTTTTCCTGCTGGTTTGCAACTGAATATTTTTCATAACTATTGAATCTAATTGAATCTTAAAAATATAATTGTCATCAAGTAAGTAGAAGGTTTTCAGTTGTTTGTATTGATTCTTTATTCATTTATTTCCATGTTGCAATGTTGTTTAAGTGAGCTGCGACGGTTTATTCGGTTGAATTTGTCAATTGGATTTGACTTCTATCGAGATCTATTTCTGAACTTCTTTAATTCATTCTTTTGGCTGTCAAAGGGACAAATGCATGTTTTTCACAAACTCTGAAAGTCACATTTTGTTGCAGCAACTAACCAGAACCTTCAGTAACCTTACAAGCATCATTTAAATTGGCAAGACAGATTGAGAGTGTTAGCAGCCTATGCTTGTAAGTAAATAAATATTATGTTTATTGTATTTTATTTAAATGATTTTGTTAAAATATTATTAATGATGGTTTAAGGGGTCACAGGTATGTTTTAATAGAATAACTCATTTTAAATACTATATTGTTTACCTATTTCATGTACTTGTTTATTCAACTGTGTTAATTGTAATTACATTGTAAAAATATATGTAATCGTATAAATGTATGTAATATTATAATACTATTGTTGGGATTTAAACAGTGATATGTATATTATAAGTAAAATGAATTATTTGTTAATTTCAGCACTGAAGATCGTAGACTTCCATCTTGCCTGTGTGTTTGTACATAAACCAGTCAACATAGTTGAAAAGATTCATTTTTAATTATATTGCGGAACTCACGAAATGTTATATTGGAGCCCCCAGTGAGGATCGAACTCACGACCCCTGGTTTACAATTATAATATTACATACATTTGTACGATTACATATATTTTTACAATGTAATTACAATTAACACAGTTGAATAAACAAGTACATGAAATAGGTAAACAATATAGTGTAGTAGGGTGATGTATAAGGGACACTTATACTGCCTTGCTATTTGAGCTAGCTTTTATAGCGAGCGGTAGAGCGTTTGCCTAGGAACCGGGAGGTCCCGGGTTCGATTCCCATTGTGGCTTGGGATTTTTTCAGCTGGGTTACATTGGCGCCCAACGTAAATAACCGACTGTGGTCTGTACGACATCCCACAGATGGCAAGGCAGAAGGAAATTCGTGGAAGAATTGCATACATGGAGGGAGAGTATGTAGTAGGGTGATGTATAAGGGACACTTATACTGCCTTGCTATATGAGCTAGCTTTTATAGCGACGCGGTAGAGCGTTTGCCTAGGAACCGGGAGGTCCCGGGTTCGATTCCCATTGTGGCTTGGGATTTTTTCAGCTGGGTTACAATAATTTCCTATTGCTGAGTGAATGCGGTCGACTTTCAATATCTATTACATACCAGACTCATGTGATAAAATACTGGTTTCGTTTATTACATATGCCATCAACGAGGACTCAAGACAATGTTACCTTATGCTCAGAGATCACGACGCAATCGGAAGAACAAACTGGGCTACGCACGTACAATGTCTTCTTTTCGAGAACGAGTTTGGCTACGCCTTGATTGCAGACGCTATTGGGGACGTCAACATATTCCTTTGCACGTTTAACTCTAGACTCGAGAATTGTGCTCTACAGAAACCTCAGTCGGATATAAATATCTCCAAATTTGTTTTCACTATCTTGAATATAAAACGTTAAACATGAAACGATATATTGATTTGAACCTCAAATATAACCTTTAACGGTCACTGTCGATGCTCCGGACACAAACTTATGATAAAAACGGGTCGACACCATGATACTGACACAGAATTAAGGGTATGTGAATATTGTTTAAAACCGCGACGGTTGAAGATGAATACCACATGTTTGTGTATGTTCATTATGTGACGGAGTGTTGAATGAGGTCAACTCGTTGTAAAGTTTCGATATTTATTTCAGTATATTAAATATAAAAATAATAAACCTGAAAAATATAAATTATGCATTAAATATATTACATGCAATAATTAATAGGCATTAAATATATTATAAATTGCATAACTTAATTATACAATACATTCAACAATACAATTCATTAAGCAAATAGGTTGACTGCATAAATCTTTAAGTAAGAGAACAAAATACAATAAAGACAAAAATGAAATACAAATCTTACCAAGCAGGGCAAAATGACTTAAACAATATTCCTTTGCAGGATACTATTTCTAAGTATGTTCTAAAAATGTTAGTTAATTGATAGCTTGGTATGGGGATTACATTAAAATGTGCTCATAACCAATTAGGTCAGTGAAATCCTATCACACTTCATTCACACGTCACCTTACACACATAACTGTACACTGGTTACATATTACCCCTCTTCGAGAAAATTCGTCCTCGAATTGAGAAATAGAAGCAACAACTAAACATTACAGATGTACAAATAACAATAATAATACAAGTACTGAAACTATCCGAAAGAATATATGAAGTTTTAAACTTCCAGATAATTACTTGCTCCAAATAAATCTTGATATTGGATTAAAGAATAAAATACATGGTAATTCACATCTTAACATCAAATTAAAACAATAAACAAACATTAAAATAAGCAATACTTTTTACTGTGTACTAGTGACATCTGAGTTACATGAAAGGAGTTAAAACGCAGCCATGTAAGCGACCCATTCCCCGTACCGGTACTGGAGTTTGGAGAGGCAGAGTATTTTCTCTGGCGCTAGTAGTGGGGCTAGGCACAGTGAAGTTTCTGGCGCTAGGGGTTAGAAAACTCTGACTAGGCAGAGTAGATTCTCTGGCACTAGGAGTGAGGCTAGGCATAGTAGAATATCTGGCGCTAGGGGTTGGGACAATTGGTGAAATTGGTATAGTGACCGTTGAACTTGATGGAAGAGAATTCCGAGCTTGTTCCTGGCGGGGTCTGATGTTGGGATTCCTCCGTTGCAGAATCACGTAGCGTCTGAGGCTATCATCTGACCCACCTGAATCTGACTCCGAACGGAATCTTCTGAATAACGGTTAGAAAGAGATGGCCTAGGAGCAGGTTTAGGATGAAGAGGTTTAGGAACTGTAGGTGTATCAGAAAGGGATTCCTGACTGGCAGGAGTAGGTGAATCCAGCGGAATGCTTGCAAAAGGTAGAAGCATGTTTCTGTGTAGAGTTCTCACGGGTCCTTTCCCTGACTCCAGTTGGACTTTGAAAACAGAAATATCCCGGTCAATTGCAAGAATGATGTAGGGATCAGACTCCCAATTGTCAGCAAGTTTGCAGCGATCTTTCATTCCGACCTTACGAACCAGGACAATGTCTCCCACCTCAAGGTAGTTTTCTATGACCTTGCGATCATAAGTGCCTTTATTGGTGATAGCCCGGTTGTGAGCGTTAGAAGCAGAACCTTGTAAGCATAGTCCATGCTCTCCTTAAGTTTTGCAACATAAGACGAAGGACTGATTGGACCACTCTCTGGATAAGGGTCTGTTCTAAGATAGGAATCAATGGATAGGCGAGGGTCCCAGCCAAACATCAAATAGTGGGGAGAGAAACCAAACACAACGAAGGCAACTGTTAACCCGTGACGTAATGTCCGTCTCCATGCCGGGCCAAAAGAACATCTGCCTAGCAAGCCAGAGAGATTTGTCCTTGCCAGGGTGACCAATATCTTCATGAATACCATTAAATGCAATGGTTTTATGAGAATCTGGGATAACTAACTGGCGCACCTTTTGGCCATCCAGAAGTGTAAAACGAAAAAGGACTCCCTGGTCAATATACAGTCTTGACCATTCCCGTAGAAATTTGCGAACATTAGGAGACTCTGAACGGTACTCCTCCTCCCTCGGGCGAAGACCACACACAAGTAGGTGCATGACCCTGGCTAAAGTGGGGTCTTTACTTTGTTCTGAGTGCCAGTTAATGGACTGAAAAAAAAAATGTCTCAAATTCATCATTCAGAGGTTGTGTGTCGCTGTGGCATGGAAGACTGCCAGCTAGTGGAATGTCTGCAGTGACACTGTTGCAAACAGCTTGGATAGAGTCTCCAAGAAGTGAAATGCGACTGAGACCATCAGCATCAGTATTTACATAGCCAGATTTGTAGTAAATTGAAAAGTTGTAGTTAGCTAGGAGGCTACCCAACTATGCTGGGTGGCATCTAACTTGCTGAGGAGAGAACATATGTTAATGGATTGTTATCTGTAAAGACAGTGAATGTGTTGCCATACAGATAGTCATGAAATTTATCTGTGATGGCCCACTTGAGAGCAAGAAACTCAAGTTTGTGAGCAGGGTAACTTCTTTCAGCAGGACGAAGACCCCTACTGGCATAACAAATGACACGTTCTAACCCATCCTGCTTCTGTAACAAGACAGCACCGAGACCATAAGTACTAGCATCAGTGTGAACGATGAAAGGCAGAGAGTAATCAGCAATACCCAATACAGGCGGGTGTGTTAACTTCTCCATTATGGAATCGAAAGCTTCATATTGTTCAGGACCCCAAGACCATACAGCTGGTTCTTTGGACTTCTTCGAACGTTTGGACTTTTTGCAGGTAGATAATCCTTCCAAGAGGTTATTTAATGGCTGAACGATTTTTGAATAATTTTCAACAAATCTACGGTAGTACCCCGCAAAACCTAGAAATGATCGTAGGCCTTTGACGGCAGTAGGAGCAGGCCAAGATGAAACAGCAGAAGCTTTTGAGGGATCAGTGGAAATTCCATCAGCTGAAATTACATGACCTAGGTATTCAACAGATGTCTTGAAAAGTTCACACTTTGACAGCTTTAGTTTCAAACCATGCTGTTCAAGACGAGAGCACTCTGAAATTAGTCGGCCAATATGCTCAGAATATGTCTTTGAGAACACCAAGATGTCGTCAATAAAAACAAGGCAAGATTTCAAATTTAAATCCTCCATACAACGTTCCATTAGCCGTTGAAATGTGGCTGGGGTATTACAAAGTCCATAGCTCATGCGATTGCATTCATAAAACCCCAAATTGCCGACAGAAAAAGCAGTTTTTGTCTGATTCTTCTATTTCAACTTGCCAATAAGCAGAGCGAAGGTCAAGTTTAGAAAAGTATTTGGCGCCAGCCAGAACATCAACAGTATCGTCAAAGCGTGGCAGCAAATATTCAAACTCGTGTTCTGGCATTCAGCATTTCATGGTCAATGCAGAAGCTCAAGGACCCATCTTTCTTTCTGATGAGAACAACATAGGAGGAAAAAGGGCTATCAGTAGGTCGAATAGCATCACAGGCTAACATTTCGTTGATGTGCTGCCTTACTTCTTCATACAGGGCAAGAGGAATTTTTCTATAAGGCTGTTTGAACGGAGTATTGTCGTCTAAAACGATGTGATGTTTAACTAGATTGGTGCAACCTATGTCAGTAGAGTCTGATGATAATACATGTTGCCAGTCTCCCAAGATCTGTCGTAGACGAATCAACTGAGCTGGACTCAGATTGGACTCTTCAATCTTTAGTCCAAGCTCTTCAACATACGACTTGGATTTCGAGTCAGACTTGATAGGTGCCGTGCCAGCACTGAGATGAGAGGCCAAATTATCAATGACAGTTACCTCATTGACAACACAAATGTTAGATTTGGGTTTGATAAAGATTGGCTTTGCAAAAATGTTGCAAATCTTCAGTGGAACTTTGGTTGTAGAACCATGTGCAGATAAACGTACAACTGCAGGTTGAAAGATACGGTTTGTCACATTCAATGTTCTCTGTCACAACACTCAATATTTTCGAGACCTCGTGCAATGCCATTGAGAGTAACAGTCTCATAAGGTGCAACCTCAACAACACGTTTGTTGATTGACCTTTCCGTGCATGGATGGCAGGTCAAAGAATCAAATGCAGTTTTCCAAGAGTCTGGAATTATTAATTCATCCCTTTGTGAAACAGCAGCTTTACATCTCCTGATAGCATTTGTATCTATAATCACCGGACAAGAAGCATTTTCAGAGTTGTCAGGAACAACAAGAATGGGAACAACAATGTTAAAAGAGGATACAATTGGTATTAAAACACTTGTTTCAACATATCCTAAAATATTCAGTTTCGATCCATCAGCCAATGATACATTAAGACCAAGACTGCCAACATTCAACAAAGTTGGCTTATCTGACAACGACAAATAAAATGAGTGAGACATTGTAGTTACCATACTCCCAGTGTCGATCAATGCTGTCACAGAAACATTGTGAAGCAAAATATCTGAGGAGTTAAAATCTCCAATCAATCTGGATTGAACATCAGACTCACAAGATTGGCCATCACTTTCATGGTCACCCGCCGCCGTCTGGCCATTCGCGGAGGCGGTTATAAGTTTGTGTGGTTGTAGTTGTTGCTCATCTGTCCACGTCCAGTTTGTTGTGACTGAAAAGAAGGGTTCTGATTTAATAATGGGGCAGGGTTAGATTGGTGTAACAGTAGAGGGCTGCTTATCATCAAGTTTGCGTAGCAACATGTCAAACTTGGAATCAATGTTAGTTTCCAGGTTAGATTCAATTTATTTAGACGAGATTCAAGTTGTTGTATGCTGTTGCCCGTATATGACAGCTGTTCAGCATTGGAAGGTGTGCTGAGGGCAAACTGTGTGGCTCTTTCGGGCTTTGTAGGGGCCGCTGGGTTTAAGTGACCATCATGAGACAAAGAAGTTGAAATTTCCTTGTCGACCTGTCTGATCTCCCGTAACAAGGAGTTGTAATCTGAAATAAGATCATATTTATGACGTGTTTGTGCTTTCAATATTGGAGAGTTCAACCCAGTCCAAAACTTATGACGTAAAAGGTCATGTTTCACTCCAATAGACAAATCACCTTTATCAATGACAGTTTGAAGCAAAGTTTCAAGTCGACAGGCATACGCAGTGACAGATTCTGAACCAAGCTGCACAGAATTGAACAATTCGGACATAAGTTCTTCTTTAGAGTATGCGTTACAAAACATTGCATCTAATTTAGACAAAACGTCTGAGATAATGGCTGACTGGCCAAGGGGTATAACCATAAGCCTGGGTGTACGAAGAGAGTTACGTACAAGCTGAAGCATTTGAGTTTCAGATAGGTCCCCTGCAGATTCGATGCATCGAACTTCATTGCGCCAAACAATATATGGCACCTCGCCCTTCGGAACGGGTTCATTACCTGAAAAGTTTGGTGTTCTAGGGATAGACTGTGGAGAAAAACCATTCAAGTTAGATGGAGGTTGGGGTGTTAGAGTAGAAGCCATCATAGAAGTGAAGGGTGGAGTTCTCTTTGTGTCTGGCCCCCGATTGTGTTCTTCTAACACACGCTGAAATGCAGATTTGGGTTTTGGCAACTCAGATTTAGGAATTAAATCATAATGTTTGCTGATTTCAGCAAGTATGTCCTCTATTGACAAATTTGTATCAGCAGTAGCTGGCTGACAATAACAGACAGCACTAATTCTATAAAAAAAAAAAATTGAACACAAATAAAATAAACTAAATGCTATTAAGTAACTACAGAACTTAATTTAAAAACTTACTGTATATACTGATACTAAATGTGGATAAGCACCTTTAAAAGGTTTCAATACACAACTTTAATGATTAAGCTACAGTAAAAGTGTTCTACTGGCTGACTAAAATAACAATAGCTGTTACTACTACTATACACCTGTTTCAGTCAGCTAACAGTAAATGTCTACATAAGCACATGGACATTGCACTACTTCTACGCTTGACCGATTTACAGAAATGTAAACAAAACAACTATACTTAAGCTACAATATCAATGGAACTCAATAGCATCCCCCACTAGCTGAAAATGTTGCAAACTGATGACCTAGTAGGACGTTTTCAATATTCTTACTTTGAAACAGTAAACAGTTCAACTCACAAAATTGAATAACACTCACACTGCTCACTTTAAATTTCGTACAATGCTATAAAATTAGCAAAACAGCATGTAATAGTGCTTGAAATAGGGATTTGTGCAAAAGACAGTGAAAACTGAGAAGACAATTTCTATATACCCTCAAAAAGACATGAAATTTATGTTCTCAAAGTTAACGATTAAGGTCCAATAGTTTACTATCAACTGCAATATATACATGTAGGTTCAAATATCAAAGAACATCTGCAATAATGTACATGTACGAGTATGTAAACACAAAAAAGTATGACACAAATAATTCAGTATACAAGGAGGACAATTAATCTGCAATATGCTCACGTATAGTTTACTGAAAATTGCTACTCAATCAAAAATTACAATACTGATGTTTCAGTGTAATGAACTGTAGATTTGAAAGAACACTGAAAACACTAACAAAATCACTAATTAAATAAATAATAAATCGGTATATGATAATAATTAGCATACAAATACAACTACAATTTGAACTAGGCTCAATAAAACAATAATTACATAAGTATACTTCCCAAAGGCAATCTAGGACACAATGGCTTATATTAAAAAATGGTGATTATTCACAAATATGCTATTAATATTTAAATAACAATAGACTGTATCAAATATAAAAATATAACTTACGTGAGCATCCTCCAAAACTATCCAATAACACTAACTACACACAATGTCACAAATAATATAAACATCACAGCACTAATTCAGAGTCCCGGTTAATGTCCACACATCAATGACACGTTGAAGATCTAATGTTCCTCGAGGTTAAAAAAATGTGCACGCAAATAAAAATAGGTCACAAATATTTAATTGTGTAAACAAGAAATCAGTTTCAAATGTTTCACCCTAGTACTGTAAAGTACTGGCAAACAAATACTGTTAATCCGTGATTCCCGGGGGATCTGGATCCGATACACAGCAAAAAGCTGTGCGCAAAAAGCTGTGCGCTGCACGCTGGGCAGGCCCAAGGGACGTCTCCATCAGGTCAGCTGGACAGGAGTAGCTCCTTCCTGGTGCTATTATTGTGGCGGCCCTGCTTGGTTACTGGAAATCCTCGTCGGGGCGCCAATGTGGTATAGTGGTTAGTGTCCCCGCCTGTCACGCGGGAGACCGGGGTTCGATTCCCCGTCGGGGAGCCAATGTAACGGGGTATTAAATGAGGTCAACTCGTTGTAAAGTTTCGATATTTATTCCAGTATATTAAATACAAAAAAATAAACCTGAAATATAGAAATTATGCATTAAATATATTACATGCAATAATTAATATGCATTAAATATATTATAAACTGCATAACTTCATTATACAATACATTCAACAATACAATTCATTAAGCAAATAGGTTAACTGCATACATCTTTAAATAAGAGAACAAAATACAATAAAGACAAAAACAAAATACAAATCTTACCAAGCAGGGCAAAATGACTTGGTCAATATTCCTTTGCTGGATACTATTGTATATAATGACTGAAGTCTCTGGTGACAAACGTAAGAATGTGCTGGGTTTCTTGTTAGACAAAGTGACATGTTAGTTAATTGATAGCTTGATATGGGGATTACATTAAAATGTGCACATAACCAATTAGGACAGTGAAAACCTATCACACTTCATTCACACATCACCTTACATACATAACTGTAGACTGGTTACAATTATATGAAAATATAAGTGAAATATGGTGTATTAAGAAATAGAAAACAAGTGTGCATAATTTATAGTTATTTAAATCGATTATGTCAGATGTAAGAGACATATAGGATCTGACACGAGTTGTCATGTCATACCATATTTTATTAAACGAGTTCAGGAATTGTGTTAGTAAGCGAGCCTTTGGCGAGCTTACTAACGAATTTCCTGGACGAGTTTTATAAAATATGGTATGAAATGACGAGTGTCAGTTTTTTTATCACATGCTTTTAAACGAAAAAAAAAGTCTTATTTGACCAAAACATGTTGATAAATCCTTAAAGTTGTGGCATGACTTCATTTCATGTTGACGACGTCATTTCACAAAAAATAACGTCATGCGATTGGTCAGTCAAGGAATATGTAGGCCAATGAAAACGCTAAAATGTTATCGTACACATTTGTTCGATAGAAATATTCGTAATGGCTGTATTACACGGGAGTCAAAGTAAAGCATGTGATGAAAGAATATTCTCGCTGTTGCTTCTTTTTTATCATTGTTATTATTGCTAGTGACAACTTCCATGAAAATGCAAATTATACATAAATGTGTCTACAGACTGTTGTATATTATTTGAACAATTCAATTCAACTTTATTTTCATATGTTCAGGTCTGTAAAATGTTCTGATGTTTATCCCTGCTTTTAACTTGTTATAACCGGGTTATAAATGGTTTGTGTAATGCTAAAATACCCTATTTTATGCAACACTTAAAACATTGTCATGCAACCTATCACTTTTATATTGTTTAACACAAATTATGTTGGGCCGGTGGCCTTGAATTGCAATACACTATTGGTATTGGTATATGGTAGCTTAAGACGCAAATGTCATATTACATTTTACACAATTCGTCAAAAGAAACCAATATTTTATTTTTTTTTACAATTTTCGTGTTAATATTTTGACGGCATAATTGCGAGTATTCTATGTCACCATAATTATTTTGCACACGTATTCCTACCAGGCAGAAAAAACGCAGGTTTTCAAAGCACTGTCTGATGTCAGTGGTTCATATGGATTTATTGTTTTTGTTTTTATTGAAAGTCGTATTATGCAAGGCATTAATTATACTGCATAGAGTTACAATTCCTACTATATATCACATTTTTGTATATATAATGCCTTTAATGTCCATCAATTTCTTTGGCAGTCACGAGCAGTATATGTGTACTAATTTATGAAAACTATGTTAGGAGTTATCCTGGTGATGACCGAGTTCAGTGATTAGATAATCGACTCGTACACGAATGACAGGTACGTAACTCAGAACGCCCGTTGTTCAAAGGACACGATTTCGAGCAAGATAAACTGAAACATTTTGATGACTTTTGTTTGTAAGCCAAACATGCTCCGAGACTGATGCGTAAAGTGTGTATGCACGATCTTACAACAGACATAAATAGAAATAACACGATAGAGTTAATCAACATGTACTTCGATTTAAGATGGAAGAAAAGAAGAACAATTGTAAAACACATAAATGGCTAGTTTTTCAACCACACTTGCACACCAGAACTGACAAACAAGCACTTTATAATTCACAATGGAATATCATCCGGCTATTCATACAAGGCTATGCCAAAACCTTTGGAAACCGTTTGTTGTGTTCACCGTGCATACACATGTACATATATAATGGACACATAAATCATGACAAATATTAAATAAAACACATTTTTATTTGAAATACTCAACAATTAACATTTGATTAATTAGATGCTGTCAAACAAACTCATACAGGGATGTATTGTTCAATGTAATTGATGATAAAAATGTATTAATGAATTTGTGTTAAATATAAACAGTTAAGGTGAAAAACGTTGAAAAACGATTATTGGGATTAAATATAGTAAATTAAAATACTTCTCATTAATTTAACGTGATTATAAACAAAACATGCATACTATAGTTCGAAACTGTTACACCCGAAGAATCCATGTGCTAGGGTCCTCTTACACTAATAATTACTTCGTTGTTGTTGTTTTCTAAATTTATATCACTTACACTTACATGAAAATTGTCATTTGTAATGATATATCTTCAGATGATTCATGGCTTTACGATTGCCTTTTAGCTAAACAAAATTATTATTACAGAAATGATATAAGTGGTTAGCTATTTCATGCAAACATTAAGAGCGCTCACTGCGAAAATCGGTTGCAATGAAATGCCGCAGAAAGAACAATAAACAGAACATTATAAGTCATGCTGTTTCAAAGGAATGCTGAGCAGTTTCTGGACCCTGATCCTCGAGGACATTCGCGCTAAAATATCCATCCATGCTGCCTCTTTCCACCAGCCAGTTGGCCCAGTTCACAGATCAAAATGCTTCGCATTACTCTACATAGTCCCTTTCCGTATCCACCCGTATGGCTGGTGAATCTAAAAAAATTAACCAAATCAATCTCACAGAAAACAATACATGTTTTGAAGTGTATTTATAGGTAAAATGGTTTCAGGTTCATAATTGTCATTTTTATAAACTATAAACAACACAAGCGGTAATTGAAATGTGTAATGTAGTATAATTTAGCCCCGCACCTCCGAATCGAATCTCGGTATAGGAATATAAAAGTATTTAACCGAACTGTATGAATATGACCGCGTTATATCGTTGCAAAATAAGGCAAGATGAAAGTGTATTTAATACGCTATGGAATTTAAACCATGTGTTTGAAATTATCATTGTGAAGAAATATTCACCTTCAAATTGCAAATACTTTAATTAATTAGTGACAGTCACTTTAAATTGTCGGATTTGTATTACTTAAATTTTTTGTCTTAGACTGTTCTGAACCGAAGTGCTATTTCACTACTTTACATCTCGACACTTTCTTCTTTTCGTCATAAATAATGGTATAGTAAGTAGTATGTTGATGTTGTAACGGCAAAATGACTTAATGTATTGAAACTCAAATTCAATTGTTTCAAAAGGATTAAATATAATACATTTTATCACAACTAGTATGTTGTTACTACTATAATACATTTAGAGACTGTAAATGGACCAGGTCACATGCATTTGTAACGGAAAATTTAACAAGATATATACGGAATCAATAATACAGCTACTTGAACACTACAAATGTCATATTTAGTAATATTGCAATCTTACAACGAGCATTGTATCATTTATTAATTTTGGACGTTTTACTTTCGTTTTCTATTTATGCAATTTAATTGAGATTCGCTTTTTAAAACACTTTATGACTGACATAACTGCAAATCCGTACGTTCCTACCAATTTTATTTACATATGAACCGTTTGTAATAAAATATGTAAACCAGTTTTGCGAATACAACTCGCGAGTAAAATATATCGCAAGGTGCAAAGAACATACTTGCGTCAATTGCCGTTGTTGGTTGAAACTTGTCCCCGTTGAAGTAAACGATAATAGCACTGAAACGAACTTGTTTTTCGTTCAATGAGTCTTGCACTTTCGATCTGATCTGTTATGCGACATCACTCCCTGTAGTGACTCTCTCTCTTACGACTTTGGCATGTGTCTGAGAAGTAAATGTTGAATTTGCTGGCATTGCCGGGATGTATGTAACAATTTTAGTTTTTCCCTTGCTTTTTGTAAGCAGAACCTTTGCTGTATCCACCGTGTAGTGGAAAAAGGTGTCTGAGACGTTGTTATCTATTGCAAAGACGTCGTCCCAGGCCAAGCCGTACTTTACTTTATTATAAATCTGAAATTGCGAAACACTGACGTCACCCTCAAAGTCCTCTAATATAAAGTTTGGTAATTTTGACAAACAAGAATGATATTGTTTGCAGAACTCAGACTTTGCCAAACGTCAGTTTCCGTTTCCAGTTTAAACTTTCCAGACATTCGCAAAACCGTTGTTTCAATCAATATGCAATTAACCATCAAATCCCTACTTTCATTTACCATGACACCGAAAGCTGTCAAATTACACCGAGAAGCGTCGGCGACCATTTCGATTATATTTTAGTGTACCCCGGTACATGGTCTATTAAATGACTGGAAAGGTAATGCACTCTGGGTATAGCTGGATCCGCCCTGTGCTTAAATATGTCAAGGTACTGGGATCTTTCCGCCGGATTTGCTGTAAGGCATCTCTTCAGATCAATCATTACACTGTTTATTTCCAGACGCGTTTCGTCGATTTTATTTAGTTGCGAATTGATAAGTTGTTTCTGGTACAACATTTCACTTGTGGACTCTATTTTTTTCGATATCTGGTAGACGATTTCTTCTGACCCATCTATGTCTTTGTTTTTGCCATCAAAATACTGGAATATTTTGAAACCAAATTTCAATGCGTCTAATACAGTACTCGCCGGCTTATGAATTATGCTTAAAAGTGAAAGTGCCGCACTAGGCCAAATCAGAGCACTGCACACGACGAGGCTCAAAACTACTCTCACATCCAGAGTAGTACCGAATTGTTTTATTTTTGCAAAATCTATCTGTACCGCTACAATCTATCGTAGAAACGTCCCTGTATTTTCCACTGGGGCTTAAAATAAGAAGCCAATCTGATAATGAGCAGAAGATACACTGTATATGTACTTGTTCATATCACAACTCAAAAGTGTCAGTTAACGATTTGATAGCGTAATAAACTAGAAAGGGGCAACATATTCTTTGTGCAGCAAAAATTACCAGCATAATGATTAAATAATTTTCGCACTAAATACTGTACATGTGGTCGTGATACTTTGCACGGCTTTCTTTTTTATCACATGTACTACATTTAATGACGTTCCACGATTTTTAGACAGCCCAGCTAATAATAACTAATATAATTGGTTTAAACCAGCAGTCCAGAAATATGTTCATAAAATAAGACTTTGCAGTAATCGTTTCTAATGGACATCTTAACCGATCAAAATACAAATATAAACGCATTGAAATCGGTAAAATAATAACGTATTGGTATTTTTTTTACCCGTTTTAATAACTACGTAAGTCGAATAAACGTCATTAACGTTCATTAGAACTAATGTCAACTTAAGATGTACTGTTATATATTTTATGGACTGAGGCTTTAAATCCTATATCAATATTATTATTTATGGAAAATCTATGTTAAGGTGGTGGATAAGATGTAGTTGTTAAATATCCTGTGTCTGCTTGCGGTTATTATTCATTATTATTCACTATAGGCGTCAACACATACTTTACATCAGACATTGAACTGAACTGTTTTGATAGCTGCATTTCAATTATTAGGGATGCTTACCAGTATTTAGATATTTAATATTCTACGAATACTAAATAAGGATTAGGATACCGTATCAAATGAGAAAATGTATGTATTGTTTTACCGGCCCATTACTTCAGCAACCAAAGTATAACCTGTATAACACGTCCTTGACAAACTGGCATTAATCCTTTAATATGATGTTGTTGTTGTTATTTTGCAGAAGGTAGCCGTCCACCGTACCGATATCACTAGGTTAGGGGATCTTTGACAACTGTTGCCTGTCTAGTCTGTTAAGTATCTACTGCTTCCAAATTGTGACACTAGCTATTATTAAAAGGCTGCAATTTACGTGCAATTAAAAGTTTGAAAATTATTTTTCTCCTTTTCATTGATATTCATCAGAAAAAAATATTTTAAATTCCAAATCAACACTCTTTCTGATAAATCATACTAAGAATAGTGTGCTGTTCGTTTACATTGCGCCACGCAACAGTCAGTGTTATTTTCTTGTCTTTTGTTTGTGTTTTTAAATAAAAGCATCGTGTGTGAATTTTTGTTTTGAATATACAGTTTTATTTTTTTATATACATTATTTAAACGGGCATTTCCTTTTCAAATATCGGTAAGATTGCAATGTATCATATATCCGCCTTGAAATAAAAATAAACATGAAGTAAACTACTCGGGCAAGTTATTTACTTTTACAGCTACGTTGAAGTCGTTTAACTTTTCGCGTGGAAATGGTATGTAACTTTACTAACTCATATAAAATACAAATTAATAACAAAACTGAAGTGACAAACGTTGTTTTATGAATCATTGCCTCATATTATCTTGTAAATAAATATTTAATTGGCATTCAGTGCAATTAGTCAAGTTCACAAATATTGGAGTCTCCAATATACATGTATAACTATATATTGGAGATTCGAATATCCAATATACATGCCCAGAGGTAGGTTGGATATTCGGATTATAACATATCAAATACTCATTAGTAGAGGAAGTCAAGGCTAGTGTCTCCAAACCGGTAGTCGCTATGAATAATAATGACATGTAATTTCAAATCTCCATTGTACCTGAAAATTTTTATATTGGACATTCAAATCTCCAAGGCATAGAAAGGTATATTGAATATTCAAATTATTCCATTTGAATTGACCATTTACAGACAAAACGATTGTAACTAAGGCGCAACAGAGAGTTGCAATGACGAACTTATCTGAGGCTACCAAGCGAACATTTGGGATCGGACTTCCGCTTACCTCGTTCAGCCCAATTGTTTTCCGGGTGGAGGTATTACGTGCGCGAGAAGTTCGTCCCCAGACCTGGACGCCAGCACACTAATGTCTTGCAAAAATGCCGGGTTACACCGGGCGGCATTTGCATGTAGAGTGTTCGAGTTAATGACAGTGGTAAATTTGAATCTCCAACCTCTAGTTTTCAAAAATAATGTAGATTGGTGATTTAACATAGCTATTTCGAACCTCAAATCTCAAATATCCGCACACAAAGTAGATTGGAGATTCAGAATTGTAAATTTGAATCTCCGATATGCAAACAAAATGTAAATTGGAGATTGAGGAATGTAAACTCAAATGTCCAATCTCCAATATCCAAACAAGTTGGACTGATCAGAAGCTTGGATATTCAAAATTGTTTATTAAAAATCCTATATTTAGGGTGGTTAATAATTACTGTCTAATCTACGACCGTGTCTCTGCAACCGTCGGGCTGATCTGTGGATACCAAGCGAACACTGGCGGTCGGACTTGTGTTTACCTTTCAAATGACACCTTGTTTAGCCCGATCATAGCCTGGACGGCGGAGATACGTGGTCGAGAAGTTTTCCCCGGGTCTGAAACTAATGGCTTGCAACAAATGCATGGTGATTTCGGTCGACACATAGCTTACGATTTAATGTTCGCGTTCAGGCAGGTGGAAGAACTGCTCGGGCGCGTATCTCCGCCGCCCGGGCTACGATCGGGCTGAATGAGTTGTCGTTCGAAAGGGTAAGCGCAAGTCCGATCCCCAATCCTCGCATGGTAATCTCAGGTAAGTCCGACGATTGCGAGACACGGTCGTTGATCAAACATTGAATTTGCTACCCTAAATATACGATTTCGAATATACAATTTGTAATCTCGAACATTCTGCTATCTTTATGTACTTTATGTGCTGAAGTTGTTTTTCACTGCACTCGAAGAACACTGAACATTGAAATATGATACAATTATTAATAGTTTGTACCAATGGGCCTATCTATTTATCTAACAAATTTTACCATATGTCAGTTTTGTGTTAGATGTTATCAAAAATGAATTCACAGAGCAGCAAAATCAAGAGATATCCACTTGACTGTCCCAAAAAGAAATAACTGTACAAATTTCAAGTATTATCAATATCAAACAGATTGGGTCTTCGTCTGTGTGTATAAAAAATGCGTCTAGTGTATTGTTTCCTTTTGATGAATCACATGAATTTCAAGTTTAAATTGGTCATGTCTAGGGTGTCACTATTTCAAAATATATTCATAGTATGCATTGAGGAGGATAAGCATTTGAAAGAAAACTACGGTAGATGAAATAGAAACAACATCATTAACTTCAAAAGTGTATGCTATTTTAAAAACTTATCAGCAGAAGTGCGTGTAAACATCCTTGCGGACGGCGCACATCCATGTGTTGATAATAGAAATAAAACTCGGTCAGATCAAATCTCGGGATGGTAGGCTTTGGCAATTTAATCATCTCCAATGAATTAAGCGGTCACGTCACAGACAAAGACCTCTGTCCTAAGACGGGTCTCTGGCAATATTTTGCTTTTTCTATAAATACGTGACAAAATTATACATGCAATGAGAAGAATTACAGTTTCGAAATTATAATGAAAAAACAAATATATCCATTTGAAACATATATGTTAGCACGGTTTCTCGATAACAGTTTTTCGGTCATAACATTGCGGTCAGTAAACATACTCACACTTCTCGTGGGCAAGCTTAGCTGATCTAACCGGTTTACCAGTACTAAGTGTACATACCTATGAAAGTAACTGATGACTGCCCTACTTGACTCTGAGGTAGGGGCAGAATGGCCGTGGAAAGTTTCATTACTGTGTTCAATTGTTTACAATGTAATTGCCACGCTGGTAGAACTATCCACTTTGATTCAGAAGTGCCATGGTATACACAACGGTGTATACACTCCAGTGTACGCATCTGTTCTATCCGCTGATAGCATTCGTTTCATAAAGGAACTAAACATTTCATATAGGCTATTTGCTTGTTTATACCAATAAAGGGAATAACTTCAATAAAACAAATGTATATACGTTCATGTTTATTGGTAGAGATATAATGACGTTAGAGCAGCAACGATCTTCATTTAATATTTAATAACTTGTTTGTTTTCTTTCCTCGATAAAGTATATAAATTGTATGTTCATTACATGTGTCTTAGTGTTAGGCAGTATGTGTAACAAACTCACCTTGAAGAAAGCGTATATTTAAGATTATAAAAACGTCAATAAGGAAAAGGATTTACTACCGGTACAAAACTAATCGAAGGACAATGGAGGTATACATATTGAGGAGAGAGTTATGAATCGTGTACCCAAGCATCTTGTTGAAAAAAAGCATTTAGAAGTACATTTACATACAGTTTAATTTGAAAACCATTTTGCGTTAGTGAAGCATGTTCTGCAATACAAAATGTAACAAAAAGCGACACTTCCATAAATATGTTTGAATATACTTAGGCTCCTTAAACATTGTACATGCGCTTCCTATCCACAACTACTACAATTCTATGAAGTTTTGCTGGTAAAGCAGACAATTTATCTGAAGACAGTAATTCCATGAAAGTGCAGAATACTACAGACATTGTTAAGGTTTCATTAATGTCAATATCCCCTAAATATTTAAGATAGTATGCGCTCATCTTCTTCTCTTAGGACATTCTGTCAATATATGCAACTTCATCTCAATCTTCTATTTTAGAGTTAGTTATATTAATATTACTTTGCACTAACAATGCAAACATTCCGTCAATGTTTGAAGTATCATTTGAATCTGTTCAAGTCATACTCTACGAAAGAAGCAAATAAATCAATGAAATTATGCTTCAAATAAATAAAAATCACCAAAGACAGTAATTTTATAAATACTGCATATTGAGCTTTGGGTGATTAATTCGCTGCAAATACCCGCTGTAAAATATTGATACTTATTTAAATCCCCTCGATAGAAACGGAGTTATGGTCCCCACAAGAAATGTATCGTTAAGATGACAAATACGCCATCAATATGCCCTGCACTATGCTGTTCCTTCCTCATTTAGGAATGAACATTTATCCTCCTAAAGTTACCGCTTTTAGAAACGTGACAAGCTGAGAGACAGACCTACTTGGCGGTTACTTTATGCCCATTAAGTTATTTCGCGGGCATAACTACATAACATAACGATTACAGGAACATATGATTTTGATAACAATATTAGCAATATAAACATACCTCACATGTGATTAATTAAAACGCACATCGATATACAGTCAAATGAGGATACACAAGAGCATAAACATATTTTGCAATTAAACGCGAAACGGACTGTATACATGTAAATAATTTCGGAACAAAAATGGGTGACTAAAGTACCGCTTGTTCATGACACTCTGGAACGTGATTCAATTGTGCGTTTTGCAATATTGAATGTGTACGCCTATCAGATGGGTTAAGGTCAGTAACATTAATCAGTTCGTCTAATTATTATGTTTGCCTGTCGGATAAATGTGTTTTATGTTCATATGCTGTTTGGTCAATTAAAGTTATTTACTAGCCCCGAAAGTGACTTGTTTTGTCCAGCAGCTGCGCTATACTTTCCAAATATAGTTTCAACTTGTTTATAAATCCTCCGATTGGAGCTTGATATTTCGTTCAGTTTTTATAACAATACATGATGTTGATTTGTCTAGGCAATAATTTGGAATAGAATGTGTAGTTTTATTGAATACCATATGTTTGTCTCAGCTGCCATAGAATGTGAGATGGGGGTTTTTAAACAAACAATATGACTCTTTTAATTACATCGTTTAAAAGGCTGCATCATATCGTATACTTCGATTGCAATAAACATTTTATTCGTGCCCAAGATGTTTTGTCAATATAATGATTTAATTTGCTGACATAATGGGGTGTAGGAAACAATGTCGGTACATCTGACTGTGTATTACATTATAACACGCCTGCACAGCAGTGCACTTATAAAGTAAGACTTACAACGAAACCAAAAAATATCATCATTAGGCATTGCAGTATGTGTTCATTACATGCAACGTCTTTTGACCAAACACGACAATTGCTAGTTAGATAACACATTCTGAAACAACTTACCGGTAAAATGATAACAAAATGGCAACCTGTTCACATAACAGGAAAGCTTATGCTAGCACATCAGAAACACCTAAAAATCATATTGAAATACGGTATCGCATAACCTTTCAAATTAAAAATATCATTCTATACAACAAAACATGTCTTAGAGATACTAACAACAAAATAACAGCATTGGCGCCAGTACTACAATATATACTGCGCATGTTAGACATTTACAGCCGGACTTTATGCACGACGCGAAATACTTTTACTGCTAAACAATTTAGCCATGCGTCTTTTAGCTAAATTAAATGAATATCACTGTTAGTTATTGGATTGTTATAGATGCTGGACGATTTATTACAATGGATAAATGAGAAATACACAACAATTATTCTTCTAAAATGTCATTGTGCCATAGGAAAAAGGTTGCCGCTACTTGTCTAATGGCATTTGCAGAGTCACCAGGATTTCTACATTGAAAACGTATATCATTAAAATGTATGAGTTGTTTTCTGTGTTTTCTAATCGCGGATATAAATATATAAGGAATATATGAGGTATGCAAATTTAAAAGCATTACAAAATTTATACGGAATCAACGACAACAAATTTCGTTATAACACTTAAATGTACACATTATAATAATTAAATTGACACGAGTCGAATTGCATGTAATAAATATGTGTGCTTTTGGAACTTATTGAAATCTTCTACAAGAATATTGTGTTTAAAATATTTGAATTGCAAAACTTTGTCTAAATAGAATACTGTTGCTAATGGCTTGATAGAGGTGTTAAATGTGCACACATTATTTACACGTGTAATTTAATTACAATTTGCATTTAAATACAACAAAATATAAAACACAAGAAAACGGAATGTAATCCGACACAAGCATAAGTGTGCGATAAATATAACTAACAAAAACAAATTATAATTTACAATGATATATTAAACAAACTATAACACATATTATGCTCTCCGCAAAACACATATCGTATTATTTAATTAAGAGCAGAGTATGTCAAACCGGGCAAAAACAGCATAGCACACAAACCAATACCATGATTAGGAGTAAAAACAAATGTCACGTTTCCTTATATTTAATGATTAATGTTGCATTGTTCTGTTATCCGATGTGTTTACTAGTTGCAGTATAGTAATTGCCAAATATTATTTTATAGATTCGAGTATGTAGAATTTTTTATTTAACAAATGATTCTAATAATCAAGAAATGAATTTAATATAAACATGAAGAACACCTATATTTACATTAAAGAAGAAACATAGGTCAATAGACTGTATAGTAACCATTCACATTCAAAACAAAATTAATCGTCATACAACAATTGACAATGTACTAGTGTTGACAATTATATTGTTTGCAATTTGTAATGAACCATTTTTGTATCACAAACTAACACTTTATATATACTCATAGTTGATCACATTTTAATTGTAACACCATTCGAGAAACAGGAAAACTTAATAATTTTCCTTCAATACTGGTTTTTGCAAATTAAAAAAAAACAGACCATCGAAATGGCTTGATAATATGGCGCATACAATGTAAAACAAGAATATCGGTACAACCGATGGATGCTCCCCGATGCGGCCTTGACCTTAAACCTAAGAACCTGATGCATACGGAGACACGTCGTCATGTTGAGGTTAACATTCGTGTAATGTCTTAATATCATTTGAAGTTAAAAGTCCGGACAAGCAATTTCGACTTTGACTATTAAGTATGACATTGACCTCAGACCGGAACGACCTGACAATATGCGCATGTCCTCTTGGTAGCTGCATATAAAGTTTAATTGAATTCGGTTTAGTAGTTCCTTAGATTTCGCGCGGAAACGAAACTTTCCTTAGAAAATGACCTATTTCTAATCAAAGGGCAATAACTCCCTGAAAAATCATCGGACCGTTTCAACCTGACAATATGCGCATGGCCCCCTATAGGGATGCTGTATATAAAGGTTAATTAAATTCGGTTCATTAGTTCCTGAGATCTCGTGCGGAAACGCAGTATCTGACGGACCGAAGGACCAGCGGAAAGAAGGACGGATGGACATGAAGTATGATGGATAAATTCATCGGGGAAATTCGTTTCACACCCGGACAAACTGAATAACAGCGAAATTATAATTCCAACGGACGGACGAAGCGGCGACTTTCGGGAAGCATAAAAAATATAATACAGTTTAAAAAAAAAAATAAGTAAAATAATACATGCACCACTTAAGACGTAAAAAATTGTGAAATGTTGATCAAGAGACTTTTGATTAAAAAAATACTACTATTCATCATTTAAACGATTATTACAATGAATCTGTATTTTTGTAATTTTTTAATGTGTACACTGTAGGGTAAACGTTTTATATAATCGCAAACACACAATATGAGCATTTGTCATTTCATTCCATATTTGTAAACTACAATGAAACAGACACAAATTACATTTTTATGCAAGTTACAGTCAAACCTTTAAACTTTGACATTGTTATACTCACTAGGCAATATTAGCATGAAAATGCTTTTTAATATGTTCTCGTAGATAAAAATTACATACAATTCAATGCAATATATCAAAAACATCATAATACTTAAATAAAACAATAATAAATAAAACCTTTTGTTATGTAAACATTCTCGGCAACTCATCATGCTGTGTTAGTGAATGTGACAGTCGTTAGTAAACTTCATGCATATATCAGGCAATCACGTTTTACTCACTATTCACTACTCGAAACATGTGAAACATAAAAAGCATAACTTAACCAGTTGCACGTTTGATTCGTTTCTCAACGCAAAACTACTAGATGTATAACTGAAAATGGTAATCGCGAACCAGATGCTTTTTATAATTTAATCGGCAGTCGATATTCTAAATTCTAGATGAGACGTCAACTGCAATCATATTGCTATCATATTGCAATGAACCTGCATTCGATCCAATTCACATATCATTTGTAATCTTTACCAATAGAGTACATACCATTTTTAGCATACCAGTGTAATCCCCTAAAGATAAATTTCCAACGAAATCGTATATATCAAACGTAAACCATTACATTTAAATTAAGTCCGACTATTATCGAGTCCTGATTTCAAAGTTGCATATTGATTAACGTTTATATCATAAAGGCAATTTCAATTCATTCTCTTTTTTTAAATATCAGCACTACTATCTGATCCAAAAACTAATACTAAAACAAACACTTAGCATTAAGACAGCAAATGCATAATTTCTTTTAGGCAAAGAAGATTACAATATTGTCATCCAAAAATGTAAAATCGATTTATCTAAACTCATTTGAAAGACGAAACTGACAGTATTAAAGATACCATGTGACAGTACAAAAAGGCAATTTATTCCTGATAAATAATAAACAATAAAGAAACCAGTGTCAATAAACATATTCAAAGTTCTGGCGTCAAATGCCATAATTCATTATTCGTTTAACACAAGGACACTGTATTATTTGTGAATTTCATGAGAAATTGTTGCATTTGTTGACTCTTAGAATTTATATAGAAATGTGTTGACCATTATTCTTTCTTGACAAATAATTGAAAGAAATGTTATAAATCTGGAGTTTATATTTTCCTGCTAGTCTTCAAAGAACTTAGGCATAATACTCTATTTTTAATTCACTGTTTATCAGAGTCCATTTCATTTAAATTTCATGTATGAAAAATACATTAGATTCTATAGAGAAAAGGGAACAGTTAACGGCCAAGTAAAATAGAGCAAATTCACAGCTACCGCTCGGCTCGTCACAATACTTTGCAGTAGCTAAAATACACTATATTTTAATACCGAATACTTGGAGATAATATTGTTACCATTCACAGTTAAATTCTTACCAGTTAGGACTTTCACCAAGAAGATGTAACCTGCACTGCATTTGCTATCGGCGCTTGAGAGATATGACTGTGCTGACTATGAGGCATCACGAGCAAAGTACACCCCTGTGCCATACTTGGGGTTTGCAACTAAAACGAACACCAAACATGTTTTATTCAAATAACCGTTATTTAAAACGACAGACAAATAAACATCAATATTCCGGTACGTCACGAATTAACAAAAATATGTCTACAAACCATGTGACGCCTGGGTCGTTGCCAGTTTTGACCCCAGGGGCATTATAAATGTAAACAATCTTTGTAGAGGACATTTTTACCATGTCACATGCAAAATGCAAAATGTAAAACATCTGGGCTTTGCAGTTTCAAAGGAGAAGATTTTTAAAGTCCACGTGCCATAAAATTTTACATAAACCTTGTGCCTTGCGGTTGCAGAGGAGATTTTAAAAGTCATTTTGCTATTTAAGTCTGTAGAAATGACTTCTCTGCAAGGCCCAGAGGTTTTCTATAGAACTTATAAGAACAATTTGGCATGTAACATCGTAAAGTGGTCCTCTACAAATATTGTTTACATTTATAATGCCCCTGGGGTCAAAACTGGCAACGCCCCATTCGTCACATGGTTTATATAGACTTCAAAAGCAAAATGACTTGAAAAATCTTCTCCTCTGAAACCGCAAGCCCCAGAGGTTTTCGAATTGTGTATGTAACATCGTAAAGTGGTCCTCTACAAAGATTGTTGAAATTATGCACCTGGGGTAAAACTTGACCACTGCCCGGGATCACATGGTTTTTATCTTCATACTCATTTGAGCGCTATAAGGCCATCTGGCCCTTTTGTTTAATTATGTTAAGAACAATTTACTATAGACTTGTGTGTCCTGTGTGTGCAGAACTACGTAATGTTATTTTGTAGGGACGACACAAAACGATATGTTATTGTTATACATTAACTTTTCATAGCACTGTGGTTTTCAAAATAATTTTCGATCTTGAGTTGTTTTTCTGTAAATAAACAACGGTTTTCAGTTCCTATGAACTGATAAAGATAAAGCGAAACTTAATGTATTTCGTTTCTAACATGACGAAACTACTGTTTCGAGAAAACTCTGCGCGTGTCATGTTAGAATAGATACTCCTTAAATCAAAGTAATTCATGAATGCCTTCTCGAAATCTACATACTTTATATAAGCTCAGGCGGGGTAATTAATTCTTACGTCAAGTACTTATGCATTAAAATATCAATGAATTCTAAATTCACCGTTCACATGCAATATTCATTAAAATCTCAAACTCATACGTTTTGACATACAGGAATTACTGACGTCTAACTTGTGTTATAACTGCCAATAACTTCATTCACACCGGGCATGTGACATTGGCATTAGCATTGTCTGTGACGCTGCCGCTAGTTGTAGAATTAGTAGCCAATTGAAAGCGGCTTAATTCAAACACGTATCATATCTTCTATATAATACATACAGTACAATTTTGATAAAGCTATGAAACGTTCTGATAATATTCACAAAATTAACTAAACACAATTGACGATCATATTTTTAATTTGCATGACGACGTATCTCCGTATGAATCACGTTCTTAGGTTTAAGGTCAAGGCCGCCTCGGGGAGCATCCCTCGGTTGTACCGATATTCTTGTTTTACATTGTATGTGTCATATTATCAAGCCATGTCAATGGTCTGTTTTTTTTTTAATTTGCAAAAACCAGTATTGAAGGAAAATTATTAAGTTTTCCTGTTGCTCAAATGATGTTACAATTAAAATATGATCAACTATGAGTATATATAAAGTGTTAGTTTGTGATACAAAAATGGTTCATTACAAATTGCAAACAATATAATTTTCAACACTAGTAAATTGTCCATTGTTGTATGACGATTAATTTTGTTTTGCATGTGAATGGTTACTATACAGTCTATTGACCTATGTTTCTTCTTTAATGTAAATATAGGTGTTCTTCATGTTCATAATAAATTCATTTCTTGATTATTAGAATCATTTGTTAAATAAAAAATTCTACATACTCGAATCTATAAAATAATATTTGGCAATTACTATACTGCAACTAATAAACACATCGGATAACAGAACAATGCAACATTAATCATTAATCATAAGGAAACGTGACATTTGTTTTTACTCCTAATCATGGTATTGGTTTGTGTGCTATGCTGTTTTTGTCCGGTTTGACATACTCTGCTCTTAATTAAATAATACGATATGTGTTTTGCGGAGAGCATAATATGTGTTATAGTTTGTTTAATATATCATTGTAAATTATAATTTGTTTTTGTTAGTTATATTTATCGCACAATTATGCTTGTGTCGGATTACATTCCGTTTTCTTGTGTTTTATATTGTGTTGTATTTAAATGCAAATTGTAATTAAATCACACGTGTAAATAATGTGTGCACATTTAACACCTGTATCAAGCCATTAGCAACAGTATTCTATTTAGACAAAGTTTTGCAATTCAAATATTTTAAACACAATATTCTTGTAGAAAATTTCAATATGTTCCAAAAGCACACATATTTATTACATGCAATTCGACCCGTCAAAATTGTTGTCAAAAGAAATGTAACCAGTTTTCACGATTTATCATGTTTATTTACATCTTAACTTATAACCAGTTCATGTTATGGTATTTTAAGTATTTTTTTATTCTTAGAAGCGACCACAAACATTTTCATGACGCACTAAGGGCGAACGTAGCTTTAAAATGTATGTAACTTTACCTTGACATATCTACATTTGCTATACATGTATATCTCGAGCATTTCGATAAATCTATATCTCCGTTAAATATAAAACGTTTAACAATAGAAAATATACATTTGTAGATTTGAATTCCAATTTTATTCCTGTGTAGGACAAGTAATGACCAAGCATTGCAAAATACGCTTAGATACGCCCGTGTTGGTGCTATCAAGGACAAACTTTTAGCATAGGAATTGTAATGTACAAGTAGTAGGACTGTAGACTTGGTCAGGAGCATTCACGATGTGGATTTAGTCTTACTAGCAAAGCACCTCTAATGCTAAAGAATTGATAGTGTTTGGTGCTTGTTGGCTTTATCGGCGGAAATAAAGGAACTTCTTGATGCCAAAGGTATTTTTGTCTCTCTTTACCTTCTATTTTATTTTTGTGGCGATATGTTCTATCCAGTGTAAAGTAGTGTCGCCATTTTAAGCTTCGTAAAGGTGTTTCAGACTTCTTTAAGGCTGTCTCAAACATTTGAGTTTCACGTAGTCAGCGTTGTACAGAAGTCCGGTTTTCACTTTGTAGTGCAGCTTTCTACGTTGTTTTGGGAACAGTCGAGACGCCGCGGGAATATAACGGCCGCAATAACACGGGCATAACTGCGAAAACTCGCGAGTATCTAAGTAATACAAATAACTGTTACATTATGTAGGTATAAACTATTCACCGTTGAAGACTATACACTACTATGCTTCTTTTGTAACGTCAATAGCAACAGTCACTTACTTTCTAACAGACACCATAAACATTTGTTTTATTAAGTACTCCCAGTGTCGTATTTATGTTATCACCGTTATTAAAAACACCCCATAACATGTACATATGGGTATGACTAGCAAATGTTATAACAGGGAAACCAGTTCGACTGTATTAAGCTGTAGTTGATGTTTTATCAAATAGAATATAATGGTATACAACTGTTCGAAGTTTATAATGCGCGCGTTAGATATTTGTAATAATTTGTTATTTTAAATTGTTTTTGAAATTCAATCGTCACCAACGTTATTTTAATGTTATCTCTGCTATGTGTAGCATTTATTTATGCACGTTAACAAAAATCGCAAACGAACTTTTCATCATTCCTGGACATATCCAATGGTATATGGATACACGATTTATGGTACCAAGCAAGACATCGGTCGCATTGAATCATTATTATCAACGTATTCTGGAAGGTTATATATACAATATTTATCAATTCTAGCGCATTTTTCAACCAGCTTTTTTCGTTTGCTTCATGTTTTGTTTGTGACAGGAAACAAAGATATATCGTCTTGTTCGAAGCAGTTCAGCAAGTGTGATCTCATCTTAGAAGAATCAAAAATTATTTCGAATTATAGTTGTTCTGTGAGACAATACTGGGTAGCAAAGGCAATGGCATACAGTCCACAATCAACGTTATTGTTTTGTTTCGTGGCGGTTGGGATGTTGACATCAATGTATTCTTTGTCTTTACAATACAGTATCGACTGACTGACTGACTGACATGGTTGACTTTATTTAGTACATTTTTCTGTTTAAGAATTCGAAGTCAGTAAAATGGACACATGGATTAACATTGTCTTGTAAATTGGTTTATATTGTTTGAAGACAATCAGACAATCAGATATAATTTCTGGCTTAATGGAATCCAGACTCTAACTTCGTCCAACTATTTTGTGGTAACTCCTTTATCTCCATCTTATGACACCAGATGTGCAGTTGCCATAGTAACAATGACCCCTGTAGGCTTTAAATCTAAGATAAGAGCATATTGGAAGACCTGCCACTGACTTCTAGCTAAATGTATGTGCCCACATTAACATTCAATTACGTTATTTACTTAAAATAATAATAAATAATGCATGACTGAATAACCCGTAGTTGTTTAGTTTATTCATGTAAAATTTACCATTATTGATAATATTTATGTTTCCTTAAAACTGTGTGTTTAAATGAACAAGAGGGCCCTGAGACGCTCACCTGAGACCTTGTAACCCAATTGGACTTTGCATCCAAGAGGCGTGGCTTATTTTTATCCTAAGGGCATAAGTTGAACAACCTTGAACAAACCTCTGGGCCTTGCTGTATCAGGTAAGATTTTTTAAAGTAATTTTGCTATTTAAGTCTATATAAACCATGTGACCCCTCGAGGGGTGGCCAGATTTGACCCCAGGGGCATAATTTGAACAATCTTTGGAGAGGACCATTATGCAATGCTACGTACCAAATATAGGAAAGCTGTGGGCCTTGCGGTTTCAGGTAAAGATTTTTTTAAGTCATTCTGCTATTTAAGTCTATATAAACCATGTGACCCCTCGGGGGGTGGGGGTGGCCAGATTTGACCCCAGGGGCATAATTTGAACAATCTTTGGAGAGGACCACTATGCAATGTTACGCAACAAAGATAGGAAAGCTGTGGGAGTTGTCGTTTCAGAGAAGATTTTTAAAGTCATTTTGCAATTTAAGTCTATATAAACCATTTGACCCCCCCCCCCCCCGCGGGCGTGACTAGTTTTGACCCCAGGGGCATAATTTGAACACTCTTTCTAGAGGACCACTATACAATGTTACATACTAAATATGAAACCTCTAGGCCTTGCAGTTTCAGAGAAGAATTTTAACGTCATTTGGCTATTTAAGTCTATATAAACCATGTGACCAATCGGGTGTGGTCTGTTTTGACCCATGGGGCATAATTTGAACAATCTTTGTAGAGTACCACTATAGAATGTTAAATACCAAAGACGAAACCTCTGGGCCTTGCGGTTTCAGAGAAGAAGATTTTAAGACATTTTGCTATACAAGTTTATATAAACCATGTAACCCCCTGGGCGTGGCCAGTTTTGACCCCAGGGGCATAATTTGATTAATCTTTGTTCAGGACCACTAAACAATGTTACATACCAAATATGAAACCTCTGGGCCTTGCGATTTCAGAGATTTTAAAAGTCATTTTGCTATATATTCTATATAAACCATGTGACCCCCGGGGCGTTGCCCGTTTTGACCCAAAGAGCATAATTTGAACAATCTTTGTAGAGGACCTCGAGAGGATGTCACATATCAAATATGAGAGGTCTGAACCTTGCGGTTTCAAAGCAGATTTTTAAAGTTTTCACTTTTTAAATCGATTTTTATCTCTGGTGACCTACATATTCACCGGAAAGATTGGAACAACTTTGAAAGAGGTCCACCCAAGGATTATGCCTGTGAAGTTTGGTGAAAATCTGCCAAGCGGTTTAGGAGGAGCTGTTGTTTGAATGAAAAGTTGACGACACACGCACACACGCCCGCCCGCCCGCACGACGGGCGTGTGCTCAGGTGAGCTAATAATTATTAGAATTATTGCACAACCAATATACGTATTTCGTTTTAATAAATGTTTTTTGAATGTCAGATATCCAAATAAAAAGTAATACCGTTTCAATATCAGACAGTACAATTCAGTTGACATGTACATTACAATAGTAATTACACTAAAAGGAAAAAAATTCATCATTCATCATTTTTCGAAGAATAAAAAACGGCAAACTGTTTATCTGTCTGTCTGGCGTTAGACAGATTTCATTTGCACTTTTAACCTTTAACACAAAGCAACACAAATTTAATGAAATTTTGCAGATGGTCGTGTACGTATGCTCAAAATGGATTCCATTTGGAAAATTACCAATTAGTTAGTTATGTCTCTTCATAAATATTTTTGTGTTACTACTTGTATTTAAAATTAACCGAATACGCTCTGTTAGACCGTATCTTCGCCGAACACATCTTAATTGCGAGCTGTATACGTCGATTACAAAACCGTTTACAGCTCACCGTAAGCTGTATACGTCAAGATGCTGCATATCACCGTATATAGCTCATGTTAAAAATGTTTACCATCACCATCATTATCATCATCGTCAACAGCATTAGCGGCAGCGTTATCAGCTTCAAAAAAGTTTGGCAAATGCAAGTAGTTGTTGTTGTTGAATCTATCGTATTTGCTTATGTTCGTAGTTGTCTTGTTACTGTTGCTGTTGAAGTAGTAGGTGTGGTGTGTTTGTTCTTTCCACTTTCATTCGGAGTGACTATTCATCAAAAAAGTACAGGGGCCATTACACCACCGTGGATGAAACTTCCTTCCCTCAGTTTATTTCTTTTATTTTTTTCATTTTCCTTTCGTATCACTTAACTTTGTCATACATATTCTGGCAAAACAATTCTTAATTGCACACATTGATGGCGTCGTTGGACCGATTTCTCTTTTATATATACTTCTATTACTACAACAACAACTACTACTGTTGTTGCTGATGATAATGATATTGCCGCTGCTACTGATACTGCTTCTGCTACTATTGATAATAACAATTATCTTCTATAGTAGTCACCGACCATGTGAGCTATATACGTAAAGACTTATTTCAAAAGTATATGTATGTATCCAATATTTAGTCGTAAGCTGTATACGTTGTCAACCAATGAATATAGCTCATCGTAAGCTGTATATGTTGTCAAACCACGTATATAGCTCTCCCGTAAGCTGTATACATATAACAATGCTCGCTTCTCTGAAACGCACGCCCCGGCCCAAGGTCAACGAACCTGTAAAGAAGGAAACAACAGTTATCAATCATCCGGCATCATCATCGCTTTTATATTCCCTGATTTTTATTATTTTATAAAATATTAATGTTAGTTTACTTTAGGTGTTAAACGGACATACATGTCACTAATACGAAATGATTACTTAATGTGTTGCGCGTGTTCGCATAAAAACAATCGTTCTATATACTCTGGTGTTAAATGAGAATCTATCGGTAGCCGCATTTATATAAACGCGTTTGCTTATGTTTTTATGCGACGCGCATTGTTAGACCGTATACAGCTCACGCCGTATTAAGCTTACTTGCGAGCTGTATACGTTGGTTGACAACGTATACAACTTACGGTGAACCATATTCATTTGTTGACAACGTATACAGCGTACGGTAGCTGTATACGTTGGATATATACATATACTTTTGAAATAGATCTTTTGTCTTAACGTATATAGCTCACATGGTGATTGACTAGTATACAACATACACTATTGTGATTACTAGTATACTTGATCGTCATCACCATCTTCGCCGTAGTAGTAGAAGTAGATCTAGTAGCGGTAACAGTAGCAGCATCAGCGGTAGTAATAACAGTAGCAGTAGAAGAAGCATAAGCAGCAGCAATTGTGGACGGACGCACGCCCGACGAATAGGATACTAACAGCTCACCCTCCTCCACGGTAGAATAATGACCTTTGTATTTTTTCTAATAAAAGCTACTGCGATTGAAGGACGAATGAGCAGAAGCATACGCAGCAGCAATTGTGATTGTGGATGGACGGACGGACGCACGCCCGACAAATAGGATACTAACAGCTCACCCTCCTCCACGGAAGAATAATGACCTTTGTAATTTTTCTAATAAAGGTTACTGCGATTGAAGGACGAATGAACAGGCGAACGGGCGGAATGGCGGACGGAAGGCCGGACAGGTAGACCTCAGCGGCAACAACAGCAACTACAAACATGCATTCGCAAGATCGTGTTCATGACGACTTCTGCTGCTGGTGATGATAATAACGCTGTTGCTGACGACGACGACAATGATAATCGTCATCTTGTAGACATGATCTATATACAGCGATATGCATCATCTCGACGCATACAGCTTACGGTGACCTATATTCGGTGTAAACTGTATACGGTTTTATAGTCAACGTATAAAGCTCACGAGTAAGCTGTATACCGCGTGAGCTGTACAGCGCATAAACAGCGGAACGTGACATACACGATTACATACCTCTGTATGAGAAGGCTTAATATTGTTCATGAAACTTCACAAAATTTCAATATTATCAACTTCTGATGAAACTGAACACAATTTCCCGGAAACGATTTTTACTCACTTCACTTACAAAATTACCCAGTCACCGCGATGAGTTTATGAATAGTTGCTGACGAATTTTTTTCTTTTCCGGGCTGAGCCTCTTTCGCCCTCCTGCTGACTGCCCGGTCATTTTAGGCATCGACCGGGTGCCGGGTTTACTTTAAAACGGAGTTTAAATCTCATCGACATTTTTCCATCGCCTACAGCTAGACCAATGTCGGCCTAGACATTTGACTCCATTGGACGGCACTGGGTAAAAATTGGGTCATGTTCTTGGCGTTCTTCAGTAACCAATATTTTATAACACCTCCTAAGAAATGTTGAATCCATTGGTCCAAGTACATATATTACGAGTTAAAATAAAAAAATAAAAAAAATAAAAAAGCAAACATAACAAGACAATGATTTAACGTGTTTTCCTTCTGCTCGTCCACGATTTTAATTCTAGCCATAATGATCTGACTATGGACATTTGGAACTTAATTCCGGCATGGATTTCAAAACGAGCTATGCTAAGATCTAGTTACTGTAAAGCTTAGCGAGGAGGTTAATATCTGTCTGGTGCCCGGCTGGCTCAGGCAAGACTCCTGGGTTCCGCGAGAAGTCTAACGAGGATTTGTGTCATCTTTAAATACGGTCAACATCATGAATACTAACAAGACTTCGCGTTAGTGTGTCTGACCGTATGCGAGAATAAGTTAATAAAAAATAAGATTTGTTTTGGAATATCTATCTGTATCTGAATGGGTAAGTCGTATTACCCAATGCTGGCTTTATACACGGGAACATAGTAATATGTTATCGAAAATGTGTTAATTTGCGAGAATTAATTACATATTTATTTGTAGAAAAAATAAGTTTCAAAGTATTTATGTTTGCAAAAGTTTCGTGAACCAAATTTCAGATTATTTTATGCAGTAGCTAGTGGCCACTATTATGACTTTTTCTCATGAACGAAATAGACCAAACAATTTTTTAATTCTTCAATGTTCGTGACAATTGTAAAAGTAGAAGCAAGCTATCATACTGACGGAAACGAAGAATTGACAACGTATTGAAACATATAATAATATACAGATATTTAATTGGCATTTGGGAACAGTCAAATTGTTTTCCTAAAGTATAGGGGCATATTTTGAACTGATGCTCCGAGGCCGCTAGGCCGAGGGCAACAGTTCAAAATGTTGCCCCCGATACTGAAGGAAACAATTTGACTATTCCGAAATGACAATGAAATATCTGTTTTATTACCTACTTCTAATAATAAATAATAACAATATTAAATTGTTTTATTTTCCGTGAAATCTAATATAATGATAGTTGTGAATCGCTCAACTCAAAACAGAGCAATCATTACCCTGAGTCCTAGCTGCTTACAGAAATGCTTACAGAAATGCATGTGTTAATTTAGAGTTAGTGGTTATTTATACATAAATAAACATTAAACCAAATGACAATTTCTATAAAATAAACACTGCTCAATGTTAAACTGCTATTAGTGCCTCGTAAGTCATAATTTTCGGTATTAAAAATAATATTACAATTATTTTATCAATATAATGTTGTGTTTACAGGTGGAGAACAACTTTACAGCATTTTAACAACAATGAAAATCTATTTTTAGAAACCCGTATCCCGTCAGTGTTTTCCTTCTTTGTTTATATTGTATGCGTTTTCTGATGTTATCTATATTGTATGCGTTTTCTCGTATGCGTTTTAGTCAGTGTCAATTAAATCACCCGCTGTCATCCGCTGCGGTGTCTTCCTACTTCTCTGTGGCCTAGAAACCATCTCTACTTCAATATCGGAATCTGGGTTGGACTCGCTGAGTGATGACGCCGACCGTTGCTCCGTTGTTTCTTCTATGTGGTTGTCGTTATGTGTGAGACTCACTTCCGACTGAAACGCACGCTCTAATGTGTCATCACTAACTGTTATGAACGGGAGGAACAGATTTCGATGTAGGCTCTTGGTTTTCTTGAATCGCGCCCCCTCACGCTTGACCTCATACACAGGTGTATCTGGGTTCGGCTGGCTAGATTAAAAACAGTACTTGATGTTATAATCTCCAAAGACCAAACTGGTTTCATTAAAGGGCGATTCATTGGTGAAAACACTAGATTACTTTATGACATCTTGAATATGCTGAAGATAATAATTTGCCTGGGTTAGTTATGACAATAGATTTTGAAAAAGCGTTTGATACCTTATCTTTTAAGTTTATAGAAACTACTTTTAGATTTTTTAATTTTGGACCAATGTTCCAACAATGGATATCCATGCTTTTGCACAATACTATGGCGTCCATACAAGTAAATGGACTTTTATCGAACACCTGTTGCATTGAGAGGGGCTGTCGTCATGGGGACCCGATAGGCGCTTACATTTTTATTTTATGTGCGGAAATTCTAGCTATTAAAATAAGACAAAGCAAACAAATAAAGGGTATAACAATTAAAGACATAGAATAAAAAATATCACACTTTGCTGACGACACTTCTCTATTACTTGATGGATCTGAATCATCTCTTAATTGTACGTTAGACATGCTTCATGAATTTTCAACATACTCTGGATTGAAAATAAACTATGATAAAACTAATTTAATTTGGATAGGCTCTATGAAATATAGTACAAGGTCGATAAAAACAAAATACAAACTGACATGGGGAGCAACATCTTTTAAAGTTCTTGGGATAGTGTACGACGTAAATTTAGAAAACATAATCGTGAACAATTTTGATAACGAAATCAACAGTATACAAAATTTAATAACACACTGGAATCGCAGAAATATCACACCGCTTGGAAAAATAACCATCGTAAAATCACTACTTCTCCCTCTGCTTACTCATTTATTTGTGTCACTACAAACACCAAGAATAGAAATTATGAACCAAATTAACAAACTTTTTTATGACTTCATACGGGCAGGTCCAAGCAAAATTAAAAGCACATTAATTGTTTAAGAATATAATGAAGGAAGTTTAAATATGGTAGATGTCTGTTCTTTTGAAAAACAAATAAAATTAACATGACTTAAGAGACTTGTGATAGGAGACGGAAATTGTTATACACTTGTTAAATCCTTCATTGAAATAAAAAAACTTTTTAATACTGGTAAAATGTTTGTTGAAAAACTTTCCATAAATAAAAAAAAAAAAATTGACAAGACGTCTTAAAAAGCTATATATTGTATATTGAAAAATTGCCTAGAGTCAATAGTGAAGATATTCTCGATATGCCTTTGTTTTACAATGAAAATTTTAAAATTGGCAATAATTATATATATATTAAATGTCTGTATGAAAGAGGCATTCGATTTGTTAGAGACATATTGATAGATAGAGAACGTTTTATCTCCAAAGAATCTTTGGACTACCAAATTGGAACAAATGTGAAATTTCTACTGTACCAAGGTCTTATAAAAGTAATAAGTAAATTTATTAATAATTTTGGAGACATATTTACGTATGATAATAATATTCAAGGACCTGTATTAGCAACATAGGTAAAGAAAATAGTAACAAGTCCTAAAGAAGAAAAACATGTTTATAAATATTTATTCAAAACAGTGAAATCCCAACTTGTCAAACAAAATGAAATTCAGAGTTCTTCCGTATTGACTGGAAAAGTGTATATCCACTTGTATTTAATATTAGTAAAGATAGTAATATCCAATGGCTCCAATGTAGAATAGTCCACAGAATCTTAGGAACAAAATCCAATATGTTTAATATGAAAATAGTTACTGATAATCTTTGTACATTTTGTAAAAATGAAGTAGAAAATATAACACACTTGTTTTGGAACTGTGTACATTCTCAATATATTATTAATTTTGCTATGTACGTTGTATATAGAAATATACCAAACTCACCTATCCATCTAACATGTCAGGAAATGATACTTAGTATTACAAATTCAAAGATTAACAATTTAAATATGTTATGCCTAGAAATTAAACGATATATTTTTCAATGCCAGATAAAAAACAGAAAGCCGTCTAAGTTTGGACTCGTAAATAGCCTCAAGCACTCACTAGAAATATATAAAACTACAAAAAAAACTTGACGAAGGATTAAAAGATTGGTCACTAGTCAGCATGTTTACAGATATTGCTTATAATGAATACTTAATGATAATTGTGATTGAATACAGTTTTCAGCTTCTTTTATGTCTACAATGTCATAGCACATATAATATATACTCAATGCAATTCATTCTCTTTTGTTTATATTTTTTGTTGTGCAATATTATCTACGGCATAGCATTGGTACATATACATGTAATAAGTCTATTCATTGTATTGTAAGTATACACATTTGTTTTGGTACATGATTATGTATTTATGTTATATATGTGTATATGTCTATTATGCATGCCTTCAAGTCTGTCTGTCTGTGTGTCTGTCTGTCTGTCTGTGTGTGTGCGTGCGTGCGTGCGCGCGCGCGTGCGCGTAAATATACAAATTAAATATTGCACAAGAAAAAAAAATTATTAAAATAAACATGTTTATTGATAGATCTTTGTTCGTACCCTTCTGAGTGAAAATAGATAATACGGTGCAAGCTATTGATTGTCCATATTACAGTTTAAAATTAATAAATTGCAGTAATTTGTTGTTAAAATATTCAGATTGAGATTTGGTAACAAGGTAAAAACACTTTCACAACGATTCAAAAATAACCGATATAGCGCATTTATTTGGTAGCCTTATTCCAGGACACTCCGGTAAATATTTTGATTACAAACAAGTAAATAGCAAAAGTAGGGGTGTCGTAAGTTAACAGTTATTTTTTTATAAAATGACCTTTTAACAAACTGTAATTGTAATAAATCAAATGATATACACATTATAATACATATTACATACATTTTATTAAATAATTAAAATGTACGAAAACAATCGTGAAATTTTGCTGTGTTGAAGGACACTTTCTGGTTTCGATTTACTGACTAATAGCCTGCAAAGAAAAGAAGTAGTTTTCCGCGATACATGTTTTGGAAATTACTCTCTCAATAGACCATAGACTTCCAACAGTCTAAAAATGAACCTCAAGTTGTACATTTAAATTTGAATTTAATTGAGAAATAATAAAGATATAGAATAGAATGTTATCAGCGAACAATTCTTAAATGTAATAACATAAACAAAAGTGTCATTGCCATAAAATATCAAAGGGAGCTTTGTAGAAGCAACGTTCAATGACTTAAACAATTCAACAAGAGTGCCTGTATTGCGCCACTAGTTTATTAAGTAAACAATTCAACAAGAGTGCCTGTATTGCGCCACTAGTTTATTAAGTAAAGTGGTATAAGTGAAAGGACCCTGATTCGCCAAAAAAAAAAGGCCCTGCCCTTCCCCCTGCCCATGTTTTTAAACGAATCAAAATAATCAAAAATATTTTGGCAGAGAACCACCCAAGGCACAGTTCTGTGAAAACATTTTAAAATCCAACCAGTGGTTTGTAACAAGATTTCAAAATTTTCTGAATACATGTAGGGTAAAATGGCCATGTTTTTCAAAGGACCGGAACGATTTTAGCAACTTTGGTAGACAACTTACCATGAACAGTTTCTGTGGTATTATTTCATAATCCCTAAACCTTCAGGTCTGGCTGGGATAATCCTGAAATGGTAATGTAAAAATGAAAGTAATGATTTACAATAGGGCATCCATGTTCATTAAGAATATATCAACAAGAGGGCCACGATGGCCCTAGGTCGCTCACCTGATATCTATGTATGAAGTTTCATTGAAATATCATAATACATTATCAAGTTATTGACCACACCCACCACATACGTAACGCAAGGTATGGTATGAAGTTTCATTAAACTATCTCAATGTGTTCTTAAGTTATTGAGCGTAAACCGTTTTTCTACTTTTAATAACAGTGACCTTGACCCCACCCACCCCAAAAGCGAACCCAAGTGAGGTCTCAAAATACGATATGTGTATTTAGTTTCATTAAAATATCACAATGCATTCTCAAGTTATTTAGTGGAAACCCTTTTTCTATTTTCAGTAACGGTGAGCTTGACCCCACCCACCCCATATGCAATCCCAAGCAATGTCTCGATATAATGTTATTATGAATTAAGTTTCATTAAAATAGCTCAATGCATTCTCAAGATATTTAGAGGAAACCATTTTTCTATTTTTAATAACGTCCACCTTGACCTTGATCCCCCACACACCATATGGAATCGTAATCGAGGTCTCAATATATGTATTTATGTATTAAGTTTCATTAAAATATCTCAGTGCTTTCTTAAGATATTGAGCGGAAACCGATTTTTTAGTAACAGTGACCTTGACCCCTCCCAACCCATATGCAATCCCATGCGAGGTGTCATCTACTCAAACTGACCATTGTACCTATATACTTTGAGGACCATGCTACAATGGTTCATCTGTTATTAAGTGGAAATGGTTTTTTCACAAGCCCCTGTGACCTTGACCTTTGATCTCTTGATCTCAGAATCGATAAAAGTCTTCCTTCCCTCAAGACTAATCAGTATACTAATTTATATGATCCTAAGTTAAAGCGTTCTCTAGATATTGTGTGGAACCGGTTTTCATGTTACAAGCCCCTGTGACCTTGACCTCTGACTGGTTGACCTCAAAATCCATAGGCTTCTTCCTTTCCTGCCGAGTAACCAGCATACTAACTTGGATAATCGTAGGTTAAATCGTTACTTAGATATCCTGGGGAAACAAAATGGTCTGCGGAGAAAACAGTTTTCATGTTACAAGCGTCTTCCTTTCCTCCCGAGTTACCAGCATACCAACTTGGATGATCGCAGGTCAAAGCGTATTTTACATATCATGCAGAAACGAAATGGTCTACAGAGGAAATTGTTCATGTTACAAGCCTATCTCACCTTGACCTTTGACGTGTTGAATTCAAAATCAATAAGCATCTTCCTTTCCTCCCAAGACACCAGCACACCAACTTAAATGATCGTAGGTCAAAGCGTTCTCTAGACATCGTGCGGAAACAAAATGGTCTACTGACAGACCGACCATCAGACCGACCGACCGATGGACAGGTGCAAAGCAATATACCCCCACTTCTTCAAAGGGGGGCATAATTATCTCAATGCGTTCTAAAGTTATTGAGCAGTAACCGTTTTTCTATTTTTAGTAACAGTGACCTTGACTTTGACCCACCAAACTCATATGTAATTCCAATCAAGGTCTCGATATAATGTTTTAACCAAATATGAAACCTCTGGGCCTTGTGGTTTCAGAGAAGAATTTTAAAATCATTTTGCCATTTACGTCTATATAAACCATGTGAGCCCCAGGGTGTGGCCAGTTTTGATCCCATGGTCATCATTTGAACAATCTTTGTAGAGGACTACTATACAATGTCAGGGTTCAAATTTAGGCTTGCATACTCGCAAAATGCTTGTTAGTTTCAGAAATTGCGAGTACGTTTTCCCCAAGCTCGCAAAATTGAGCAAGTAACGTAACAAATTTGTATAACGCGGAACCGATTTTTGAAGCAAAATTTGAGAGAAAAAACTTGCACTGAATTAACGTTCATAAAACAAAGTAAATTGCAAATACGTTCACCTTTAAAAACATACAACAATCCACATTGAATATAATTAGTCATATTAATATTCAATAAGTTTTCTGTCAAAACATTCTCCATTTTAATTCAAAGACATGTATATTTTGTCACCCCCATTTAAATCTCCAATTTATACAATTTTGACTTTTGACACCCTCGAAATTTCACCTGGAACACTAATTCATTAATGCTCTATCAGCGGTGCTGCAATGTACATGTACAGTAGTATTGATTGATGCTGTATGACACTGCACATGTGCTAAATGTGCTAACCACATACTGCTACAAACTGCTAGACAATGACCACATGTCGACAAAGACATCTAAGACCTCTGAAGTCAAACTGACACGGTTGCTATGGCTGTACAGATTGCCGATTAGGAAGACTTAATTGCTGGTTGATGACATCACCCTGTCAGTCTTCTCAGTTTTAAAAGGTGCTAATATTAAAGAACTGGGTTTTTAATGGATTTCGTTTTTGTTCTAATTGGAAATATTACTGCATGGTTATTACAGTAGAATGCTTTGTTTTGTTAATAGAAAATATAAATGAACTATTTATGAATGAAACAAAATTGTTGAAATATATAACTAAAATAATTAATGAGTTATAATATGTGATGTTTCATGAATACAACAATAAGTAAGTTGTGCAAGTTAATTTTTCATTTTGCAAGTAAGCTTAAAAGCTTTTTTCACTAAATTTGAACCCTGAATGTTACTAACCAAATATGAAACCTCAGGGCCTTGAGGTTTCAGAGAAGATTTTTAAAGTCATTTTGCTATTTAAGTCTATATAAACCATGTGACCCCCGGGTTATGGCCAGTTTTGACCCCAGAGGCATCAATTGAACAATCTTTGTAGAGGACCACTATACAATGTTACATACCAAATATGAAACCTCTGGGCCTTGCGGTTTCAGAGGAAAAGATTTTTAACGTCATTTTGCTATTCAAGTCTATATAAACATTGTGACCGTCGGGGTGTGGCCAGTTTTGACCCCAGGGGCATCATTTGAACAATCTTTGTAGTGGACCACTATACAATGTCACATACCAATATGAAACCTCTGGGCCTTGCGGTTTCAGAGAAGAAGATTTTGAAAGTCATTTTGCTATACAAGTCTATATAAACCATGTGACCCCTGGTGTGTGGCAAGTTTTTTACTCCAGGGGCATCAGTTAAATAATCTTTGTAGAGAACCACTAGAGGATGTCACATATCAAATATGAAAGCTCCAAGCCTTGTGGTTTCTGAGAAGATTTTTAAAGTTTTCAGTTTTTAATTCTATTTTTAGCTCTGGTGACCTAAATATGCAGAGGACCGGAACAATTTGAACAATTTTGAAAGTGGGTCATCCAATGATCATTCCTGTGAAGTTTGGTGAAAATCTGCCCAGTGGTTTAGGAGATGTTCTTTGAATGAAAATGTTCACACACGATGCAAGAGGATGACGGACAAAAGGTGATCCTAAAAGCTCACCATGAGCATGTTGTTCTCAGGTGAGCCAAGTTACAGAATTATTGAAGAAGTACTATTGTTGGCTGAGCTTTAATGTTGGCTATATTGGTGATCAATTTCAGTACCTGTTTTGTCACTATGACATTAAGCATATGCAGACAGTAAATGACATTAACAGCATAACTGTTTAGTTGGTTAGCAGAGCACAAATTTGAAAGCCTACAACAGATTTTATCAGACATATCTCAATGTCATACTATAACCTGCCTTCAAGGCAATCAAACCAATGGATAAGATGACATGTGATGCTAAACTACTCTGACAATGATTCTGTGGCATATCAGTAAATGGGCATGATGTCGCCACTTTCAGAACTAATCTGGATAATATACTAACATTTTATATGCATGTAGTGCATGTAGTTCTGTGCAACTTATTTTTATACTATTCCTTGATGATCAAAATAACCGAAAGAATGGGAGAGAAGTGTAAAAACTCCAGTTATGCTGACAGTAGAAGAAATAATATTCCAACAATGATTCTGACCACTGACAATTTCAAACAAACACAATTGAATAATTAAAATAAAACACACATACCTGCTGTGTTTAACGAAACTGAATCGTCATTGGCGGCAATACCTTGAAAAAGAAACACAGATTATTAATAAATGTAATATAAAAATTAGTATATTTAAGAAATAATACTTTTACGTCATAGTTTGTTGTCGAACAACCCACAGCCAGAAGTTTTGATGCATAGGGATTACGAGTGCGAAGCACGAGTGATTTGATACCAAGCATCTTAACTTTTGGCCGTGGGTTATTCAACAACAAATTATGACGTAAAAGTATCATTTCGATTCTAACACAGCTTTTTACTAAACATTTATCTGTATATGTCATACAGATGTTAGATACATTTGTTTATGGAGCATTCCGCCCAAAATCATTATCTACGGCTGTTCTGCTGGTAAGTGTCCTTTCTCAATTTTCATAAATGAACAAGCTGTTCTTGAATGCACATCGATAGACAAACAAATGGATGTATAATACTATAGGCAATAAAACTGTTATATCAAAATTCAGTAGCTGAATTTTACCTCAAAAGTCTTAATGCTAACATTGATACACTGCTGTTTACATTTAATATCCAGCATCAAGTCTTTGCACTTCTTTTTTAAGTATCCACAAAGCTGTACCTATTTATTTCAATTTTTCATGTGAACAGTGTTAACCAGAAAAGCAATTGGTTTCAAAATCGCCATGACTGGTCAAAACGTATCTTTTTATTTGTACTTTCTTCCAAACCTGTATCTGATTATCAATACTGGCATCCAAAATTATTTTAGACATAACCAACACATGGTTTCTTCAATTCTGTGTAATGTTGGTACTTCAAACTAACACGACACAACACAATTCTATCATGACCAATGTAGGATACTAGGAAAACGATGTCAGTCCATCGAAAGCTGGTTTGTTTCCTCATTGCTTATTCTGCTTACAGACTATGCCACACATTTATCGCGTAATCTGATCTGAATATCAGTTAAACACTTTCCATCAATTCCATTTTGTGTCACACAATAACTTGATTTAAACTAACGCGCTGTAGATTCCTATAAATCACGCCATCTTTGAACTTGACACGTCTAAATATAGGCCTAGTTGTACACACTCAATGGTCATGCCAGTAAAAGGATAGGCGTAAAAACAAATATTTTGTTTCAGGTTACCTGACCTACCCTAAAAAAATGCCCCTACACTAGAACATTTTATTGAATTATTGATATTGTTTTTGTTTTATTTACCTGTTTCCAATAATTAAATGTTTTTTGGATAAATAAGTGTTTTGTTTATAGCATCCACTTCAAAACAATGTTTATAAACTAAATAAATCACTGCCTACCTACCCTAATTTTGGGGGCCAAGTAAACTGCAACAAACATAACGCCTATCTATACTTGATTTCTTCTTTGTTTATATGAAGGTTGCTGCGTGCCGTGTTAGAATAAAATATTACCATGTTTACTCATTAAATGAAAATGAAAATGTACATGTTTGACATTACAAAGTAAAAATAGTACGATAATCCACACAAAGCGTATCAATAGAAAACATTGAAAAAATGCTTTATTGAAGTTATTTGGCATAACATGTTTCAACACAGCAGACATATTACACCTTTATGACTACACCGGCTTAAGGTAAGCACTGTTAAACACAGTACATGTTCCAATTTTAATTACAGTCAAAATGCTAAACAAAGAATAATCATTGGAGCCACGGATTTGTTCGTAGTGTCGAGTTTTTCGTAGTATCGCATCTTAGGAAATTACGGTAGTTACATAATCTTCTTACATTTAGTGTTAATTTGCCAAATGTTGTAGCGTTTACAAATATTAAACTTACTTCATTTGACAATACACTTCTGTATTTATTCGCATTATAAAGATATAATAAAGTATTAAATCTGCGCAAAATAATAAAACTCACAATGACGTGACAGTCCTTTGGTCAAACGAAAATAATCTCAGTACATTTTAAAATAGCCTTAAAATGGCAACTAAACTTGTTAACAACCATCTTTGTCCATGGTGCAAACAAACCGACTTGGTGTCTGACTGGGAAGCCTTATTCGTAGTATCCAATCATTTCTTAGCATTACGATTCGCAGTATCGCTTTTCAATTGTAGGTAAGTTCTGAGAAAGCCTCAGCAGGGCTTTCATAAACTTTTGAAAACTGGAAGTTTGAGCTTCCTGGCCTCTGATTTTGGAAGTTTTGCTCAAAATATTTGGAAGTTTTGACAGTATTGCGCTACATAAGTCCTAAAGTAAGTTCTAAAATGAAATTAAGTATAAAATACAAGGTTTTTTAAGGCAAGTTATTTTTAATCAAGTGTTTATATGCCAATTTATTCAGTGAAAGAGGTATACATTTAGATAAATTACTTAATTTTCTCCTAACTTGTTCAACCTTACATGATAGAACTTCCATGGCTGTAATTTTGGAAGTTCTACAACTTCCATGGCTGCAAGTTTGGAAGTCCTGTGACAAAAACTGGGAGTAAATTACTCCCAAACTTCCCTTAATGCAAGCCCTGCCTCAGTGCACACACAAACTCAGAACTGTTTATCTACTGCTTTATCTGAGACAACAAAAAGAGCTCTACCTTCATGTAGAAAAGGTTCTTCCTCAGGTCCTTTGAGGTAACCACTGTCTTCTGGCAAAGAGAAAACTGCAAGGTTGCAAATATTTAAAATAGCTAATGTTGTTATACACATTTTTAATTACACAATAGTTTTTCTTATGACCAGGGCCCATATTCACCAACCTATTCTTAGACTTGAGAATAAAGAACATACTTAGACTCAAGAAAAATACTTCAGCATTTCATCATATGCTGGGTACCAATATTGCTCATGTCATTAACAAATCGTTCAAAATATAAAATGCTGGAAATAGAGTAGGGGAATATCAAGTAAGATTCAAATTTACAACTTTCTTAGAAGACACTTAAGAACAAATATTCTTAACTTTGACATAATTTAAAATGGGGCCCATAACTGTATCCTTTAATATACATTGTTTTTTTTTCAAACGTTCATCAAATCTGTATTACTGAAATTATCTTAATATACATTTTTGCACTGCTAATCATACTTTTATGTCCTTACCATTATCCTCCTGTATAGGCGCTGATGGATCATCAAAGTCGCCTTGATTCTGGACAGTGGCAAGGGCTGAAAAACACACATATATGTAGTAAAATGAAGAACTGTTTTTATACAGATGTGTAATTATACTGAGATGCTTAATAACATTTTGCTCTTGATAGAATTGTGATTTTTTAATATGTTTTTTGTTTGAAAAACATAATTCTATTTTTGTGAGAATAATTTTGAGTGACAGGAAAAAAAACATGGCACTATATAATGAACCATAATTCCAACTTTTACCTTGACCATGACCCATCCACCCCAAATGCAATCCCAAGCAAGGTCTTGATATAAGGTATCTACATATAAGGTTTCATTAAAATATCTCAATATACGGTACCTACATATGAAGTTTCATCAAAATATCTCAACCAGTTGTACAGCTTGTGAGCGGAAACAGTTTTTCTATTTTTAGTAACCTGGACCTAAACTACATCCACCCCATATGCAATCCCAAGTGAGGTTTTGGTATCAGGTATCTACATGTGAAGTTTCATCACAATACCTCAATTCGTTCTCAAGTTATTGAGTGGAAACCATTTTTCAAGAAAGTCAAGACTACTACTACTATATACTTATTTCAGAAATATTCACAGTCCCATAACTCTGACAAAAATCACTGTAGCGGAATGTCGTGGAAATATGCACACCTCCTATTGGAAATGAAGCTTCCCAAGAAGTTTCGTTGAATTCTGGCTAGTAGTTGCTGAGAAATACCCCAGACAAGAAAGTCAAGACTACTACTTCTATATACTAATTTCAGAAATATTCAAAGTCTCATAACTCTGAGAAAAATCACTGAAGCAGAATGTCCTTGTAATATGCACACCTCCTCTTGGTAATGAAGCTTCCCACGAAGTTTCGTTGAAATCTGGCCATTAGTTGCTGAGAAATACTTCGGACAAGAAAGTGTGATGGACGGACGGACGAACTGAAATAGCGGTGACTATATGCTCCCCCGAAATTTTTCGGGGAGCATAAAAATATTCTTCATTCTTAGTCTAAAGTCAAAGAAAAGGTTGTTGAATACAGGCCCCGTTTATCAGTCCAGTACCAGAGTGATTGGGAATTGTCAATCTTGCGACAAATTACATTATAAATATTTTCTGGATTATGAGACGCTTTGACATAATTTAAAATCGGGCCCATAACTGTATCCTTTAATATCCATTGCTTCTTTCAAACATTCATCAAATCTGTATCACTGAAATTATCTCAACAGATATTTATGAACTGCTAACCATACTTTAACATCCTTACCATCCTCCCACTGTCTAGGTGCTGTTACACGAGCAAAGTAGCCTTGAATGTGGGCAGTGGCACGGGCTGAAAAACATACATATATGTAGCAAAATGTAGAACTGTTTTAATGCTGTATAACATTTTGCACCTAAAAGAATTATGATTTTTTTATGGTTTGAGTTTGAAAAACATAATTCTATTTTTGCGAGAATAATTTTGAGTGACAGGAAAACAAGATGGCACTATATAATGAACCATGATTCCAACTTAAAAACAACTTTGAATCTGACCTGGCAGCCTTGTTGTGTAACAGATCAAAACCATTTGAGCAACTTTGGTAGAGAACCTCTCAATTCTGTGAACGTATTTGAAAATGTATTCTAATGTAATTTTACAACTTTTCAACTTAAGCGCTGGCGGCCATGTTGTGCAACAGACTGGAAGTATCCAAGCAACTTTGCTACAGGAAGATATTTCTATGAAGTTTAATCAGTCTGCCAAAAGGTTTCAGGGAAGATGTTGTTTACAGACCAAGTTAACATGCACATGATGGACGAACTACCATGGCACAGGCTTGTGGCGTGAAAATGGCCTTCAGCCAATGGAGCTAAAAAGGATGCTCAAAGAATATAAACATAGATTCATATACAAGTTAAGAGACATAGAAATGTCACAAAACCAATTTTCACAAAAAATCTAATTTTTAAATGTTAGCTGGATATATGGTAATAAGCATTGTTACGACTAGCAAATATGTATACAACATTTCCATTAGGGGTAATCTGTTACAGAAACACTACAGCATTTCACATGTACTCAGATTTTAGATTAACACAATGTCAAGCTTTATGTTAAACATTATGAAAGTAAATTTGTAGCAGCACTTTAAAACAATTGCCAAGTTAAGTGTTTTCCTAATAATGACTAGAAATGCATCCATTAATGAGCAAAATATGTACAGAAACAAGTATGCATAGGTTTAGAAAATAATTTAACTGGAACTATCACTGTCATTACTGAATGCCCCACTCCCCCACCCCCTCAAGGCACATTAAAACTAACTGGTTGAATTGGTGACTTAAGATGTGAATACATGGCATAACTAACCTTTCAACATTTAAAAACCTATGTTCAGTCATTCTCAAGGACCAACCTACCAGTTTTATGAACCAAGGTCTTAAGATTCCACAGTTAAATCTACAAGACATTTTTCTTCAACTATTTGCCAGTTTGACATTGACCATAGAAACTATGACCCAGTAATGGATAGGGGTCCACTTCTGGCCATATCCAACCTACCTACCAATTTTTACAAACCTAGACCAAAGGGTTCCATAGTTATGGCTCAATCAAAACATGAATTCAACTATTGGTCAGATTGAACTTGACCTTTGACCTAACAACCAATAGGGATCCACTTATAGTCATAATGACTCTAGGCATAAGGGTACCATAGTAATTGCCTATGCAAGAATTCACAAATTTTGTCACTTTAACCTTGACCCTTGCGGGCTGCCAACATGGTTTCAATGAAAATATAGAAAAAATGTAGGGTTTTTTTTCCAGCAAAATCTAGGTTTTGAGCACTTTTTCAGGCAAAATATAGGAATTTCATGTGACACTAGTCTTTGTTTTGATTGAAAAATCCTAATTATTAACTTGATAGTAGTATTGTTTTACCTTGCAAATATTTGTACAACAACTTTATGGGGTCAAATTTATTACAGAAACACTATACTTAATAATTAAACATATACTGACAACATTTAACAGATTTTAGACACACACAAAAAATATTATTATTAACCTTCATATCTCAAGTTTTGCATGCATATTTGTCCAGGCACTATGAAAGGAATGGCAGTTATGGTTCATACCAATGACTACGAAGAGTGGATGTTAAAGAGCAAAATAAGCATCGCAAAATGCAGGATTCATAAAGAACACTTATTAATTAAACATGTTACTTCCTACACAGAAAAATGAAACAAAACACTAATATAACATTAAACGCCCAGTCGCTTTGTTTTCTATACACAAAGAACAAAATTTACCATTGTTTAACTACCAATAAACAACCCAAATAATTAGTTCCACTACTGTAAAATATAGATTGTATTGTAATTGCAGAAAATGTTGTCAGGCCATGTTAGAATCCAAATAATGTCTGCATTGACATTGTTTTTCAACTAATAAACACCAAATTGTTGTTATAGATGCATATATTAGACCACTCGGGCTAACACCCTCATAATTTAATTCATAGGCATCATAACTCCAAATCATTGCTCATATTAGCCAATAAACCCTAAATCAAAATGTTTTCTTAATTTTAACAACAGCTTTTAATGAAACAGTTACACATATTTTAGGGGTTTGACAATATATTGATATATCAGTGTATCACAAGCTAATACAGTCAACAATATATCATAATACCTTTCCTTATCTTGTATTTATATTTTTGTCTTTACATTAAATAATTAAAGGGGAAAATACTGATTTTGTTGCTTGATTTATTGTTGCCAGGAATTTTATGGGTGTAATTATGTGTTCAAAAGTTACATTGAAATATTATTTCTAACAAAAAGTTGTTTAAAATATCCAGCATTAAATGAACAAACAAGAAATGTGGAAATTCAACTTAAAGCAAATTTTAGAACAAAACACATAAAAGTCAGCACAATAATAAAAGAATGTTCTGGATGCTAGGTGAAGTTCATACAGCTATGGCTATGAATATATATTCTAATTATTCACTATAGTACAACCTTAGTTGAGAATTGCTTTTAAGTTATGAATTAGGACATTTATAAATACTGACCCTAAACAGGGGCAGTATTCACGAAGCATCTTAAGTTAAATTTTATCCTTATCCTTAAATTTGGAAATTTCCTCAACTGTATAATTCCATAAAGAAACAGTTTAACATTAAGTAGCACTTTAAAATAGCATCATTAGCAATATCAACAACATATGCATCTGTTTAATAAGTAAAGAAATATAATACATTCGAACTTTGCACTTAGTGAAAATATTTAAGAAATTACATAAGATGCTTTGTGAATGCCAGCCCTGAATTATGTTCATGTAAGTGAAAATGTTTTACCAGTACAACAATAGCTCAATCCAAATCATATTTAATGGTGACCTTGACCCTATGGATCCCCTAAGTAATTCCAAGCCGAATCTCTTGATCTTGAACCCACCCACCCAATACACAATCCCATGCAAGATCTTGGTACAATGTATTTAGATATGAAGTTTTATTATATTAGCTCAATTTGTTCTTGCTTTATTGAATAGAAACCATATTTCTATTTTTAGTAACAGAGACCTTGACCCCACCCATCCCATATGCAATCCCAAGTGAGGTTTCAACATAAGGTATCAGCATTTGAAGTAACGTTCTTGAGCTGTCGAGCAAAAACTGTTTTAGCAACAGTAACCTTGACCGTGATCTCACCCACCCCATATGAAATCCCAAGCAAGGTCTTGGTATAAGGTATCTACATTTGAAATTTGACCACAATATCTTAATTTGTTCTCAAATAATTGAGTGGGAAGTTTTTTCTATTTAAAGTAACAGTTACCTTGACCTTGACCCATCCACCCCAAATGCAATCCCAAGCAAGGTCTTGATATAAGGTATCTGCATATAAGGTTTCATTAAAATATCTTAATATATGGTACCTACATATGAAGTTTTATCAACATATCTCAATCAGTTCTAGAGATTTTGAGCGGGAACAGTTTTTCTATTTTTAGTAATATTGACCTGGACCTCAACAACATCAACCTCGTATGCAATCCCAAGTGAGGTCTTGGTATAAGGTATCTACATGTGAAGTTTCATCAAAATACCTCAATTCATTCTCAAGTTATTGAGTGGAAACCATTTTTATATTTTTAGTAACAGTGACCTTGACCCCACATACCCCATACCCCATATGCAATCCCACACAAACCCGATATGCCATTCCATGCTAGGTCTTGGTATAAGGTATTTACATGTGAAATTTCATCCCAATATTCCAATTAATTCTCAGGTTATTGAGTGGAAACAATTTTGCTATTTTTATTAACAGTGACCTTGACTCCACCCATCCTATATGCAATCCAAAGCAAGGTCTGGGTATAAGGTATATACATGTGAAATTTCATCCCAATATCTCAATTTCGTTCTCAAGTTATTTAGCAGAAACCGTTTCTCTATTTTTAGCAACAGTGACCATGACCCCATCCACCCCATATGCAATCGCAAGCAAGGTCTCACTATAAGATTCAATGGCTTGGTTGAATCGTAGCTTCTCCTTTTATGAAAAATTTTACCAAATTAGTTACACAAAATTAGCTATTCTGCACAAAAAGCAATGCACAGTCTGGAAAAACAGATACTATTGTTTCTAGATATTATTTGTAAAACTGATGAGTTTTTGTGACAGGCAAGGGTACTTTACTAAGAAAAATACACAAAGTTAACACCTCTGTGTCAAATAAAGAGCATTTTATCATGATCCTGCAAATTTTGAACAAAATTTTCATTTTTTCAGTTGATAAACTCATATTGTACAATTTTCATGGCATTTCATGGCATGACTGTGGAATGTTCTATGACTGATTTTGTTGAAATCATATAATTTCATAATTTAACAGGACAAATTTTCTTGTCTTTATGCTCCCATGAAGGGGGGAGCATACAATGACCACTTTGTCAGTCCGTCTGAATTCTAATTCCACTGCCATTCAGTTTGTCCAGGTGTCAAAAAAAGAATTTCCCTGATGATTTTATCCATCATACTTCATGTCCGTCCATCCATCTGTCCGTCCTTCCAGCTGTCTGGTACTTCATTTCCACGCAAGATCTCAGGAACTAATGACTTGAATTTGATGAAACTGTATGCAGCATCCCAATAGATGGACATGAGCAAATTGTAAGGGCGTTTGGGTCTAACGATTTTTCAGAGAGTTATTGCCCTTTGATAAGAAATAGGACATTTTTATTTCTGCGCGAGATCTCAGGAACAAATAACCCAATTTAATAAAACTTTATATGCAGCAAAGCATTATACCCTTACTTCTTCGAAGTGATGCATAATTATATTGTACTAATACATGCAAGACAAATACTATGTCATTTGTTTGATGTACATACTGTACATTTTGATGTACATACTGTACATATGCCCCCCTTCGAAGAAGTGTCCGTATATTGCTTTGCACCTGTCTGTCTGTCGGTCGGTCAGATGGTCTGTCTGTCAGTAGACAATTTAAATTCCGCACTATATCTAGAGAAGGCTTTGACCTACGATCATTAAAGTTGGTATGGTGGTTACTTGGGAGAATAGGAAGACGACTTTGGATTTTGAGGTCAACAGGTAAACGTTAAGGTCACAGGGGCTTGTAACATGAAATTTGTTTCCGCACAATATCTAGAGAACGCTTTGACCTACGCTCATTTAAGTTGGTATGATGGTTACTTGGGAGGAAAGGAAGAAGCCTATCAATTTTGAGGTCAACAGGTCAAAGGTCAAGGTGACAGAGGATTGTAACATGAAAACTTTTTCCTCTGTAGACCATTTAGTTTCCGCATGATATGTAGAATACACTTTGACCTAGGATCATCCAAGTTGGTATGCTGGTTACAAGGTTGAAAAGGAAGACACCTATTAATTTTGAGGTACACAGGTCAAAGGTCAAGGTCACAGGGGCTTGTAACATGAAAACTGTTTTCTCCGTAGACATTTTGTTTCCGCAGGATATCTAAAGAGCGCTTTGACCTACGATCATCCAAGTTAGTATGCTGGTTACTCGAGAGAAAAGGAAGAAGCCTATGGTTTTTTAGGTTAACCAGTCAGAGGTCAAGGTCACAGGGGCTTGTAACATGAAAACCATTTCCACACAATATCTAGAGAACACTTCAACCTAGGATCATATACATTTGTATGCTGGTTAGTCTTGAGGGAAGGAAGACCCCTATTGATTTTGAGATCAAGATATCAAAGGTCAAGGGCACAGGGGCTTGAAAAAAAAAATCCACGCAATAACAGATGAACCATTGGTACATGGTCCTCAAACTGTATAGGTACAATGGTCAGTTTGAGTAGATGACCTATTACATAGTGAGAATTACTGAATACTTGGGTCGAGTCGTCAAATTTGATAGGAAGAATGCTCTTGCAGAGAAGGCAACTCTCCTATCAAGGTAATGGTTAACATATCTCAGCTTAGATTTTTCAGAAACAGAACACTTCTGTGATGAACAAAGGCAGCAAGCCATGGGGCATACATGTTTTACAAACATCACTTGTTCCTAAATGGCTCACAGGACAAACATCAATTCTTATTCTATGGTTCCCAAGTAATAGGTCCGGTAGGGCACAAGTCTGCCTGATGTAAGGGTGGGGTATATAGGGCTACATACTATATACGTCAGAAATTCTGAGAAACAATGTTTTAAATTTGCTGCAATTAAACTTTAACTTAGGTCAAGGTTAAAGTGAGATTGGGTGATATGGGTGGATAGGGAATGGTCATAAGCAACAACTGTGTAAGTATTCAAGTGTTATAGTAAGCTGTGTTGGTGCTAGAAGAAACGGTAAAATCTACTTAACCTTGTCACAGATGGAAGGACGGACAGGACAATCACTTTGTGCCAAGTTTCATCAAGAATGATCCAAGAACTTTTTTAAAATATGACAGGAATAAAAATTTTAAAGCAAATTCTAGTTTCAGCTCTAGTGGCCATTTTGTGTAGTGAGGCGGAACCATCTGAATAAGTTTGGTAGAGGACCACTAAACGAACATTTGGTGTTATATTTGAAAATCTAGCCATAAGTCTAGAAGAAATTGGTATATAAACATATTTCTATTTTAAGCTCTGGTGGCCATCTTGTGCAGTGAAGCAGAACCATTTTCACAGGTTTGGTAGAGGACATCCAAGAAACATTTCTGTTAAGTTTCATGAAGATTAACCAAGACCTTTTGAAAATATGACAGAAAAACAAAACTTTAACGTAAATTCTATTTTTAGCTCTAGTGGCCATTTTGTGCAGTGAGGCTGAACCATTTGAATAAGTTTAGTAGAGTGTAAAGTTTCATCAAGATTGATCAAGAACTTTTAAAAATATGACAGGAATACAAAACTTTAACGCAAACTCTATTTTCAGCTCTAGTGGCCATTTTGTGCAGTGAGGCGGAGCCATTTGAATAAGTTTGGTAGAGGAACACTAAACAAACATTTGTGTAAAATTATTTTAAAATCTTGCCATAGATTTAGAAGAAAATGGTGTTTAGACATAATTCTATTTTCAGCTCTGGCAGCCATCTCGTGCAGTGAAGCGGAACCATTTTCACAGGTTTGGTAGAGGACCATCTAAGGAACATTTTTGTAAAGTTTCATGAATATTGACCACGAACTTTTGAAAATATGACAGGAATACGAAACTTTAACGCAAATTGTTCAAGACATCGCAACGCCCGCCCGCCTGCCCAACCACTAATCTATGACCTGAGATCTGGCTAAAAATCATTGAAGCATAACATACTGATAGTATGCACACCTCCTGTTGGTAATGAAGCTTCCCATAAAGTTTTGTTGGATTTCAGTCAGTACTTGCAGAGAAATAGGCAGCACAAGAAAGTGAAAAATTGTGCACTATATACTGATTTCAGAAATCTTCAAAGTCCCATACCCTTGACAAAAATCACTGACGCGGAACATCCTGGTAGTATGCATCCTTGTGGTAATGAAGCTCCCCATAAAGTTTTATTGAATTCTATCCTTTATTTGCTGAGAAAAAGTCCACACAAGAAAGTGAAGAACTGTGCACTATATACTCAGGGTTGTCCTTATTAACCGATTGCCGATCAAATTCATCGTTTCAAATCATGAGAAATTTTTTTCAGGAACTTAAATATTGCAATAGGTGACATCACAAAAGGGCCCCCTAGACCCCTAGCCAAATCGCTTAGATTTAGATAAAAATCACTTGTTTTATTTGATAATGACAACCCTGTATACTGATTTCAGAAATCTTCAAAGTCCCATAACTCGGAGAAGAATAGCTGCTGGAGGACAGCGCACTCGACTTTTTTTGTGGTTGTCAGAGTTTCAGGCATTTTTTCTAAAACAAACTGTAAAGTTGGGGCGAATTAAACAAAATTAATTTCTTTCTTGAGTTAGGCCGCTTTTTCATATATCCGTGTCCACATCCATATCCGCATCCGTATCAGCATAAATATTATACGGACGCGCTTTTCCATGAATCCGCAAATTAATGTTGAATATTTTAGTTTTTAAATAGTTGCAAAGTCTGAGCAAGAAGCTTTTTAAATTATTAATTACATAGGCTGCAAATATTAATGCCAGTATATGAAAACATTCACATGTGGTGGATTTTAAACATTATAAAGCATCCAATAATTGTACCTACAGCATCAGTCATGACTCATTTAAAGGTTACCCATTATTACCGAGTTGTTGTACTTTGTGAGTCTAAGGTTGTGTTATCCAGGTGTATCTAGACTATTTTTTTCTATTTTCCCAATGTTGTATGTAGAACAGCCCTTTGTCTAACATGCTAAGTTAGATAACATGTCGCCCGCATCTGCATAAAATCGCTCACAGCGCGATTTCTTGCGGACGGCTTTTACAGATGCACTTTGGGGATACGGACTGCGGACATATGGAAACAGTCCACCTGTTTTCTACTCGTTCGATTTTTGGGGGATGAGGATTTGCTCAATGTGGTTGCGGATATAGACATATGAAAAAGCGCCCTTACAGAGTGGAAGCATTTTTCTAAATTTCAAAACTGTGACCTTCCCCATATGCAATGTCATGCAATGTCTCATTATAAAGTATCTATTAATTGAATTTTATTAAAATATTTCAATTTGTTCTCATTACAAAGCAGATTTTTTTTTTATTTAATAACAAGACCTTGACCTTGACCCCACCCGACCCACCACAAATGCAATACCCAGTAAAGTGTTGCTTTAGGTTATCTATCTTTAATTATTGATTCTCAAGTTAGAGAGTGGAAATCAAAAGATGACGCTGCAAATCCACCCACTTAAAATTTTTAAGGTAAAAAATGCCAACAATTTTGACAAATTTCCAACTATAGTTATCAAAATTGGTCTATGAGTTCATTTAAATATAGGGAATAAGTGTTCTAAGTTTGAATGAAATCCCTCAAGCCATTCCTGTGAAATCAGCTTACCAAAAAACTTGAACCTTTTTATATGTTTATATGCAAAATTTCTAAATGTAAAAATGCCAATAATTTTAACAAATTTCAAACTAGAGTTACAAACTTTGCCTATATATTCATTTTATTATTAGGAATAAATGTTTAAGTTTGAATGAAATCCTCAAGCCATTCCTGAGAAACTAGCTTACCAAAAAAATTTAACCTAGCTCGGACGCCGACGCCAACGCCAGGGCGAGTAGAATAGTTTGCCTTTTCTTGGAAAAGTCGAGCTAAATATCATCGAAGCAGAACATCCTGGCAGTATGCACACCTCCTCTTGGTAATGAAGCTTCACATAAAGTTTTGTTGAATTCTAGCCAGTAGTTACTGTGAAATACTCCGGACAAGAAAGTGTGAAGGAAAGACAGACGGACGGACGGACAGACAAAGCGGCGAGTATCCGATACCCAGAAATTTTTCGGGTAGCATACAAATATTTTTTTCAATTATGATATGTTTTTAGTATACAAGTAACATCATAAACACTTAAATTCTAAACTGTAACTGTATTAAAACTATACAGAGGTCCATGATGGCTAAAAGCGCTCACCTGAGGACTGGTAGAGATGAAGACCAGGTTTGAAAATTAAGGTATCTAAACAATACGTGAGAGGGGATAGGATGGATTTGATGTGAAACATCGGTTAGTGCAATGGGCTAACGAAAGCACCAGTTGGGTAGTGGATGTGCACATTTTTTGCTAATGGTTCTCAAATCATTTTTCTCGATATTTTTACCCGAACCTTTTTTCATTAAGTCACTTGACAATTATGGAAAATGCAGAAACAGTCGATTTTTATGTCTTTTTTGCAGACAGCTTGGAGAAATAGTTGCAATGCACTAATTTGATGGCTGTTTTGCAACTGTTGGAAATCAAATTTTATCATTCAATTTATATGGTCATATGCAAACTGTGCAAGTTTGGTCAATATTGAATAAAAAATTGTGTGTGCACAATTAACTGATTGATTTTTGTTTCCACACACAAGGGGCAATAACTCCGGTGTTTCTGGCCCAAACATGCTTACATTCGACTTCACCTGTAATCTTACGTTCATAGACAACCTGTTCACGACTGGTGAAGATTGGATGAAAAATGAAGTCTCCATCCTGAATAATGTCCATTTTGTCTAATTTTTTTCACAAACAAAGGGCAATAAATCTGGTGTTTCTGGTCTGATTTTGCTTATATTCGACTTCACCTTTAATCTTATGGTCATAGACAAACTGTGCACGATTGGTGAAGATTGGATTAAAAATAAAGTCTATATCCTGAATAATGTCCATTTTTACATATATTTTTTTTAAGATTCGAACTCAGTCAAGTAATCATTGGGACAAATGTTCTGACCAAGTTTCATGAAGATTGGGCAAAAAATGTGACTTCGATGAGTGCTAACAAACTTTTTATTCAATTTGACCTAGTGACCTAGTTTTTGACCCCACATGACCCAGTTTGGAACTCAGCCAAGATATCATTGGGAAATATGTTCTGACTAAGTTTCATGAAGCTTGGCCAATAAAGTGTTCACAATGTAAATGCTCACGAGGAACGATTCACAACTCATGATTCACGAAGGATGACAGACAAAAGGCGATCACAAAAGCTCACCATCAACACGTTGTGCTCAGGTGAGCTAACAAAAAACATGGCCATGGCTACAATATGGTAAAATAACGTCAACGGACATTATCAAACAGCTGCAAATTGTTTCCAGTTATTTTTCCCTCAAATTTTGCTTCAAAAATAGGGTGCATGTTATACATGGGTGCGCATAATACACAATATTTTACGGTAACACAAAAATAACATTTTTAGTAATGGTGACCTTGACCCCTCCAACCCCATATACAATCCCAAGCGACGTGTAGATATAAGATATCTACATATAAAGTTTCATTAAAATATTTAAATGTCTTCTCAAGCTATTGAGCAGACACTGTCTATTTTTACTAATGGTGACCTTGACCCCACCCGACTCAATGCAATCCCAAGACAGATCTTGATATAAGGTATATATGCATGAAAATTCATTATAATATCTCAATGTATTCTCAAGCTATTGAGCATAAACCTTTTTTTTTATTTTTAGTAATGGTGACCTTGACCTTGACCCCACCGACCCCATACGCAATCCCAAGCGAGGTCTTGATATAAGGTATCTATGTATGAAGTTTCATATTTCTCAATTTTGTTCTCAAGTTAGTGAGAGGAAACTGTTGTTTTATTTTTAGTAGGACTCAATATAAGGTTTCTACGTATTAAGTTTCATTAGAATACCTCAAAGATTCCACAATTTCTTGAGCAGAAACCTTTTTCTATTTTTAGTAACAGTGACCTTGACCCCGCCCGGCAAATACGCAATGCCAAGCGAGGTCGCTCTATAAGTTATCAATGTATTAAGTTTCATTAAAATATCTCAATGCGTTGTCAAGTGATTAAGCTAAACTTTTTTTTTAGTAACAGTGACTGACAACACACCCCATATGAAATCCCAAATGAGGTCTCGCTTATAGGAAGAATGTATGAAGTTTCATTACAATAGCTCAATCTGTCCTCGAGTTAGAGAGTGGAAACAAAAGTTGACGCCGCCACTACGCCCTAAAAGACATACGGCAATCTAATAACCAAAATGCAAAATTACTTACGATTCTTCCAGATGAGGACCATCATCACAATCACAAGCAGCAGAATCACTATAATGACGCTGCTGGATATTCCCCAGATTTTCCAGGGGTCACAGCAATCTATTTTATGACCTACAAAGAAAATACAATGCAAACAAAGTTTATAAGTCGTTAGTAAGGCGAATTCGAGAAACTGAATTGAATGACCTACTTTTTACTGTGCAGGCTAAGAAGCACTAACGATCAATATCATCATTTTAAAAGCTCCATCAGCATTTTTTATCATTGTTGGTTAATTGATATGATGAGTGTTATCCATTTGATTCCATTTGCATTAAATACTTGTGTTCATAACTAATACATGCAAACTGATGCGATTACCATGCTCATGTTTTTTATTAAAAGCAGAATTAACATCCAATTATGATGAGATTGCCATATACATATCAATAAATTAGATCAATAAACCGTTTTTTTGTTGCCAACACAGTCTTTCTACGCTTTCAGCATTTGATTATCTACTCTGTTAAATTCTGTATTCTAGCAGCCCACAAACTCTAACTGTATTTTCGAAGGAAGTTGAACAAAGAGCCAAATATATATACAAGACACCAAATTTTGAAAACAAAGGACAACAGCCATGATTTTTAGAGATCAAAATAATTTCAAGGAATATTTTAGAGTCATCTAAGGAACATTCTGAAATCCAGCAAGCAGTTTCAGTTAAGATTTTCCTAGTTTTTCATATAGCCATATAGGGTAAACGGCATCAACCACTGGGGGCCATGTTTTTTTAAACACATCAAAACTAGAATTGTCACATGAGTGAAGGATATACACCCACAATATGGCCTTGTCACAAATATATGGCAATCATTCAAAAGAAATGGACAGAGAGAGAATGCTTTAATTTGTTAATGGTCAACAGTCTATTTGGAAAAATTTAATTTCAGTAGGAGCCATAATTCTGTCACATTTAGTGGTTTGTACCCAAAGTCCAACTTGATCTGTATTTTATAATGTTACACCTATGTACCAAAAATTATTTAAATATGTGAAGCCTTTCATGAGTTATTGTCCATGTTTTTCACAAATTTAAGTAAAAAAGAGGCCATAACTGTGTCAAAATTTAGTGGTTTGTAACCAAAGTCGAATTTGACCTGTATTTTATGACGCTACTCATGTGTACCAATAATTATTTAAATATGTTAAGCCATTGTTGAATTGTCGTCAGGAAACCATGTTTTTAGAAAATTTAAGTCAAATAAAGGGCCATAACTCTGTAAAAATTTAGTGGTTTGTAACCAAAGCCAAACTTGACCTGTATTTTATGATGCTTCACATGTATACTAAGAATTATTTGAATATGTCAAGCCATTCTTGAGTTATCGTCCGAAAATCATGTTTTAAGGGAATTTTCAGTTGAAAAGGTGCGATAACTCATTTCAAAATTTAGTGGTTTGTAACCAACATCAAACTTGACCGGTATTCTACGATGTTACACATGTGTACCAAAAGTTATTTGAATATGTCAAGCATTTCTTGAGTTATCATCCAGAAACCATGTTTTCAGGGAAATTTCAGTCGAAAAGGGGTCATTACTCTGTGAAAATTTAGTGGTTTGTAACCAACATTGAACTTGACCTGTATTCTATGTTGTTACACATGTAGACCAAAAATTATTTGAATATGTCAAGCCTTTCTTGAGTTATCATCTGGAAACCAAAAACCAACAGACAGACAGACCGGCAGACCGACAAGCTCAATTCTATATACCCCCTCCCCGCACCCCCTCCCTGCTTAAACTTCATTTGTGGGGGTATAATTATTGCTGTGTCAAAAAGAGAATACGTTGTTCAACCATTATTGAGCCAGGAGTAATATTTACAATATCCATGTACAAAGTATTTAGCCAAACTCCAGAATTTTCTTTTTTGGTCAAAGAAACATGTGAACAAATTTAATTGGCTTCTATAAAAAGCAAATACCTTGCCCGTCAGATATAATTTCCTAAGTCAAAATGGTGTTAAGTTGTTTTTACAATGTACAACACGCTGTTATAACATAATGATTGGAATGATGAAGAATCAGAAAAGGTGTGATTTATACACAAGAGCTTGTGCTAAAATGCCAATAAACAATATCATCTAGGACGCTTCCCTGTATTCTTAATCACAAAAGATAATTCACGAAATTCAGTTGCAACCACTCCAAAAATAACTGGTCACTGTACCGGTCATCCTTCAAAGACAACCGGTCCGAGCGAAAAAGCACAGGTCACGGATTGATGGACACGCGGTAAGGTTGAAGCCTGTCCTTTGGTAATCAAACCAATAATCACAGTGATTCTCCAGGGCAAGATAAAATTGTCCACGGTGGGACAAACGTATTGGGACACTAGAAATGTATCCACAGACAGGGATGTCCCCACCTATGCAGCCTGTTCTTTGTCTATTTGCATACAAATTATTTTTCAAAAGGAGAATTGTCCTTTTATATTGTACTTTCTGCTAATGTATTCTCTTATTCTGTGAAGTAAGTTAAGGTATCACAAATTTCCAATCAATGCTTTAAGTCCTGACAAAAATCTTATAAATCTGAACATTTATACATATACTTGACCTTTGACCTTGAAGTGTGACCCTTAACCTTGGCCAAGGCACCTGTTTCTTGCATGCTAAACACCGCCTCATAATGCATATTATGGGCCAATTTATTTTCCATTCCTTCCATACTGAACATAATTATGCTTTGGACAGAATCTATGGCTTAAATTCTTATATTTCACCTTTGACCTTTAAGTGTGACCTTGACCTTGGACCTACGGCAATGGTTCTCACGCGCAACACAGCGTTTCAACATGCTTAGCACTTCTGCCAAGTTATTTTAAATTCCTTTCATCCCATTCACTGCTGGACAAAATTATGCTCCGGACAGGGTCTATGGCTTAAATTCTTATATCTGACATTTGACGTATAATTGTTACCTTGCCCTTGGACCTAGGGACTTAGTTCTTGTGCGCGACACACTGTCTTACCATGCTTAACACTTGTGCCAAGTTATTTGACATTCCTTTCCATGCTGGCCAAAGATATGCTCCGGACAGGTTCTAGGGCTTAAATTCTAATATGTGATCTTTGAGTGTGACCTTGACCTTGAACCTAGGGACCTGGTTATTGAGCATGACACACCGTCTCATTATGCTTACATTTCTGCGAAGTTATTTTAAAATCCTCCAATACTGGACAAAGTTATTGTCCTGACAATAATCAGAACATACATACATTCATACGTACACTCGTATATATGTTCCAACATATATACATACCTCATTGATGGTCGGGGCATAAAAACACGCAAAGTGTAGTGTATGTAATTCGGTTAAATTCTGGCCAGCAATTCAGGGCTCAAATTTAACTTTTTTTGCCACAGATTTTTGCGAGTGACTTATATTTCAACTGGCAAAAATTAGTTTATTCTCGCAATTTCATTTAGTAATAGCAAAATCAACTAAATGCCCTTATTTTTCTAAATGTATAGTATCAACATTGAACTGAGGCATACAAAAACAAAATCGATATTTTCATTTAAATTAAGCTTGAGCTGCACATTTCACCTAGGGAAAAACTGTCACGGTTACGGTTTTTAGCTTTACGTCGTCTTAAACATGCCTGTTGAAAATGTGTACAATTCTACGCAGTATTGAGTGACGACAGCCCAATTCTATGACGGACCAGGTCATATACAGCCCATATCATTGACAAATCAGACGATGACCCAAAAATAAAAAAATTGATATATTCAAATGAAATGTTGGTTCAGGTTGTGAGTTTTATAACTGTGTTCATGATATACTCGTGCCAGTGTTGAAATATGTGTTGGCGACCAAAAATAATTCATAGTAAATGTTAATACAATAAACAACTATTATGCCATATCCAGTTGTTTAACTTAAAATTTAACATAATACACAACAAGAGGGCCATGATGGCCCTAGGTTGCTCACCTGAGTTTAAGGTATCATAATGGCTAATAACACAGTCTTCGTCGTAACTGGGTTGCGCGATGCCCAGGACAAGTAGATTTGAATTTGGGCTAGCAGAAAACGCCAGATGCTTGCCCGATAGGGCAAGTATTTTCAGAGGCTTTATATATTATATGGAAACAGAAATTAAAAATATAATTTAAGATTGTTTCTTCGAAGAAAATATATACAAAACCCGTTGTTTTATTGGCACATAAAGTATTTACACATAAACATATGACGTCATTATGCTGTGCGGTCCTCATTATTGTGTAGACGCTTATTGAAATATATAGAATATTGATCGTAGTCGAGTAAACGCTTCTCTGTGAAAAGCTTAAGATGCAGACTAACTTAGATAAGTTAGAGTACATGCTAGTTTGGCTGAAATTGAAGTGTGCACATACTTGCAGTGTTTGCGGTACTTATCAAATATTTAAGTTATAAATAAGTATTTTATTTTGAATATGATACTAATTGCCTAAGTGCATGTTGTTTGAAAGTAAAACTGCCTTGAAATACTTGTCTTTGGATGGAACTATTTTGGAACTACTGTCGTCAAATGTAGCTTGCAGTTTAATTAAGAGCAAAATAGCGGGTTGCTGACCCTGCTCCTTGTTTAACTTCGCTCTTCTACCCCTCTGGGTTGGTTCACAGAGAAATGTTGAATACCGGTATATATCTTTTGAAATATCTTTTATGGAAATATGATTATCCAATAAATATACTTTGTATAAAACTTTCATTAGAAGCATTTAAGTGAGTTAATAAGTTATTAACTAATAGCAAAAAACTGGTCTAGCATTCAACTCCTTTCCTTTTAAGCAGACTATGGGAATAAAAAAAGAATAAATAAAATTATAGAACGCGTCATTTTCTTTTATTGTTGAAGAGTACCATTTGAAGTTCGGAAAAGTTAAACAGATTTCGGGCAAGTGGTTTTGCTAACAAGCTTGCCCAAACTGGCAAGTGCTTTGAAAAAATTAGGGTGAAGACGGCTAATAACAAGCGGGAAAAATGGCACTAAACGCCTTACCTGAGTATAAAGATCTGAGCCTTGTAGTTTCAGATGTTTTTTTAGTTTATATAAACCATGTGACCCACAGGACATGGCCACCTTGTACCCCAGGGGCGTAATTTTAACAATATTTGTAGTGGATCACTTTTTAATGTTACATACACTACGTCTAGCATGATTTCTGCCTTCTGCGACGCACCACCGTGATTCAGCCCAGCGTGACACACTACTAGTCACCGCGATACACCGTGGAACACTGTGGAACGCGGTGATGTCGCCGTGGCGAATCGCGGTGACCGCGGTGACAGTCTCAATAAAAAATGTTGATAAGAAATCGCCGTGGATCGCGGTGATTTTAGCGAGTCATAATTTCACATTGAGCTTTTTAAAAAATATTTTACATTTTATTTCAGGTACGACCAAGAACATGGTTTTCGGAAAATACGGAACATTATGACAAAACGGGAAAATGAAAATATGCGTCAGTCAAATCACAAAGACCTCATCAAATTCGTTGTCCGATTCTATGACAAATCTTTGCATTTTTAATATGACTATCAAAACAATTGATTAACATGTCGGTAAAAAACGTGATTTTATAACAATGATTGACATAACCAACACCTTTGTTCTCTGTAAAAGTTCGAAAGGCGGAGCTATGCACGTGCTCTTTCATAATAGGACGATTGCCACTGAGTAACAAACACGCGCTTGGTTAAGCGTGTCGCTTCTCTAAACAAAAGAAGCCAATTTTATCGCCGAGAAAGGTGTTATTTTATGGTTTCTTGTCGGCTTTACTTTGAAGACGTCAAACTGTCAATTCACGCAGATTGCGAATTTTCGCGAGACTTGTATTAATGCCCTTGACTCTTTGTTTACGATTTCACAACACAACTGCGAACATGGAACTTCGGAATAAATTATCAAAATAAAAAAGAGATCAAACTAAAAAAGATTAAAGTTGCAAACTGTGATTATATTAATTGGTAAGTATCGGTTAATAGAAGACGATTTGTACTTTGCGAATAGTATACGGTCTGAAATATCGAACTGTACTTGTTTATTCACATGTACCTGTATTTCACCGCGACCCACCGCGACCGCAGTGGTCCACCGTGAGATTGATTTCCCGATAACGCCCGCGGTGCTCACCCACTATCACCGCGATTCTATCGCGATGGAACCACCTTTTAATCGCGGTGATTTTCCACGCTGACGAAAAATTGTCCACGGTGGGTCTGTGTTTTAGGCAGAAATCACGCTAGACGTAGTGTACCCAATATGATTCCACTGGGCTTTGCGGTTTCAGAGGATATAACCATGCAACCCCCAGGGTGTGGCCAATATTTACCCAAGGGACATCATTTGAACAATCTTTGTAGAGGACCACTCCACAATGTTGCACGCAAAATATAAAATGTCTGGGCCTTATGGTTGCAACAAGGAAGATTTTTAAGGCCCACTTGCCATATAAGTCTATATAAACCATGTGACCCCCGGGTCATGGCCACTTTTTACCACAGGGGCATAATTTGAACAATCTTTGTACAGGACTACTATACAATGTTACATATCAAATACGAATACATGCAGTTTCAGGAGATTTTGAAGTCATTTGGCTATATAAGTCTATATCAACAATGTGACTCCAGGGCAATGCCAGTTTTGACACCTGGGACATCATTTGAACAATCCTTGCAGAGGACCACTATAAAATGTCACATACCACATATATAACCTCTAGGCCTTGCAGTTTCAGAGCAGTAGATTTTAAGTCATTTTTCTAAACAAGTCCAAATAAACCATGTGACTCCTGGCGCGTGGCAACTTTTTTACTCCAGGGGCATCATTTAAACAATCTTTGTAGAGAATACTAGAGGATGTCACGTATCAAATATGAAAGCTCCAAGCCTTGTGGTTTCAGAGAAGATTTTTAAAGTTTTCAGTTTTTAAATATATTTTTAGCTCTGGTGACCTACATATGCAGAGGACTGGAACGATTTGAACAATTTTGAAAGAGGGTCACCCAAGGATCATTCCTGTGAAGTTTGGTGAAAATCTGCCCAGTGGTTTAGGAGATGTTCTTTGAATGAAAATGTTCACACACGACGCACGAGGACGACGGACAAAAGGTGATCCTAAAAGCTCACCATGTGCACGTTGTTCTCAGGTGTGCTAAAAATTGTATCATCATTGGCGGCAGTACCTTGAAAAAGAAACACAGATTATTAATAAATGTAATATAAAAAATAGTATATTTAAGAAATAATACTTTTACGTCATAGTTTGTTGTCGAACAACCCACAGCCAGAAGTTTTGATGCATAGGGATTACGAGTGCGAAGCACAAGTGATTTGATACCAAGCATCTTAACTTTTGGCCGTGGGTTATTCAACAACAAATTATGATGTAAAAGTATTATTTCGATTCTAACACAGCTTTTTACTAAACATTAATCTGTATATGTCATACAGATGTTAGATACATTTTTTTGTTTGTTTATGGAGCATTCCGCCCAAAATCATTATCTACGGCTGTTCTGCTGGTAAGTGTCCTTCCTCAATTTTCATAAATGAACAAGCTGTTCTTGAATGCACATCGACAGACAAACAAATGGATGTATAATACTATTGGCAATAAAACTGTTATATCAAAATTCAGTAGCTGAATTTTACCTCAAAAGTCTTAATGCTAACCTTGATCCACTGCTGTTTACATTTCATATCCAGCATCAAGTCTTTGCACTTCCTTTTTAAGTATCCACAAAGCTGTACCTATTTATTTCAATTTTTCATGTGAACAGTGTTAACCAGAAAAGCAATAGGTTTCAAAATTGCCATGACTGGTCAAAAAGTATCTTTTTATTTGTATTTTGTTCCAAACCTGTATCTGATTATCAATACTGGCATCCAAAATAATTTTAGACATAACCAACACATGGTTTCTTTAATTCTGTGTAATGTTGGTACTTCAACCTATTCTATCATGACCTATGTAGGATACTAGGAAAACGATGTCAGTCCAGCGAAAGCTGGTTTGTTTCGTCATTGCTTATTCTGCTCACAGACTATGCCACACATTTATCGCGTAATCTGATCTGAATATCCGTCAAACACTTTCCATCAATTCCATTTTGTGTTACACTATAACTTTCATCCGTTTATTGCTGATTTAAACTAACGCGCTGTAGATTCCTATAAATCATGCCATCTTTGAACTTGACACGTCTAAATATAGGCCTAGTTGTACACACTCAATGGTCATGCCAGTAAATGGATAGGCGTAAAAACAAATATGTTGCAAATATTTAAAATAGCTAATGTTGTTATACACATTTTTAATTACACAATAGTTTTTCTTATGACCAGGGCCCATATTCACCAACCTATTCTTAGACTTGATAATAAAGAACAAACTTAGACTCAAGAAAAATACTTCAGCATTTCATCATATGCTGGGTACCAATATTGCTCATGTCATTAACAAATCGTTCAAAATATAAAATGCTGGAAATAGAGTAGGGGAATACCAACTAAGATTCAAATTTACAACTTTCTTAGAAGACACTTAAGAACAAATATTCATAACTTTGACATAATTTAAAATGGGGCCCATAACTGTATCCTTTAATATACATTGTTTTTTTTTCAAACGTTCATCAAATCTGTATCACTGAAATTATCTTAACATACATTTTTGCACTGCTAATCATACTTTTATGTCCTTACCATTATCCTCCTGTATAGGCGCTGATGGATAATCAAAGTCGCCTTGATTCTGGACAGTGGCAAGGGCTGAAAAACACACATATATGTAGTAAAATGAAGAACTGTTTTTATACAGATGTGTAATTATACTGAGATGCTTTATAACATATTGCTCTTGATAGAATTGTGATTTTGTTTATATGTTTTTTGTTTGAAAAACATAATTCTATTTTTGTGAGAATAATTTTGAGTGACAGGAAAAAAAACATGGCACTATATAATGAACCATAATTCCAACTTAAAAACAACTTTGAATCTGACCTGGCAGCCTTGTTGTGTAACAGATCAAAACCATTTGAGCAACTTTGGTAGAGAACCTCTCAATTCTGTGAACGTATTTGAAAATGTATTCTAATGTAATTTTACGACTTTTCAACTTAAGCGCTGGTGGCCATGTTGTGCAACAGACTGGAACTATACAAGCAACTTTGCTACAGGAAGACATTTCTATGAAGTAGTCTGCCAAAAGGTTTCAGGGAAGATGTTGTTTACAGACAAAGTTAACATGCACATGATGGGCGAACTGCCATGGCACAGGCTTGCGGCGTGAAAATGGCCTTCAGCCAATGGAGCTAAAAAGGATGCTCATAGAATGTAAACATAGCTTCATATACAAGTTAAGAGACATAGAAATGTCACAAAACCAATTTTCACAAAAAAATCTAATTTTTAAATGTTAGCTGGATATATGGTCATAAGCATTGTTATGACTAGCACATATTTATACAACATTTCCATTAGGGGTAATCTGTTACAGAAACACTTTACAGGATTTCACATGTACGCAGATTTTAGATTAACACAATGTCAAGCTTTTTTAAACATTATGAACGTAAATTTGTAGCAGCACTTTAAAACAATTGCCAAGTTAAGTGTTTTCCTAATAATGACTAGAAATGCATCCATTAATGAGCAAAATATGTATAGAAACAAGTATGCATAGGTTTAGAAAATAATTTTACTGGAACTATCACTGCCATTACTGAATGCCCCACTCCCCCACCCCCTCGTGGTGCATTAAAACTGACTGGTTGAATTGGTGACTTAAGATGTGAATACATGGCATAACTAACCTTTCAACATTTTAAAAACCTATGTTCAGTCATTCTCAAGGACCAACCTACCAGTTTTATGAACCAAGGTCTTAAGATTCCACAGCTATCTACAAGACATTTTTCTTCAACTATTGGCCAGTTTGACATTGACCATAGAACCTATGACCCAATAAGCGATAGGGGTCCACTTCTGGCCATATCCAATCTATATTTTTAAAGTCATCTTGCTATTTAAGTCCATATCAACCATGTGAGCCCTGGGGTGTGGCCAGTTTTGATCACAGGGGCATCATTTGAACAGTCTTTGTAGAGGACCATTATACAATGTTACATACCAAATATAAAACCTCTGGGCTTTGCAGTTTCAAAGGAGGAGATTTTTTTAAAGCCATTTTGCTACTTAATTCTATTATCAACCATGTGACCCCCCCCCCCCAGGGTGTGCCCAGTTTTGACCCAAGGGGCATCATTTGAACAATATAGAGGACCACTATTCAATGTTACATAACTGTGAGCCTTTCCCCATGATTTTGTTAAGGCACAAGGGCAAATAACTGCGGTTGGGGGTGGGGTTGGGAGGGGGGGGGGGGTACATCCTTCGACTTATTTTTTTTAAAACTTTTTATGTGTACTAAATCAAAATCTACAGTACTTCAGAGCTAACAGAAGCACAACAATAAACTGCCTTTTGATATTTTTTTTTCTCTCTTTTGTTTCCCAATGACATAACTTAATAATAAAATTCACACACTATAAAATTTATCAAGGAAACACAACAAAATAAGTGGCAAAAGGTAATGTAACCCAGAAATAGATAATGACAGGGTTTACCTAAATGTATACCTCTTTCAATGAAGTTATTGGCATATTGTCTCAAAATTATCAGAAATGACTTAAAACAAAGCTGTATTTATACTTCATTTCATGTCTGAAATGTTCAGGTCTTCCACTATCCAACACTTATATCAAACACAAACATTTCATTTTAGTGCAAGCCCTGTGCACAAATTTAGAAAGCTCTCCTTCATGGTTTTTGCTGGTGCCACATGTCCACCCATATGTTGATGAGGCATAGTGTTCATGTCTAATATCTGGTACTAAAAAGTTGTTCTGAGAAGAGGTCCTTGGGTGGAGGCTGCCAACAAAGCACTAATTTGTTGGAGAGACATGATCTGTGTGTAGTTTTTTGTGTGCTGCACACATTTAATTAAACTGTACAAATGAAAGATTTAAAGTAGATGACTAGACTTTAGGCTCCATGCTACATGTTTCTGTACATGCTGGTGAAACAGACTGCAGTGTCAGAGCCACAGACTCGATTTCTGCATCATTTTGTCTTACAAAAAATTGTGCAGTTCCACCTAAGATTGACTAGATATAGATCTAATGCTATCATTTCATATTTTATATTAAATTAGAAATATACACTTGCCTTTTAACAAATTCAATGTAGTAGATCTAAAGTGAAAAAGTATTATATAAGACGGACTTATATACTAAGACTGATTGACTACATTTCTTACACATTGCCTAAACATTACATCCAGCTAATTAACTTACACAACAACATGATTGACCATGATGGTGGGTCACATTTTCTATGCATTTCAATGGTCATCTTCAAGGATTGTCTAAAGCACTCTCACTACACAGTGTAACTGGCTAGCTGATTCATAAGATCTAAAAATAGCACACTGTATACACCTGGCTGGAATGTGATCTGCTGTATTGATTTTTCAGTGTAAGAGGCTTATTGAAATTATAGTGCCACAGCATAAACAATGTGACCCCCGGGGTGTAGCCAGTTTTGACCCCAGGGGCATAATTTGAACAATCTTTGTAGAGGACCACTATACAAATATATAACTTCTAGGCCTTGCAGCTTCAGGAGATTTTTAAAGTCATTTTGCTATTTAAATGTATATAAACCATGTGACCCCCAGGGTGTGGCAAATTTGAACCCAGGGGCATCATTTAAACAATATTTGTACTGGACCATTATACAATGTTACCAACTGAATATGAAACCTCTAGGCCTTGCAGTTTCAGAGAAGAAGATTTTTGAAGTCATTTGGCTATTTAAGTCTGTATAAATCATGTGACCCCCGGGGCGTGGCCAGTTTTGACCCCAGGGGCGTCATTTCAACATTCTTTGTAGAGGAGCACTATACAATGTTACATTCCAAATATGAAACCTCTGGGCCTTGCGGTTTCAGAGAAGAGGATTTTTAAAGTCATTTTGCTATTTAAGTCTATATAAACCATGTGACCCCCTGAGCGTGACCAGTTTTGATCCCAGGGGCATCATTTGAAAAATCTTTGTAGAGGACCACTATACAATGTAGCATACCAAATACAAAACCTCAAGGCCTTGCGGTTTCAGAGAACATTTTAAAAGTAATTTTGCTATATAAGTCTATATAAACCATGTGACCCCTGGGGCGTTGCCAGTTTTGACCCCAGGGGCATCATTTGAACAATCTTAGTAGAGGACCACTAGAGGATGTCACACATTAAATATGAAAGCTCTGAGCACTGCGGTTTCATGGTAAATGATTTTTTAAGTTTTGACTTTTTGAATCTATTTTTAGCTCTGGTGACCTAAACATGCAGCGGATCGGAAAGACTTGAAGAACTTTGAAAGAGGTCCACCCAGGGATAATTCCTGTGAAGTTCGGTGAAAATCTGCCAAGCGGTTAAGGAGGAGGTGTTGTTTGAATGAAAAGTCGACGACGCACACAAGCACGCACGCAGGACAGACAACGGGCAATCACAAAAGTTCACCATGAGCAATTTGTGCTCAAGTGAGCTAAAAATCAAATGACTTAAAAAAAAGAGGTCCACTCTTGCCCTAGGTCGCTCACCTGAGTTTAAAGCATCCCAGTTTTGACCCCAGGGGCATCATTTAAACAATCTCTCTAGAAGACTGGTATGCAATGTTACATACCATAAATGAAACCTCTGGGACTTGCGGTTTCAGAGAAGAAGATTTTTAAAGTCATTTTGCTATTGAAGTCCATATAAACCCGGGGCTGGGCCAGTTTTGACCCCCGGGGCATCATTTAAACTATCTTTGTAGAGGACCACTAGAGGATGCCACGTACCAAATATGAAACCACTTGGCTTTGTGGTTTTAGAGGAGAAGATATTAGCAGTACTTTTGCTATTTAAGCGCATTTAAACAATGTCACACCTGGGGCGTGGCCAGTTTTGACCCCAGGGGTATCATTTGAACAATCTTTGTAGAGGACCGCTATACAATGTTACCAACCGAATACCAAACCTCTGGGCCTTGCGGTTTCAGAGGAGAAGATTTTTTAAAAGTCCTTTTGCTATTTTAGTCTATATAAACCATGTGACTCCCGAGCCTTGCCCAGTTTTGACCCCAGGGGCATCATTTGAACAATCTTTGTAGAGGACCACTGTGCAATGTTACATACCAAATATGACACCTCTGGGCCTTGCGATTTCAGGGCAGATTTTTGAAGTCCTTTTGCTTTTTTGGTCTATATAAACCATGTGACCCTCTAGGCATTGCCAATTTTGACCCCAAGGGCATCATTTGAACAATCTTTGTAGAGGACGACTAGAGGATGCCACATACCAAATATGAAACCATTGGGCCTTGCAGTTTCAGACGAGAGGAGTTTTGAAGTAATTTTGCTATTTAGGCCTATATAAACAATGTGATCCCCCGGGGCGTGGCCAGTTTTGACCCCAGGGGAATCATTTGAACAATCCTCGTAGAGCAGAGCCACAGATAAGGTTGAAGCCTAAAGGGTATTTTACCCCCTAATTTTTTTTAAAGGGTATTTCACCCCCCTTTGTCAGCTTTAGAGAGTATTTGACAAATGTAAAGAGTCGTTTCATTTTTTAAACAAGATCAAAAGAGTATTTTATGTGCTTGTTATATATGAACACATCAATATTGGCAAATGGAATAAATTGAATGCAGACAATAATCTGTAGGTCTATCAAAACATAACATTTACTTAGCAAAGTAGAAGTAATTTGCCCAGATACTTTGTACTTTTTATCAGCACAAATTCTACACGGTCACCTGATTTCTGGTCCATCTTGCTTCACAATTAGCCAATGATTATTTCTTTTCCATGATTACAGCAATTTTGCACTCACATGATGCTTGAGTTTCTTGTCCGATTTTTCAACTGCTGAGACAATGAGATCGCCACTTACCCATCACCATTTACATAGGAGAAGCATCATAATACTCATTCTGATTAACATGGCTGATTGAGCCTAAAACATTCCGTTTTCAACCCACATACACAATGCAAAGCCAATTTGAGTAGAAAGATTTGCTTGATTTACTTTTATTTGATTCAAAGACTAACTTACACCATTAGCTGAACTGGCTAATTGGTAAAACCAGTTACGCAGTTTAAACAATTAAAAATACGTAACCGAGATTTGCAATGCGAAACGTTACGCACTGGGCAGATTTTTAATGCGTTATTTTTTCAATGCGTAAATACACTGATACGCGTCTTATCTGGAGCTCAGTTGTAGAGGACCACTATATAATGTTACCAACCAAATACCAAACCTTTAGGCCTTGCGGTTTCAGAGAAGAAGACTTTAAAAGTCATTTAGCTATTTAAGTCTATATAAACCATGTGACCACCGGGGTGTGGCCAGTTTTGAACCCAGGGGCAACATTTGAACAATCATGGTAGAGGACCACTATGCAATGTTACATACCAAATATGAAATATGAAACCTCTTGGGCCTGCAGTTACAGAGGAGAAATTTTTTTAAGTAATTTTGTTATGTAAGTCTATATAAACCATGTGAACCCCGGGGCATGGCAAGTTTTGACCCCAGGGGCATCATTTGAACAATCTTTGTAGAGGACCACTAGAGGATTCCACGTACCAAATATTAAAGCTCTCAGCCATGCAATTTCAGAGAAAATTTCACCCATGGATCATCCTGTGAAGTTTGGTAAAAATATACCCAGCGTTTTAGGAGATGTTGTTTGAATGAAAATGTTGACGCACAACGGACAGACAAAAGGTGATCACAAAAGCTTACCATAAGCACGTTGTGCTCAGGTGAGCTAAAAAATTTAGTTTCATACTGCTGTGACTGGTTTAACCTAAATGTGTGTCCTGTTGGACTTTTTGCAGACAGTTTATCATCTGACCAGTTTGACTTGGGACTGTTCTTGCCTGCTCCCTTGATAGTTATCTCCCTTCGAAAAAGGTGTGAGAATTGTGTTAAAGAGGGGTTATTATGTATTATGAAGATTCTTATAGTTGCGTTCAAATATTTTTCAATCGCATTTTTTGCTAGCATAACTGATTTTGAACTTGCATTTTGTGAGTGCTAATTTCGAGCCCTGGTAGATTACTTATAAGGCACTGACGCACAGATGTACGCACACACAACAGACGAAACGGAATTGCATAAGCACCCTGGACAGTAGAGCTTAAAACCGCCCGCTCTATATCTGCCTATGGGTACCCTTCTTAAACCAGTAGCTCACAGAGCCAATCTCATTAAAATCAAATCCTAACATTGCTAGGATCCGAAGACATCGTATAACAGGTCACGTCCAAATGACCTTCCAAACAATAAAATATAAGCCGTGCTGCACCCAATAAAAATTGCATTTTGCACAGCAATGCTTGGCCACAGTTTTTCAAAAAGTAATTCATTTCCAGCTGATTCTCAGGAATAAATCATTTACAGTTAATTTTAATGTGGATAACAATGTATATAGTGGTATTTTAGGCGAGTAAACATCCAAAGTTCACGTTAATTTCGTGCTTAGTATGTGTGGTTTATATATGAAGTTATACCGCAACATTTTGAAGGCAACAGTTTGAATGGCTCCTGAAAGTCATCTGAACGTGACCCCTAATGCAAAGTCATCCGATCCAGTCAGCAGAAAATATAGTAGCATCAGACTGAAGATGATTTAATGAGATTGATCACAGGGCATATTGGTGAGCTAAAATCTACAACAAACTAGAGCTATCACTAAAGGTGACTAATAACCCCATAAACCGCTTTGGCAAAGATTTAGAGCTTTGACACAGATGAAGAGTTTTGACACGGATGTAGAGCTTTGACACAAAACAATGTATTGACCGACAACATGACCTGCATAAAAGGAAAAATGGGCTTGAAATGCAAAATAAAGAGTACAAGCAGAAATGGTTCCTACATACTTGACCTTGAATTGTGACCTTGATCTTTGACTCATAAGCATGAGACATATGCATGACACATTGTCTATTCACATAGAGTAACAATTTGAAGAAATATTAAAATCCTTCCAGGCATTTAGAAGTTACGGAGAGGAACAAACTTTAAATATTAAAACTTTGACCTTACATTTTGACCTTGACATTTGACCTACAAACATGTGTCATGTACGCGACACATCATCTGTTCAGGAGGAATAATTATTTCAGGTTATATTAAAATCCTACTAGGCATTATGAAGTTATAAAAGGCAAATGATATACAATTTTTTTAATTTTGACCTTAAATTGTGACCTTTCATGGACAAGCATGGGACATGTGCGTGACACATCATCTGGTATTGGGGAATAATTATCTGCAGTTATATTAAAATCCTTCCGTGCATTACAAGTTATGGAGCAGAAACGAAATCCCAGTATTGTAACTGTATTTGACCTTTGACCTTGAATTGGGACCTTGACCTTTGAAGGACAAGCATGGGTCATGTAACAACATCGTCTGATCATGGCAAATAATAATCTGAACACAGCATGATTCCTATATAACCCACACATTTTCAAACAGTGGGGGTATAACAAGTAATTAGAGGGTTCTGAACATCAATTAGTTTATAACGTAATTATTAAACTCACCTTTTATATTAACTATATTCTCAAGGGTGTTGCCATCGTCATTCACTACTTTACACATGTATGTGCCAGAGGTCCTTTTATTCAAGTCCTTTATTGTGAGGGTGGCTTCAAATGCCTCTGTTTCTGATGAAACATATTCATACAATTTCTCCATATCTGTATTTTCATAATTACACTTCTTCCTTGTGCAACTCACTATCGGAAGTCGTGTTTCATTCGGCAACACATGGTAGAAAGTATTTTTGCCATTGCTCCAATTACAACGTATTCCATTACCGCCCTCTTCCATTAGAGATAAAGTATTACCTGTATAGACAACAGGTATTGCTGAAACAAAAATCCATTACATAAAGAATTGTATTTACATACAAATATAAACAACAACAATATCAGTAAAACTGATCAATGCTCCCCAGTGCACTTTGTCAAGCAAAATAAATGCAATGAGCAGAGCAGAGATATTACAATGACTTAAAATCACTAGAACTGCAGGACTAAATCTGACATCGAAACTTTACGTGAGCATGCCACAAAATACCATAATTCTGAACGTTATGCAGATGAAGAAAATAGTACACAAGAGGGCCATGATGGCCCAAAGCGCTCACCTGAGAACTGGCACTGATGAAGACCATACTGTTGTGACAGGTTTCAAAATAAGGTATCTGAACAATATGTTTCCGCAAAGGGGGATAGAATGGGTTTGATTTGAACAGGCTGTCAACCATTAGCAAGAAAATATAGGAACAATATAGAAATAATTTCACCAAAAATATAGGACGTTTGGTCGATTTTTTCAAGAAAGTATAGGAATTTTATAGTCAAAATACTTCATTAAAAGGATGAGATTGGCCCCTTTTTTAACCTGACAAGTCATACAGTTTGTGTTTTAATGAACAAAACATATGCTTAACATATTGATTATAATCAATTTGCAACTGAGGCATGCTTGCCATGGCCTAAAAATAATTTGAGTATTCAAGTTTGATGCGAGCAAAGCGAGCAATAAAAACATCAATGCATAGGTTCACTATATATACTGTTCAAAGACCGATTTCAGACATGTGATTGACCAAATTAAACAACAAGAGCTGTCAGAGTACAGCATGCTAGACTATTAAAAGTATTTCAGCTGGTACATAATTTGTAACGTGGAACTTTTAGGTCAAAACCTTATATAGTTAATAAATGTGCAGATTATGGAACACAAACTTTACCCACAAAATCTATGTAAAAAGTGGGCATACCTCTGTAACAAGAGGGCCATGATGGCCCTAGGTCGCTCACCTGATATCTATGTTTGAAGTTTCATTAAAATGTCTCAATACATTCTCAAGTTAATGCGCAAAAACACTTTTTCTATTTTTAGTAACAATGACCTTGACCTACGAAAAGCAAAGTCTCGCTATAAGGTATCTACGTATGAAGTTTAATTAAAATATCTCAATGCGTTCTTACGTTATTGAGCGTAAACCGTTTTTCTACTTTACATAACAGTGACCTTGACCCCAGTCACCCCATAAGCAAATCCAAGTGAGGTCTCAATATAAGATATGTGTATTAAGTTTCATTAAATTATCGCAATGCGTTCTCAAGTTATTGAGCGGAAACTGTTTTTCTATTTTCAGTAATGGTGACCTTACAATGTCTCGATATAAGGTACTTATGTATTATGTTTCATTAAAATAGCTCAATGCGTTCTTAAGATATTTAGCAGAAACCATTTTTCTATATCTAATAACGGGGACCTTGACCTTGACCCCACCCACCCCATATGCAATCCCAATCGTGGTCTCAATATAATGTATTTATGTATTAAGTTTCATTAAAATATCTCAATGCGTTCTCAAAATATTGAGCGGAAACTGTTTTTCTATTTTTAGTAACAGTGACCTTGAACTTGACCCCACCCATCCCATATGCAATCCCAATCGAGGTCTCGATATAATGTTTTAACCAAATATGAAACCTCTGGGCTTTGTAGTTTCAAAGCAGAATTTTTAAATCATTTTGCCATTTACGTCTATATAAACCAAGTCAGCCCAGGGGCATGCCCAGCTTTGACCCCAGGGGCATCATTTGAACAATCTTTATAGAGGATCACTACACAATATATCATACCAAATATAAAACCTCTCGACCTTTAACTTTCAGAGGAGAAAATTCTTAAAGTCATTTTGCTGTTTAAGTCTATATAAACCTTGTGACCCCCTGGGTGTGGCCAGTTTTGACCCCTGGGTTATCATTTGAACAATCTTTGTAGAGAACCACTATACAATGTTACATACCAAACATGCGGTTTCAGAGAAGACAATTTTTTAAGTCATTTTGCTATTTAAGGCTATATAAACCATGTGAGCCCCAGGGTGCGGCCAGTTTTGACCTCAGAGGCATTATTTGAGCAATCTTTGTAGAGGACCACTACACAATGCTACATACCAAACATGAAACCTCTGGGCCTTGCGGTTTCAGAGTAGAAGATTTTTAAAGTCATTTTGCTATTCAAGTCTATATAAACCATGTGACCCCCGGGGTGTGGCCAGTTTTACCCCAGGGGAATATTTGAACAATCTTTGTAGAGGACCACTATACAATGTTATATACCAAATATGAAACCTCTGGGCCTTGCGGTTTCAGAGAAGATCTTTAAAGTCATTTTGCTATTTAAATCTAAATAAACCATGTGAGCCCCAGGGTGTGGCCAGTTCTGATCCCAGGGGCATCATTTGAATAACCTTTGTAGAGGACCACTAAACAATGTTACACACCAAATATGAAACCTCTGGGCCCTACGGTTTCAAAGGAGATTTTTAAAGTCATTTTGCTATTCAAGTGTATATAAACCGAGGAGATTTTTAAAGTAATTTTTGCTAATCAAGTCTATATAAACCAAGTGACCCCCGGGGTGTGGCCAGTTTTTACCCCAGGGGCATCATTTGAACAATCTTTGTAGAGGACCACTAGACAATGTTACATTCCAAATATAAAAACCTCTGAGCCATGCGGTTTTAGATGAAAAGATATGTAAAGTCATATTGCTATTCAAGTCTTTATGAACCATGTGACCCCCGGGATGTGGCCATTTTTGACCCCAGGGCCATCATTTGAACAATCTTTGTAGAGGACCACTATACAATGTTACATACCAAGTCTGAAACCTCTAGGCCTCGCGGTTTCAGAGAAGATTTTTTAAGTCATTTTGCTATTCAAGTCTATATAAACCATGTGAACCCCGGGGTTTGGCCAGTTTTGACCCCAGGGGCATCATTTGAACAATATTTGTAGAGGACCACAATACAATGTTACATACCAAATATGAAACCTCTAGGCCTTGCGGTTTTAGAGATTTTTTAGGTCATTTTGCTATACAAGTCTATATAAACCATGTCACCCCCGGGATGTGGCCAGTTTTGATCCAAGGGGCATCATTAGAGCAATCTTTGTAGAAGACCACTAGAGGATGTCACATATCAAATATGAAAGCTCCAAGCCTTATGGTTTCTGAGAAGATTTTAAGTGTTCAGTGTTTAAATCTATTTTTAGCTCTGGTGACCTACATATGCAGCGGACCGGAACGATTTGAATAATTTTGAAAGAGGGTCACCCAAGGATCCTTCCTGTGAATTTTGGTGAAAATCTGCCCAGTGGATTGGGAGATGTTGTTTGAATGAAAATGATGATACAAGACGGACGGACGACGCATAACGGACAAACGGCGATCCTAAAAGCTAACCATGAGCATGTTGTGCTCAGGTGAGCTAAAAATGAAGTCTCTATCCTGAATAATGTCCAGTTTTGCATATTTTTTTTCACAAAGGGCAATAACTATAGTGTTTCTGGTCGGATCTTGCTTACCGTAATTCACCTAAATGTTCGGTCGTGAAAAGATCATAATTTTGCGGCCGAATATTTAGATATCAAAATAATACCCTAAAAATTTCGGACAAAATTTAAGATACTCATGAAAACAGGGTTCCAGAATGTAAAATAATAAGTGTCTTACCAAAGTGTTGAGTGCACAATGCGATAATCAATAAATCATTGTTAAATACACATCCTTTGTTTATCAATAAACACCTTAATTGTACATTTTGCTGAAAGACGTTAGATGTCTTAAAGTGTGGTCGCTCAACTGACAGCAGCTGTGGCAAAAGGCCTCTTAAAAGTTTGAACAATAATAAGGGTGTTGGGGCTTTTTCATAGCCATTTGCAAACGCCAATTATTGGTGTCATTACGCATTAAATAATACGCTGAAAGAATAACCTATAATAATTTGCTATGTGCAAATATTTTAATTTAAAAATGTACAACATAGTAATTTCATAAACATTTCATTCCTGGAAACGTAATCAATACAACAAAACTAACGACAAAACTGTCCGATTTGAATTCTGCATAATTGTCAAGACGCATGATTTAGTGAATCCTAATTATGCAGACGAACGCCTGATGCTTAGCAGCCAATATAGGCTCATTCGGGAGCGCAGTATCAGCTCGAGTTTGATCAAACACATCAAGAATCTACCCATAAACACAGTCCTGTTAAGAGGCTTTCATATTGCATAGATAGGCGTCTGATGTCATGCTTTGTGCTACATGCTTTGTTGATAAGCATATGACAATGTGGCAAGTTGTATTAAATGGGTTGGCAAAGCGACGTAATTTTCATTTGACTTACGGATTTTACAAAAAAAAGCTTGTGATATAGGTCACAGATTTATATCTACGAATTGTTACAAAAGTAGTTTAATTTAAGTGTCCCGATTTAGATACATAAAATAAAGTATTTGCACATAAAAAATATGGTGTCCAAATATTTAGCTAGTCTGAACATTTACGTGAATTACGGCAATTCGACTTCAACTGTATTCTCACGGTCATGGTCTCATGGTCATAGACAAACTGTGCAAGAATGGATGAAAAATAAAGTCTCTATCCTGAATTATGATTGTTTTTCCATAAACACACATTTAAGGGCAATAACTCCGTTGTTTGAAACATGATCTGGCCCATTTTAGGCATCTGCTGAGATCTGATGGTCATACACAAACTGTGAAATTTTGGTTAAGATAATATAAAATAAAGTCTATATGCTGGAAAAAGGCATTTTTGCACTTTTTGGCATGAAAAAGGTGCAATCAGGTACCTGATCTGGCCCAATAACAATCTTGTCCGAGATTTTATGGTCAAAGACAAACTGTGCACGGTTTGCTAAGATTGGATAACAAGAGGGACAAATGGCCCTGGGTCGCTTACCTGAGTTTCATTTGCCTAACTATTTTCCATGTGTTAACTTTTTATACGGACATGGATATACTGATACGGACTGATGGAAAGACTGTCTAATCATCATGGTTTGAAAAACTTAAGTGACAACAGACATTCAAAATTTTAAAGTACATATGGAAATTGAAGCATTTTCTTCAATTTGAAATAGTTACCTAGTTTTTTACCCCACATGACCCCGATTGCAACTCGACGGAGATACAATAGGGACAAATGTTCTGAACAAGTTTCATGAAGATTGGGGAAATAATGTAACTTCAAGAGAGTTAACAATCTTTTTCTTCAATTTGACCTAGTGGCCTAGTTTTTGACCCCACATGACCCAGATTCAAACTCGGCCGAGATACAATTAAAGCCTCATTAAAGGTCGAAATGGTCAAATTTAGTCATTTAAATGTCTGGTAAAATTATATTATTGTATGTTTAAGCTTCAGTTATATCCTGGGTCAGGAAACTATTTGGTGTTTGGATATTTTTAAAATAAGAACACTGATCCTTCAAGTAAACTGTTTATAAACACCAGCTTTGTTTATGTGCTAATGATCGTGCGATGCGGATGTCAGTCTATTAATAAAATCTAAGTGGCATTGTGCACAAGTTCCATGCTTTTCATGAATAACTGTACTTCTAACAGTAATATAAATTGTCATAAACTGGACAGGTCATTTTGAGGGTCGTCTATGAAGCATATTATGCAGTAATTGAAATTTTTAATACCTAATACGTTCAACAACCTACAAACAGAAAATCACTTGGTTAGTTTCTGACCACTAACAAGTAAATTTCCATACTAAAACATGTTACTTTGTTTATAATTTCCAATGTTTTCTCAATTTGTTGTACCAATTTATGTCTTTATAAAATTTACATCAGTAGGTTTATTACACGACCCTCAAAATTGAAATACTTCACTGATCACAAGAACAGGATTTTTTCATGCAAATATCATGCATGTGAACTACATTCCTTTTACAGGAAACGAGGGCACCAAATGTTTTTAAAATGTAAACAATACAGTGGAATAAAAATGTGCCAAATACCATTTATTTTAAGAACATGGAAAATGTTTTTTTTTGGTCATAGTGATTTATCTACGTGTTTGTAAAATCTTAATTAAACTCTTAATGGTTGTTTTAACTTGCAGCACCTTGTGTGTGCCTTTAAGACAAATGTTCTGACCAAGTTTCATGAAGATTGGGCCAAAAATGTGACTTCTAGAGTGTTAACAAGCTTTTTCTTCAATTTGACCTAGTAACCTAGTTTTTGACCCCACATGACCCACATTCAAACTTCACAGAGATATCATTAAGACAAATGTTCTGACCAAGTTTCATGAAAATTGGACAATAAATTTGGCCTCTAGAGTGTTCACAAGGTAAATGTTGATGACGCACGATGGACAAAAGGCGATCACAAAAACTCACCATGAGCAAGTTTTGCTCAGGTGAGCAAAAAAGTGAAGACTCTATCGTGAGAACGAAACAAATTGTTGATGGCACACGACATATGATGGACGCCACAGGAGAGGTCCCCTAGACCAATAGCTCTATGAGCACTTTGTGTTCAGGTGAGCTAAAAAAAAAACAAAGGTTCGCATTTGTAAAACTAACACTGCCACTGTCAAGGCCACAAACAGCCCCCGCTTGCCGCTTTGTCACAAGGTTATTGATACAAACAACATGTAGTTTTGAGACGTAAAAATGTAATAGTTAAACTGGGTAAAGAAATTTACAAAGGGAATAACTTTGTACATAATGCAGCTAGAGTTATCATTCTTAAGTACTGCACTCCGCCTAACAACCATCTACCCATCTATGAAGTTTTAGTTCAATCCCTTGAACAGTTTTTGAGACAATGGTTGGACAAGAAAAAATGACATTGGGGAATTACTCCATAAATAATGTAGCTAGTTATAAATCTTGAGCACTGCACTCTGCCTAAAACAATCTGTCCATTGTAGGAAGTTTCAGTTCAGTCCCTTCAGTAGTTTTTGAAAGAATGGCCAGACAAGGAAAATTGACAAATGAGAATAACTCTGTAAACAGTGCTTCTAGAGCAATACATTTTTGTACACTGTAATACACCTAACAAACATCTATCCATGTATTATGTTTGAGGTCAACCCTTTCCGTAGTTTTTGAGAAAATGGCCGGACAAGGACAACTGACAAAGGGGAATAACTCTGCAAACAATGCAGCTATAGTAACTGGTATATTTCTAGTGCACTGCACTCCGCCTAACAACCATCTATCCATGTATAACGTTTAAAGTTGATTTCTAAAAAGGTTTGGAAGTTATGCTTTGGACCAAAATACCCATAACATCCAGACGGATTGAAGAAAGGACAGAACAATCACAATATGCCTTCGGCATCAAGATGCTGGGGGGATAAAAAAGTAAACAGCGCAGATGCAAACAACACAGCAATGAAAATAGCTTAACTTTTTTTCTACGAAAAAAGTCCAGCTAAAAAGGTGTTTAAATCTGTAAGAACAAAACTGAGTTATTGGAATTATTGCACCTGATGGAAATGTTTATTGTAAGTTCCAAGTGAAAACCGTATGTAATTTTAAAGTTTTACAACTATTAAACCAAACTTTTAACCTGAAAATACAAGTTATCAAGGATGGTCACAGGTTGTGGCGTATGTCCCCCAAAGCATATTCTTGCCAGAGGAAGGCAATGTCAATTAAAGTACAATATATGCCCTAGACAAATATCTTGACCTCCTAGTACCGTAAAACGTTGTGTATGATGCACACTTTTTTGCCCCCAAAATCAGTTTTTAACACTTGGTGCGCATTGTACAATACTTTAACAATGTAGGGGAATTTTTCCAAAGATTGTGCAACTTACCACAAATGGCTTCCAGGTATTGTAAATAGACTACTAGCATAATTAAATGATCCATACCATTAAGAACAGAAGGGAATATGTTAATAAGTGATAAAAATTATTTTTATTATCTTTCAGGTATGTATCCAGCATTTAAAACAGTACATTTGGCTAGAAAAGTGAGGAAATGAAGCCATTTTTGTTTATTACAAGTTATTGTAGTTCTAATAATACCATGCCCAACTGTCCCGAATACAGCACTGTATTTTGGGCCATTGTGGATATTGTGATAATTTCGTTTGTCTTACGAAATGTGTGAAAAACATTTTTTTTGCAACTCAATAGATGTGAATAAATATTTTGAAATTGGTTTGTCTGTGTTTTTCCTGGCTTATGTCATTAATGTCGTTAAGGCGTAAAACAAATATGTTTGTTTCAGCTAACGTGACCAAAAATATTAGGGTAGGTAGGTCGGGATTTTTTTTTTTTTTTTTTTTTTTTTTTTTTGTTAAGTGGTCAACTTGAAGAATCTAAAACTGAATAAATATTCAAACCATATCAGTTATATCCTTAAACATTGTTTATAAGTGGATACTATAAAAAAAAAAATATTTATCGAAAACATATTTTATTATTGAAAAAGGTAAATAAAACAAAAATCAATCTGACAAACCCAATAAGTTCTAGGGTCGGGGCATTTTTTTAGGGTAGGTCGTCGGTTACCTGAAACAAACATTATTTTTTTTAACGCCTAAGTAGATTGAGATATTCATGTAATATAATGTGCTTTACAAAATTGTATCAACTTGCCAATAACATGCTGGTGTAATGTAACCTTTGCTTGCAAAGCGTCTATGTCACATATGAGCTGGGAAAAACTGTATTTTACGCTGTCAACATGTCAAACATGTATTTTGATTATATTTTCAATCTCATACGAATTTAGTACTTTCCTTTTGTAAAAAACTGATTGCAAAGCTCCACAGCACACATTTTCAACCTATTTTTGGCTCCCATTTTTTTCCACATTTTCCACCAAAAAAAATAGGTGCGCGTTATACATGACTGCGCGTAATACACGACGTTTAACGGTATGACCTTGATGTCTAAACTTCAGGCCATGTTCTTGCGTGTTCTTTGTAGCGGTGATAGGCATTAAAAGCAGTTGCTTTGATTCACCAACTTTTGTGCCCAATATTCCGCTGCCTCCACTTGCAAAAAATATAACATTTTCTCTCATAAATGTCACAAACACCCTAGTCTTTAACAGTAATTAGCGTTAAGTGATAACATAACTAGAACTATATACGAAAAGAGCAATTATGCTGAAAACCAAACTTTAGCTTCCTTTTATGCCTACTAGCTATTCCCTTAAAGTTTCATAATGACTGCCCAAAAATTCTCAAGTAATTGTATGCACAAGACTTATTCGAAAGTTTTTTTTAAAGGTGCAAAGCTCAAGTAAGATAAGAGCAATTATGCCAAAAATTGAACTTTACCTTCCTTTTAATGACTACTAACACTTCCCTAAAGTTTCATAATGATTGCACAAAAAACAAGTTATTGTCTGCACAAGCCTTACTTGAACGCATTTTTCTTAAAAGGGCATAACTCTAGTACGATAAGAGCAATTATGCCAAAAATTCAACCTAACAATCCTTTTATGCCCACTAACACTTCCCTAAAGTTTCATAATGATTGCACAAAAACTTCTAAAGTTATTGTCTTCACAAGCCTTATTTAATATAGAAGGTTTTCAAAGATTGTCAAAGTTTTCTATATTGCAAATAAGGAAAACTCCATCCCTCACCCAAGGATCATTTCTGTTTATTTTGAAATCAGGTAAGCGCAGTTTCTGAGATTGTAAAAAATTTATAGAAAGCTATATTAGAAAAACTGCCCAACCATGTCCGCCATGTTTGTTAACGAATCAAAATTATTTGAACACTTTTGGTAGAGGGACACCCAATGAACATTTCTGTGAATTATTTTGAAATCCAGTCAGCGGTTTCTGACAAGTTTTCTTTATAGCTATACAAGGAAAATCTGGTGGGCATGTTATTAAACAAATCAAAATGATTTGAACAAATCTGGTAGGTCACCCAAGGAAAATTTCTGTGAGTGGTTCTGGTCAGCCATTTCTGACCAGAAGATTTTTAAGGTTTTCAATAAAGCTAGATAAGGAAAACTACCCCACCCCCTGGTGGCCATGTTTTTTAACAAATCAAAATGATTTGATTAACTTTGGTAGAGGATCACCCAAATAATATTTCTCTAAACTTATTTTGAAATCCAGTCAGAAGTTTCACAGAAGAAGATTTTTAAGTTTTCTATATAGCTATATAAGGAAATCTACCCCACCCCCTGGTGGCCATGTTTTTTAACAAATCAAAATGATTTGAACAACTTTGGAAGATCACCCAAGGAACATTTCTGTGAAATTATTTTGAAATCTGGTCAGCCGTTTATGACAAGATTTTTAAAGTTTTCTATATAGGAAAACTGACAACCACCTGGCAGCCATGTTTTTTAACGAATCAAAATGATTTGAACAACTTGGGTAGAGGGTCACCTAAGAAACATTTCTGAAAAATTATTTTGAAATCTGGTCAACAGTTTTTTGAAGATTTTTAGAGTTTACTATACAGCTATATAAGGAAACGGCCCCAACCTTGGCAGCCATGTTTTTTAACGAATCAAAAAGATTTGAACAACTTTGGTACAAGGTCACCCTAAGAATATTTCTGTGATATTATTTTGAAATCTGGTCAGCGGTTTCTGACAAGAAGATTTTGAAAGTTTTCTGTACAGAAATATAAGGAAAACTGCCCCGCCCCCCCCCCCCCCCCCCGGTGGCCATGTTTTTAAAAAATCAATATGTTCTGAAAAAGTTTGGTAGAGGGTCACCCAAGGAACATTTCTGTGAAATTATTTTGAAATCCACTCAGCAGTTTCTGACAAGAAGATTTTTAATGTTTTTTAAGCTATTTTGCCTTTTGGTTTCCATGGCAACCAGAGTTTTTGCATTCAATTGAACAAATCTGATTAATTACCAGCCCACAAACATTCTTCCTAAGTATGGTAAAAATCCACAAAGAAGTTTTAAAGAAGAAGTCGTTTGAAGCAATTGCTGACGAAGAATGACGGACGCCAAACAGTGACTGATCGCAATAGCTCACCCTTGAGCTCTTTGTGCTCAGGTGATCTATAATGGTGGGCATTTTGTCTGGGTACATAAAATGGAGCGGAAGGGATTATGTCCGGATGACGAATGCTGATACAAGGATTATAAGGAAAGCCCATCTATTCTTTGAAGAGCCGAGCTAAAAATATAAGGCCTTAATAACTATAATGAACATTTATATGACAGCATTCTTCCCCTGAGCTATTGGGTTCTGCTGTAAACTGATAAACTGTGTACATGGTAACAGCTGTTTTTTCATCGGTGTCGTCTCTTGAGGGACTGCATAAAAGAGCCTACTTTATTTTCCAGTGGTAACAGAAATATCAAGTTAAAATATTTACCCTGGTATAAAATACAGGCGAAGAACACACAGGTCATCTTCATCTGAAATAACAAAATAACATAGTTACACAATAGACTTAAAGTTTACCATTTGAACTTAAAAATGTTGGACAAAGCAAGTTCTCAGACAAACACATTAAGCCCTTTTCACATTAACATAATCACATACTATAGGAGTTGTCTCCCTTAAGAAAGTGAATCCAAAACGAGGCTGACAATGCATTGGCTGTACATGTATTTGTCAATGACCATAAAACATTTGCGGATAAAATGCAAGTAATCTAATGCCCCTGTCACACCAGAATGGCGTCCTTACTGCGTTTTTCGTGGGTTCGTGGTGAGAATACAGAATGATATCACCGGGACCGCAAGGACGCCTCAGGTCACAGACCCATGGCAACTACTTTGAACATGCTCAATTTTAACTCCGAGGTTAGGCATAGTATCAACATCCGGGCTAACGCCATAGGATCGCCAAGGTTGCAGAAGCAATGCAAAAAGAAGGCAATGAAAGCCTGAGAGACATAGTATAGACGCAACAGAAATGATGTGGGAACACACAGCAAGGGTTCATAGATGGTAAGTCCAATAGCGGAGCCTACAGTGACCCTACTACATTCTTAACTACATATATGGGGTTCTTATCATGGCCAACTACATCAGATCTATGGCTTCCTTATTATGGTGTCAGAGTGCTTGTTTTCGGAAAAATAACTTTTGTCCTTGACCCTTTGACGACCACCATGCACACTTACAGTGCTCATGGCGTTTCTTACAGGTCCTTTTACGTTCATAAAGTTTCTTCCAAATTTGCACTGCGCTTCTAGCGTGACCCTAGACCAGCCATGGTTTTCATTGGTGATCAGTCTTTCAGTTTGCCTTCATCTATGTATCTCTCAAAGTCAAGACATAACGTATAATCGTCAAGGTCACAGAGGAAATGGATAACTACTGCTGATACAACTCATGGTTATGGGTCCATCAGCACACAAATGATCATAAAACAGCGTTAAGTCTAATTAGAAGAAGAAAGAGGGGGGGAGATAACTTTGTAACCAAGACGCGAAAAAGTGGCGAGTGATTTAAATGGATTTAAATTCTTATAACAAAAAGCTGGGATAAAACAAAAGGGAGTTAAGTGAGTCCGCGAAACTCCGGTAACGGAAAACCTATGTTAAACTTTATTTATTTCACAAAATAATGTGTTTAAAACAATGAACAAGTTTCAATAGGCGTGGTATGGGCGCCGCCATATTGTTTTTGTACATAGCATAATATAAGAAAGGCAGTACACAATGTACCAAACCTCCCACACAAAAAAGTAAAAGTATACTTCTCAAAAAAGAACTGGTTTAGTATTAAAAAGTGCAGTAAAACAAATATGTCGTCTACTGGTACGGAGCATACGCCTGTGCAGGCAGCAAAAGACGGGAAAAGTACAACTGTGTGCAAGGACCCTAAGGCAGGGGATAAACGAAATAGGGAAGTAGGGAGCTTTAGTAGCGTAAGCGAGGCAGACACTAGTTTGAACGTAACGCCAAATGTAAAACAAAAGAAAAAGAAACAGAAACCAGACCAAGATGAACAAAGTGAACAAAGTGATGACAAAATAATGATTGAACTCAAAGAAATCAACAAAAAGTTAAGTAATGTCCTGACAAAAGACAGCTATGCAGTGAGAGATCTAGTAAAAGGCATTGTGAATCAGCTGAAAGAAGAATTACTAGGGTCTATCACATTAAGGGTAGAACATTTAGAAGGAGAACTCTTTGAAAAAACGGAAGAGAACATTAAACTTTCAAGAGAAATTGAAGAAGTTAAAAAAAAGCTGAAAGATCGAGAAGATGACAATGAAAAGCTAAGAAAGAGCCTGAAATCACAAGAAAGGGCAAGCGAGTACAAATTCAACGACATAGAACAATACAGTAAACGCAGTAACATTAAAATCGAAGGCATAAGTGATAAAGAAAACGAAACAGCAACAGAAACAGCAGACAAAGTACTCGAAACACTCAACCGTCAATTTCCGGACATTAAACTGTGTCACGCAGATATTGACATCGCACATAGAACCGGACCTTTCAACTCTAAGAAGAACAGACCGATTATAGTAAAAATGATCTCGAGAATGAGAAAGACAACTATTATGCGCAACGCCAAAACACTAAGAAAACAGAAAGATCCTATTTACGTCAACGACCACCTCACAAAGTTGAATGCACAAGTTTTTGCATGTGTGAGAAAAAAGCAAAAGGACATTGTAACGTCGACATGGACACGGGATGGCAACATTTTCTACCGTGACGTGAACGAAATGGTCCACAAAGTTACACAAGACCAATTCCAGTACTGGCTAGAACTGCCTTGGCCAAGCACTTAACTCTGAAAACAGTCGCTCGACAGTGCCTATGGAGCTCTTTTACTTTTTCATACAGTATAGTTTAACGTCGATGGACTGCCACGAAATCCACGACCATTATGCATAGACCGAGAACGTTCTAGTGTAAACACTGCTTGGATGTAAGCGGATTAACATTGGCCTAACGAATATTAAACACCTTACTATCTATGATCGATTAAATTTTGCGGACGTTAAGCGCACTGCAGTGCATTTTTTTACACAAAATCTGACTTAGAATCTTAACTTAATGCTTTTTTGTAGAACTATAAACATACTACTGATATACGGCGATAATAATGTATATTTCTTATTGAAAAAAAAAGTTTATAATTAAAAACATGTAAATCGGTATACATTAATTTGTTGAATTGATAGCTCAAAGTATGGTTGAAAGAAATGCATAGATTATATACCATAGTTTACACAGTTAAATTTCAAAAGTCGTCAACAATAAGTTAAACTCTATGTAAATGAATGCAAAAGCATATAGTTACCGGTGTACTTTGTAAACATATAAAGTACGCGGTTATTTTTATTGCTTCCTATCGTTCAAACATGGTCATATAGGAGCGATTTAATATAAAATATTTGTTAATATTAATTCCGAAACAAGATATCTAGGTTTTTCGCTTTTCGACCCTAGATTGACTAGAAATGGAACATTTTTAGAATGCAACCCCTTAGATTAATCTAGCCGGGAGTTAGGTTTATCGATATAGGGGGATTGCTTAGAAACATTTAAGTACATGTACATTCTACCCAAAAAGTTCAATCAAGTACACGTATATATAACTGTTACACATATGAGTCTTACAGAGTGCGTTTGTATTGTTTAGCTCTTGAAGATTCGCTACTTTTACAATAGAATGTTGTTATGTTTTCGTTAATGAAATAAAGACCTGTTCTTATAATTCTTTCAAACACATACTTAATTTCATATTAACTTGTACAAAATACCGAAACTTTTTGGTTAAAGCAACGGTTATATTTGAGACCTGCAGCTTTAACTGTAATGTATATACTAACTTCAGTGTACAAATAATAAAGTTACATTGATATTTTTAGTGTATGTTCTGCAAGGCTCCGGTTTTGAATCCAGAATGAATAATGAATGGTTTTTTTTTTTTTTTTTATGTTTTTAACGCACGTGATTAAAAAGTCTTTAAAATGTGTATTTCATTATGTCGACTAACAGAAGTAGTTGTACATTCTATATAAAAAGGCCCTATTTACGTTTTTACCTGCATATTAATACTGCAAGTGTGGGCCATCATATTTTTATAACACTAGGCCTTTTGTCTGTGTTGTTTATGCATAGGACTTTCTGAAAGATTAAAAAAAAAGAGTTAAAACATTAAATATATATTAACAGTAATGATAGATATTAAACTGTAGTTCTCAGTTGAGAAAAAAATGTTCACACGTGTGTTTGCACATTGTTTCTAATACTATTATGTGAACAAATGTATATCTTACACAATCAAAGCTAATCAAAACTTAACCTATGAAAAGTTGTTTAAATTTGTGAAATTGTTAAAAATAGAATATGGTTATAGACGAGCACAATTATGTAGCGCGTGAACAAATGTATACACTTGTTTGTGTATCTATTTCATTTCTATATTTTAATAGTCACTTGTAGGTAGCCTTACATGCTTTGTATAATTGCGTAGACTGATTAAACTGTCGGCACGCACGCACGCACGCACGCACGCACAAACACACACACACACACACACACACACACACACACACACGCACACACACACACACACACCAATTTTGGCTAGTCCTTTCTATACAGATACTCCAGTTTTATATAGAAAATGTATGTAAACTATTTGTAGCTTTGTATTTCTGTTCTAGCTGCAATGTACATTGTGTAATGACTTGAATACCTAAAGATATTAGGCAAATGTCCTACCACCCATTACCCTGTTAATGATTAGGGCATTTTTTTATCTAAGATATGGATGGGGCTCAAAAAGGCATTCTGAATTGGCTCGATTTAAACATAATATTGTAACTAGTTTAAGGACACAAATCATAATTAAATTTTATATACTCTATGCCAATTAACATCTGTACTTTTAACACTAAAGGTTTAGCGTCATCAGCGAAGCGGTGCCATATATTTCAATGGCTTAAGGAGAACAAGTTCACAATATGTTTGTTGCAGGAAATACACTGTAAAAAACCTATTGATACAGTTGCATGGTCTAATCAATGGGGTGGAGACATGTTTTTAAGTGGTAACAGCTCAAACTCTTTAGGTGTTGGCATTTTTATCAATTCTAATCAAAATTTGGATTATAAAGTTAAAAATTATATTGAGGTTATTGAAGGTAGACTTCAACTTTTAGAAATAGAAATAAAGGAAAAATTAATAATTATTATAAATATATATGGTATGAACACGGATAATGTAGACTTTTTTAACATCTTAGACGGCTATATACAAACATACAATGAGCACTCGATCATAATTGGAGGAGACTTTAACACTGTTATCAACTACAAACTAGATAAACTTAACAGTAGGAATGATACTAACAAAAATTGTAACAAAAAGATAAATGAAATATTAGAAAATTATGATCTATGCGATGTTTGGCAAATTTTACACCCAAATCAAAAAATATTTACCTGGCATTCAAACACGAAACCGCCTATATTTTGCAGGCTTGATTACTTCCTAACTTCTTCAAATTTAACAAATTACATAACATCATGTAAAATTACAGCGGGGTTTAAATCCGACCATTCAATCGTATCACTTCAACTTGAATTATCAAGTGACAAGCGGGGTCCAGGATATTTCAAAATCAACAACTCATATCTACTTGACGCAGAATACCAAAGACTTATAAAAACATCGATCAATGAAATTGCTCGAAATAAACAGTGAAGCCAACCCAAATACAATATGGGAAATTATAAAAGGCAACATTCGAGATGTTACAATAAAATATTCTAGCCAAAAAAATAAAACGAAACAAAAGCAAGAAATGGAACTTAAAAATAAAATATCTAAATTAGAAAAGGAACTCGTGCTTAATCCAAACGATATAATAACAGAAGAAATCTAAAAAATGCTAAAAATGAAATGAACGAATTAGTTGAATACAATATAGCAGGAATATTATTAAGAGCTAAAGCAAAATGGATAGAAGGTTCAGAAAAAAATACAAATTACTTTTCCAATCTTGAGAAAAAACGATCTGAGGCTAAAACAATTCAACAACTCAAAACACAAGATCATAATGTAATTAACGACGGAAAAGATATACTTAAACATTTAAAGAACTTTTACGAACATTTGTATCAGAAAAACGCAAATATTGACATAAACCAAAGCGAACATTTCTTTAATAACATACAGCACAAAGTAAACTCAGATGTCAATGAAAGCAGACATATATCTGAAAGAACTCAGATGTCAATGAAAGCAGACATATATCTGAAAGAGAATGCTCCCTAGCATTAAAAGAAATGCAAAATAATAAAAGTCCCGGATCTGACGGCATTTCAGTGGAATTTTATAAAATATTTTGGAATGAAATAAAAGATCATTTAATCAAATCTCTAAATTACTCCCTTGATAACAACAAATTAACAGAGCTCCAAAAACAAAGTATCATCACGCTAATACCAAAACAAGGAAAGGATACTCTTATAATTGAAAACTGGAGACCTGTCTCTTTACTTAATGTAGACTACAAAATAGCATCCAAAACAATAGCAAACCGTATAAAGCCACACTTATATAAAATTATCAGTACAAATCAAACAGGGTTCATAAAAGGAAGATACATCGGCGAAAATGTCCGTATTATCCAGGAAATCATTGAAAAAGTCAATGACACAAACGAATCTGGTCTAATATTTTTCTCAGACTTCAATAAAGCCTTTGATAGTCTGGACCATGAGTTTATGTTCAAATGTCTTGAACATTTTGGTTTTAGTCAATATATTATAAATTGGATTAAACTGTTTTATCAAAACGCAATCACATGTGTAACAAATAATGGTCATTTTACTGATTTTTTTAATATCCATAGAGGAGTTCGTCAGGGATGCCCTCTGTCTCCTTACCTATTTATTATTAGTATAGAATTGTTATCAATAAAAATCGAGTCAGATCCAAATATTAAAGGTATAAATATACATAATGTGGAAGTAAAACAATCGATGTTCGCTGATGACGCATCCTTTATGTTAGATGGCACACAAAAATCATTTGAAACACTAATACATGCAATTGAACAGTTTGCATTAATATCACGTTTAACACTTAATAAAAACAAATGCAAAGTTTTAAAACTAGGCGCATTTAAACACAGTGAAACACAATACTGCAAACATAAAAAATTTATTTGGAAATCTCAACACGCATCAGCACTGGGTATAACGTTTAGCAACAATCCAAATGAAATAATTGTTAAACGTTCCAGCAAAAGTACAGGAATTTGAGAATTGTTTGCATAAATGGAAAAGATGGAACTTGACTCCAATAGGGAAAATAACAGTCCTTAAAAGTTTTGCAATACCAAAGTTGGTATACCCATTTACGGTCCTGCCGAATCCTCCTGAACATATTATGAAACAAATCACGCATACAAGCTTCAAATTTCTTTGGGACGACAAACCAGACAAAGTATCTAGAAAACGCATTGTTCAAGATTACACAGAGGGGGGACTTAAAATGTTAGACATAGACTGTTATTTAAAATCTCTCAAAGCAAGTTGGGTTAAACGTTTTATCTTCCAACAAGATTCAAAAATAATTCAAATATACACAAACATGCTTACAAGCGTTGGTGGAAACTTAATTTTTAAATCAAACCTTAAGCCATCTGAAGTGAAGGATTTAAAAATAAAACAGTGTCTAAACAAATTATTTGGAACAACTCGTCTATAAAAAATAAAAACAAAACACTATTTTACAAATCCTGGTTTGACAAAGGGGTTCTATTTCTAGAACATTTATTTGACTACAGAGTAAAGCAATTTTACTCCTTTTCAGACATACAACACCTATATAATATAGAACAAGGGGACTTTCTGAAATATAATAGTTTAATCTGTAGCATTCCGTCTGAATGGAAACAAACACTACAGCAAAATAATATAGACTATACAACCCCCGATAATATGTTAAATAAACTAAAAGATTCTACAAAAGTGTGTAAACTAATTTACAAATTACTGTTAAAAAGAGAAAAACCCATTGAATTCAAACAAATGAGCAAATGGAAAACAGTATTAGATTTGGAATCTCTAGACCCCAAGACTATTTTCAGCCAACCACTAAAGTTATCAATTGATACTAAAATTAGGTATTTCCAATACAAATATTTAATGCAGATCATCCCCAACAATATATACTTATACAAATGCAATTTAACACCCTCAAATCTATGTGACTTTTGCTCTATGTACCCAGAATCAAATTTACATTTGTTCTGGGAATGCCAATGGACCCAAATATTTTGGACTGATGTAAAGCAGTATATACAAGAAAAACTTAGAATTGAAGAAAACATAGAACTAACTTTTACCACTATGTCCTTTTGTAACTGCGTAACAGTAAACAAAAATGATTCATTCTGTATAAATTTTATAGTTATGTTAGCAAAGTACTATATTTTCAAAAGCAAACTTGAAAAACGTGTGCCTCAAATAGCCAGTTTTCAAAATGTACTAAATCATCGCCTCAAAATTGAAGAAATTATAGCAAAGTCAACTAATAAGAGCCAAATACATCAATTACGCTGGAGATGTTTTATGGAGGCATCTGATGAACGTGAAAGCCCCTTCCAAACATCCTAACTAATTTTTTAACCAGCTTTTCATTTATTTATAACTTCTGGTCACTGTCCAGTCACTTTTGTGAAATAATTGTTTTTTTTCCAAATACACTTTTTTATTATTTTTTTTTTCCACTGGTAGAGTTAAACAAACAAAACTTTTATTTTCAAACCCCCTACTTATATTTCATAGATTTTTTTTTTTTTCCCTTTTCTTCATATACACCTTTTCAATTGACCTCCCTGACAAAACATTAAAACATCTTTATTTTTTCTAGACATACTTATGTACAAGGTTTATAAATGGTGTTTTTGTATGTTCAAGTATAACAAATATGTCTATGAAAATTAATAAATTTGGAATAACAAAAAAGAAGAAGAAAGAGGAGGGCAATGCGAAGAAGATTCTGTGTACCAAGGCTTTGTGAAGTCTGTCTTGCAGCCCTGGCTGCTCTGCCCTCCCTGATGCCTCATCTTCAATATTATGTTGTGCAAATTATGTTGCATTTGGAAAAAAATGCAAATTTTAAAAAGTTAAGACTCACAAATTAGATTGACCAGAAAACTGCAGCATTCTAACGCTGTACAGTTGAAGTTGCAGTGCCAATGCCAGTGGGTATTTTTGGGCCAAAATTAGGCCCCATTCCCGTGCTTAAAAGGTATATATTTTTTCCCTATATTTACCTTAAAATTCCCCTCAGAATGAAAGCTTAATTAAAAAAAAAAAAAGACCAAAATTTGATTTTGTTTTACTAAAATAGAGGAATTTTTGTAAACAATTCCAGCTATTTTTTCATCAAAGTTAGCGCATAATAAAAATTATCATTTGTAGCAAAACAATTGATAAATGCTTTATAACAAAGTGGACTATAAACATGTAATAATGCTTTTCTAAAAAAAAATCACCTTTTGCCATATAATTCCCCATCTGAAGGGCCCGCCACCTTTCACCCAAAGGTGAAAAAACACTGAATGCCATGGTCGAGGCAGTCATCTAACACATGCCAAGAATGCAGTGTGGTCATCATGGGAGTCGCCAATGATCACAGTGTGGATGCCATGACGACCCAATATTAATACAATAAAAATGCCAAGGATGTTGTAAGGTAATTGTGGGAATGCCGTTTACATGCACAGGACACAGACAGCAGGACCCAAGTGTGAAGGATGGCCGGATTTTGGACTTTTTTAAAGAAAACTTATAGGCATTCTTAATGCGACAATAGGTGTTTTCCAAAGAAAATGACTGTCTGGGTCACTATAAGGACCCTAGTCCGCTGTGACAGGGGTATAATACAACAGCTGTCTCAGGATAGCGCACATAACTATTAATACTGCTTTGTTAGAGACATGGGCCTTGGTAGGTGACCTTACATAATGCGTGCGAAGACTTGTGTGAAGTCTCAAATGAGTATCTGCAGTAGTCACAGAGATATGTACATGTACTTGCACGCTAACTAACACATAGATATTTCTAATTCTGCTATAACGCAGTTCACATTTATGGGCCTTGGCCAGCAACCTTACATAATGACCCTGAACATTTATAGGCCTTGGCCAGCAACCTTATATAATGACCCTGAAGACGTGTGAAATTTTATTTGCAAATATGTAGTAGATATAGAGATATGAACTTGTTGCACACAAACTAACCCGAATTTTCTATACACATAAAGGGGCATAACTCTGTTAAAATGCAGGTCAGAGTTATGGGCCTTGATAAGTGACCTTAAATAATAACCCTGAAGACATTTGTGAAATTTCAACTGAATATCTGTAGTAGTTAGAGATATGTACTTGCACGCAAACCTTAATCTCAATTTTCAAAGTACAAAAAGGGGCATAATTCTGCTCAATTGCAGGTCAGAGTTATGGACCTTGGTTAGTGATCAAACATAATGACCCTGAAGACATGAGTGAAGTTTCAATTGAATATCTGTAGACGTTACTGAGATATGTACTTGTTAAGCGCAATCATTAACCTGAATTTCTTAGTACAAAAAAGGGCAAATTCTGCTAAATTGCAGGTCAGAGTTATGGGCCTTGGTCAGTGATCTCACATAATAACCCTGAAGATATGTGTGAAGTTTCAATTCAATATCAGTAGAAGTTACAGAGATGACCCACATCAGACAGATTTGTTGACTTGGTGTAACCAGGTCGACTTTTCCAATAACTGACAGAGTAGTTAATTATCTCCCTTTGACCAGACTGACCAGTTGTCACAGTTGACCGATTTTAAAACCTGTTTAGTCAGGTGACTGTTTCCCACTCTTTTTTGTGTTCCGGGCAATCAAGGTGTGAGCAGCCATTTTGTCATAGAGATGAATATTTTTACACGCAAAGTTACTTTTATTTCTGAAGATTCTTTAACATTCACGAGTCAGAGTGTTGGCACTAGGCAGAGGAAAACCGAGTCATTGACTGTGTAAAAGTCCAAACTACATTTGGGCTTGATCCAACGTGATCCATATTGATCTTGATTGATCCTGAATACTATATTACTCTGATAAAGAATAATTATGAACTGAGCTCTAGTTGTGTTCCTACTACTGACACTATAGAAATTGATATCAACAACTGAACCCAACCTCAGAGAACAATATATTACATTGGCAATAGACAAATGCAATACAGATGCATGTAGAGCCTTCTTCTTTAGTTAACAGTGTTTTTTAAGGGACAATTTCCATGCTTAAAAACTATATATTCCTGCCCTATATTTACCTTAAAATTACCCTCAGAGTGTTTTTTTTTTTTTTTAATGACCAAAATCTGACAAAATTTGACTAAGAAAGCAGAATTTTAGTAAACAATCCCAGCAATTTTTCATTAAACTAAGTTAAAGCACAAGTTATCAATAAGGCCAAATTTTTTTTTATGTTTTATAATAAAGTAGAATATAAACATGTAATAATGTTGTCTAAACCAATCCCCTTTTGCCGTAACATTCCCCATCTGAAGGACCCCACCACCTTTCCACCAAAGATGAAAAACTTCTGTTAGTCACCTGGCAGTTGAGAGATGCAATGCAGATGCATTTACAGTCTCAACTGTTGGAACCAAGAAAACAACAAGCAATCGGTGATTTGTTTACCAAGCCCTATTAAACTTAAAGTACATAGAGGTTCATCCAATCTCTGCAATCACATTAGGTTCAAACATCCAGATGAATTCCATATATCATGTTTTGTTCTTGATTTTACAGAACACTAATTAAACAGTTGGAAGTGACAGCAAAAAAAACAGCAGTCACCAGTCAGCTTTATGTATATCATCCATTAGAACTAGTCAAGCAAACAGACCATCATACTGGATGTATTTGCGTTTTATTGTATTTTTTTGTCTTATAAATGATATTTAGCTAACTAGTAAGAGCTAAAATAACAAAACTCATTACTTTGTTGTTTGTACCCTTGCTACTGAAATACTATTTGTTGCTATCCCAAGTGAGAAATGAAGACTCTAACCTGAACTTAGTCCATTTTTTGGCTTTTTTTTCACAAACATAAAAGGGAAAATACCCAAGTGTTCCTGGTTTAATCTGGCCCATTATTGCACCCAGATGAGATCTAATGGTCATACACAAACTTCGCAAGTTTAGTCAACAAGGAATCAAAAGTTAATTCTCTATGGAGACTCAATCCAAATTGTTGACAAATTATGAAACATTTATCACAAACAAGGAGCAATTGTCATTCTGGTTTGATCTGGCCCATATCGGACTTCGACTGAGATCTTATGGTCATACACAAACTGTGCAAGTTTGGTCAAGAGATGACAAACAAGAGTGCCACTGCCACAAAAATACGCCCATTAAAGAAGCTTTTTGGGGGTAAAGATTAAACAACTAAAGAGAAACAATTGAAAACTAATAAGGTAGAGTAGTTGTATTTGTGCATCTAGTTCATCTCCAAAGCCTCTCTCGGTTTGGTGAGTTGAGATATCAAAACTACTCCAGATAATATTCTTACATCTATAATCGAGACAACAAAATAAATAATCCATCCATGCTGGACAAAGATATGCCTTGGACAGTGTTTAGATTTCTTATACTTTACCTTTGACCTTGAATTGTGACCTTGACTTTAGACTTAGGGACTGCTTTGTGTGACGCGTCTTACCGTGCTTATCACTTCTGCCAAATTATTTGAAAATCTATCCATGTTGGACAAAAATATGCTCTGGACAAAGTGTTAAGGATTGATTTGACCATGAATTGTGGCATTGACCTAGGGAACAGGTTAAGCATGTGACACTCCTTCAAGTTATTTAAAAATCCCTCTATGCTAGACAAAGATATGATCCAGACAAAGAGTTTAGGATTGATTATTTAAATTTGACCTTTGACCTTGAAATGTAACCTTGACTTAGACCTAGGGACTGGCTTCCTGCGCCTGACGCCGTCTAACCACGCTCGTCACTCCCGCCAAGTTATTAAAAATCCATCCATGTTGAACAAAGATATGCTCTAGACAAAGTATTTAGGATTGATTTCTTATATTTGACCTTGTATCTTAATTTGTTTTCTTTCCTTTTTTTATTTTTCTTAGTTTAATTATTTTATCTACATAAAAATGAATACACAAAGACTCGCAAAGTTTCGCTCGCAGTATCAATGCAGCTCTCTTCTGTGACAGAATCGAGGTTGATGATGAGATTCTGTGTCAGCAAAATGATCAATTAAATAAATTAAAAGAAATATTTAAAAAATGAATAAATCAAATATGCCTGTTCTAATATTCAAACTCAAACATCATGCTGACAAACTTTGCGTACTTATCACTGCACTACAGGACCAACTGCTACGTGGCAAGGAGTTTCCTATCTGGGTTATTACCTTAAAATAGATTTATGAAAATACTTATATTTAAGTGAGCAAAACCAGGATTTAACCTGGGTTTAAACCGGTTAAACCCTGCGGTATTGGCACCGGGCTAAAAGTGAGGCTTTTAGACACACTTTTAGCTTACCGACATGGTTTTTTAGCTTACCGACTTGGGTTTTTCTAGGTAAAACCTTGGTCAAACTCGCTTAAACCAACATAGTGGGTTTTTATACCAACTTAAACCAACTCAAGTGGGTTGATAATGAGTGTATTTTACTCCAATAAGTTGGTTTTTGTGGGTGTTTAAACCCACTTAAACCAGCTTCTTTCTATGAAGTTTTTTTTTTCTTAAGCGAGTGAAAAGTGGGTTTTTCGTGAGCTAAAAAGCGAGCATAACTGTGGCTTTTCACAGCTTAAACACGGTTTAAATTTGCTTTTAAACCAGGTTTAAACAAGTGTTTAAGCTGTAAAAAAAATGCATTACCTTGCTTTTAGCTCAGTAAAAACTCACTATTCACCGACTTGAAAACTGAAAAAATATCTTAGTAATAATAAAAACAACAATAAACATAAAAGAATGCAAAAAAAAAATTCTGAATGCTCAAACTTAAATTTAAACATATGTACACAGTACGAAAGACATGGCAACATTAAAATATGACTGCTGAAAGACATGGCAATATTATTATATTAAACACATATAAAGGAACAAAAAGAAAACAAACAATAAAACAGAAAAAAGTTCATAATAAATAATGAGTGAAAAAATAATTTTAGTGGGAAAAAGAATGTTAAATAAATTATGAAAAGCACATATTTATGTACATTCCAGTTTTCGTATATAGCAGTCACTACTAAGTAATCTAGCTGTGCATAGCGCGAAGGCGCCTTTTAGTGACCCCCTCATCTTCTCTTCAACCTGCACCAGCGGGATGCCGAACTTGTTAGCTATCACATCTGAAAGTATAAAATATAAAAACCAATTTTGTAAACATAACACAAACAAGTGCTGACACCAAAATGAACCTTTGTAAATAAAAGCGAATGAAAAATGTAAACGTATTACTCAGCAAACAAAACAGAGTAATGGGTTGCTTTACCTGGTGGGAACATTGAAGTTTCAAGTAAATACCTTTGAAAGTATTGGATATTGGAATGTATAAAAAAACTTAATCCTTGGCCGGACAGACTAAAGGACGGACAGTTCGCTTTTAGTATGCCCACCTTCGTGGGTATAAAAAACACCATTAAAATTAAGATTACTGGTAATTGGATTACGGTAATTGCTAAACCTTTTTAAAAGGGATCCTGATAGAATATTTAATGATAAACTGTACAACCGCAAGTTTTAAGTGCAATTTAAAGTGTATAATTTTCCTTCAAATACAAATTCTTATCGTACAGACAGCTTTTTACCTGCAATTTATTACTGGTTTTTAATATAATTTTTCCTGATATACGCTAGAAAAAAGTACCAATTATTGCATTTCTCTCTGCAGCAGGGAGACCTGGTCTTGCTGGCCCTGTTGTTGTCGGTGCTCCCTTCATTGAGCAAATCACCAGTTGCTGGGGGGTAAATAAAAGATTCATACAGCGCGTGATAGCCTTTGCCAGCCTTGTCTCATGCGGAATTTCCGCTTGAATGATCTGCTGCAACCAGAAAATAAAATCATGAATTTAAATATTCAACAACATAGTGCATACACAACAAATGAAGTATAAGGTCATTTAAAAATCTTAATCTTTCAGTGTCCCTAAATTAATACAATTACATTTCTTAATGTCTCAAGGCAAATAGGGAAATATAGAGAATACTAATTAAGTGTTGAATATAGAGATGTCTATCTAAAGAGACTTTAAACACCGGCCTTGGTAAGCGCTTCCGATGTTCGAGCTGGGCAAATAAACTTCTCTATATTCAACGGTTACCCAGGTTTTCTATTTATCATATCACTTTCTGTCTTTATTTTCAAAATAAACTGAATAAAAGAACTAAATAAAACATACTAACACCATAACATCAATTTACGTCATGAAAATAAATAAAATGGTGTGGATATAATGCATATGTTTGCTGCATTCAACAACGTGGAAATACAGTTTATCCCACGGGGTGTTATTTTGTCAATGCTGGCGTGATGACGACATAAACAGTTAGTTATGTGTATATAACTTTCATTATATTATACAAAGAAAATAGATAATTCTATATTTTTTTACCTGCAGCGTTTGGTCGTTCCCAGCTGAAGTTTTTAGGCCGCTAGTCACTAGCGGTTCTCTGGCTGGTGTGACTGGTCATTGAAGCGCTGTGGCAAATAGTGTTGATATTGGCCATGTCGCGGCAGTTGATCTTTTTGCTTGCTGCACCTAAGAAAAACATAAATATATTATTCTGGGCAAATAAAGTTTGTTACATTTTAATTATAAACTTGTCGTCAATGCTCTAGTATCTGTGGCTAAAATCATAACAGAAAATGAAAAACAGAGCCAGATGACCCTGGGTTGGTCACCTGAGTTTTATTTACAATAAAGGGCTTCTAAAAGGTCAGTCACATTCAGATATCTTTAAAGTAAAACATTGACAATGGACATCGACACTGGACCACTGATAGCAATGCTTTAAGCGCGGTGTTCATGTTTGTTTATGAAATCAAATGGCATTTGGAAGAGGGGCATCAAAGAAACATTTCTGTGAAATAATAATTATTTCCAAATCCAGAAGTGGTTTCTGACAAGATTTTCAAAGTTTTCTATATAGCTAAATAAGGAATAAAGGCCCCACACTCTGGTGACCATGTTTTTTAACAAAATCAATATCATTCGAAATTTGAGGAATTTGGTCAATGGGTCACCCAATGAACAATTTTATGAACAAACATGTATAAAATAACATATATATTGGTTAGTATTTACAATTCATTTATTTTCAAACACTAAACCATTTTCTTGCTGTTATGCAATTACTAACAAGTACCTCAAGCTCCAGCTGTGTGACCCTTGTCTGCAACTGCTTGATCAGCTGACAGCAGCTCTGGCATGAGAAGGCCATATGAATGCGCTGGATCACCTCAGCCTGAACATGGAAAATAAACACCTTTAAAATTATGAATTTGTATCAACAAGATCTCACTTTTGTTGCAATAACAATATTTTTGGAAAAACTTTAAAGTAACAGTATTTTTTCAAGACTTTGTGTTTATGGCAACTATTTTGGCATAAAACGTTCTGCTTTCAGCATCCGATGCTGGTCAATTTAAACAGTTAACATTCTGATGGTAATTTTAAGGTAAATATCGTGGGAAAATATACAATTTTGAAGCAGGTGAATTTCCACCTCAAACTGGCCCTAAAAACACCGAATCCTTATTGAAATGGTTTATCTCTTAGTTGTTGAAAGGTGCAAGAAAATAATTAACCTCTTCATCATGCAGTGGTTCTTCCATCATTTCCATGAATGAAACCGTCCTCACAGATGGTGGTGGTGGTCCATAATCAAATGAGGTGTAGGCCTGCACAAAATTAGTGGAGACACTATCTGGTGAGGTCATGGTGGTAATCGATGATACCGGTATGGTTGCAGTATAGGTCATTGGTGGAGGGGTCACAAGAGCAGTGGTGACCGGAGCAGGGGTAACTGTTGCATAGGTCACAGGTGCGTGGTTCGCTGGAGCAGAGGTCACATGAGCCGTGGTCACTGGAGCAAGCGTCACTTGAGCCAGGGTCACTGGAGCATAGGTCAATGGAGCATAGGTCTCAGATGCAGGGGTCACTGGAGCCAGGGTCACTTGTGCATAGGTCTCCAGAGCAGAGGCAAACAATGCAAGTATGTGTACACTTCAATTTCAGCCAAACGAGCATGTACTTCACCTCAACTAAGGTAGTCTGCATCTTAAGCTTTTGAACCGGAAGCGTTTACTCGACTGCGATCAATTGTCTATATACTTCAATAAGGGTCAGCACAACAATGAAGACCGCACAACATGATGACGTCATATGTTTATGTGTAAATACTTTATGTGCCAATAAAACAACCGGTTTTCTAAATATTTTCTTCGAAGAAACAATCTTGAATGTTATTTTAAATGCATTTCTGTTTCCACATAATATATACAGCCTCTGAAAACACTTGCCCGATCGGGCAAGCATCCGGCATTTTCTGGTAGCCCGAAATCAAATCTACTTGTCCCGGGTATCGGGCAACCCAGTTACAACGAAGACTGCAAGCACATGTCCGATAATACACGCTTGAAATGCATAGAACGTGATGTTGTTTGTGTCAACATAACTCGCTCGCTTTTCTAGCACAAAAAAGGTTTTACATGACATACAAAAATGTGTTTACGAGATTTTGTTTTGGATATCAGAATGTGTTATGTGAAAATTCAAAGTCGTTGTAATCAGATTTGGAACCATATTCTACCAAATTTTACAGGAAAGTAATTTAAAACAGTGCCTTGTTTAGGAATTAAACTAAATTTGGATATGATGAACAACGAAAACGCTTAAGTCAATTGTGTTTACGTTTTATGGTCGGAAAAAGCCGCACTCGTTTTCAAGAGACGCCTGTTTACACTTTTAATGTGTGCATACATGTATTTCTCGCCGATTGGCAGATCGTTCACATCATTGGCAAGTGTAAATAACACTGCGTTTTAATTGGATAATGAAGATTTTTCTGAGCGATAAAACTCCGCCTGGAGGGCGGAGCTACACAGTAACTTACTGCAGCTAAGGAATGCATGTGCTAGTTACATGTCTGTGATGCGCACACAGAGGCACTTGTTTCCGGTATATTTATGTCCAGTCGCTTACGCCATTTGTTTACCAAAAATAAATAAAAAATACTTTTTCGCCACTAGTTTTCGCAAATTGAAAGATCTTGTCGCCATTTTTCAAAAACTTTCGAATTTGGAGACAATTGTGATAGGCAGCGGGAGCCCTGCACAAGCAGCCCGCATCAAGAAAGCTGTCCTTATTGAAGCAGTAAGCAAAGGTTTATGATATTCTTTTGTCCATATGCTAGAAACATTTTATTTTGATAATATTACTGTTCAAAGTTGCCACATGTATTCTAGGCGGCGGGTTGGTATGACAACGATCCTTAACAATTGCAACTCCCACCTACCTGGAGGGTCATATAGCTGGGAGTTGTAATGTTGCAACTACTTTACCTAAAAGAACTTTGAGATTGTAAAGTATTCCGACAGTCTCCCGAACAATAACCGAAGTTAAGCCGAGTGCAAATTCGAGGTTTTCCGATAACAGAGTAACGTCCTCGGAGTTCGTGACGCAAGGTTTACAGCTTCATGAGTTTTTCTGAACGTTTAACAGGTAGTTTTGACAAAAATAAGAATCAAGCTAATTTTTTACATTATCCCACGTGTTGTACATACATGTTTGCTGTTAATGTTTTTTTTTTATTTGACGTAAGATTTACAATGGTAAAGCTCTTGGAAGATAGTGAAACTGGAAGTGAAACTGTATGACGATAGACAAATTTTGTTGAAACAATAGACAAATATTCTGCCTCGATTTAAAAGCAAAGCATTGATCCTCAATCATCGACGTGTACACACCTGAAATGCAAAGCCTGTCATGTTAATTTTAATTTATAATTGATCACTGTACTCAATATATCAGAAGAGCGTGATAATCGCATGGCATAATTTCAACAATAAAGCATGTGACACACATGCAGTAAGTGTGACTTGACTGGTATGTGCATTAGGCATGTGCTAATGGTGCAGATATTAATCAGAATAGTTTATTTCGACTTAAGCATAGAACAGCTCATCGTCATTAACATGAGTATAGAAACTACATGCGTATGCAATACAAACATACACATCAATTCAATAACAAGTACACAAACATGAAGTATACATGCTTGGCGTGAGAGTGCCACATGGATGGAGGTTAGCATTTGCATTATCAAAATGACAACATCATATAGTATACATATTTGAACAATTACAATATAATAATATATCATATATTTGTTTTAATTTGTGTCAAGAATAATCAATTTATCCTAGATATATACGACTGTTCTCTTATTTTAAAGCATTTTTTTTTTTTTTAAATGGCTAGTTTTCTAAGGACTATTTTGTTTGTACTATTTAAGAGCTCGATAAACTTGAACATATTTGGACAGGACATATAATATTTTGGAATAAGTTTCTTTCTTCGCTCTGAGTAGTATGGACATTTTAATACAAAGGGTATTCATCCTCGATGTCATTAAGATTGCATAACACACATTTACGTTGATCTCTGTCTATGTTCTGATGTCTTCCTGTCTCAATAAATAATTGGTGCAATGACAAACGCAATTAAGTGAGTATATCCTATGCTTTTTATTTTCAACAATATCAAGATACGAAGATTTTTGGAATACCGGTTTGGACTTTTCAACCAAAAAATAAACTGGCACTACCTCTGGGCATAAAATACATGCTAAACGAAATAATTAGCATAAACTAGTAAATGTTAACAGAATACTTACACTGCCGGGGTCTAATCTATAATGAAGCACTCTAAACTTCAAGTAAGTTATATTAAAGGTTACACGTCACTATTTTTAATTATTAATAATGGCCACTTCGTACCATAGAGACTTCGTGTCAGGAGACTACGTACAACTATAATGGAGACCTCGTATCACTATATAGACGATCTGTTCAAATTCTGTTTGAATGCTTATAATAAGTTATTATATGTTCTACATTTCTTTGTTGATTGACTGTCTTCCAATAATAAAATGTTAAATAGTTTGAATACAAGTTGTAAGATATTAGCGAGATTTTAATATATTTTTATGATGAAATAATATGAAAAAAGCGTATGATTTATCATGAAATGAATAAAGTATTAACAATTAAACAGTTTTAGAACTCATTAAACGCTTGTATATTATGTGCTTGTGTTCAATAAATAAAGTCCCTTTAAGCATGGATGTGTAAATCCTATGCCCAACTTTTCTGACAGCCGATATTATACCCTCGAACCAATACATTTTTCCTGTCAAGTTGTCCTTGAACATGTTAAATATTGGTGAGCAAAAATAATGTAAAAGTTGGGAGTTAATTCTTATTTGATTTTATAATATATTTTATATTCGGCCACATAACTTGTGGGGATTGGTTGTGAAATTATTTCTACAGCCATTACTGGCACAGGTATGTGCACTAGTACTGGTAAACCGCTTCGATCGGCTAAGCTTGCCCAGGAAAAGGTTAACTGTGAGTAGGTTAACTGACCCCGTGATGTGACTGAAATACTGTTAAAAATGGCGAAAAAAACTCAACAAAACAAACAAGATGTCAAGATCTGTAGGATTTAACATGATCATGTTACCAAAACAAAATAAACAAATCAAACTGAAATATTTAAAAAGTCACTTTATACTAAAAATTTTAACAAATAATATAATTAAGATTTTCTACTTAATTATTTTCTGATTAATGAAAAGGGTTTTCCTTAAGTTTGAAACAATTTTTGTTCACACGTTAACAAATTAAATAATATAGTATAACAGAACTTTTAAGTTGTAAGAACAAAATACACAACTTTGCAATTTGCCGGTATACATTTCCTTTCGACCCCTTATATGAACTACAAATTGCAAAATACAGTACTGTTGCAATGTATTCTGTCTAATACAAAGTTGCAATTTATATTGTCTACCTCGTAAGGAAGAACAAACTGTCTTTTACATTCAATTTGTATGCAATTAATATCCCCAATTTCTGGTATAAAAATCGGACAAAAAGGACAGAATAATATATCAAAACAGGAACATATTTATTATTTTGATGTTGATGGAGACTAAGCAAGTGTCTATTAAAGGGAGCTGTTCACAGACTGACCAATTGACGAATTGACAATTTTCCATAGTCTACAGTCTACATAACAGGGCTGTCATTATCAATGGAAACAAGTGATCGTTATCAAAATCTTAGCGATTTGGCCAGGGGTCTATGGGGCCCATTTGTAATATACCTTTTGCAATTTTTAAGTTCCTGAAAAGACAACATATTTTCTCATGATTTTAAACAATGAATTTGATCGGCAATCGGTTAATAATGACAACCCTGTCATAAATTAGCAAAATAACACTACAGACATATAGAAATATACTGTAAATATTGTTCGTTAATAAGTTATCATAAGTTGAAATTGATAAAATTATAAAGCGTTTGTAATGCAAAACGATGGAATAATTTGGAATGTTTCCCTTGTTTTCGTTAAAATTGTTGACAACACGCAGACCACTCTTACACAGTAAAAATTACAGATTCGAATACAGAAATCCGAATGGCCAAGTGGTTATGGCATTTGCCTTATGATCCGTCAGAGGTTCAAACCCCCATGTGCGAGCAACTTTTTTTTTTCTTTCTTTTTGTGAACTTATATATTAGAGCTTTTTCGTTCCAATGCTTAAACCTGTCAAGTTAAGACATTTAATGGCATACTTAAAAAAATACAAAATTCTGTTAACAAGTCCCTTTACATATGTGAATAAAATCTTGAAAACACACGGTTGTCCAGAGATTTCAAGATTGTCCAGAGTACAAAGCCAGTAAAACTGAACAAGGTCCAGGAAAAATTACCTAACACCCGTTCTCATGGTTGGCTAAATATTCTGGGCGAGTATCTACATGTACCTGCAAGCTAAATGTTTTTAAGTGGCCAGTAATATGGAATTCAAGCCAGTGGTAATTAGGAGATAACCAGACCTCATGGCCAGTTATGGATTTTGGACTCTTGAGCAGACTGCAAATCTTTTGTTATTCTTAGCCAATATATAACAATATTGTTTTCTCTCTGACCACTGACTGAACAAATGAGGGGCGTCGTGAGAAAACCAGTCTTAATGCATGTGTGTAAAGTGTCGTCCCAGATTAACCTGTGCAGTCTGCACAGGCTAATCTTGGATGGCACTTACTGCTTTTATGGTATTTTCTGTTTCAATGAAGTCTCTTCTAACCATAAATCGGACTGCACAGGCTGATCAGGGACGACACTTTATGCACATGCATTAGGACCGGTTTTTCCAAGACACGCCACAAATTAAGTTCTTCATGTACAAATACAGCAAAAATTCACGTAATAAAATGTATTATATTAATCACAAATTTAAAAGAGATCCATAAATGACAATTAAATAATTTAAACCAATAAAAATTACTTTTTCTGCAGAAGGCAAACACTACTGTTATATTATAGGCCATATAACAGTCAATTACCTGTATTTGCGAGCTGTCTGGATTCCTTTTGTGCTTGTATTCCCTCTCAAGTACATCATTTTTAGGAGCTCTTCGCGGACGTTCCGATTTAATTCCACAGTATATACCAAATGGAGTTACAACTAATCTGAAACACAGACGAATACATGTACTTTAAATGAGGCACGTCGCTGGAAAAGCGGTCTTAATGCATGTGCGTTAAGTGTCGTCCCAGATTAGCCTGTGCAGTCTGCACAGGCTTATCCGGGATGGCACTTTCCGCTTTAAGGGTATTTTCTGTGTCAATGAAGTATCTTCTAAACATACTGTAGGCGGAAAGTGCCGTCCCGGATTAGCCTGTGCAGACTGCACACGCTAATCCGGGACAACACTTTATGCACATGCATTAAGACCGGTTTGCCATGACGAGCCTCAAATGATGTTGATCACAATATAAAAGGCATTCGCAAATCTTCTATTTCTTCTACTGTAAGCAACTGGTTCTTTACTCTAGTGGGTCTTATTTACTATACAGAAAATTGGCAATCTTCTGATTTGTGCAACAGAAGACCAACATAGTATACCAGTCTACTAATTCTTAACAACTCAATTATGCCTCAAAACAACTTGGTATTTAAGGCTCATCAGCTGATTTCTTGTGGTTTCGCCGTTTCGGCAACCTCATATTTTGAACTGGCACATGCAGACTTAATGTACATGCACTTTAAACATTATATGCAACAAAGAATATTGAAAATTATAATTTAAACAAGAGATGTTTGTAAAACATGTATGCCCCCCAACTTGCAGCCTTTGTTCATCACAGAAGTGTACTGTTTCTAAAAAATCTAAGCTGAGACATGTTAACCATTACCTGACAATTGTACCTATATAGTTTGAGGACCATGTACCAATGGTTCATCTGTTACTAAGTGGAAATGTTGTTGTTTTTTACAAGCCTCTGTGACCTTGACCTTTGATCTCTAAATCGATAGGGGTCTTCCTCACCTCAAGGCTAACCAGCATACTAATTTGTATGATCCTAGGTTTAAGTGTTCTCTATATATTGTGTGGAAACGGTTTTCATTTTAAAAGTCCCTGTGGACTTGACCTCTGACTGGTTGACCTCAAAATCGATAGGCTTCTTCCTTTCCTCCCGAGTAACCAGCACACTAACCTGGATGATTGTAGGTCAAAGCATTCTCTAAATATCCTGCTGAAACAACGTGGTCTACGGAGAAAACAGTTTTTATGTTACAAGCCCCTGCGACCTTGACCTTAAAATTAATAGGCGTCTTCATTTCCTCCCGAGTAACCAGCATACCAACTTGGATGAGCATAGGTCAAAGCGTATTCTATGTATCATGCAGACACGAAATGGTCTTAAGAGGAAACAGTTTTCATGTTACAAGCCTCTGTCACCTTGACCTTTGACCTGTTGACCTCAAAATTAGTAGGCGTCTTCCTTTCCTCTCAAGTAACCAGTATACCAACTTAAATGATCGTCGGTCAAAGGGTTCTCTAAATATCGTGCGGAAACGAAATGGTCTACGGACAGGCTGACCATCTGACCTACGGACAGGTGCAAAGCAATATACTCCGCCACCACAACTTCTTCGACGGGTGGCATAATAAATAAACCCCAAGGTTAACATTGACAAATCAGAAAATAAACAGTTAACTGTGTAAACAAACCTGACCCATTAAACTTGTAAGTCTGATTCACATAGACTTTTTTATGTTTTCGTGAATTCTGATTGATTTGCTCTGAGATGCCCAGACAGTGGTGAAGTTTCTTATATCATAGACTGAGTGTTCTGGATCAGAGATTTCAATTGATGCAGAATCCTACTTTCTGATGCAAGCAAATAGCAATTTAGGCATTTTTGGCTCTACAAAATAATCTGCCTTGCATCATTTTAATGCACGTTTTCCATTTGCCAACTTTAAAAGCACTAGAAAATAATATTTTATCATAAATTAAGGTGTAGTTTGCAAATTTCTTAACAATGATTAACACAAATTACTATAGCAGAGCATTTACCAAACAAGAAGAAAAAGAATTCCTGTTCTTTCAGTATTTTGACCCCAGAAATTTTTATTTTGACCCATAAATATTTCAAGCAAGGGGTTATTTGACTCCTAGTTTTCAAACTCTACTGAAATCCCTGTGTATGTTAGGCACTGAATAAATTTTAGGCATGGCTCGCAGACACCGCGAAATGTGTCTAGACTGTCAGACACAATTTGAAAATGTCTGACATATCCAAAGCGCTTGTCAGACAATCTGTCTGACAGAATTGTTTCAAGTTCTACTCACATCACAGTGTGAATCTGATTTTCAATCTGGCTGTGTGACATTAGGTTAAAGGCAGTCAGACAATGTGTCTGATGAGCCCCTCTTAAGTTTTGCAAAGTCTGAATGGTCTAGCACTTCGACACATGCTGCTTTTTGAGACATTAAGTTCACAAAACTGTAAGGGTGGCAGAATCCACCAGAAAGAACTTGAAAGGCTAATAAATTTGGTCGAATCCACCAGAAAGAAGGCTAATTAAATTGATGAAGTATCAGGGGTCTCGATCTCTGTTTTTTGATGCCGAAATTCGGCATCATTCCCCCAACGAAAAAGTATATATTTTTCCCCCATTTCAGGCCAAAATTTCCCCTAAATGAACTGCCATCGAATTTGTTTTCGTGTTGTTAATGGGAGTAATTTTCGGGGATCAGATTTACTTAAGCACCGTAACAAACTGTTAACGATAAAATACGAAGAACATCACATGGTCATGTTAAATGACCGTTTTGACTTGTCTGGTTCCCGATTATTTGTGCTTTCATAATAAAACTTCATGTATATACAGTTAACTGCTAACTTGTTTGCCGGGAACCGTAAATTCTGTTTTGGGAAAATGGCTTCTGCTTAAAAGTTATCAAAAACAGGTGAAGCAAAAAGGCACAAATACCGTGTCTTACAGTTGAGAACACAGTTTATTACTGTATTAGAATTAGTATAAGTAGTTTAACAGAATTAATTAAGGTCACAATTTGGAAGTTTAGAAACGATTTAAAAATCGGAAGTGAAAATCTATTAAATTGCAAGAAAAATTATCTGTTGCACTGCTCCACCTTATAATGTTCAGGTGGTAGACCGTTGATTGTTAAAATTTGACTAGTTAATATAATATTCAATTTATTGATAATTTTCATGAATAAAGTTGTCAGGTAAAGACTTGGACTAAATAAAGTGATTTAAAAAATATATTTTATAGTTTTTATTTTTGACTCGTTTGCTAAGTCAACATTTCCCTTTCTGTGTAAAACGACGTTAAAATTCCCCCGCCTGAAGGTACAGGTACTCTTCCCCAAAACCAGAGAGAGACCCCTGAGTATACTTAATCAGATTGGGCACTTACTGAGTTTTATTCATGTACAATAGTGATAACTGCAACAATGCATACTTATATTGATTATTAAAGGAAAACATGATAAAAGTGAACTTGAGGAACATGCATCAGAATAAACATTACAACCTGTGTTAGCGCTACCAGTGGCCAAAATACATGCCACTGATTCTATGTTTATTCCGGAAGTTCTAGTTTTTAAAAAAGTTCCAAGAAAATGCATTCAAAAGCCTTTACAAAGTTAGATTTAAAAAATTGGCTCCTATAATTTCTAATGGTATCGTCAACTCCCCTAAATTCGCGACTACCACTGATTTGCGGATGTTGTTATTGTCACGTGATCGTCTTTGGCATTTGCGCATGCGCAAACATGGCCGCGGGAATTTCTTTGCACATGTCCAATGGACCATGTGACCGAATATTGTGTGAATATACTGCATTTTAAACAGACAAAAGAACTGGACATGATACCTGATATAAAAACACCATGATTTCTTATTCCCAAAACACCAGGAAGTTACATTTTGTTTTGTTTTTCAATAAAAATACAAACCGAAATAGTTGTTTTTGTCCGATGTTGCAGTAGAACTTCCATATAAGGGACATGATTCGTCAGTGTATCGTAACTAAGGCCGAGCAAAATTTTTCTTGTGTTTTTCAGTACCTTAATTTTAAGTGAAGTTTAGCCTTTTTTATATGGAAATATGGTTACACAAGAGGCATTTAGGAAATTGTACAGGCTCTAATCATCACAAATTAAAAACACACCCTACAATGATATACTGAAAACAAAATGAAAACAGTAATTGTTTATGTTTTTTTTGCTTAAACTTAAATCATCATGGATTTTAGATTCTGTAAGCCCCCTTAAAAGAAAAAATCCATTTACCTAAAAACATTTTTCCCCACTGGTATAGCATTACTTAAATGTGCATTTGTGATAAGAAAGAATTACATTTCAGATTTCTTTTTTTAAATAAAATTCACTGTTTAATATGATAATCGAAAACTTGTTGTACATGTGGCCTAATTAAAGATTATTTTCTAGGAATGACGGGATGACGTCATATCCGCGAATCAATGATAGTTAGATAACATGGCGACTGCTTGACACTTATGTAAACAATGTTGACCTGCTAAAAGTTTTAAACGTTGTTTTGGATAAATAAGTTAAAAAAACAGCGGTATATATATTTATTTTCAAATATTTGTTCTAATTATTATGTTCAAATTGTTGAAATAATTTCATAATTGACATTAAATGTTAGGGTCGCGAATTTACGGTAATCGAGGATAACTAAAACTTTTGAGAATATTTGAAAATGTAGCACATAATCACAATTTCTGAGAAAATATTTATAAATAACAAGTATCATTACAAAATCAAGATTATTCCCAGGACCTACTAATTCATATTCTTTGTGCCAACCTACACAGTAACTGAATAAGTGTATTCTTTGTGCATGTTTTTTGGGGGTCAGTGTCTGTTTTTGGTAGGTGTTGATTAATTACCGGTAACCTATCCAGGTAGAAACCATAGATGGCGTTGCTTAACTTCACAATTACACAAATAACTGGTAAATATAAAATGAAGCCTACATAAACAATAAAACCAAGACAATAATGAGGTGGCTGTGATCAGTGATGAGCACACAATGAAGCCGTGAAAGGTTGGTGGGGTGATTCACATGACCTACTTTTCATAAAATAGCCGGAACAAATAAAGTACGAATGCAACTCCAAAGGAAACTAAAAGATCACTAGTCTGTGGATAGTTTATATCACTTCCAGGTTTATTAACTAACAAACTGCAATTCGGAGGAAAAAATTCACTCCAAAAAGCGGAGCGCGTACGCTCGAAAAGGTCCATTTTGTAAATAAGCCGACGTGAGATCGTAAGTTGTCTACGTGCTTTCCGGCTAAGGCGACTCCGTATGTTCGTGTCTTAGTATTGCGGCGAAACTTTCAAGTTACAGGGAACCAACACGACATGTGATCGCACTCTGGATCAGCAGACGATTTATTGCATGATGTGATCGATTGTAGGTTACATTTTACTATATTTTGTAAACGCAACTTCCTTTAAAAAAGTAGTCGTTGTTTACAATATCACTAAAGATAAAATGTTTTCAATGATCACGTAAGTTAATTGGATATTATCATAATTGGAAACATCGGATAATCAAGAATTATGCTACTCACAAATCCATAAGGAATACTTAACTGTCTTTATGTCTGAAATTTAAAGTGCATGTGAAGAAAATGTTTGTAAGCCATTTATAGATATTTTCAATGGACTGGAGCCAATTTTAGCTGTACTAGCGAGCAGGAAAAAAATACAGAAAGTAGCAAATAACATCGTAATTGAGCTGATAGCTTGAAAGTGATTCTTGTCAAATTCTAGTGGCATATTTTTGACAAAGATTTATTATATAACACATCCTTATTTTGGGCACTGGCTTGTAGATATTGACTTATTTATATTTGTCGTGTAAATTGGGTTATTTATTTAAGACAGTTGACAGTTTCTTCAATATAACATTACACAGCTAACATATTGTAAAGACAGATGTGCTGACTATGAATATATTTATAAATTTTTGGATTTACGCAGCACGTGTCAAACTGCAGTAGTGATTAAATATGGTAAAAAGGGAACACAGGCTTTATCAGCAAGGAAAAAATAAATAAAACACAGTTTTAGATTGCGCCATCGATCTATACTCTATAATTCGTTCATTTTAAATATATCTTTTTATGTTTTGATGGGCCGCTTTTCTTCTCAGTCTTTTCCGCTGTCTCACAAAATATCGTTGAATATAAGCGGTGCAATACATTGAGTGACCCGTTTTGTTATAATACCCATATAAAACGTAGCTCATTATACACGTGATAAAACTATGACTGATCTTAAATACTTTACTACTATATTGTTGTTTTATATTATTTTATGTTTTTACCAAAAAACTATGTACCACCTATATTTAAATTATTATTGAGAAAGAAACGGGCGGTTACTATTAAAAGCAATTATTATTCGATTCCTGCTTTATCATGGTTGTATATAACCTCGACAGCCAAACTAATCAAGTAAACCTACAAAACTTCCTTTTCCGGTTTGCGTCCCATTAAGGTCAAATTACACCAAAACGGAAGTCACATCCTCAGGGTTATATGCTGTCAGTTAGATAAAAATCATATAGGGTTCAGTGTATAGTGCATATGATTTTTAAAATAGAGTTTAAATGATATGTTTTGGCATCAATTTAAAAGAATATATGTAAGAAATAAGAAAAATACAGTTTTAGGCATTACTTTATCTTAAATGGTTCCCAGCTTCATAACTTTTGGCCCATGTATTCATGCACAATATGGCAGCCCCCATGCCTGTCAAAACCGGTGTGTTTATTCTAAGGTAAATATTTTGAGTTACAACGTATAGAAATTTTTGACATGCTGTTTTTTCAAAAGGTTATGGCCTTATCTTTCCAACAATTTGTGGTGATATAATGTGAAATTTAGTTCATATTGACGTAATCGACTCGTTCATGTATCAACACAGCCAAGAAAGATCCCCTCACCCCATTCCCCCTTGTTGTTTTTACTGCATGTTTGGCATATTTAATTTTTCATCTGGAAAAAAATGTATAGGAACATGCTTAAAGGGAGGTACGCCCCTGGTCAAGCAAGCCATAATATGTATATTATTACTGGAGAGCAAGACAGTGTGGTATAAAACAGATTATGGGGTGATAATTAATTGTTAATTGCCTAACATGCATACCATTTTAACTTCGTGTTTAGTGTCTTGATATAACATAACTTTGTCCATGTTCCCACATAGAAATTACATGTATATTGCCGACAGGGATGCCCTTAACGATATTATGATATACAGAAATTATCAAGCTCTAGTATTTCATTTAATAGTTTAGTTTTACTAAAATCAACCAGTTTTAGTTTACTGACATTATTTTAAATTATTTTAAATTAGAAGATCCATTGTGGAAATCTGCGATGTCACACCAACGGATGAGTAAAGAATCCAAACCACACAACATATGTGTAACCAGTGTACAGTTATGTGTGTAAGTCGATGTGTGAATGAAGTGTGATCGGTTTTCACTGTCCTAATTGGTTATGAGCACATTTTAATGTAATCGCCATACCAAGCTATCAATGAGCTAACATGTCCCTTTTTCTAAAAATAAATCCAGTACATTCTTACGTGTCACCAGAGACTTCAGTCATTACATACTTAGAAATAGTATCCTGTAAAGGAATATTGCTGAAGTCATTTTGCCCTGCTTGGTAAGATTTGTATTTTATTTTTGTATTTATTGTATTTTGTTCTATTATTTAAAGATTTATGCAGTTAACCTAGTTGCCTAATTAATTGTATTGTTGAATGTATTGTATAATTAAGTTATGCAATTTATAATATATTTAATGCATATTAATTATTGCATGTAATATATTTAATGCATAATTTCTATTTTACAGGTTTATTATTTTGTATTTAAAATACTGGAATAAATATCGAAACTTTACAACGAGTTGACCTCATTCAACACCCCGTTACATTGGCTCCCCGACGAGGATTTCCAGTAACCAAGCAGGGCCGCCACCAGAACAGCACCAGGAAGGAGCTACTCCTGTCCAGCTGACCTGAGGGAGACGTCCCTTAGGCCTGCCCAGCGTGCAGCGCACAGCTTTTTGCTGTGTATCGGATCCAGATATCCCGGGAATCACGGATTGACAGTATTTGTTTACCAGTACTTTACAGAACTAGGGTGAACCATTTGAAACTGATTTCTTGTTTACACAAGAAATATTTGTGACCTTTTTTTTTTATTTACGTGCACATTTTTAAACCTCGATGAACATTAGATCTTCATCGTGTCATTGATGTGTGGACATTAACCGGGACTCTGAATTAGTGCAGTGATTTTTATATTATTTGTGACATTATGTGTAATAAGTGTTGTTGGATATTTTTGGATGATGCTCACGTATGTTATATTTTTATATTTGACCCAGTCTATTGTTATTTAAATATTAATAGCATATTTGCGAATAATCATTTGAGTCTTTAATATAAGCCATTGTGTTATAGATTGCCTTTGGGAAGTTAACTTATATTATTATTGTTTTACTGAGCCTGGGTCAAATTGTAGTTGTATTTATATGATAATTATTATCATGTAACGATTTATTATTTATTTAATTAGTGATTTTGTAAGTGTTTTCAGTGTTCTTTCAAATCTACAGTTCATTACACTGAAACATTAGTATTGTAAATTTTTGAGTGAGTAGCAATTTTCAGTAAATTATACGTGAACATAAAGCAGATTAATTGTCCTCCTTGCATATGAATTATTTGTGTCATATTTTTTGTGTTTACATACTCGTACATGTACTTTATTGTAGATGTTCTTATAATTTGGAATCTACATGTATATATTGCATTTGATAGTAAACTATTGGACCTTAATAGTTAACTTTGAGAAAATAAATTTCATGTCTTTTTGAGGGTATATTGACATTGTTCTCTCAGTTTGCACTGTCTTTTGCACAGATCCCTATTTCAAGCACTATGGCATGCTGTTTTACTAATTTTATAGCACTGTACGAAATTTAAAGTGAGCAGTGTGAATTTTATTCAATTTTATGAGTTGAACTGTTAACTGTTTCAGAGTAAAATATTGAAAACTTCTTACTAGGTCATCAGTTTGCAATATTTTCAGCTAGTGGAGGATACTGAAGTTATTGAGATCCATTGATTTTGTAGCTTAAGTATAGTTGTTTTGTTGACATTTCTGTAAATCGGTCAAGCCTAGAAGTAGTGCAATATCCGTGTGCTTATGCAGGCATTTACTGTTAGCTGACTGAAACAGGTGTATAGTAGTAGTAACAGCTATTGTTATTTTAGTCAGTCAGTAAAACACTTATAATGTAGATTAATCAATAAAGTTGTGTATTGAAACCTTTTAAAGGTGCTTATCCACATTTAGTATCAGTGTATACAGTAAGTTTGTAAATAAAGTTCTATAGTTACTTAATAGCATTTAGTTTAGTTTATTTGTGTTCAATTATTTATTTATTTTTGATAGAATTTGTGCTGTCTGTTATTTTCAGCATGGCTACTGCTGTTAAAAATTTGTCAATGGAGGAAATACTTGCTGAAATCAGCAAACATTATGATTTAATTCGTAAATCTGAGTTGCGAAAGCCCAAATCTGCATTTCAGCGGGTGTTGGAAGAACACAATCGGAGGCCAGACACAAAGAGAACTCCGCCCTTCACTCCTATGATGGCTTCTACTCCAACACCCCAACCTCCATCTAACTTTAATGGTTTTACTCCACAGTATATCCCTATAATACCAAACTTTTCAGGTGATGAACCCGTTCCTAAGGGCGAGGTGCCATATATTGTTTAGCGCAATGAAGTTCGATACATCGAATCTGCAGGGGACCTATCTGAAACTCAAATGCTTCAGCTTGTACATAACTCTCTTCGTAGTACAGCCAGGCATATGGTTATACCCCTTGGCCAGTCAGCCACACTCTCAGACGTTTTGTCTAAACTAGATGCAATGTTTTGTGACGCATCCTCTAAAGAAGAACTTATGTCCTAATTTTTCAATTGTGTGCAGCTTGCTTCAGAATCTGTCACTGCGCATGCCTGTCGACTTTGCTTCAAACTGTCATTGATAAAGGTGATTTGTCTATTGGAGTGAAAAATGACCTTTTACGTCATAAGTTTTGGACTGGGTTGAACACTCCAATATAAACAGCACAAACACGTCATAAATATGATCTGATTTCAGATTACAACTCCTTGTTACGGGCGATCAGACAGGTCGACAAGGAAATTTCAACTTCTTTTTGTCATGATGGTCTCTTAAACCCAGCGAACCCTACAAAGCCCAAAAGAGCCTCACAGTGTGCTCTCAGCACACCTTCCAATGCTGAACAGCTGTGATCTATGGGCAACAGGATACAACAACTTGAATCTTGTCCAAATAATATTGAATCTAACCTGGAAACTAAAATTGATTCCAAGTTTGACATGTTGCTATGCAAACTTGATGATAAGCTGCCCTCTACTGTTACACCACCTATCGTCACACCAGCCCCAGATGTACCTGCAGTAAGAGCCCGTGGTAAACCTTGGTGTGGATATTTTCGCAACACGCAGCAATCCAACCCCTCCCCATCATTAAATAAAAACCCATCTTTTCAGTCACAACAAACTGGACGTGGACAGATGAGCAACAACTACAACCACCCAAACTTTTAACCATCTCCGCGAATGGCCAACCGGCGGCGGGTGATCATGAAAGTGATGGCCAATCTTGTGAGTCTGATGTTCAATCCAGATCGATTGGAGATTTATACTCCTCAGATATTTTACTTCACAATGTTTTGTGAAAGCATTGATCGACACTGGGAGTATGGTAACTACAATGTCTCATTCATTTTATGAAGATATACTCGTTATCACTGACCAATTCACTCGTTTTGCCAAAGCAGTCCCTTGCAAACGCACATCGGCTCAGGCCACTGCAAAAGCTCTCTTTGATAACTTTATTGTGCATTTTTCATTTCCCGAACAATTGCACAGTGATCAATGTAGAAACTTTGACTGTAAATTGATCAAAGAACTATGCAAACTATGCCACAAAAACTCGTACGACAACTTACCATCCATCTGGTAATGGTAGTTGCGAAAGGTTCAACCGCACTCTTTTGCAAATGCTTGGTACTCGTGGCCAGGACCAACAATCAGACTGGAAATCTTACTTGGGTCCTTTGATTCATGTCTACAATGCTACTCGCCATGACTTGACTGGTTTCTCTACCCAATATTTGATGTTCGGCTGGCACCCTCGCCTATCCATTGATTCCTATCTTGGAACAGACCCTAATCCAGAGGGTGGTCCAATCAGTCCTTCATCTTATGTTGAAGAAACTCAAGGAGAGCATGGAATATGCTTACAAGGTTGCTACTTCTAACGCTCACAACCGGGCTATCACCAGTTAAGGCACTTATGATCGCAAGGTCATAACAAACTACCTTGAGGTGGGAAACATTGTCCTGGTTCGTTAGGTCGGAATGAAAGGTCGCTGCAAACCTGCTGACGATTGGGAGTCTGATCCCTACATTATTCTTGCAATTGACAGAGATATTTCTGTTTTCAAAGTCCAACTGGAGTCAGGGAAAGGACCCGTGAGAACTCTACACAGAAACATGCTTCTACCTTTTGTAAAAATTCCCCTGGATTCACATACTCCTGCCAGTAGTTACAACTACAGTTCCTAAACCTCTTCATCCTAAACCTGCTCCTATGCCATCTCTTTCTAACCGTTATTCAGCAGATTCAAGTTCGGAGTCAGATTCAGGTGGGTCAGACGATAGCCTCAGACGCTATGTGATTCCGCAACGGAGGTATCCCAACATCAAACCCCGCCAGGAACAAGCTCGGAGTTCTCTTCCAGCAAGTTCAACGGTCACTATACCAATTTCATCATTTGTCCCAACCCCTAGCGCCGGATATTCTACTGTGCCTAGCCTCACTCCTTGTGCCAGAGAATCTACTCTGCCTAGTGAGAATTTTCCAAGCCCTAGCGCGAGAAACTTTACTGTGCCTAGCCCCACTACTAGCGCCAGAGAATCTACTCTGCCTATCCAAACTCCAGATCCTACCCCTCAACCAACCCCCAGGCCTTCAAAGCAACGTCGGCCACCTGACCTGAACGGGGAATGGGTCGCCTACATGGCTGCGTTTTAACTCCTTACATGTAGCTCAGATGTCACTAGTACACAGTTAAATGTATTGCTTATTGTAATGTTTGTTTATTGTTTGAATTTAATGCTAATATGTGAATTACCATGTATTTTATTCTTTAATCCAATATCAAGCTTTATTCGGAGCAAGTAATTATCTGGAAGTTCAAAAATTCATATTTTCTTTCGGATATTTTTAGTACTTGTATTATTATTGTTATTTGTAAATCTGTAATGTTTAGTTGTTACTTCTATTTCTCAATTCGAGGACGAATTTCTCGAAGAGCGGGGGGATATGCAACCAGTGTACAGTTATGTGTGTAAGGTGATATGTGAATGAGGTGTGATAGGTTTTCACTGTCCTAATTGGTTATGAGCACATTTTAATGTAATCCCCATACCAAGCTATCAATAAGCTAACATGTCCCCTTTTCTAACAAAAAACCCAGCACATTCTTACGTTTGTCACCAGAGACTTCAGTCATTACATAGTTAGAAATAGTATCCTGCAAAGTCATTTTGCCCTTCTTGGTAAGATTTGTCTTTTTTGTCTTTATTGTATTTTGTTCTCTTATTTAAAAATTTATGCAGTTAACCTAGTTGCCTAATTAATTGTATTGTTGAATGTATTGTATAATTAAGTTATGCAATTTATAATATATTTAATGCATATTAATTATTGCATGTAATATATTTAATGCATAATTTCTATTTTTCAGGTTTATTATTTTATATTTAAAATACTAGAATAAATATCGAAACTTTACAACGAGTTGACCTCATTCAACACCCCGTTACATGTGTGATGTATTTACTTTTCATGAACATATGCACATATTTTGTTTACTGATTCTATGATGAAAGCGGGGATAACATCTTACACATGCATACATTGAACTATTTTACTAATGACATCATTCTTTAATTGTTAGTAATGTAAAGTTTGAATATATACATGTATATAGTTGAAATGTTCAATTTGTATGCAATAAAATTATGCAAAACTGATGTAACACACGTTGGTATGTCTGCAATCTGTGTTAAATAAAGTTATAATATGGTATGAATTTAATTATGAATGTAATTCTCATTGTTCATATTATTTATGATGCAAATACATATGTTTCATTTTGATATGTATGTTGAGTATGTCTTATCAGTTCCTGGAATAAACTTGTAAAAAGCCTTTCAAATGATTTGTTCAACAGCAAAGACAATAATCTAAAATAATTAAACAGTGTTTGTGTCGTTATTTGCGCCTCTATTGTTAACTTTCATCTTTATATTCATATATATTCGTTATAATAATCTGTGCTACGACGTCCGCCCAAAATGGTAAGATATTGTAGTGACACGCGATCGCGGTGGTCCGAAATCTCCAGTATAGTGGTACGATGTTTACTGGCACGAAGTCTCCATGGTATGAATTCTCCATAAATCTCCTAAAAGATAAATACGAAGGAAGTCTGGTTCCCATGGTACTACTCTGTCGAGTAGACGCGACGACCACGTCGTGACCTGGGGGGAAGTCTCCCACAGAGGAACTTCTGAAGACTCTCCAACTTGTCTCTTATTACCAGGGGAGTCGGATAGGGGAATGTCTGTGGGTGGCTTCGCGAACATCGGCTTAGTACCGTCAGCCCTCGAGTCGGTCGTCTTCCCACGCTGTTCCCTGAACTTAGAAAACCTGCCAGAAGCCAAACCCTTCCGCATTTATCCCTTGGAATATTACCACGGCAGAAAGTGGGCCGGAAGAGGAAGGGGAGCAATGGTAGTGGCAGCAGTGGAGGAAGACCGAGACGGACCCGTGCAGATTGGGACATCGAGGGGGTGGCTCCCAGGAGAGATATGGAAGTGTCCCCGGATAGCGGTACCGATTACGCTCAACGTGCTTCGGAAACTGTCTGGGGTTCGGGACGTCAGCCGTTTGAAAGAGCCTGGATAGGGCGGCGCAGCGCGCATTAGACGGCGAGTAATCAGTACACATTAAGGTCTCATTGGCCACAATGTTCACTGATTAGATTGGATGGGAATCATCGCATTGGATTGTTCCCGGGCAGCCGGGATAAATTTGACTCACTTTGGCTCTGAATTGACCTTTTTCCGGGCCACAGGGGCAGGTCCTCACATTTTGTAGCCTCAGGCGCGGGAGGAACTGTCAATAAACTACGAAACAACAACAATTTACAGCGTTCTAAGGCGTCTGGCACTTGTCGCATTACGCTGAACACATGGACCACTTCTCAACTTTAAACTTGATTAATAGTCAAGGCCCATATAGGCATGTGAGAACATAAAAACAATACAAGTAAAAATATAGAATTACGAGAAACCTAATGATTGACACAATAATTATTATTAACAAATATTGTAATGTTACAACATTGCAAATGCAATATTGACAACATAATGTGAAGAAACACAACATAACCAAAAAAGCAAAACATGTATACAAAAATAAAATGTATAATATTTTGGAGAAATGACTGGTATCTAGAATTTAAAATCCACATTTCAACTCACTTAAAAAGAATATATAAAAAATTAGTATTGTTTTATAAAATATAGCTAATTAAAACATTAATATTGACATGTCATTTTTGCCCTAAATATAATACTAGAGGATTAAGATGATCGTATACTTGACTTCTTGGACCCCATATGTTTTGGTCCATACTAAGGAGACTTCTCGGAACCCAGATTGTCGGTCCCTACTAACGAGACTTCTTGGACACTATATTAATCGGACACCATAAGACAACATATCGACCACAAAATTAAATTGAGATAAACTCAATCATTATTAATATCTGCACCGTGTATAAACCGATCATATACCGGCCCATGTTTTCACCAGCGATTTATGAATAATATAAATACATGTAATTTTCGAAAACATAATTGATAGATGAATTTGTAAGTGTACATAGTTATGTTGAATAATATTCTATATGTATCATTATCATTAGTATAGCACATATTATCCATGCTATGCAAATGAAGTTAAAGTAACATGAATAATATTTCGACGTATCACAAGACTTCTTTCACCACATTTTTCTTAAAAAGATTTTTAACATTTTTAGACTGAATAACATCTATTGAAGAAGTTGATAGAAAAGTGCAATTATAAATAGTTCTTAGTAAAACGCAACCACAGTTCAAATCTAAAACAACATACAAAGACAGTTTATAATTATAAATTTCCCTTTGATTGAAATTCTCGGGTTTTTGATTATCCGGACGCTCATTGATGCGTGTGTATTAACACAGCTTTACCGCGTGCTATTTTCAGAAAGATTCACTCTTTTTCTGTAGTGTATTGTACTCGCTAGAATTAATTATAGGGGACCCAAGTCGGTTACAACGTACACAAATATGTTTACACACTGATATAATAAAAGGAAATATAAGCTCCATCAATTAGCTAATATTTCTTGGCTTACATATCAGAAAAATACCAAAAATTTACCACTTCACATTTTGTACTTGTCATAAGAAATATTAACACTATCGACAGGCAGACGTTTCAGACGCAAGCTCAACAAGCAACCTTGTACGTTGTGACCGGCCGTGGTCGCCGTGAATTGTAGCAGTGTAATTGCTATTTATAGAGCGCGCCGATTATGTAAGCTGTATTAACTTGAGGTCCCCATAGTCTACAATACCCTAACATAGCATCTAGTGCTACTTGCAGTTCTTTAGGCGATTATGTTTAAATAACAGTATCGTCAGCATGACGCAGCATGATCATACTAAAAAAAACATCGGTTTCATTCCCGGCTCCACAACGGTTAAAGACGGTGAAGTTGCGGTGATATAAAGTGTAATGACCCGATGTATCGAATAATATGCAAATTCCAGCTGAAATCAGTGAAGTTTAAGTTCTTTAGGAATAAAAATCAACCACGATGAATTACCTAATACACATGAGCCTAAACAGACTCGACGTGATGAACTGCTAGTTACAGATGGCTCATCAGCTTGCACCTAAACCATGGCAAGGTTCCTCCTGCTCAATTTTTTTACGCTTTTTGGGCTGCGTCGGTGATGGTTCCACTTCAAGAAGTGGCGGCGGCGAAAGTCATCGCCCACCAGCAAAACCCTCGTCTGATGCTGGCCCCTCTACTGGCACCAACTTATTGAGAGTCCTGTTGTTTCTGGGCATGTCGTAATAACAATTGTATAACCGAGATACTTGAAAAAAAGATGCTGTTCATGTTGTACGCCGCTTTATATAATCACCAGTGCTCGTCGGGTAATACAGCGACGTACCGTGGTTTGAAGGGACATTGCCAGCATTCATCAGAACACCACCGGCGACAACCTGGGTTATACCGCCATTTACCGGGTTCAACCGGGAAACACGCCGTCCTGCACCGTGAATACTCCGTAGTAAAACGGGCATTAACCCGGCTACTCCGGAATCAAACTGTGTAAACAAGAAATCAGTTTCAAATGTAGTACCGTAAAGTACTGATACACTAAATCAATTGTCCTCAAACTAAAAGTACTGTAACGTTCTTTGAGAAGAATAACGTTAATCTGTAATTCCCGGGGGGATCTGGCTCACAAAACAGCAAAAAGTTGTGTTGCACTCTGTGCAGGACCAAAGGACGTCTCTTTCAGGTCAGCTGGACAGGAGTAGCTCCTTCCTGGTGATGTTGTGGTGGCGGCACTGCTTGTTTATCGGAAATCCTCGTCGGGGAGCCAATGTAGCGGGTATGTTGAATGAGGTCGATTCGTTGTTTAGTTTCGATATTTATTCCAGTAATTGCATATAAAAATAAACCTGAAAAAAAAGAAATTATGCATTAAAATATATTACATGCAATAATTATTATTCATGCAATATATTATAAATCGCATGACTTAATTATACAATAAATTCAAATAGCACATTGGTTAACTGCATAAATCTTTAAATAAGACAACAAAATACAATAAGACAAAAATAAAAAACTAATATAACCAAGCAGAGCAAAATTATTTTATCACTATTCCATTGCAGGATACTTGTATTTATATTGAGTGAGTTAAGTCTCTGGTGACAAACGTAAGAATGTGCTGGATCTCTTGTTAGAAAAAGGGACATGCTAGCTAATTGATAGCTTGGTACTGGGATCACATTAAAACGTGCTCATAACCAATTAGGACAGTGAAAACCTATTACACTTCATTCACACATCACCTTACACGCAACTGTACACTGGTTACACCGATCTTTCTTCTATACCAATGAAGCAACCGGCTACCGTCGGTAAATGTGAGAATGCAATACTTGTTGTTTTTTTATCAAAAAAGTCCCGGTTAATAACGGTATACCAGCTGTTCCTCACCGGGCGGTACAGGGACCAACACCGTGACAGTGAGAATGGGGCTTTTAATGATGACCTATTAAGATCAAATTACACCAAAACGGAAGTCACATCCTCAGGGTTTCATGCTGTCAGTTAGATAATAAACACATAAAGTTCAGTGTATAGTACATATGATTTTAAAAAAATCAGTTTAAATGATATGTTTTGGTATCAAATTAAAGGTATATATGTAGGAAATAAGAAACAAAAGACAGTTTTAGGCACTACTTTATATCTTAAATGGTTCCCAGCTTCATACCTTTTGGCCCATGTATTCATGCACAAAATGGCAGCCCCCATGCCTGTCAAAACCGGTGTGTTTATTCTAAGGTAAATATTTTGAGTTACAAGTTATAGAAATTTTTGACATTGCTGTTTTTTCAAAAGGTTATGGCCTTATCTTTCCAACAATGTATTGTTATATTGGGAAGTCGCTTGGTCATGGTGAAAATTGAGATCAAACATTGAATACTTTATATGTAACAATGAAGGAATTTATTTGCGCATACGTTACCTTTAAGAACTTTCGGTTAGTTTTGTCGTCTGCACAAATTTTGAAAATTGATGCCTACCAACGCACTGTAATGAAGAGAATCACGTATTGCCAGATGCCAACTTGACCCCATTAAAGGCTGTATTTTATGGGATGGTTGCTCTAGTGGACATGAAAGGAGTAGATATGGGAAAGTTAAAGCAAAATGTCCACCAGAGTCACCATCCAAGATCCATTGTGTTCACCGTGTTGTTTTTCAGTTTCATTTTGACAACTATTTGCACCAGTCTCAACAACTATCTCATTTATGTCATAATACTTTGTGTTGCAATCCGTATCATTTAGTTTTAGAATTTGTAACTGTTAATAATGACCGCAACGTTCGTGTCTGCACTGGCCGATGCATTGGCAATGATGACCGTCCGACCTGCCTACTTTGAATAATACCAATTTTCCTAATTTGCAATGTTTACAGATACTATTTAGTTCATATTTATTTTATAATTGTACTAAGATCAGGATTTCAGCTGAAAAATACATGAAATACAAGCATAAAACACTTTAGGGGCCACGCAAACCCAGACCCCATCTAATGGAGTTAGCGGCATCAAAATTTAAATCACCATCACAGTTTGGTTTAATTTGAGTATGTTTTTTAAATGCAGTGATGAAAAGAACCAGGACCTCAGCCGGAACCATCATCTTATTGGTATACAAGTTGGTATACAAGTTGGATGAAATGACGAGTCATCAAAACTACTGAACTTTGCAACTACACTGGAGCGTTGGGGCGGGGCCGCAAAGCTGACACAGTCGTGTCCGTACCATCAGTATCTTTGCAGGTTAGTACATGATACTATCTAATGACTCTTTTCCAGCCTGGCATACTTCTCATCAACACCAGTAGGAAAAGCAAGAGTTTAACCCTTGTTGGGACTCTCAAACCCGTTTTTGAACTGGACTGTTTGCACTTGAGCTCGACAATGTGAAGCCGGCATAGCGAGCCTTATCGCAATACAAAAAAGACTGTGTTAACTATTGTACATGTACACTTATTGTTTCTAAGTTACATTAGTTATCACAATTTTGAGTAAACATGCACAGAAAACCTTTTTATTTTCACAGACTACACAGCAGAAAGTAACTGAAACAGATTTAAGCTTGCAAGCGGCTGACCTCACCCACAGGCTCAGGTGTGACAGAAAACTGTTAATTTATATCTGGCATTTACATTTTGTGGGGTCAAAGTCTTTTTTGTTGTGTGACAGGAGGTCAAATATGTTGATTGTTATGTAAACAAACACTTTTCTGGGGTCAAATGGCATCTAAAATGCTACATTTATATGGATTTAACCCCCAAAAATGCAGAAACTTAAAAATAAATGTTCAAAAGGGATTAAAAACCTATTCTATAAAATTTTTATTATATTATATATATAGGATATTATATATTATGTCTTCCATGCCTATTAAAACTCAAAGTTGTGCTTCATTCTGAGTTGAAATAATGTTTTCCTAGATGTACCTAAGAACATGTTTTCTGCCGAAATTCTTGTCTCGCAACGCCTTTATATGTGGTATTTTCAACTTTACTTTTTTCCCTTGAATCCTTATACAGTGTGATAGGACTTCATGTTCTTTCTCAAAATAGATCAGACTTATGAAAAATGTGGTTTTTATTCAAATGTGAAAGGGTTGGGTTCTCTTAAAGGTCAAATTACACCAAAACGGAAGTCACATCCTCAGGGTTACATGCTGTCAGTTAGATAATAAACACATAGGGTTCAGTGTATAGTGCATATGATTTTTAAAATACAGTTTAAATGATATGTTTTGGTATCAATTTAAAGGTATATATGTAAGAAATAAGAAAAAAAAGACAGTTTTAGGCACTACTTTATCTTAAATGGTTCCCAGCTTCATAACTTTTGGCCCATGTATTCATGCACAAAATGGCAGCCCCCATGCCTGTCAAAACCGGTGCGTTTATTCTAAGGTTAATGTTTTGAGTTACAACGTATAGCAATTTTTGACATGCTGTTTTTTCAAACGGTTATGGCCTTATCTTTTCAACAATGTATGGTGATATATTGGGAAGTCACTTGGTCATGGGGAAATTTGAGATCAAACATTGAATATGTTATATGTAACAATGAAGGAATTTATTTGCTCATGCGTAACCTTATTCCAATTAAAATAATATTCACGAGAAAGAGAGCAACACAGAAAATAATGCGTAGTCGGTATGTAAACAAATAAATTGAGTATCGATACATACACGGCAATACACTTTATTAACTAGTGTAATGTATTTCTGAAGCATGCACACGTATTGTTTAAAAATATAATTGCTAGCTAAGATATCTCTTCGTGATGTAAAGACGGATCTAACAATGACCTTGAAGTCCAGGATAAATTAATCCTCGAGTATCAAGCCAATATGCCATAGCAATATAAGCCGTTCATGCTGTTGGAACCTTGTCTTAGGCAAAGTTGCTATTTATATAGGGTACCTGTTGTGTACGAATATAGGAGGGACACTCAAAAGTAGTAAGATGTATTCATTTAAATCGTTGCAAAATGACACATTTATTGCTCTATGCATGAAAAGTACATGTACAATATTTTAATAGCATGATTTCTTTTATACGAATGCTTTTTTTCATGCCACCTTTGTAATATCATGATTTCATTTGCCATCCGTTTATATAATTATAGTTATAACTTAGCACGAATCTATCCGCTTTAGCTAAAATGGAACGTTCACACTTATTTAATGACCAGTGTAGGGCGCATATTTTCAAATTTTCAAATTAGCCGATGCAATATTTATTCATTCAGGACTACTCTATGAAATTTCACTACATTTGATTGGATGTTGAGATGTCTTAGAAAGGTCAAAAGTGGGGCAAGAGATCTACGCGGAAAAAATACTCGCGACGCCATTAATCCTAATTTAGGATTTAAATCGATTTCATCCTAATATTTAAGTCATTTATGTTTAACCGTTATAATGTTACAGGTGTTGCATAACTATTTTGGTGCGCCATTGGAGGGTCAATAAACTCAAAAATAGAAATTACTCCACAAAATTAAAAATACTTATTGATGAGTGTATAATTCGATGTGAAAACTTAAGTGTTATAACAGATAAACAATACTGCGGAAGCTGCGATTTTCTTTTTCAATGTGTGTCTTGTTTCAATATAAATTTCCTTATTTAAAAACAATGCATGTTTATAAATTTAAAAATACTACTTTTCAATGCGTTAAATCGTCGCTTTACATTATTGCATACTCGAGAATTTTATTTGCCTGTGATATATTTAGAGTAACAGTATCTCGACGTTGGATTTTATTATATAAAGGCTATGGGGATGTTTAAATACTGTTTGCTTAGTGTTTTAGCTGTGTGCGCAGCGGGTAAGAAACCATATGACTTTATAGATAATAGCGTGATATTAATCTGAGAAAACTATGCTGAATTGATTTTGCACAAATATAGTTCTTATAGTTCACAAACACAATTATTTTAATCTTTGACTTTCTTGAAATATTTACATCAGTTAACACAAGGAAATGATTTGCAATAATTACAATGCAATACAAATACGAATAATATCTGTTCTCATTTGTAGCATGTACATTTTTAACATACAAGACTTAAAATGAACATCGCTCTCAACCCACTGCGGTCGCCGAAAACTGCAGATTAACTGCATGTTTTTGAGACCGCAAGAAAAAAGCACGTGTTTTGCAAAACCGGTTGGACTTCGAACGGGCATCGTGCGACCATCACATATACGGGCACTGTGCGGCCATCACATATACGGACCTCGTGCGGCCATCACATATACGGGCACCGTGCGGTTACCGTACATCTGCCAGCGTGTCTTAGGCTTGCTGTCGCATAAAACTAGGGGTGTAATAAAACAATCAAATATTCGATTATTTGAAAACCTTACCGAATATTCGAATATAATAAAGCTATTCGAATATCAAAATAAAATTAAAACAATCTTAAAAATAAAAAGAACTCCTCTACCACGGTAAACTTTTGTTATGACAATTTACTACTTGACACACCATTTACGACAACACATTGGGTGCTTGAATGTCCAACTTCTGAAAACAGATTATAATCAATGGGAGGTAGATTGAAACTTATGATATGGATCCATATGTCGTCTGCAAGGCAAATTAGGTTTTAAAGGGACTATGTCTCCAAAATGTGACTTCAAGTCTGCATGATATGATATAAAAAGGCAAAAAAAGATATTAATATTGGCATCAAATACGGTCAGACCAATGTAAGCGCTCTGGAAAAAAATATCATAATATCATATATTAAGTTGTGTTTGTTGGCCCCATGTTTGTTTTACAAAGCAGAATATCATATTTTGCATATTTGGGAGCTCCCGTAATTACAGAGTTACATTCTGAATCCTCGAAACCTTACTTACTGAAGCCTATTGTTGCTTGATATACAATGGAGTCAGTTTCTTGATATACAATGGAGTCAGCCAGACAGCCAAATCTCTCTAATACACTAATAAAGGTACAATAACAACTAGTTTTGCCTGACAAACCATCAAACATGATATAAACATTTTGATCATGCTGTTAGTTCAATAATTATCATTGACAAGTGGAGCACAACTGAATGTATTATTTCGTAACAAATGCAAATATAAGTTATATTGTTGGTATAAAGAGACCAGTACACATCTCGAGGCTTTGATATGTCGATAATTACACTCAAAATTAGATTATTATGTACATGACATGCAACATTATACAATATGCCAGACTAAGCAATTGTTATTTTTATGGATAGTTCCTAAACAGTTGTAGGTTAAAAAAAAGTAAAATCTAGGAACAAACGATAAGTAAAGTTAAAAATATGTGACTACCGGGTACGCCGTGCGTCTATCCTACAGCAAACCGTGCAATTGTGAATTACTTTAAAATTGAAGCACGGCCAACGCTTGGTTATCGCACGGTTACGCAAAACTGTACGCCCGGTCTCTTACTATCAGCCCGATGTCCTTTATTTATGGCAAGTGACCAGTTGCCAAAAAACAACATGAATAAAACTGGGTTCACCGCCTTGGTACGGTCAATGCAAAGCATTGGGGTTTAAACCGGTTTACGTGCGCACGAACCACACACTTGGCCCATAGCATCATATAGTTTAATTTCAAGTTAATCGTCATGCAATTTCAGGAAAAAGCCCTACTGTTGGGTGTAAAAAAGCTGATTACATACCTTTGCTGTATATGTTTATTTTCAACATATATTTTATAGATGTTTAAAATAAACATATTTTATTTTGAAAACAAAAGTAAATGATGTTCTACAGCATTCATTTATAATATGCAAAATGCTTATCTGTTAATTTACTTCGTGCCAAATTTCAAACAAAAATATTCACTAAAACCAGACAAAATAGAAAATGTGTTTTCATCCTTCTGCTCCAGACTGACCAGTGTTTAACTGAAGAGTAAATATTTTCTAAACCTCAGACCCTTTTATACTGTTACCCCGGTGTTTCAGTTTTAATAACAACATAAGCATTCCTTTTTATAAAATTCTAAATATAAATTTGTTAAAGGTGAACGGCCATGTTTTGACATACTTTTGATATTTGTGGATAAAAGTCAATAGATTACAATGTTGCTTATGTAAAATTTAAAAATTATTACTTTGATTCTTAAAAAACGATTATTTTGTTCATCGGCAATTCCGTACGCCGCTCGGTAATTTCCGACGCCATTTTCTTGATGACGTAGTTAAATCCCAACGCTCCATTAATAAGATAGGTCGCCATGATTACTTACTAAATTACTTTAACAAAAATTGGCATGTCAACAATTCTGTTATGACAATATTTTGTTTTTAGGTATTGTAAGTCGTTGTGCTTGCTTTTAACATGTCACATTAGCTATTTAAAATGAATTTTATCGTATTTAAACAACGTCTTGCGGGACGAGTAAATGACAATTAGCACATGCATTATTTATAAGTAGATTCTGCCAAATTCTATTACTTACCTTTTCGTTGATCGTCAATATAGCTTATCCATAATTATTTTGATTCTTTTATATTTCCATACAAGTATAATAATAAAGAAGTAATATTTAAAATAGAAAACTCACTTTTCAGACAGTTCACAATCGCATGTTTGGTAGTTAATCCTCTTAGTTGTTTATGTTGCTCATTTATATTAATTACTTATAAAACTATTGTTATTTTACCGTTGCATTTTTCACTTTCAACTATATTCAAGATGTCAGTTTTAACAGTCGATGTGTCATCCTGCCTTGAATGAATGGCAGTTTGTATACGACCCCTTATTATGTCATGTGACAAACAGGATGTTGTTTTGATAATTGGATACCTCTCTTACAAATGTGCTAGAACGCTTTCACAGTTTGCTAAGTGTAATTACTATAAATATATGCATATACAAAAGAAATATGTACGTGCAGTGAAAGTTTATGAATGTGAAGTATTTATGTGTCTTTTTCAATTTTTCATGCACTTTAACTAAAAAAACATATCCATTTCATAATGTTTCACATAGAAAAAGCATATGCATGTGATATGCTAACTCACATACATGCCGACAATTTACGTTTTATTTTACTTTTCCGCGTTACTCTACTTTTCAAAAAATACTTGCATGCTGCAGATTATCCTAATATTTCTTACAATATATGTTCAGTATATATATAAATCACCAATAATTTTTGGACAAGAAAATCAACACTTGTCAATGCAGCTTGCATTTTCGTTTGTTTCCATAGGACTTATATTGACACAGATTTTCTTAAAAAAACATTATGGAATGCTGTTGCACAAGCAAAAGCATCTACGAAACAAAAGTTTAAATCAACAAATACACGATATTTATAAAGGTTTCCAATCGAATATGGTTTGTTTTTTGGGTGGCAAAATTTTCACAATTTGTGTATATCCGATTTATATAATTAAATAAGACAGTAAGAAATTTACTGAAAAACCCGAAATCTCTATCGGGTTACTCTTCTTTAGCTATGTTAAAATACGGATTCGTTTAATTTCAAGCCGCTGTCATATTTGTATACATCGTAATTTTAGTAATAGTTCTTATGAACGTTTATGGTGTTTGTTCGTCCGAAATCCGTTTCTTATTTACGAAAGGCATAGTTCAAAAGCATTCGGTACGAACGGAATATACTATAATTTACATGCTTGTTTACTCCAGAGTCATCACCAGTTATCGCATACAGAAAATAGACCATAGCAAGTTACCAAAAATGTTAATAATTCACAGATTGAAATGCGTAGTTTTTGTATTTTGTTTAGTAACAAGCCCGTTATAAACACTTTCTGCAAAGTTTTATTTTTATTAACATATTTCTGGACTGCTCCTTTAAAACCCGGGCGCGGTCGTCCAAAAATAGTTAATAAAAAAAATTTTGGCATTAAATAAAATTCGTGGCGGGCCATAAAGATAACGTTGCGGCGCTGCCTGATAAACAAATCATTATTTTGTTTAGCCTTTGTTTTTTAGCCTTTAGCCTCAGTACTCCAAACCGCTGGTTATTACCGCAATAACCAACGCATACCCTTCAATTATTTCTAAAATAATGCCTGTTGCGGGGACTTTGCTAGATAATGAAACTCCAACTGCATCATCAATACACAAATCCTTACTATCATCTTAAGGCCCTTTACTTCAGGCAATTGCCCACAGAGCAACAGAAACGCGCTGACGCCGTGCGGTCACCCAATGTATTTAAAAAAAGTACGTACTGTCGCCGAAACCCGGTTGTGACCGAGGTTTTACAGATGACTAGCCTTCTGCATGTCAAAGCTACCGAGTTCGTTCGGACATGTTATGTGTAAAAAGAAAAGAAGAAGCTTATAACTGTAACTGTATCAATTGCGATTCCTATATGTATTAAAACAAACGCATTTCAGAGTGTATTTAGTCATTAAAGTATGAAACTAAGATCATTATGATTGGAAGCACTTAAGTTTTTATTTCCTTCTCTGGTGACGAAGACAAAAACACAATTAAATGACTGTTTTAATTATACATTATAACTTACATAAAAATCTTCCTTCAATAGATATTATGAGTCATAGTGATCGTTTTATATTTGTGAATGCGGAACATTTGTTCATAATTACCATCATCAGTTCCAGGCTGCTAAAATTATATAATGTGTTAATTCTGTGCAGACATTTGTAACTATTCGTTCATCATCATTATCATCATCATCATCATCATCATTATCATCATCGTCATTATCATTATCATTATTGTTATTATTATTATTATTATTATTATTATTATTATTATCAGCTCACCTGTGCAAGTAGTGATCGGTGAGCTATTGGTATAGGTTATCTCTTGCATCGTCCTTCGGCCGTCGTCCGTTGTCCGTATACCGTCAACAATTTTTTCGTTCTCATAATAGAAACTTCACTTTTTATCCAATCTTGACCAAACTTGCATAGTTTGTTTGTAATGAAAAATGCAAACATTGATTATGATTATGATATAGACTTTATTTTTTATTCAGTCTTGACCAAACTTGCACAGCTGATGTATGACAATATATTTGTACATCGTAGGTACAGCAAAATTTGGGTCATATTGGACGAAAAACACTAGAGTTATTGGCACTTGTTTGTATGAAAAATAGCAATAAAATGATCCTTATGTATGATAGAGACTACATTCTTCGTCCAATCTTTACTAAACTTGCACCGTTTGTGTAGGACCATAAGATTTCAGACGCCGTCCAACATGGGCCAGTTGTAACTAAAATCATCAGAGTTATTGTTGTTGTTTTTTATGAAAAAAGGGCAGCAAAAATGGACTGTTAAGATTTATTTGAACATAAAATGTACAATGTACATGGCAAGCGAAATATGTAAACATACAACATATGATAAATAAGTATGCATAACTATATTGCCATGTCAATCAACATTATATGTCTAGGATTACAGCAACAAGAGTTTAAATAAACTGCTATTTCCATTGTGGTCCTTGAGATGTAGTGATGTAAGACATGGGAAAATATAACATTAATTTTTTTTTCAATAAAAAAACCTCAACAACAATAGGTTAAATATAAAGAATACTTTGCTAGCATTATATTAAAGCTTTTAATAAATAAATAAAATTATCTACATAAGACACTATATTATGTAAAACAAACTTATCACATTATATATTAGCAAAAATTATTATTATAATGAACATTAATACTAGTTATGAGTAAACGAATAATATTAAATTAATTGCCATGCAACATAAAATTACTAGGCTATCCAGCTGAGCATATTGATAATTGCAAATTAATTAAAATAATTATAGCCGACATTGTAACGTTTAAAAATAATTTTAAAAATGCTCCTTAACCTTGGATTTTAAAGAAGAGGTGGTTCTAGAATTCCTAAAACGTTGAGGCAAACTTTTCCACAGAGAGAAACCCATATAGGCAAAATACTTTTTGCCAAAGCCTTTGACAACATGGAAAGCATATCTCTTGCTATCTGACATTATGTTACTTGTACCATCAGCGTTGGAACCAACCTTTACCGTGAACCTAGTGGAGTAGTAATGCATAACACTGACAATGGTAAAGTAACCACAGATGTATGGGGGAGCAAGGTTTGAATCAATCTTTAAAACATGACACGGATTTATTTGGTTCACTCTATCTGCCACAGGTAACCACTTAATATTTGAAGAATGCTCTTTGCCTATGTGAGACTTAGGATGTAAATTCAAAACAAATCGGATAAGGTTATTTTGTGTGACCTGTAACCCTTGTTTTATCTACTAGTTAAACTGTTGAACCAGACCGAAGAACCATAGTCAAAATTGCACAGTATACGGGAAGAGGCTAAAAGGTTTTAGTTTGCTGGGTGAGAAATTCTCTTATGCGATACAAAAATTTTAACCTAGCATTGGATTTCTTAATAACAGATTTAACCATAGAATCAAAGGATAGACACTGATTAAGGGTGACATAAATATATTTAACTGATATTTTGGAATCATTTGTTTGACTATTGCAATTAATATCAAGATTGGACTGGGACGTTAACCTTTTTCTGGACCCAAATAAAGTTGATTCTGTTTTGCCAAGATGCAAAGACAGCTTATTACAACCAAGCCACTGACTGACAATATTCATGACTCAAGATCTTTTCAATGTCATTTTGTTTTTTTGCAGAGACAAGGATTGCTGAGTTAACCTCATAAAGTAAAAGTTTGTTCTTAATAGCAGCAGAAATGTCATTTAGATAGATAAAAAATAACAGCGGACCTAAAATGTACCCCTGGCGGACACTACACGATATATTGGCTGTTGAGGACAGATAGATAAGATGAAAACCATTCTAGGGACAATTCAGACCTATGGCTTTTAATTTCATTTAAAGTATGGAATGATTGACTGCGTCGAAAGCCTTTTGGAGATCTAAGAGAACCATGCCAACATTTGTCCATTTAAAAACGGATATCATCAGTGAGATGAATAAAGCAAGTATACATAATGACTTGGCAATTGTATCACAGACAAGGTTAATAGCAACCAGAACAGAAATACTGGAGCTGTAGCCTCTGTTTCATAGTAAAGTGCAAACATTTACTTAAATTTTTTTCCCATGCAAAAGCTTTATTCCTAAATTACACCGCCCCTGCTCTGGTTATGGGAGATGGCTTGCTTTAGAACAGGTGCTATCTCTCTGGACAATCTAAAGTCACAATCACCATAATCAGCTCTCAATATAGGGGAGCATTGCATAATCAAACACACACCAAACTCTGGACACTGTAAGCACGTACTGATCTTTGGGTAGTGAATAAATGTTTCTGATGATTCAGAGGGACAGTTCTGCATATTGAATTTCATTGTCTACTTCTGAGCTTCTGTATACATTGCATTAGTTATTGCTCATAAGCATGCTGACTATTCATATGATTGCATTTAAGTTTTTGCTAACAGAACAGTAATATTAAAAGAGTGAAACCCAATACTGTAAGTAAATTATGGATTATTTATAACAAATAAGGCTCTTAAAATATTATTCATTGACCAAAATGCCGTTTACTCTTCTTCAGCATGATTCTATGTAAATTTCTAAATTATACAAAATTATATTCTGTACAAATGCGACACAGGACTGTCTCTTGAGATTCAGGGACTTAGGTCCTGATTGGGGAAGTATTCATATTGTTTCTAAATGTGTGGGGAGTTTGCATTAACTGAGAATAAAGTAAATTCGGTTAATTTCCATGTTATTAATTATTAATAAGATAAAATGTAAGATCAACTTTTGATTTTTAAAAACCAACATAGTGCCAACTACCTATACATCATATTTGAGGGAATTGTTACTGAAACAGAGGAATAAGCATACTAACCATCAGTTGTTTTCTTTAAATTTATTGTCCAAAAATAACCATTTGATATCTACCTCATGTGGAATGCCTGGCTAGCATACTCGCTTTTCACCTAGTAAACACAGGTTTGATCCCCGTCTTATCCCCGTCTGGTTCATGTACGTTCGATTGGTGGTTACCACCCCGCACCGGTGTACTTCCACTGTGCACTCCAGGGACCGTGTTCATCAACCTTTTCTTAGACTTGGGAATAAATAATGTTCTCCAAACTTGATGAAAATCTCTGTGTGCATAATTTCTGGTTCAAATTGATAATCAACCAAATCGCCTCAGGAGCAGTGGCGTTATAACCCTTTAATTATCTAAAATAAGGTTTTTAAGCCATTTCCGCTCTCCGAATCCAACAGTGTTCATCGAATCATTGATGACAATGTTTGAGGCCATAATATCTTAACCAAATTCGATGATCAACCAAATAGCTTAGGAACTGCAGAGTGATGCCCCTTGATTTGGCCTTTTGATCTATTTCTAAGCTAACAAAAATGAGAACCATAAGCGAAAAGAAACACGTGCACCACCCAGACAGGATAACACACATCACACTGCCTGACACAAAAATCTTGGCAACGCATCTTACCCACTTTGTGCGTACACGTGTATTCTTGAGATATTTTCTTTATGAAAACATCAAACATCAGGATAGAGCAAAAACGTGGGTGCAGGTACCTGGCCCGCACAGGTCCTTACTTGGCCATGAGTTTTATTTTTTGATTTTGATATGCAAGGGTAACAATACAAAATAGAAATATTACAGTTAATCAGCTAGATGAATGATTTAAGATCATAGTGGCACACAAGTCATGCGTTAAAATAACATTTCTTTAAACCTGTGTCAACAGTAAGGTATTCGTCTTTGCGTGGTTACTCAGGTGAGCCCTTTGGCCCTCTTATTGCTATTATTATTATTATTTATTTTTAGCTCGCCTGAGCACAAACTGCTCAAGGGTGAGCTATTCTGGTCAGTCACCGCCCGGTGTCCGTCGTCCGTCGTCGTCGTCGTCAACAATTTACTTAAAAAAATCTTCTCCTCTGAAACCGCTTGGTGGACATTAACCACACTTGGTATGAATGTTTCTTGGTGGTCCTCTACCAAAATACTTCAGATTATTTTGATTTGTCTTAATACATGCCATCCAGGGGCGTGGCCGTTTTTCCTTATATTAC